>CM062351.1:46161514-47361514 GCA_031216105.1 Dalbergia cultrata | reverse complement strand
GCTACCAAACAAAAGTTTGGTTAAAATTAGCTGTGTCGAAAGTATTGCCTATGTTTAAGGATTTTAGCTTTCGACTCAATCTTTTAGTCTTTACATCACTTATTTTCAAACATACTAAATTGTTTGTTTTTTTTTTTTGCCTTTATTTATTATTATTATTAGTTTTTGGTGGGGGTTAAGAAGGTTCTCCTACTTCATCCTACTTATTGGGATATTAGTGTTACCTTTGTCTTAATGAAAGCATGGATTCCATTTCTTCTATAAAAAAACTTGGTCATTGGAAAGAAAAATCTAATTATAAGTTGTTTACGGAATTGGAATGGTAAAAATCCATATAATTAATTTATCAATTTTTCTTCATCGTAACAGCAAATTTATCAATCATGAGTTCGGTTTCTCTTAAAATTGGTGGTTTAAAAAAATTCTTGTTGTTTTTTATATAAAACTCACCCTTAGTTTTTTTTTTCACTCGCATTTTCTGACATTTACAATAAAATAAAATAAAAATGAACGTATCATATCTTGGACAAAGCAGGTTATGTTTTAATCTTGGACAATTAATTGATAAAGTGGGTTATTGAATCCTTCGTGCTTGGACTTTGACCGTCCCTAGTCTTAATTCTTAAAGCTTGTTTGTGAACCAGCATATTATTGCAATATTATTATTTCCTTGGACCAAAAACGAAAATATCGAGCAACAAGCAACAGCATTTGCCCTTTTTGGGCTCTAACAGCGTTAGGGATAGCTTATGATACTCACCTTTCCTTGTTTTCTAATGACATTAATGGTGAAGAAAGAAACAGATAAGGCGACTTTTGTTTTCCATGAGACCCATTATTTTTTCATGCGACTCCATTAAAATTCGTCGGTGGTAGTCTTTTTCTTTGTTTTATTTTCTTTTATAAATTCATTATTTGGAAGTTTTTTTTATTAAAGATTTTTATGCGTATTAATCTGAACAACTTAAATGTAATTATAATTGAATGATCTTTTCAACAACTAATTATTTAATTATGTAAAAAATTTTATCACCTTGTGAAAATATTGTTCATTGACTGCTATATTGAATCCATATCTTGATAAATTTTTCGTAGATTAGGATTGTTCATAATTAATATTACTATTACTAAATAATATAAGTGAAAGAGAAATAAATAATAGCAGTCAAGACTTTGTGATATAATATATATATATATATATATATATAACACTGTTTATGCATAGGTACTATTATTATCTTTCAAAAATATGGATGCGAGGGGTTTGGTTGGTCATAAATATTATCTCAAGTACTGTCATAGACAGCTCAGGAGCAGTTGTCCTTGCATGTTGAATTGGCACCTTGTGTATGACACCCTTCCTCCATGATTTAGGATTGATGTATACTCATGACAAGTCATCTAAAGTCTAAATTTTCGTTATTATCATAATACAATTACTAATACATTTTCTTAAAATAATAATGACAGAAAAATGTTAAGTTTGAAATTAGATATTCATTTTCACATGTTCAATTAAATGAATAGAATACATTTGAAAGGGTAGCAAGTTTTTGTTAATAGATTTATAATATGAAAAATTGCCTCAAGAAAATAAATTTAATTTATGGTAAATACCAATATTGAGGCTTAACCTACATTTTTTCTTTGTTTATTGTTAGGACTTAGGACTTAACCCACATTTTTTGCTTGTTTATTGATAGGACTTAGGACCTCTTTTAATTGCTATTCCTCTAATAATATGTTTTTATCAAATTTTAAAAATAAAACTGTTGCCCTCTTTAATTTTTTACTATTATCTTTTATTTACCATTAATTTCTCTCATTATTAACCAAGGAGAACTAAGGTCTTGTAACGAAGGAAGAGAAAATCAAACCGGCCCAATCGGTTTAACAAGATCTAGACCCTTGTCTAATTTGAGTACCCCATAAAAAATCGACAATCCACAAAATTGGTCAAGAGCCAGAGAAACTGGCCAAAAACTAGCCAACAACTTGAACCAAAGTGATTTATGCGGTCCGGCGATTCTGAAAAATTGAAAAAAGAAAGGAAAGAAATTCAAATTTCAATTAGACAAAATATCTTCTTTTTTTTCTTCCAGATCTGATGTTTCTATCCTCTTTATTTTGCTGTGTAGAGCAACTGAATTGTAGAAGTAGCTCTACTTTCATAGATTATACGATTTTAATTTTTATAATATATAAATGAATCATACATACATTAATATAATATATATTATTATATTTTGATTGAATCATTAAACCTTTAAACCTCATTATCCAATTTTTTATGGGATGCTTCTAACATTGAAAGATGAAACCATACTTGCGTAAAACTATTATCCAGTGAACTTTCTACGGAATGACAAAACAATAAATTTGAAAGCATAAATGGTTTTGTCCTTGTCGACTACTAAATCTGATTGTAATATTTTACATAAAGTTATAATTAATTTTAAGAAACTTGACGCTTAAGCAATAGTTTTGAAGACAAATCTAAAGCAAATATTATCAAATAAAGTAGTTCATAAACTTGCTTAGTTGCTCTATCTAGGTCAAACAGTTGTCGGTTGAAGAGGCTTATCTATAATTTAATTTTAAGTCTATTTGAAAACTTAGTCCCATCTAATACAATTTTTTTCACACTTGAAAATGCAAATTTTTTTTTTCAATAAAGAATAAATATTTTTCTAAGCAGTGTCTAAAAAGATAAAAGAAAATGCTGGTTTCAAAAGTTTTTCATGAGTCTAATACAGAGAAATCATAAAAGCTCAACTTTTTCTGATACAAAAGCTTTTTTTTTCCATAAATATAACCCACATACAAGTTAGATAGGGAATTAAAAAGTGAGATGAGTAATTCATTAAGAGAGTGAAATTTATAAATTTTGATCATTAAATTTTATATAAATAATTAAAATTAAATTATAAAATTATATAAAATTTTAATATTATCATATAATTATTGATTAATTTTTAATTTTAATTATTTATATATAATTATATAATCCAGATTTATAAAGAGAATTACAAGAACTGAAAGTACATTCGGTAAATTAGCAAGAAAACCAAATTCATTTGACATACCCCACTTAATAAAATTGAGACCTAAAGATATCAGATTGTCTGTCTCACTCCGATAATGTTTACTTTAGAGTTTAGATTCATTATTTCCTTAAAAAGGTTTTGTTTTGTACCTTTTTTACGTGTCAGTATTTGTGTGGAGAACGGCAAGCATTGTTTGCACGGCGTCCGCTGAAGTCGTTGACCTCAGAAAACAAGGCCTCATGCGGAAGGTTGAGAACAAGAACGTGAGCCAGACCAAGACAAAAGCATAGTATTAGTACCATTAAAAAAAAAAAAAAGATTGTGACCCTTGAACCGATCTTTCACGCAACTGGTCAACTCACACTCAAATCCTCTATCTCTCATCTGGGTTTGCTTCAAAATTTGATCTTTTCATTCACTTCAATCTTCCCCTATTGTTCCTGCTCTGTCTCCCCTGTTTCAGCTTGTGTCTTGCTGTTGATCACAATCCATGTTTGATATTTTTTGAGGTGACAAAACACTCTCTCTCTCTCTCTATCATTATCTTGATGCGCTGAATTTGGCAGCATCTCTGTTCATTTTCTATTTTTTAGTGGCATTTCTCAAAGTTTATTTCTTTATGTTGATTTTTTTTTGTTGTTTTATGTGGGATGGATGGCAATCTTTGTATACTGTTTGTTGATCAGTGTGAGGATGTTTCTGTACGAGGATTTACATTCTTCTGTAATGATATAAGGGGCTGCAAATTATTTATTTAAATTTTAGTTTATGGACTTAATTTGTGTTGAGTTGTGAACTGTAACCCTCTCATTTACTGCTTTGATCCTTTTATGATTTTATCACTGGTTTTGTTTGATGAAATTTAGAATTTCAGGTGTGAAAAAAATCAGTACTGAAGTTGTTGTCTACTAAGGGTGTGTTTGGTTGAAGGGTAAAAATTGGGGGTATGAGTTTTCATGGATAAGCTCCATGTATAATTTAAATATTTAATGCTTCAAAATAGTTTGATTTCGATTGCTGAAATTTTAGATACTTAATTTCATTTTTGACATGTTTCACACAAAAAAATAGATCAACTTCTGTGCTGTTTTGTTTTCGAAAAGGCCCTAGGCCTCTTGGAACACTTGTTTCCAAGAGGGTATCTAAATTCACAGATGATTGTTAAGGAAGTTCCTTCCCCCCCCCCCCCCCCCACCCACTTTCTGGTATAGTCATGATGAAGCATCTTTTCTTATGATTTTGTGTGTTGTGTTGTTCCGATGTTGTTGAGCACTGGATTAGTTGTTATAACCACTCATTCTCTCCAATGAGAAACGTTTTCTTAAAACCAGGGGTATGTGATGCCAAGTGTGTTTATTTAGGCTAGAGATGGTTTTAATTAAATTGCAGTCCACAATATTTTAGTCGCAACAATCTCTACCATCATATTGCTACAGCAATTGTAACCGCATTAGTCCCCTTCTTTTTCAACTATTCGCAGTCACAGCAGTAACAAAGCAACCACACTCGTGTGCGACTGCAATTATAATTGGAAATCATTCTAGTTCTATGTTATTATCAATTTAGTTTGTAAAGAAAATACTGACATTTTCTTTGCTGTATTACCGACATTACTTCTAAGATGCATAAGAACAAGTTCTGAAAAGAGACTCATGGCTTTGTTAGCCAATAGTATCAAGTCCCCCATGCAGTGTTTTGTAATTACAATATCTGTTACTGCTGGCTAACATTCATCTGGTTTGCAATACAGGAGCGTTCACAGTATTTGGTATTGGCAATAGCCATATTTTTGCTTCTTTTGATACTATTAGCTTTGTCCTTCTTGCCACATCGCATATTACTCTTTTTTTTTCTCCCAAATCCCAGGCTTTAGAAAGCACACTTTTGTTTATGAATGTCAATTTGCTGGAGTTTTATGAATTGTTATAAAGCAAGATGTTTACCTTATTAATTTCTTATATTTTGGCCATGGCATGTGTTGGAAATGCTTGGGCCAACGGCCAACAGTAGATTGAAAATATGGTGTGAAACTTCTTGGCTGACTGGTGTTCCTACTTCAAACTATAAATATCCATGGACAGCATGAGGCTCTGTTAATTCTACTATAATGCTATAATGTTGAGTTCCTATGGATACATGTTATAATGACAAGATTATACTTAAAAAAAAATTCCGTTCAAAGCTTTAATGAAGTTGAGTGTAATTCAGTTCTGAAACAAATTCATAAAGTAAGCATAGCTTTATAGGCATACATTCTTGTAGTCATCATCATAATTTGGAGTGAGTAGTTGTATACGTTTGTGGTTCAGATAAGCTAACTGATTCCTGATAGTCCTAGAGAGTACTGTTCAGGAAGTAATCTTTACATAATTTAGTGTTGACTATGTTACCAAACATTATATGCCTCTTTAGATTATCTTTTTTTTTTTTTTTCGTTTCAAGTGCCATATACACAAGTTTTTATTCCCTAAGCAACTATGTATGTAAAAGGGCGGCCTAGTGCACAAGACTCCTTTCTGGTGGGGTCGGGAGAGGGTAAATGTACAAAGCCTTACTTCCACTTTTTGGAGAGACTGTTTTTAGGATTTGAATCCGTGACCTCCAAGTTATAAGGCAGCAACCTCATTGTTACCCTCCTAAGCAATTATGTATGTGTAATTGAAAATTTCAGCTAAATTATTAGCTAAACTGTCTATGGAGAGTTATGTGTTAATAATTGGAGATGTAAGTTTTCTTCGCTAGATTCACTGGTAAGATAAATGAAATCTCCATTAACATGCGATTTTCATGCGCAGATTAACATAAATGAAATCTCCAACTATAGATACCTGATTTCTCAGCTATCAAAATGGTATTTGCAAAATAGATGTAAGATAATAGTACTGTCTACTTATTGACCAACGTATGAATGACTATTTCATTCTGTTTTCTTTTATTCAAAAGAATTCAGGTTTCTTTCTATGTTTGATTTGAATTGTGTTCCTTTGACAGCTGGAGGATTATAGCTATGTCAGTTGTGCCAGTTGAGAGTATAACCTCATTGAGTAGTGATCTCTTCTATGACATATTACGACGCCTTGATGGCCCTACATTGGCTAGTGCAGCATGTACCTGTGCAACATTTTGTTCCATCTCTAAAGAAGAGAGTTTGTGGGAAAATGTATGTTCATCTGTGTGGCCGTCAACCAATAGGGAGGATGTCAAAAGCTTAATATCATCCATGGGGGGATTCAGAAAATTCTATGCAGATTGTTTCCCTCTCATTGTAAACAAGGAAGTTGCAGATTATCAAGAGATCAACTACCTTGAGTACCCTGATGATTGGACTGAGGCTGAATATTATGGTGACATGAATGAGTTTGAAAGCCTCTCTCCATCAGAATTTGTTTCAATTGTAGATATTAGATTCAAGGATAAGCCAATCTGCTCTAAAGTTCAGTGGGGTGTTCCAAATGCAAATGGCTATGATGGGTGGTTCTATAACTGCCCTTTTAGGATTGATCTCCTAACATATGCAGATAGAGATGATAACAACAATGATGGTGTGGTTACCCTTTCTGTATCTGATGGCTTGCCACCAATCACATCCATGGAAAGAGAAAGAAAAGATGGCAAACTATGGCATGAACTTTGTGAGGGTCTCCAACTTAGTTGGATCATGGTGAACAGGAAAATGAAGCAAGCTGCTAATCTTGCTAGCTGGAGGCCTCTTGGTGGCCAAAGACATTGGCCAACAGATAATGATTTCGTCATCCGATTTGGGTCTGTTCTCCCTGCAAAGGACATTCTTCCTTCTCACGTTGTTGAATGCATCCTTATCATGAAGTTTAGAGTGGTTCACACTGAAGAAGATGGGGTTCATCAAACAACTCTCAAGTTAACTGAGCTAAGCATGCAATTGGAAGACATGGAAGGTGCTCATGTTAATGGGAAGAATAGTTTGCTTATTCTTAAGGAGGCACTTAGCTGCAGAAGGAGCAAGAATTACAGTGAAGTGCTTGAGTCTTGTCACATGTACTCAAAAGTGCAAAATGAGTTGAAGGAGGAGAAGATGAGAAATGAGAGTAGGTTGGATAGGCTTTGTATTTTAAGTGGCATTGCTGCTTTTATGACCTTTTGGTACTGTGTTTTGTGAAAGGGTAGTGCACTATTGTTCACTTTACCGGAATAATTAGCTAATGTTCTATAATATGATCAACTTTGGCATACTATTTTTATTTTTATTTTTGGTAAGGCAAGATTCCAGATTAAGAGATTAAATTGATTGATCTAAGTTTCACTGCTATTTGTGTTTGAAATTATCTGAGTATAAAACTTTGTAAATTTAGTGTTTCAGCAGCAGGTATTAGTAATTACAAATATGCTTGACTGTTTCCACCACCACTAACTATAAATATCAACTACCTAGTGTGTGTGAATATAGTTATATAATAATTGATTATTAAAAATTTATATATTATATATGAGAAATTATCCATTTACATCATTATAAGACTTGTTGCATATTTTATGCCTGTAATAACTTTTTATTCAAGATTTTTTTTTTCAAAATCCATCATTGGATTTAAAATATATATGCTATAAATCATCTCTATAAAATTTTACATTAATCCGACATTGTTTGATATATTTTTTATATACATATAAATCAATGTAATAAATACCTCGTAAATATATGTAAATAAGAATTATTTGATCACAACCTTTAAGTGTTTGATTTATTTTAAATTTGACAAAGACAATCAACATAATATGTAGTTATTATTCAATATTTGAATTGATAAAAATTATATTCTATTAACAGTTATCAAAAAACAAAGATTTATTATTCAAGTTCAAAAAATGAAAATGATATTCATAATGTTTTCAAGATTCCACTTAAAAATGTGGAAGATTTTGTCAATATTTTAACCCTAGAATAATTTATTTATTTAAACTAAATTTTCATGTATAATAAAAAATAAATGAGTTGACCAGTTCTCTGAATAAAACTAATTCAATATAAGAGAGAATGTAAATATAATCTTATATGTATTAAAAAGTTATTGCTATGCCAACGAAACGTGACATAAGTGGTAAAGGATCGGAACGTACCCCAAAAGGGTATGGGTTCGAATCCTTTCTGCCGTTATAAGGTTTTTATTGGTGCGTAATCTCATAAGAACCCCTGTAAGCGCTCAACTGAGTCCGGGAGCTATGCCCTGACCCTAATGGGATGTCCGATGCCTAACCCACCTAAACCTTCTCCAATTAAAAAAAAGAAAAGTTATTGGCTTATTGCTATAATAAAGGCGGTCAGAGAGTTGCCAATGAGGAAAGACATGGTCAAGGTGATGAAACTCGACAATGGCGGAGGAGCAACGGAAGTCAGACGAAAGGTAAAAGAGAGAAATTGTTATAGGGCAAGAATAAGAGTGTGAGAGTGAGTTTGAGGTTAAGGTTGTTTCTAGTTTACAAGGGTAATTCTGGTGTGGGGGTGGTGGGGTGATTAAGCTCTGGGAGAGATCGTGTCTGGAGGGAAAGAGTATGGGATAGGAGGGAAAAAGGTTCACAAGCATCCCTTTTTAATTTTTTAACTCTTTCTTTTATTAATTTTTTATTATTCTTTATTCTCACCCAAACCACCGTGCACCTTCAAAGTATGAGTACCTATTAACCATCTCCCCTCTCCACCGTATGCGTCGTAGTGGTACGTCCAAATAACAGACCTCAATGCACAAGAGATCAATGGATGCTTGATATTATTGCAGTCATGGGCATGGCACCGCTCCCCCTTTCAGCCCCCATCTCAACCACACCTTTGAGATTTCCCGTAGCCTCTAGGAAAGAACTTTTTTAGGAGCAAAATGTAAATTTTTTGTTGGTAAATTGGCATCTAATCATTGTAATATTCAATATATGGGGAACAAATTGGATGGCCATTGAATTTTAGCTACTATTCCCTCGTCAACATCAGATCAGGTCTGGATCGAGTTAAATACGATCAGATGATGATAATGAACATAATGTAGCAATAAATGTATTTTCTACATCTATTGGTATATCTTTTACAATTGTTTTAATAATGCAGTTCGTGTGGCAGCCCTGTAATATCCCTCCTATTAGTTGCCTACATCCCAAGTGAGGTGACTGATGGCTGGGTGTATGCTTTGGATTCAGATCTTCCATCCCAAATTTTCTGTTCTTTTTTTCTATCCCCACTCAAGTGTTGATAAGTGTCCCATCATCAAGAATAATTTTTCAATTTGTTCAAAACCAATTTTTAATAAGAACTCATACATATTATTTTTTGATTGATAGATAGGAAATAAGACACCAAATTAAGACCGGTGATTTCTCTTTGTATACTTTGGTCATCTTTCCCTGTGCTTATATGCTTCAAGACTTGACATACAAGTGACCGTGTGATGCGACAGTTTGGGGCCTGATCCTCATAATCCCGTAGATCTTGGTGACTCTCATGATAAAGATCTAAGGGATGGTTCAAGGACCAACAGGGAAGTTAAGCATGCAAAATGTATCAAATCTTGGAATGCCCGATATCAGGCGGTAGTAACCGCAGCACCTGTGTATACCTATGCTCCTTCTGATGAATACATGGATTGGTATCGGAAGCACACATTCCCTCTATGGTTGTCACCAGAGTATCTTCTGAGGGATCCATGCTAGTAGCCAGTACCCTTCAGGAGGGCCAGAGTGGAATTTAATTTTCCCCAGAGAATTTGGATCTAGTCATGAAAGACAGTTGGACCTAAATCAGTTGCCTGATGAGGATGTGTACTGATCCACATTTGGGTGACTTAATATTTATTATATTTTAATTAAGGTTTATTTGCAAAGTGCGTTAAAACTCAAATCAGATTAATTAAAATTATACATTTTAATTACTGATGTTGGCCGAAAACATGCATGTTGGTTGTTGAGAATCATAACCCAAAACTAGATAAACAAATTGAAACCATAGTGAGACATGTGGAATAATTTGACTGGATAAGTAATCCATAATCCATATTTGTGGTACACAACAAGTCAAGAACCTTATCCCTTGCAAACAAAGCCCTCTTGTTCTTCTGGTGGAAAATTGAAAACCAAAGCTTCAATATCCGAACTACTAATCGTCAAATGGGTATTGCTCATACCTTATTGTACAATCATGAAGCACCGAACGAGCCCCTATGCTTTTCTGACATGAGTCGAGCATGGTCGTTTTGGCAACACCAAGGCATGCCTTGCAGTCAGAGGTTGTGAGGTTGTGGTTGCAAGCAGCATGTCCATAGGCAAAGGCATTAGGATAAGGTGAAATGTTGTAGTAATCATGGGTTTTGTAGCTTGGAGTTACTTCCTCCAATTCTTCAACAACATAGGCTAAGCTAATGGCAAAAGGGTCACCTGAGGTGTACACCCCAACATTGCATAGGACAGTGGTGATGTTGGTGTTTGGAACACTTTCAGCAACAATGATCCAAAGGCACAACAAAGCAATTGCAATTTTTGAAGGAGTTCCCATCTTGCTGTGGTCTCTGGGGTTTGACTAATTTGCTAGCAATGTTAATTGTGTATGTAGGTTTGTGAGTCTTCTCCATAGGCCTTTATTTATTTCTCGTGCCGAGTTGCTGTTCCCTTGTGCTGTTTATTATTCATCCATGTTGCAGTATTCAATGCCTAGCTTTTGTCTTTTCATTTTTGTTTGTTGCTTAATAATTGAATTAGCCAACCAACCGGAATTGGGTCCAGTAAAAGATATTAATTAATGCTATACATCTAGAAAATATAAATGTCGAATCTTTGACAAAAGTTATGATCATTACAGAAGAAAATAAAATGATATAACCGATTTATTTAAAGTCATCATGATAGATAATCTGGATATGAAATTCTGAAAAAAATTTCTTATTATCTGACATAATCACAGCTCCAATAATAGTTGAAAGAAGTGCCTCAGATTAATGTCCAATTGTGAGTCGAATAAAATTGCTTCAATGTTTGAAATGTACCTGTGGAAAATAAAAAAGTTAATAATTGAGTCCGTCACTTTCTATTTAATTTTAAATTAATTTTTTAACGGTGTTTGGCCCTACTTGGCCTCCCGTTGCTTCTCAGTATATATGGCCACACACACAAAAGATACATTGTACGGCTAAAAGAATCAAAATAAAGGCTACTGTTTCTTGAATATTGAAAGTTAGCAAATAGGAACGTAGCATAATGTTACGCACATGTACACACAAAAATTACTTCGAATAATATGAACAAAATCTCGAGAACTCAGCTGAGAACCGTGCTATAGTATTTTTTGCTAGCCACTTCAACTTTGTTTCTATATGTTGATGGATGTTCGGTCACTTGGCACTCAAACTCGTTTGGAAGTTGAGGGAAGGTTCTGAAAAAACCTAACTAGTGTGGTATATGATGATACTAATTTTTGTACTCATGTATGAAGTGTTTTAAATTTATATTTATAATTATAATTTTTATATAATTTACTATTTACGCATTTAAATTGACTTATTTTTACTTTACAAAAAAGTCATAATTTACTTATTTTGTCATTTCATTCTTAATAATGTAATTACTTGTGTTTAAGAAAAAATTTCATTTAATAATTAATTAGTATAATTAATTAAGGCAATTGTACTATATAATCCTAATTTTCCAGTTAGCTTAATGATTTGACTGATTCAAGGGTTTCTTTAGTATACCAAACCTTTTTATGGGTATCACTGCCTTGTAAGAGTTTGTGACTAATATTAAGTTACTTATACTACTGTTTTTTTTTTTTTTTGAAAAAAGAAATATGAAAAATACATTTCAAAGTAATAGAGTCATAGATAAATAATAATTATTTATTAGTAAAGGGTAATTGGTACCCTTACAACTATTACAATTACCAAATGAAGCTCCATATATTCAATTCTTGTTTATTTACTTATTTTTATAGTTTGACACTTGATGGACAGATAGCTAGGTCCTTTTCACACCAAATGACTATTTCTAAGATGTTGAGGCTAATGAGTATTTCCCCCAGAAGGCTGATCAAGAACCCATTTCTAATTTTGTGTGCGCCAAAAGTTGGCCAAAGGCTTATAATGTCTTATTTATTTATTTATTTTGACGGGAGCTTATAATGTCTTATTGATTAAGTGCAAAGGTGCTAATTAAATATAATGTAACCGAGATGGTGTGACATGATATGCATAGGGTCTACAAAGAGACCATAGTTGAATGGTTATGAAAGCCAGCAAAGTCTCCAAGTTGCTCCACCTCTTTGGTCAATTCTTCTACCTTGTCCACCACTTCCATGAGTAAGAAGATGAAGCTAGCAATTGTTAATGCATCACTATTCTCAATTGTTGCTATCTTGGACGTGGAAATCACCATGCTTAGTTCTGCTCTAGCTGCCTTCAACTTTGTTGATATGTGAGGTTCACACTTCCTCATTTGCCTCATGCTATCTCCAAGTTCGCTTAGAGTCCACACAACGCTTGACCCAATTGCTTCAAATTGGACCCCTTGACTCAAAGATGACAATGCCATGGGCTAATCAAAAAGACCATTGGAACCATATAAGCCCAAATAATAACAATCTTGCAAAAACGTTGAGAAAATGAAATGGAAACAAAAATATTTCATGCAGTTGTCGGATTGTGTTTGGTTGGAAGATATAAATGGAGAGAAAATTTTTGTGAATAAAATTTATATGTGAAGTTCATTCATTTAAAAAAAAAATAAACCTTAATTTTATACCCGCAAACCAAACATATTATAAGGGTTGATGATTGGCTATTTCGATAAGGATTTGTTTACCTACCTTTCTTGAGGCTTGGAAGCAACCTCCAAGAGTGAGAATAATTGCAGCCAGATCTCGATGAACCTCTCCAATTTTTAGGTAATTGTTCCAAGGGTAGGAAAATCCAAATTTTCCATGCCAGGGTTCCCATTTTGCGAAATATGCCTGGAACACAAAATAAATATTGTTGATTCTAGAAGTTATAAAGTTAATAAATATTGTCTCATATATATATATATATATATATATATATATACGTGCATAATTCTATACGTACCAGTGACTCATGCTTCGTCTTGGAGTTCAACAACGATTTGCAAGAAGTAAGGTCGGCACCTTGGTGATTTTCTTTTTCACTAGCGAATTTGACATATTCCTCCAAGCAACCTACAATTAATATATGATAGACCAAAATTTTCCATTTAGCTCGACATATTTATCTTGTTATGTATTATTCTATTAAGATGAAATTGTAATTCTGATTTTTTTGGTAATGAATAGTAACTCTGATTAGTAGTAATCGGAAGTGATCAAAGAGGATATTTCACTGGCCTTTAACAATGGTCCGCCTGTTTAGATATTTGAAAAACGTGATTATAAAACTCAAATATTATATATAGTTGAAAATTTTAAAAATTGATTTAATTTTCTTCAAAAACTACTTTTTTTTCACTTCTACAAAAAAAAAACTTTAAAACTGATTTTTTTTAAATTCTGCTTATTTTAAAAAAAAATTATCTAAATGTTCGAAAAGTAATTTTCGTCTTTTTTTTTTTTTATATAAAAAAGTGATTTTAGCTTCTAGAATCACATCCAAACGCACCTAAATCATGTCCATCCATACTGCTGAGCACAAAAACCATAAACATTTTTTTTTTACAACACTTTTTATATATGTGTATTGGCTCACTTTGATAAATTTTTATATAGAAGTCTCTTCTCATAAGTAAAACTGTGGGTTAAAACGATAATTAACTTTTAGACTATATTTGATTGAGGGATAAAAAATTTTACAGATGAACTTCATAGGTAAAATTTTCATATACAAGTCATTTATCAAAATTTTTGCCCCATTTTTATCCATTATAGCCAAACATAGCCTTAGAAAGAAGTTTTGGTTCCCCTCAAAACGCAAATTAACTGCTCTCCTTTTACATTCAAACCATTTAACATTGTTTTGTATTATTAGATATAAGCATAGTTTCTCTATAATGTATACCTTGAATTGCATTGGCAAGATCTTGAAATGTTGAGATTGTGGAGCGATGAAGTTCATCGCTGGCCCACAAGGGGAAGACGAACAAGCTCACAAAAACGCACATGATGAAACCCGCTACGATTGTTAAAAGACGATCACGGGCTATTTCCCACACTTTCTGCTCAGCACGCACACCGGACAGCGCCACCAGATTGAAAGTGAGGATGGAAATCATCACCCCATAATCGTGTCTTTTCTTTATGCTAGGAACCATTCGAAAATATGTTGCAGTTGTGCCTGAAAATTAATGTGTGCCACTAGCTGATTAATGCAATGCACTTCGAGCATAGTTTCAAACTTTAAATTGCTTGCTGCCATCGCTAGATGGAAATGGATCATACCGTGTGAAAGCGAAAATTAACACATGATAAGTTCATGTTAAATTTTCTTATAAGATGTTTCATTTTTCTTGTGAGACACATTAATTATTATTATATTTATCATTATCATTAAAATTTTCGATATAAAGATACCATATAATATGCAAATACTTTAAAATAGTTGGTGTACTCATGCTGGATATGTATTGTATCAGATAATTTATCAATATTTTTATATATTTCTACTTATATTTTATTTGTTTTAAATTTGATTTATAACATATCTCTTTACCTTGCATACTCGTATTATACCGGATATTCATACCAGTACTTGTATAAGATAGTGGACACATAATATTGTAAGGGCTAGAACAAACTTTTTATATAGCAAGGATTAAGTTTTAAATTACATGATTATAGAAGTCTATACCATGTCATGAATTCTTTCCTAAGATCTTAAGTAAAACTGCAAAAGCGTATAAATGAAATTTATATCCATATATGATGTGATGATGTGTCTTTTTCAAAGCAAGAGCCATAGATCGATTCAAAACTTACCAAAGATAAATACAGAAGTACCAAGAACAATGGAGTTGCCAACCCCACCACACTTTTGGGCCAAGAGTGCTGCTACGCAACCCAATCCACCTCCTAATATAGTTCCCATTCCACGTTTTAGACCCTTGCCTAAAGTAGCTCCTGCACGTCAAACAAAATTGTTAATACACATTAGACTCTTCATCATTCAAAGCATGGGCAATATATTATCCAGCTTCAAGTAACAAGAGAGTTGAATTCACAACTTAATCTGTATTTGTTACATTTATAAGTACCTGCAGAGAATTCAAAGACGACAACAACAGTCATGATAGCCCACATTGCATTTTCTCCAACACGGTCATAGAGGGGATCCAAGAGGTACAGAAGTGAGATCAAAACAAGGGCGATTCCAACTTTGACACTGTGAATCATATTACTAGTTTCTTGCTCACTTTTCTTTTGCTTGTCCCTGAGACAACAAATGATGGGGACAAGACAGCACTTGATTTTATTTTCTCTAAGGCGGGAATTAATGGGTGGAAGTGAAAATTTGAATGTTTTATTATCCTCCCTATGATGATGAGCACTATTATCCTCCCTATGATGAGCAATATTCTCTTCACTATTGGAAATGGATATTACATGAGTTGAATCCATTTTTGCCTTTACTCTCCCTCTCTATTCTTTTCCTCTTTCCCTCTTGGTCTTGGATCAACAAGCTAAGTGAGCTCTCTTGCGGAGATCCTCTTGCTGGGGCGAGGACCTATTTATAATGTGCAAGTTGTCGACACTCAAATGAAGGTGATCACAATGTTTGAAGTATGAAATGGTGGACTAATGGATGTGAGATCCATTGTCGATTATTTATTGTCTCATTAATAATTTCTAACTATTCAAATTTGAGATGGGTTATTTATAAGTATATTGCATGCGATATTGTGTCGATTTACACCTCATTTATCATTGAACAATTTAATATAGTCGATGAGGAGTGAGTCAGCACAGTGTTCTATATAACATATGTACAAATAATATTAATTGTTCTTCAAATTTTAACACATGAAAACACTCTACTAATAAGTTGTAGGACAAATTACATTTACCTTCCACCATGAGATCTTTCAATATTCCATTTTACCCCCTCTAGTTAGTAACTCGACACCTATGTCCCCTAATTAATTTAATTACAAAACACTTACCTCCCCTGCCATTAACAAATGATTAATGTTGCACAAGACTTGAACGTGACTTCTAGAATTTTAAGCATACAATAAACATATGATTTTACTAATTTGTCTTACTTGTGATCTTCCACTTGTATTGATCTCCATCACCCCTATCTCACAGTTAGAGGCAGAGGGAAAGGGGACCAGGGGATGCCACAATCTCCCCTAAATTCTGCACATCTATTATATATATATATATCCTGGTTTCCTTAAAAAATTCAGTCATCTCTATACATAAAATACATAATAAATAATACAAATATTTTGATATAAAAATATGAGACATACAAATGTTCTTAGAATATATTTTTAATATTTTTCCATTATTAACCCATTTTATCCACTTAGTGAAGTTTCTATTTACTAGTTTATTATTTACGATACTCTATTTTGGTATTAAATAATACATTGGTAAACATACTTTTTTATGTTGAGTCTAAGAGATGTTTAAGAAGAAAATGATCGACTCTTTTGTTAAGAAAAAAGAGAGAATAAATGATAAAATAAATCCTAATTTATCAATAATTTGTATAAAAATACTATATAGTGGCTAGTTTTATACTTTCCATATGGCAATTTATTTTATTTTATATTATTTATGTTAAGTAATTTGGCCCCCACTTTCAAGACTTCTAGCCCTGCCACCGCTCATAGCTACTAGGGTTTTGAGCATAGTGCAATGACCGTGAGCACAATGTTAATGGCGGCAATGATGAGAGTGGCGTTGTTGGGCCGAGATCTAAGCTTGACGGAAAATAGGGTAGCATATTGAAACATATATACTTATGAGATGTACTTATGTTGTCTCATAAAGTTGGACTCATCCACCATTGTTTAGGGTTGAAATAATGAGTTTTTTTTTTAATCCGCTATTATTTTTAATGACTTTAAGCTTTGTATCGACACGATATCCTAAAAAAAAATGAGTATGTAACATATTTATCTTCTTTACTTGGAAGACACGACCAGCTAGAGTAGAGGTGTATAAAGGACAAGTTGGGTCAAGTTAGACAAGACCCGAACCCCGCCCGATTTTTATACCGGGTCAATTTTTAAAACCCAAACCCGACCCGATAATGACTCGACTATGTCCCGGGTCATATCGGGTCAACCCAGCATTTGAATAATATACAAGAATTTAGATATTGTATATAATAAAGTTATATAATTTTACAAGTAAGAAATAAAATTTTAGAGATATTTTACGATATATGTTTCAAAATAAACCATATCAATGTAGAAATAACATCAAATTATGTAAAATATATTAATTGAACTTTAAAATCTTATAATTTTTCATAAATTATTATAAAAATATATATCTCTTTAGGAATAATTTGACTTCGGGTCGGGTCGGGCCAACTCGACATATGATCCGAACCCGGCCCGAAAAATATACCGGGTCAAATTTCAAGACTCGAACCCGTCCAAATTTGCTTCGGGCCGGGCCGGGTTCATGGGACGGGACAGGTCATGAACACCCCTAAGCTAGAGAAACAAATGAAAACCTACCAGTATCATTTGCACTAATTGCTTCGATTAGTTGGACAAAGCGGCAGTATGATATACTTATAATATAATTAGTGACCTTAATTGGTGGAGAGTGGGGTTCATATACACAAGCTGCGGCAGACATGGAGAAGGTCTTTTCCCAACCGTGGAGTTTTATCAATTTCATTGAACGGAATCCGGTATGAAGCATATAAATCTCTTACCTAATAAACGCTTGATTGTTAAACACGTTTGGCTGAGTTTTCAGAAGGATAACCCACTTAAGAAGACTTAAGAGCCCTAATAAAAAGACAGATCCGCGGCCCGCACCATGAATCTCAAAACTTTCGGCAGCCTTCTGGTTTGTTTTCTGTGAAGCTCGTGGCTATAGGTCAAAATATTATCATACTATTTGGGGACCTTTTTTTCAAGAATATGTGTGTAATGAAGAATTGGCAAAATGCAAGGCAAAAGTATATTCCTTTTAGGTCTTGGAACTATGGCGAAAATATATCTATTCTCATTACTGTACTATGCTGGATCAGAACTCCTTTATGTTCGTTATTAACACATGAGTGTCATGTGTTAGTCATGTTATAAGAAAAATAAAATAAATAAAATTAACACATCAAAATAAAAAATGGTGAATCGTTTCATAAAGATGGCCTAAATTGATAGAAAAACAAGAACATAATGATCCAGTGGCAGATCATCAAATTGAAGGCCATTTTTTATTGTCTATGTTTTTACGTTAACAAGTTGGCCTTCTCCAATATTTATTAAAGCTGTAGCAATTCTATAAATCATGATTCATAATATATAGAATTTTTTTTTTTTATCTTTTTGAAATGTGATATGGAGAAGTTCATATAGTAAGAAGAAGGATTTGCTCTGGATAATTAATTATTTAATACATTGTTGTTTGAATTATTATTGTCTTATATTTTCTTAATATTTTTAATAAATATATAACACTCTTTTATTTTCGATTTTTTATAACAGATGCTCAAATTAAACAGCTCCCATAAATGAAGAGTCAAGTTACCCACTAATAAGCGGTCTAGAATCTAATTACTGAAAATATATAGAAAAAATCCTTATTGAAAAACAATTTCCCTCTCAAAAACCTACGTTGAGTAACAATATTATTTCAACATATCAAAATTCAAACACCCTAAATATCTTACTCATAAAAAATAGGAGACCCACAACTTCATCCTATCCCTTACCTACAACTTGATATCCCCTAGTTTTATGATTAATGATTAATATCTAGAACATATAGAGGACCCTCGTACGCTATATACTCAAAACGGGTTCATTTTTAGAAAAAGTAAAAAGCGCAGTAATTAACTTCAACGTTTTACGCAAGTCAGTATACCCAAATTCAGGTGTTGAATTAAATGGCTCCCATGCGGAAAGCACAACATTGCGTCAAGAAAATAATTTATCTTCCGATTATATCTTTCTAAACATTCTTCTACGTACTATATAAAATAATAATAATAATTTATCTTTTAAAATCTCAAGACATTGGTGTTATCACCTTTTTATCTCATTCTCATTTAATATTTAAGCATATCTTTTGGCTGGCACAGGAAGGATGTAGCAAAACTCTTGAATAATATATATATATATATATATAATTCTAAAAAAAGGTTCATGACTTAGTGAAATTGATTATGTGTTCTCATTTTGATAAGTTTGGTTTTTCTTTAAAATTCCAGCCACTCATGATGGCCAATCAAAATTTTTCTTTTATTTTATTTTTTATTCTCTCTCATTGAAGCATGCACATGCTTCTTTATCAATTTACTCATATTTCTTTTTCCAATTTAGCTACCCATAATGACCAATGAAATCTTTTCTTTTATTTCAATTTTTCACACTCTCACACTAAAACATGCGCATGATTCCATAAAAAAATACAAATGATAAACATTTTAAATCTTATAATTGAATTTATATAAATTTAATATAACGATGAATAATTTTTCAACGTTCAAAAATTTAAATTATTATTAATTATCCAAAATAAATATATACAATTTTAATTAAATGATAAGCAGTTCTTCAATACTTTTGATAAACAAATAATCTTTCAATATTTTAATATATATTGATTAATTAGTGTTTATATCTTTACCATATCTACACATTTTTATATTTATTTTTTGCTATTTTATTTCATACTTTAAATGCAAAGCCAGATCCAACATTTTATATCTACTATTTTTTATTTTATTAATTTAGAATCAAATTAAATATTGTCATTACAATTGTTTTTACTTTGGAATCAGAATTAAATAAAATAATTAATTATAATTGTTTTTAGTACAGGATCATAATTAAATCATATCATATGTATTATTCTAAAAGAGGGTTCATGATTTAGTAAAATTGATGATGTGTCCTCATTTGGTAATTAAGTTTGGTTTTTGTTCCAAAATTTTAGAGGTTGTTTGTTTTCAGTTTTCAATTTTTAGTTTTCATTTTCAGTTGTTTTTAGGAAATTGTGAAGGAAAAACTGAAAAAATTAAAAATTGAAATTTGTAGTTTTCATAATTTTTAGTTTTTCCTTCACAAATTTTGAAAAACTAAAAATTAAAAGCAAACAACCTCATAGTTTTTAGAATTTTCAGTATTTTCTTCATAAAATCTGAAAAACTGAAAATGAAAACTGGAAACTGAAAGCAAACAACCCAGCCACCCATGATGGCCAATCAATTTTTTGCTTTTATTTCTTTTTTTTTTATTCTCTCTCATTGAGGCATGCACATGCTTCTTTATCAATCTATCCATATTTCTTTTTCCAATTTAGCCACCCATGATGACCAATGCAATTTTTTCTTTTATTTCAATTTTTCACACTCTCACACTAAAACATGCACATGATACACATTTTAAATCTTATAATTGAATTTATATAAATTTAATATAATGATGAATGATTTTTCAACGTTGAAACATTTAATGTATTCATTAGATTCTATAAAGCAGCTTCAACTGCATCATGTCTTTGAAGAAGCATTTTCCTACCCAGATATTCACATTATTTGACAAAGCATACATGATGATCTAAAATCGTAGATATATGTGTAGTTGAATTACTGAATTATAGCATATGATACAATTTGGATAATGGATATTGTCACTCTCATTTGTCTAATGCCTCTTCTCCTTTATTATCTATATTAGTAACATTCCTAAAATGTCCTTAATAAAAAATGTGTTTTGTATTTAGTTAATTTTTTATTTTGAATTGCCTATTATCACTCTTTATAATTTTTATTTGTAATATTTATATATATATATATATATATATATATATATATATATATATATATATATATATATATAATAATAATAATAATTACACCAATCAATATTAAACATTAAAATTAATTATAATTCTAGTATAACAACGAAAAAATCCTAACTTAAAGATAATGATTAACTTGAATAAAAAATTTGAAATAAACTTTAGATAACTAAACTTATCAAATATGATCAAATAAAAAATTTGACACTTTCGGTCCGCATCATATTTGTGCAAATATTGTATCCACGTATTGTAAATATTGTAATATTGGTTACTAAAAAAATTGTAATATTGTAATTCCATAAAAAAAAAATTTATCAAAAGATTACTGGCACAATATTTTCCACTACAACACCAAAAAAATATAAATATAAAGATAATGAAAAATTTGGTTAAATTAATTAAAAAAACATACTAGAAAAAGTATAATGTGATATTAAAAAATAATTAAAAAAATGTGACGCTGCACTTTAAATTTGATTCTAGTCTATACATACATCCTCTTTGGTATTGCCCAATTTTTACAGAAAATATACATTTTTGTCAGATTTGAGTCTTATCATCCTTTCTCATTTGGAAGTTCTTTTGAAAATGTCATTTTTATTTCTTGTTACATATAAATTAGTCTGTAGCCATATGTTTGTTACTAATATATGGGTGTCATCATATAGCTAAGGTTCAAATTTTACAAGAATTTTGCTTGGTAACTAATTATCATGATTGATTTCTAATTGCCATTCAATTAATTTACTAACTGTTTAAATTAACATGATAAACCAGAAGTAGAAGCAACTTCACAAATACTAAATTTTCAAACCTGCATTATTTTCCTTCAAAAAAATATTGTCTTAATGTTGAAATGTTCATTTTCAAGCTATTGGTTAATGGTTTCCATGTGAATAGTAACACAACTTTTTTTGATTAATAGGAAAGGGCATTGTAGGAACATTACTAATGAAAACAATAAATGAGGAATGGTATTAGACAAATAGGAGTGGCCCTACAATCTGATATGACATATACTTCTGTTACCTTTTGCATTCCAAGAACTTCAGAGTTTATAAGATGAATGCAAATGATTCTCCAAAATCATGCCATCGTTGGATGGATTCTTAAAGTATATTGACTTTCTTAATTAATGAATTGGAAGTTAGCCCTTTGGTATATGCTATTCCAATATCCCTTTGATTCTCTCAAATGAGTTGCTTTTGTTTATTTGTGTAATTGATCTTATTTTGGTTTATTGATTTACCTTCTCATATGCTTCTTTGATAGTCAGAAGGAACGAAAAGCTCACATGCCTTGGTGCCAACATCTACAAAGGAAATAACTGATAATGAATCCCCTAAAGTTGGGCTCTAAAGCTATAAAGCTTGTGGAACTTCCATTACTTGTTGTTTTTCATGCCATCAATGTTGATTGAAATTTGATCTCATTAGAAGTATGGTTTAATTATTGGAATCACTGCAAGAAGGGCAAAGTATATCAATAGTGTTACCGGCGGGTATGGGACATTGGTTTTCTACCATCAATAAAATATTATCGATGGGTTAATGTAACCATTTGTAATTGTCAATAGGAGTACCGACAGTTTTAAAAAAAGAAAATCAATCGATACAATTTTATGAAAGATGTCACTAAGTTTTTCAGATAAATAATATTATTGATGGGTTTGTTATTTTTATCGATGGGTTTTAAAAAAATTAAAATAAATGTATTAATTGTTACCAATAGGTTTATCGACAGATGCATATTTTCCAAAAAAATGATTTATAAGAATCATTTATTTCCGATAGGTTAGCCCGTTGGTAATATATATATATTAAACAATCAATTGCTCTGCAATGTGTAATTCATGTATATAAACAATCCAATTGTTTGGTATTTATTTATTTATTATTTATATAATAATTTGATTAACAATTAAAGTAATATTAATCAAGAAAATAATAAAATAAACAAAGTGATGAAGTAAATAAACAAAGTATCAAAATGAAATAAATACAAAATACGATAAATGTAAAAAAAATCCAAAATAAAATAAAAGAAGTTAGATAAAGACTAGCTAAACTCTTCCTCGTCGACGTTGTTGGACCCTTCAAAGTCGTCCATACCATTAGATGGTGAAGGGCCCTCAAAAATGGAGGGAGTGGTATCTAGGGGAGCTTCTTCTTGCCAAAGATGGAGGATCTTGAGGCTTGCATATTTCTAAAGAAGTTCATCACATCGGTCATAATCTTCTTCTGCATCCACTTGAATTACTCTTTTCTTTTTTGGCCTTCTCTTGCTGCTACTACTCTATAGACAACTTTAGCTGTTGGATTTCCCCAAGCTCTTGCTCCCCTACTGTCTGCTCCTAGAGTTGTTGAATAAACTATGCTTGCTGCTCCTATTGTTTTTGGATAAGATATATTTGTTACTTCAACTCCTGGTTGAGGACATGCACACAATCCCTTAAGGCATCATCCTCAGTAACAGACCCATTAGCGGAGGATGTGGACCTACTATTAGGGTAGATCCCATCTCATACATGCAACCCTTGTAAGAGCCACCAACTACATTGGCCCAAATATCCTCCTCGTTTAGGAGAGGGATATCAGCATTAGGCCTAGCCTCAGCCACCTGGGTCTAATACTAGGTTTGCACCTACTCACAGAGCTCTGTATACTCATGCTACAAAGAAAAATAAATAAAACACATTGTAAGTAACAATTATGATATAAATGAAAAAAAGTAATAAAAATTAAATTGAAAGAGGTCTAAATTCAAACTTACATATATGGTTTCAAAGCGAAGATCGACCTAAACCTCTTTTGCCTCCCCTAGCTGCTCACCTTTTAAGCGTGGGTCTCATGAAACAACTCCCCTTAGGTTGAAGGGCGATTTAACCCTTCGATTGCATAGATATGTAAATTAAAGTCATAAAAGCATATTATTTGCTATAATTCAAATGTAGTGAATTAACATTTAACAATACATTAAATGTAGAAAGATTAAAGTTTTTGACTTCACTAATTACTGACAGGTTTACTAACGAGTTTTTTAAAATTCCAAATGTTGCACGTGAATGGTATAGTTTTTCAAAACCCCGTTATTAAACTTGTTGGTAACTATAATTTTTTTAAAAAAATTAGAATATATATTTTTTAAGGTGTACTTATTGGTAACTGCAATAAAAAATTAAAAAAACCTTACTAAATAAGAAAAAGTTATTTTTCATATGCTCATTAGTAAACTCGTCAGTAATGTACTTAAATTAAAAAAATAAAAAAATTATTCTCATTTTCTTCATGTCGGTGTACCCATCCGAAAGGACTTCGCATCACATGGTGCGAGTGCATGTACCGGCCGGCTATAAATTATTAATGAACCAATCGATAAACCTGTCGGTACACCCATCGAGAATTGTGTGCACCTTACGACGCATAGTGGCGCCATTATCTATCGATACCTATGGGTTGGCATGTAAATTATTTATCGAAAGCGTAATATTGAAAAATTATGATTACCGGTCAGAACTCCCATAAAAAATACCGACAAGTATGAACCCATCGGTAAGTCCCATGGATTTTTAGTTGTGAATAATTTTGTCGACTGACATAAATCAACGTTGAATTGAATTTAAACCCAAATTAATTATATGTCAAATAATTAAAGTTTATTATATAAGCCTAATGATTTGTGATCACTATTGTTATTGGACTAATTATTGTTAAGCACTGCTCATTGTGGATATATTTAATTTATGGGCTCTTGTGTATGGGTTTCGCTGTGATTGATTGGCTTGACCATTATTTTACTGACACAAGAAGAGACCCTTCTCCTAGCCATATATACAGGGTGCTCAGTTGCCTTATTGATACCATGACACGAAATTAAACCTAATATGGATAAGGAGGAGTAAATCTCCTTAGATTCTTTTATTGGAATGTTTTCTAACTTCTTGTGATTTTATTTGTCAAGTATGGCTAAGGAATAAAGATTAATTTTGATCTTCTATTATTCCATGTAACTCTATCTCAATTCTTTAATTTTTATATTGTACATGTCTAATTTAGGATTAAATTGATCTTTGTTGGAATGTTGGGATTTTATCTGTGGTTTATATCATATGATATATGAAATTCCTTCATTATTAATTTCATATTGATGAATTTTTATTGATATTATGGAGCTAGAACTTCAATGCTGTTTTTTATGTTTAGCATGCCTAATAAAGTCTCAAAACATGCAATTAATATTGTAGCTATTATTCATTTGAGTCCTTAGTGGTGGATAAGATGATCATTGTCTTTCATTTTAATTTAATTATAATATAAGATATAAGATTTAAGCTGTATAAATTGTTTGATGAATTTTTGGAAAATGTGAAAACTAATAAAATTATAATGATTTATTGACACTTTTACTTTTAATGGCAACTACTAACCGATGTAAATTGCTTTAAAATACTTCAAACCAAGCATCGGTGCTCAAATGTTTTGGTTTAATCTGGAATATATGTTCTACAATTTGATCTTTGTTTGGACTTAAATTGGGTTTGAGCAATTTTTGGTTTTTTTTTTTGTTTTGGGGGGGGGGGGGGGATCAAATTGCAGAAAATAATTCATTTAGCCAAATTCTGGTTTGAGAAAATGGTCGACCTATTTTTCATTAGACTATTAGACTAATCTTCAGTGGATGTACTCAGTCACTTATGACCATTGACGAATTATACTAATTAGTCTCTTATGATCGTTCACAGATTATTTTCTAGATGGTAGTCTTATGAAAAGCGTGATATGAAGAATAAGCATATCATTAATTGTCTGGCTTATTTTAGCGATGTTGTTTAGTGTCGATCATTATGTAATTGTTGAAGAGAACTTCAAATTAACTATGTTGGTAAAGTGATAGTTTTAGTTTGCAAACTATATATATTACTAAATATTTATAAAAAAATCCATCTATCAATTTATACAAAATACAAATGATCTCCAATAGGGATGGCAATAGGGAGGGTCGGGGTGGGTTTTAGCTCAACTCAACCTCACCTAGTACCTTATTAATAGTAGTTTCAACTCTCACCTACCCTTCTATTTTTCTTAGAAAAAAATAATTGTTAAATTATTAATAGGATTAGCCTCCTTTTGAAAAAACTGCAAATTCAAATAAAAAGGAACAAACTACAAATTAATTAAAAAAAACTCAAGGATATCTACATTTATGAAAATTTATCTCAAAAGAGGACCAAACTCAGCTGAATGGCCAAACTTAGTATCATAGCTTAATCAACCTAAACATATATGTTCCCAGGTCGACGATAGAAGACCAAGCAGTGCGGCGTGAATGGAGTTTATAGTGATTGGGTTAGGTTAGGATAAATTTTTTGAATATAATATATATATATATATATAGAGAGAGAGAAAGGGGTGCAAAGCAAGTTCACTCAAAACCCACACTTGTCCTGCCCTACACCAACCCATCTCGGTACAGGTGGGTTTAAAACCCGACCTGAGCAGGATGGGTAAGATAGCGTTGCATTGTTTATTAATATGTCAATTTCACAAAATTAAAAATAAAATTATTTAAAACAAATAAAGAAATAACAAAAGCATTTATTTGATACTAGACTGCTAGTTCTCTTTTATGGGTTCAAACCCCTAATGATCCAGGGCAATAAAATTCTAATGATTTTACAAATGATGTGGATATCATCTTAAACTACTGGAGTAGGTAATAACTAAAAAAATAATTGAGAATATTATTTTTTAAACAAATATTATTTCAATACACTTTTTTGGAATATCATTAAATATGTAATTCCATCTATAGTTAATAGTAATTATGCTTCTCAAAACATTATTATTAATTATTATCATTTTCATGCATTATTGTATGGTCATGTATATATAGCAAAATTTTTAACTAATTTGAACAATTTACAAAAAAAAAAAATCGTAGATCAAGCAAATGACATGGATACTATTCTGGACAAATTAAAACATAATGTAATTACATTAAATCATTATGACTTATGTATATAACATGTTATCATAATAGTTATTATTTAAATTATATTATCCACTTTGCATATCATTATGGTTACTACGGTAGTTGGTTTATAGAATAAATAAAATATGGAGAAAAGCATGCACTAGTAATGTGTACGAAAATTGTACCTCGATGGTGGGTTCGACACGCATATGATCAGGTTCCACGCGCTGGCTTTGTTGGCCGCCATGATGAGAGAAGAAAAGTGCAGTTAGGCAATAGCTTCATCATCTAAAACGCGTCCGTTATGTAAATTCAATATGATGGAAGGGAAATGCACTCAATTACACATTCAATTATCTCTATTTTCCTGGTAAAGATACCTAAATAATGGAAGAGAAAGTGATTGAGGTTGGTGAAGTTCGTACAATTGTTTCCCAGGATTTGACGATTTGGGTGGCGTCCGTGCAACGGAAATCCTCCGTACATTCGCTGACTGAACACATTTTTTTTATATTTGACTTCATACATTTTAATTTATTGTTAGGGTTTTGCTCGTCAATGTCCCAATTAAGCATACTAAAATATGAGATTCAAAACTTTATAGTAGACTTCGTGTCTTGAAAACATTAAATCTTTTTTTTTAATATCAAATTTTCTATTTTTGACTCCTTAATTAATTTAAGAATACTAGTTAAATAAATTCTTATTATTATATGAATATAAAATATGATTGCACTATTGGACTTTAGAAAAGTCTTTAACAACTACTTTGATGTATTCATGGCGTAACTTGTTGTAAAATTGGATCAAATTAATTTATTCTATTTACATTACTTTTTAAACAGCAGGTGTGATGCTGCTTTTTTACATAGAAATTATTTTTTAAAAAAAAACCTGCATTTTGTTTTGTCCACTAATTTCCATTGGTGGCCACTTATTTTCGCAACTATTGGCTTGTGGCGACACCAGTTAGTGATGCTCCGCCAACGCCGATAAGAGAAATTAAAGAAAATTATATAAGAAAATAGAAAGGAGATTAACTAATTGGATGAATTTTTTTATTTAAATACTTTATCATCATATAGTTGAGAGAAAGTAAAGGGCAAAGAATATTAATTAATCAATATATTTATTGAATTGGTTATTTATGAATAATGAAATTATTAGATTATAACTCAACAATAACTTATATTAATAAAAAAATAATAAATTTAATATTGAATCTGAACATACTTAAAGCTATATATATCGATAAAACATGAATAATATGAAAAATGTTTGACCCTTTCATATAACGGAATAATATTCTAACATGTAAATATTGCGATAAATCATGAAATACGTACTGTTGGATTCCAAGACACTGGCAAAATTAGGTAAACGTATATGGATTGAGTTAATACTTATTTTAGTCTCTCACTTTTCATCCATGAGTCTCTCACTTTTCACCCATGAGTCATTTTAGTCCCTAACTTTTAAAACGAATCAAATCAGTCCTCAACATTACAAAATATGAGTCAAATTAGTCCCTTATTCCACTTTTATTTAACATTTTATCAATTAGATGATGATATGTAACATTAAGTTATATATTATCATACTATGTGTCATCTAAAGTAGAATGGAGTTTAAAATAATTTATTTTTGTATCTAAAATTGTACAAAATGAGTCAATTTAAAATGTATAATGAATATTTAAATGACTTATTTTGTATAATTTTAAACATCAAAATAAGTCATTTTAAAATATATTCGATGACATATGGTATGTCAAGGTATCACTTAATGTTATTAATTATCATTTAATTGATAGAAAATTAACTATAATTGGGTTAAAGGACTAAAATGACTCACATTTTGTAATGTTAGGGACTAATTTGACTCATTTTAAAAGTCAGGGATTAAAATGACTCAATAATAAAAAGTGAAAGACTAAAATAAACACTAACTCGGATTTGTCGAAGCAGGTACTGATACTCATCAATATGGAATCTGAAGAAATAGGAGCATTAAATCCGTACCTCGCATATATTAAATTAAGAATAATATTATTTGTACTCATATTTTGTAAGATATCATACTGATATATTTTTATTTATCATTAAATGAGATATGGGTCTCAAACTAAGTGGAGTCCACACCTCATCCGATGATATATATGAATATGTCATCACTGTGTCCCATAAATAATAAATACAAATAATATTTTTATTAAATTAATGAATTAGGTCAATTATCCTTGAAAGCAGACTAGGAAACGACGCTATTTGTTCCACTGACGATATGTAATAATTAATTATATGATTAATATGTGAAGTGACACTAGCATTATGATCATCATCCCCTGAATGTGATTTCATTTAACATCATCACCATACACACACACACACTCTCTCATATTGGATGTCTATGCGAAAAAGAAAAAAAGGCAAGATAAAATGATGGACCTTGTTATTTTGCGGTTCTCCTTTTTTTGTTTATAGGTTGTTTGTCAGTTTTTAATCACATAAAAACTAGATTCAATGCGCTTGCAGTAATCAAATAAGATTTTTTTTCTTTTAATGAAATGAAATAAGAACTTTAAAATATGCAGCTGCTTCCTAACCTATAAAATTGTGTAAATTATTAGTGACAACAGAGTCATTTTATTACAAAAGTAGTTGATTATTTATAATGATTGATTTTAATGCATTAATAATATAAAAAGCTTATACTGTCATCCAATTAGGTCTTTCTATTTATTTGTTGTTCAAGTAATAAGTATGAAAGTCAATTTTATTTATTTATGTTACAATATATAATTCTATAACGATATAAAAAAATTGTACATTTTGAATGTATCAAAATTAAATTCTTATTTATATTTAATTTTATCATTTATATGTCATTCAATTATTGACACAAAATTGTGTGAATAATTCTTTGAAATAATAAATAAAAAAATTCGATTCCACCACTCATGAGTTGTGATTAATAATATATATAATTGTAAACAACCACCCTACAGTGTAAAGTTACTCTATTGTGCACCAGGAACAGATGAAAAATAACATAAGTGGATAGATGCACTATTTTCTAATTTGATGGGGTAATTAAATTAGAATGTGTTTGTTTTCTTCTTCTCTTCTGGTCTTCTATTTACTGAGGGGTAAGTCACGCTGAAAGAAAAGTTTAAAGGAGAATTTGTTTTTATTCTTGTCTGAGAAAAAAAAATTGGAAATGAAAAACAAATTGGGCCTCCTAATTTAAAACAAAAAAGGTCTGAATCCAAAATTCGAGATTCAATACAATAGTTAGTTGGTAATTAGAGTTAGTTACGGGTCCTAATAGTTAGAATATTTCCCGTCCAGTTTTCTTTGATCGAAAATATTTCCCGTCCAGTTTTCTTTGGGAAGTTTTGGCCTCCTAGTTTTTTGGGCGACACCTACAAGGTTGCTTCGTATCGTTTATTTTAACGTTGCAGGCCCATTTTAACGTTGCAGGCCCATTTGGGTATTGATGGATACATGCAATAAATCGTTTACACTTGAACAAATGATAATAATAATAATAATAATCTATACATACAATAACGAGAATTGTTCCCATTTGGTGTCCAATTTTTTTTACCAAATTTACCCTCATAAATAATTACTTTAACAATTTATTTTGGAGGTTTAGATGTAACTAAGATTGAAAATTAACTGCCCAATATGTTCGTTTTTTTTTTTTTAATTAGCTTCCAAACCACAGTAATGCTGTTTTGCTTGGACTTTTCACATCTCTCTCTTTCTCTTTGTACCCACTTTCCATGCAAGTCTCAAAATCTTCTATCATCTTTGTCATTTATGGTGAAGATTTGATTTTAATTTTTTACTCCTCTACTCCAATATTCAATCCAGTGCTTGGAACTTAAAAATTCTATCCTATATTGTTTCTCTTGCATCATGCAAACACTTAGTTTGACAATTCCATTTTGAAGTGTTTTCGTTTGTAATCGCTATTGAGAATATCTACATATTATAATATTTGTTTACATGATGATTCGGGATATTATAATATTAGTCCATATAGAGTACCAACATATTGATATTTTCAATTCTTTATGATAATTCCACTAAGATCTTTTCCTCTTTCACATGAATGGTAATTGGTCCTTTGATTTCAAAATTTTCATTGTTTATTTTTTTCCCCTGGTGCATGGCATGGTGCAAAGTAGAACAATACCACTCTTTGATTATGAGAAAATTTGTTTGTCAGAATAAAATCAAGGCAAATGCTAAATGATAAAGACACCATCAAGAAGCATGGGGATCATGTCCTTGATCTTGGTCTTCACTCCAGCGTGATAATGGCTTGGATGAGGAAGAAGAAAAAAATGGTTGAAAAAGGTAACAATCCATATATTTCTAATAATGTCTGTCAAGTTGCACAAATTAAATATATTTATATTTTCATTATATTAGTTCTTAAAAATTAAAAAAAGGACTTAACAGGCACAATAGTTGTGGAAGCTTTTCCCATAAGTATTGAGAAGATTGAAAGGGAGTGGATACTCAAAGATGGAAAAGAGAGTTGTTCATATATTTTGAAAATGAAAACTTGACTATATAAAAAGCTGACTATTCGGATGAGTTTCATTAAAATACATAAAAAGTAATTAAAGTTAAATTATAATATGTAGAAAATTAAAAATATGGACACCTTTTTTAATTCCATGTATTGTCATAAAAGTATTTATTAAAGAGAAATTGACATTTATGTTTAATTATTATTAATTATATAATTATTTAAAGAATAAAAAGGCGACTTGACAAATACGGTAGTGCCCGGCAAGTCGCTACTTTACATATAAAAGGAAAGCCATCCTTGACCAAAAAATAAAAAATAAAGTTATGAAGGTAATATGATACTAGAGGTAAATATAAAGTAGAATTAAATATAAGAATACAATAATTTTTTTATTATTAGTGTTATATTAGTTAAAATCAAAATTATTTGTATCAAATAATCTATTTTAAATTTATAACTGAACATCATTCTTGTCTGAGAACTATAATAGTAAATATTTGTTGCTGCCAAATAAGGAAGGACACAGAAAAAAAAAAAAACAAAAACATCACTGATATAGCATTCTTACTTTTTGTGTTGGCCATTTCCTAGATATATAGTTTTAAAATTACAACCAAATCTATTAACTTTTGTATTTGCGTTTTATAAATAAAAAATGTAATATGAAGACACTGAATATTATAATTAAATTCAATATGTAGTATTAGTTATTAATTTAAATCTACGAAAAAAAAATCATATAAAAACAATATTGTGCATGAAATTCAACAATGGTGAAGTAAATTAAACTGTAAAAGAATGGTAGTTAGGAAGTTTAGGCGTTAGGAGGCAGTCATGTACAATGAATGGATGTTGCAACTAGTAGTTGTACAATTCACACACACTTAATCCTAAAGTTATTTTTTCATATATCCACCATAGTGATATTACTTCCAGTTAGAAAAAAAAAAAAAGAAAAATTAGTTGTACTACGTTAGTACATTTGTTTGGGTTTAAGATGCCTTAGGTGTCTAATTAATATGATTGTCTTAGGTAAGTCACGGTTGAAATATATCCAGTAGCCTTCAGCTTTAGGTGGTTATAATGCCAATCCAATCCCCCTCCTCCCCTCTAACAAAACTATATTAGGGTTCAATATGTGTCTACATGGTTAAAAACTTGATTGACACAAAGGGTTGTTTGAAGTGATAAGTAATTTCAATCTTTTAAAAGATAAAAATGATTGAAAGACTCTATAACCTTTTTTTATTTTTACAATTGAATGAAATTATTCTCATGCAGTTTAATAAGTTGGTTGAACATGTGAATGTTTTTGTCTCATAACAAAAATGTTTGGTGCACTCATTTCGCTGCCAGAAAAATGCGGAATATCGACATAAACTATCAACAGGGTTCATAACTGTTGGTAATTACCAACAGTATTTCTAACGAGTTGACACAAATTGGGAAACAATTATTTTTGTTATGCGTATCCATCGGTAAATGATGACACCAAAACCCGCCACTTGGCGCGCATGATATCTGACGAGTAAATCGACGGGTGAATTCAATAATTTGTTTTATATATGAAGTTATTGATGAAATTGCCGATGTCTATATATTGTAATTAATAATTATATTTATTAATTACATTACCGACGGGTAAACTGACGGGTGTATTTATCAGTATATTATTCTTTATAATTTATTATAGCAATCAAAGGGTTTACCAATGGTTATTAATTATAATTATAATTATATTTATTAGTTGCTTTACTGAAGGCATAATCGATGGATATGTATTTTTTAATTGTTATTTTTTTTATTTATTACCAATGTTGTTACTGACGGGTTTTTGAAAATTCATAAGTTGCCATGCAATTATTACTGTTATATATTTTCCGTCGGTAATTACTTGTTGATGAAACGCATTGTTTCACTAAATGCTTATCCGTCGGTAAACCCATCGGTAATCAGCGGATTTATCCCCACCGTGACCTTTCTTCCTCCTCACTTGCTGCAGTCTCTCTCTCTCTAAAACCTCCCCTTCCATCTCTAAGCTAGCTGCACCACCGCCTTTTTGCCGTCATTCACCGCCACCAGAGCTCCGTTCAAGAAACAAAGGCCACCATTACGGTCTTAGGGCTTTGGTGAGCATTTTAATCGATTTAGTTTTTTTTTTATTTGGTTTACTTTTTCGGTTCATTTATGGGTACCTATAATATTGTGTTTTGTTGTATTAGGGAGTAATTATTGTTGTTAATTTGTTAACGTATGAGTTATTCTTGAGGGTGATTATCAACTGTTGCATCGGTTTGCCATTCTTTTTGTTTACGTTATTTTATGTTTTTTCATGTATATAATTGTATTGATTTAAATCTATCATATTAGATTTTCAGGATTGGATTTGGTTGGACATCAAGAGCTTTACTACATTTTGTATTTTTTTTTACTGCTATAGAGGTTAGTAACTCAATCATTGTTATTTGTATAATTTAATATATAGGTAGGATATATAGAGACTTATGTTTTACAAGATAGAGTTGTAGGAAATGAGGATTGCATGACTGAGGGGAAGGGCATAGAGGTCCTTCCCTGACTTATTTGATTTGTTTGCTGTGGGGTTCTGTGTTTGCAGAAATTGCAGGATGCATATTGTGGAGTTATAAAGGAATGTGCAATAGAATGGTTTTAAGATTATGTGAATTGTATATAATTATTAACATGTAACTATTTCACTATATCTATTTTGTTGTTGATTTTTATAATAATATCTATAATTGTTGAATTGACTGATATATCTAACGATGGAAACTCCTAATTTAAGGGCAGATACTGTCGAAATTGTGTTATAATTTTTTGTAAAAATAATAGATTAAAAAAAGGAACTATATTTAAAAAACTTAAAAGCCAATTGAGTTTGGTTAAAAATAATAATTAAAATAAAAGTTAAAAACCAATTGAATGTGTTTTAAAGACCAAATACAATAAATATCTGTCGACGAAAGCTCCTAATTTAGGGAGAGATGCTATTGAAATTTTGTTAACTTTTGTATTTGAAATAACAATTGAATTTGTATTTGAAAGTAATAACTTACCATCTTTACAAAATTGTAGGGTCTAAGGTTAAACCCAAATGCAATGTTACCTATTAATCGATCATGAATGTATGATAGATTGTATCATGATAAAGGTGGATTAAATCATAATTTTACACTAGTGTTGAAGAATTTATGAGTGTGGCATATAAAACACAACAGTTCATTAATGAAGCAAAAGTTAGGTGTCTATGCAATAGGTGCAAATGTAGGAAGCATTTGGATGATGATACAATAAGGGTTCATTTGTGTAAGTGGCGATTCATGCCTAACTATTGGGTTTGAACTGAGCATGGGGAGGTAGTTAATGCATGAAATCAAATGGGTATATTTCAAACTGGAAGTAGTTTTGCTGGGATCCATGTACCACAACACGATGTGGATAATGTACTATAGGAGGATAATCTGGTTAGGCATCAAGATATGGTGTTTGATGTTGCTGGTCCTGAATTTGCTGCTCGTTATTCGCAGCCTTCAGTCAAGGAGGCAAACCAAGATGCTGCTCGGTTTTATAGTCTCCTAGAAGCTGCCAATCAACCCTTATGGGAGGATGGTTGTGCACTCTGAATTGTCATTAGCAGTTCAAATGTTGAGCATTAAGTTTGAAGGGGATCAAAGCCAAAGTTTTTTTTATCAGTGGGCTGCGCTGATAAGTGTGCTAAGTCTGAACCCCAATGTAATTCCAAAAGATTTTTATCAAGCTAAAAAATTAATTTCTAAACTTAGGTTGAAGGAAATAAAGATTGGTTGTTGTTTGAAAGGCTACATGCTTTATTATAAAGATGATATTTCATTGACTGAGTGTAGGTTCTGCCAAGAGCCTAGGTTTAAACTCAAGAGACATGAAAATGGCAGGTATAAGGATGTCCCTCAGAATAGAATGCACTATATGCCCTTAATCTCAAGATTCACGAGACTCTATACGTCAATGAGTTCGGCTTCTCATATAAGGTGGCACAGCCACAATCAAAGGGGTGATAGTGTGATGACACATCCATTGCATGATGAGGCGTGGAAAATGTTCGATCAACAATATCCTGAATTTTCTTGTGACTGCCAAAATGTTAGATTAGGACTTTGTTCAGATGGATATACTTTGAATTACCAATTTGGCAAACCCTATTCATGTTAGCCCGTAGTTGTTACATCCTATAATCTCCATCTTGAAATGTGCATGAAAGATCCTTACCTGTTCTTAACATATATAATCTTTGGCCTTGATGATCCAAAAGCTAAAATTGATGTGTACCTTCAACCCCTAGTTGATGAACTGAATAAGTTGTGGTGCCAAGGTGTTTTTACTTATGACATTTAAACAAAGTAGAATTTTATGATGAGAGCTGCATTAATGTGGACCATCAATGATTTTCCAGCTTATGGAATGCTTTCTGGATGGATGGCCCAAGTCAAATTAGCATGCCCAATTTGTATAGAGAATACTAAGGGTGCGTTTGTTATCAGTTTTTCAGTTTTCAGTTTCCAATTTTCAGTTTTCAATTTTTGTGAAGGAAAAACTGAAAAAACTGAAAACTGAAATTAAACTAAACACTGTGAATCAAACAGGCCCTAAAGCATTCACCTTGAACCATGGAGGAAAGAAATATTATTTTGATTGTCATAGAAGGTTCTTAGATTCTGATCATCCATATAGGCGAAGTAGATGTGGCTTTAAAAATAATTGTGTTGAGCATGATGAGCCTCTAGTTAGACTAAGTGGCTACAAAATGTGGGATTGAGTTAAGGATTTTTCAAAAGTAACAAAAGTCGGAAAGATAGTGCGAATGCCATGGCATGGGATATACCCTAATTAGACTAAATAAAGTATGTGTTTGACAACATTATGAATATTGTATTGAGTATAGATCAAACCAAAGACAACAACAAGTCAAGGCATGATCTGGTTGAGTATTGCACGCGGCCTGATTTGCATTTACAAGAATTAAGAGATGATTGTTTCTATAAACCAAAGGCCAAATATGTCAATGGCTGAAGGAGTTGATAATGCCTGATGATTATGCTTCTAACTTTAAGTAGGTGCGTGAATGTTGCACAGGGTAACCTTGTTGGTATGAAAAGTCACGATTACCATGTCTTTATGGAGTGTTTCCTTCCAATTGCATTTAGAGAGCTACCTGTTGTTGTCTGGAAGCCCCTAACTGAGCCAAGTCAGTATTTCAAAGATATATGCTCTTCTACTCTTAAGGTTAATGAAGCACGAGTATGTGGACCGGTTCAATACAGGTGGATGTATCAATTTAAAAGGGAAATAGAAGGATTTAAAAGAATCGTGAAGAATATGTCTCAAGTGGAAAGATCAATATGTCAAGCTTATTTAGCAAAAAAGGCTTCAAATTTATGCTCATTTTACTTTCAGCCATATGCTCAATCTAGGAGAACTCGGGTTGATTATAATGACGATGGAGGGAGTGTTCTATTCTACCAACTTTGTTTATATTCAATCAACTTGGTCAAGGAGTTGGAAAGAGTATGGCTCGATGGCTTACTTCCCAGGAGTGGAATTTTACACACTTAAATATTTTGATAAATTGTGATAAGGTGCTGTCATTCAGATTGTAAGTCAACAATCCTTTTTTTTATGTGAAAGTGTGATGTTATGCATATTTAAAATAATGTAAAATAGATTTTTGACGATAGATACTGTGAGAAACTGCATGGTCAAGATTCTCTTCAATAATTTTCGGATTGGTTTACATTACATGTAAGTCCGCTTGTTTAAAATTATGTAACCCAATATATTTTTATCTATTTATTTTGTTTGATACAAGTCTGTTTGACATTTCAAACTTCACGTACGTAGGTTCATAACAAAAATAATGGTGTAACATATCCCCATTTGTTTAATTTAGCTTCGGGGCCAAAAACTAAAGTAGTAAGTTAGCCGATGTACTATTTTAATGGGTACAAATTTCACACAGTAGATTGGGGTGTAGAGAAAAAAATCAACAATGTAGGTGTTTGTGTTAAAGGAGATACTGGGGACGGAGAATGTGATTGGTATAGGGTCATTAAGGAAATCCTTGAGTTTGAGTACATGGGTGAGCTCACAAATAAATGTGTCCTATTTAAATGTGAACGGTATGATCTTTCCCAACTTACTAGGACACAACAACGCAACAATTACAAAATCATTGAAATCAATCACACCAGAAGATACTGAAGTTATGATCTATTTATTATAGCCCAAAATGCTAGATAAGTACATTATATATCTTATCCTGGGAAAAGTAGGTCACAGACTCACAGTGGACAGTTGTGAACAAGATAAAACCAAGAGGTAGAATTAAAATTGAGGAAGATACTGTTGACGATGCTTATCAAGTGGATGATCCACCCCCTTCAAGGACAGTAATCGATGCAGATAATCCTGAAAACCTTTTTTCGTTAACTACTGGGGAAGTTGACATAATTGAATGCATGAGTAACCACCTAATCAGAAATCACAAAGATAAAATAAGTGCTAGTAGCGCTGATGATTCACCTAGTGATCAATAATAAAGCGATGATGAAAATAGCCCTGCACTTTTAGATTAACTGAGGTGTTTAATACTATATGTAATATTATTATGAAATTATTTGAATTTCCTAATTTATTAATTTTTTTATGAACTACTTTTTAATTATTTCAGTATGGCTGGTAGAGGCAGAGGCCGATCTCAGAAGGTCGGTTTACCCACCCCCACCTCAGATGATGATTATGGTGATGCCGCTGACGCCACCGATGATGCCGATGCCCAGGAGTTCAGCTAGTGTTTATCTAGCTTCATTTTTTTCCATTCTAGATATTTTTTACATTTATTGTAGTTTGTCTATATTTTATTATCATTATTTGATATTTTATTTAATTATTTTAATTTATTCATTTTAATATTTTCTTATTTAATATCAATTTAATTTATGATTAGATTATTATATAAATAAATAAATAAATAATAGATAACATATTCCCAATCACATCATAGTTAAAAAGGGAATTTTAAAAAAAATTATTTATTACAGATGGGTAACAGCATCGGTAATATGACTTTTTTAAATATAATTTTCACACGATTAAAAAAAACCATCGATAAACCCGTCGGTAAAATATTTAAAAATTAGAATTTATTTAAACACTTGTCAATAAAGATAAATAAAACCATCGGTATAAATATGCCTGTAACGGAAGAGGTGACGCATTTTATTAATTGTACTAACGGCTAATTATCATCTTACTTGTCGGTAAAAGCGTCGAAAATAACTGACGGGTTTTTTTTACCGTCGGTAATATTCATCAATGGCCTTGTCACCGATGCCCTATAAATGTCGGTAATCCCATCGATAAAAATCGTACTTGTCGATAACCCGTCGGTAAATGCGTCGGTTTCCCACACCTTTTTTGTAGTGTTTCATGTGGGATATCGTCATATTAACTTAGCCATCATCCGCCATTGAAATAATAAGTTCTTTATTTTAAATATTTTATGATTATTTTCACTAATAAATGTTGTATAGATAAATTGATAGTGTCTCAAATAAAATGCATTTAAATATCACTAACTCTTTTTGTAATGGTGAAAAAGTCTCAATTGATTAGTGTGAAAAACTCATAGGGAAAAAAAGAAAATATGCACACACACACATTTTGGGTCGAAATATAAATTAAAAAAAAGTAGCGGTGATTACATTTAATGAAGTCATCTTATCTTTATTTTCTATTTGTTAAGGCAGTACAGGGTACATATGCTCCTGCAGAGTACATACATGCATTGTCATTTGCAGAAGAATGGTAATTTGACAGAGGATAAGGTGATCGGAGGGGGGCCCTGGGCAATTAATTAGTGAACCACTTGTAACTTCTCGTGCCATGCAGCTAGGCATGTTGCAATTAATTGCCATGTAGAAACTAGCTAGGAAAGACAGATTAAATAGTAGTACTGAAACTCCGTGTTTGAAAGGACAATAAGGGCATTTCAATTAAGTCCTAAGATATGAAATCATATTTGGAAACATCTCAAAGATACTCTCACAGCCGATTGTTCATTGCAGTGATAAGTGAGCTATTGTAATTTAAACTCAAAAACAATTATTGAAAAGTCTGTTAATAGCAACAATATTCAATAGTAAAAATTCTTTAAAGATATCAATATGGATTGGTCAAGATGATAAGTATCTAGATTTCTTAATAATATATCTTAGGTTCAAGCTCGATCTGATGATAATAGAAAAAAATGGTCATCGTGAGACTCATACCCCCATGAAAGAGACCTTAGTCGGGCTTATTCGGATTAATCGATCAGGTTTCTAATAATAGAATCTCAGGTACAGGTGATTTCATCAAGATAAAAAAAACAAATTAAAGATAGATCAAAACAAAGGATGCACACTCTCAAAAGGCTGTGTTATTTGTACATTCTTAATTTGCATCAGTAATTTTTGTTGTGTCTAATAGTGGAGATCCAACGGATATCCCAACTTATGACTCAGGATTCCTACATCCGCTATGAGAACAACGGCACAATACAGAGGAAGTTCATTTCCTAACCTAAACTGTTCACTACCCACACCACCTTGAGCACAAACGAACAACATATACAGAGATGCATGAAGATCAACAAGAACAGAAATTTCTAGAGATTTTCGAAAGTATTTGTGTCTATCGCCCCTATGTCCAATCAAGATATACCAAGAAAAGAAATCTTCGAGAGATTGTCATGGGGGGTCCGAAGGGTACATTGGGGAGTTGTGGATACAGAGACCACATGCATGGTGGATTTCTTGAGAGGGGAACTTAACTTCTTACATAATCTTAGAGCATTATATAAATATGTTTCATATCTATTAGACACTGAAAAGGAGATTAAACGACAATTAGGGAAGTTTTATTGTGGGGGACCCCAGTGAGTAGTGGGTCCAAATTTAATGACTAATTTAATCAGAATAATTGCCTATTGTAGTTGTTATAGACTGATGGTTATTAATGTGAGTTATAGGAAATGATTAATTAATCACACACGGTTTCATTTTGACTACCACTCAAATAACTACAAGACGTTATCCTAAGCCTACTTAAGGGTTAAGGCTGTCGGGTGGTACCAATTGTCACTCAATCATTCAATTAATAAGTGAAGAAATTACAGTATACATTTTCCTAGTAAAAGGAAAATTATAGATAAAGCTTTTTCATGATTATTAAAATAATTATATAATATATGTGTGTTTCTATCCAGGCCATTAAACAGAATTAGAATATATATAATAGTTTTTTTTATCAATGGAGATTGAGATATTTATACTATAAATTGCTTTAAATAATAGTGCTCATAACAATGTTATTTTTGAGAGAGAAGGTGGAGCTAGTAAAAATCATTTTCTGGCATGGATGCATGGTTGACAAAGCGAGTAAGTGTAATGGCAAATAATAATGGTATAAGGTCGACGACCCACACGCATTGTTTCTTCCACACGCTTTTTTTTTTTTTCTGTTTATGTCTCTAACATTTTTAAAACCTTTCAATTTTATCGTTTTGATATAATTACCTAAATTACAATCGAAAATAACTTATGTTTTATATCTTATTATGTCAATCTCACTACAAAAAATTTGGTCTAAAACAATACTTATTTTTGGGAACATTTGAAAAGTGTTATTTTTTGTACATATAGGCAACACTTTTTAAATGTGTTGCCTTTGATATATAAAAATATTGTCTTCTCTACTTAAAAGTGTTACTTTAAATAATTGGCCACATGTACTATAGCAGCACCATGAAAAGCAATGTATTAGCTTAAAAATGTACCATTTTGTTAAAAAAATGTTGTATTTGACAATTGGCCATATGTGATATAGCAACTTTTTAAAAAGTGATGTTTTAAATTAAAAAAGTGTAGCATTTACTATATCAAAAGTAACATATTTTTAAAAAGTGTTGCTTAAATGTACATAAATAACACTTTTTACGTGTATATAAAATTAAGTATTCTTTTAGGCATAAATTTCTTGTAGTGTCTAACTTTGTAGTGTGACATTTGATGTCTTGTTATGACCTTCTAACACTATAATTTGACATTTTATTTCATCTTTTTTAATTTATAATTTGTGTATATTCTATAAAAATGATAAAATTAAAACGTTTTGAAAACACTAAAACATAAATAGAACAAATAAAACTTTAGAGATTAAATTAAAACTTTTGATAAAATGTGAGACCTATTTGAAACTTTACCCTTTATATATAATGTTCAAAATTTCTTCGAACGAATTATTTTAAAATCATCTGCTTATTGTAATGTCAATATATTGAAATAAGTTTATTTTGTCTTAGTTTGAAAAAAAAAGAGAAAATAAAATATATATAATTAGATATAAATATTTTACTACGTCGCTAGCACTCATAGTTCATTAGATTTCAATAATTAATCTCGCTTGAGTCAGTCGGTTTACAAGAGACATTAAATTGTCTCAACGATAGTTTTCTTCTATTTACATGACTCAAGCTTAAAACCTAATTTTCAAGAGAATAAATACTGAATTATTTGAACTAATTAAACACAATTAAACATAATCCCGAATATTGATATAAATGTTTATTCCATTCATGAATAATTAATTAAAATATCATAAGTATATTGTAGTAATCATAACATATTATATTATATCCACATGTCACAATTACAAAATTATATTCTAATAACACTATTTGAAAGAATATATATAGCATACACATATTAAAAAAATACGCTTAATATGAAAAATGAGTTAACTTTAATATTAATTCACTTAGCGTAATTTTTTATTTAACTTAAATTTTAATGAATGTATTTATGATTCTTCAATTATAGGTTTAACTTTTTAAATAAAAATAAACTAATCTAAATATGCAGTCCATGTTCAATAGACTAAGTATATATCTCTTTTCGTGCTTATTCGTTTTATTTTATTCGATAGGAAGTGTGTTTAGATAAATTTATTTTAAATTTTAAAGGCCTTAAATTAAAAAAAGTAAACTTAAAGTTGGTTTTTTCAATTTGCATATGCATTTCACTTTAGTTTTAGAAATTAAAAACTAACAATTTTGTTTCTATTGTTGCAAAAATTGATTCAAATTAATTAGTTCTTTTATTAATTTAAATTAGTTTATGCAATACTTAATAGGGGTTAACTTAAATTAATTTTTATAATTTCAATATGCAAAGAGTTAATTTCTTAATTTCAAAAATTAAAATGAAAGTATAATTTATTTCGAGGAGCAAAATAATTCTTTACTCTATTAAAAATCCTTCGAATAATTTTTTTTTAAAAAAAATGGTGATTATATCATGAACATAAAATAAAATTGCTAATCAATATTTTAAAAATATTGTTTTAAAATAAAACAAAAATATTTAAAATTTCTAATACATTTTTATATATTAAAAACAAATTAATGCTCATTTTGATCCCTAAAATTACTTATATGAGTCATTTTGTCCCTAAAGTTTAAATGTCCATGACTTTGTAAGTGTGAATGATGTTAGTTCCTAGTAGGCAAATTCTTTTAAATTACTAGACTAATTTGAGTCAAAGTTATTACATTTTGGGACCAATTATATATATATATATATATATATATATATATATATTGAGGATCCATTTACACCATATATAAGTCTTAGTTTACTTACACCTTTCAATTACTTTTTATGAGTATAAAATGTTATCAATCCAATCATTGAATTCAAAGTTCTTACCTAATAAACAAAATATATCAAATTTTATACAGTTTGACAATGATTTGATATTTCATCATTTGACTTTATTTTCATGGATAAAATGTTTTTTAAAATATTAGTAAAATATCAATAATTAGAATACATGTTTATTATTATCCAAGTTTTCTAAAATTTTACATGTTTGACCGTCACTATAATATCCTATAATTTAATAGTCAAATTAATTAAATTCAATTTCTATAAAGAGCTATTGAAATATAGAAGTGTATAAGATTTCCACTTAGTGTATATAGATCTCTACCCTACACACACACACACATATATATATTATGGATAAGTAACCATTAATTCCATTCGAATCTTGAAAACTCATCTTTTCAATATCAGCAAAAGTTACACTAATTATGGGTTCATTTATTTTAAATTAAAAAAATAAACTTAAATTTTATATATAAAATTGAAAAACATATATTTTTTTTCATAAATGGAAAAGTTGAAAACAAACTTTTTTAAGATTCTAATTATTTTTAGACAATTATTCAAATGTTCAAAATATTATTTTGTTTGTGAAAAAATGTGTATTTGTTTTATATTTAGAAAACATTATAAAACTTAAATTGTTATATGTAATTGAAAATTTTAATAATAATTTTTATGAAAAAATAATTTTAACTCCATAAAATCCCACCCAAATGCCCTTCATACCAATTAAAATAATTGATATATTTTTTAATAAACCAGAGATATTCACGGTAAAAAATAATGACCAGTGCTCTTAAAATATACAACTTACAAATATAGATCTTATTTCTATTCATGAAATGCTCCCCGTACAAATAATTGGTACTCTCTCAGACTCTCACTCATGCTTTTGAGTGAAAACTTTAGGGACTGGAGAACATGATCTGCGAGTCTCGTCAGCAGACATGATTTGACAATAATAAGATGTTCGCGCAGAACCATTTTTCACTTGATGAAAGTTCGTGCAGAACCATTGGCAACCATGTGCTTTGACTATAACAAAGGACATAGTCTAGGGTTTAGTCCTAGTAATCTAAAGACTCCCGCTTTTTGAGTTTCATTTTTTACTCAGTTCTAGGGAACAACTAATATACTGCTTTCTCATATTGTTTTTTAATTATGTATTATTTATATTATTAGTCTTTTATTTTATAAGAATTCTCTCAAATATTAATTTTTTTTCTTAATATTCTATTAGACATCACAAACTAATGTTCGCGTCTTAATAATGATTACTTGCACTTTTAATTTCATCTGACCAACGCTTGTAATAAGTTGGTTATCTATTTAGAAAAAAAAAACTAAATTTTGGATTGGGAATTTCCCTTAAATAAATCATATTCTGAGTTTTATGTAAAGATTATCATAATTTAAACATCAAATAATGATATCAACATAGAATTGTTATGGAAAAGATATAATGGAGAGAAAAATCAAATCCCTTATTATCATTATGTTAATTGATCAATTAACTCATTTAATTGACTTTTCATTCATACATCATCATGTTTTATGTTTAAAGTTTAGATTTTTTTTTTTGTGTTAGTAAATAATATGTAAATACACCTATAGAAGTATGTTTGATGAGTTGCGAGTTATATGGTACAGTCTTGAACGAGCCAAACATTCTTCAATTTCAATATAAATCACTTGTGATTAACCATAAATCATCATTTTATCTCCATAATAATGTCTACAAAGTTAGGTGAAAAAACCCTTATCTTTCAAACAAGAATTCAAGCACGCAATTAGTCCGTTGTATTGTTGCTTTTTAACCGGTGCCCCCACCAAATCATCCAATTAATCACATTACCAAAAAAAAAAAAGAAGAAAGAAACCATGAATGCTCTCGAAGATGACACAATACACACAACTAACAAAATCACAAAGGCACTCTCCCTCTCTCATCAGCCTCACAACAAAGCACGCACACACAAAACGCACAATAGCTAAAACTGTCAGGTAGACCAACCAGTCAAAATTAAACATACACACCCCCTCTCTCTCTTGTGTCTTGTACTCATAGCCGAAACCTCTCTCTCTCTCTCTCTCTCTCTCTCTGTGATGATGATGATTCTTTGCTTATCCAACAAACGTTCTTAGATCATCATCTTACAAAGATGGTAATTCTTGGATAGCTCGCGTATCCACCTCAAAGTCAGACACATATCCGCAGGTCTACTTTATATCTTTCTACACCTTCTCTTCTCTCATTGGAACTTCCCCTTTACCTTATTTTCTCTTAGTTTTTTATTTGGGGGGATTAAAGGTGGTGCTTTTGATTTTCAACTCAGATCAGATCAAAACAACAACACAAAACACTCACCCTTTTGTCCCCCGTTACTTCTCATGAAAACCCATAAGCCAATTTTCCCTCTTTCCCATTTTTTGGGTTGTTGGTTTTCTGTGAAGGGAGATAGATATTATTAATTAATGTATTATCATCATCGTTATTATTTTCAGAGAAGGAATAATTGAAAAGCCTGGTGGCCCAACGGGAACAATGGCTGCGCCACTAGGTAGTAAGCTTCAAAGCATGTTGCAGGCTGCGGTGCAATCTGTTCAGTGGACCTATAGCCTGTTCTGGCAACTTTGTCCTCAACAAGTGTACGTAATTGATTTATTTTTCGCCTCAATTCCTGACTAGGTAGTCACATAAATTATCCATACATATATATATGATTATCCTTCTAATGATTCTTAGTTTTATTCATTTTTATTTTTTAATCTTTTTGTTTCGTTACACGACTCTAATTAAGTTCTAGTAGTAACATGTATGTGCATTTGTCTTTGCGCGCGTGTGTGTGTGTGAGTATATGATTATTGGTTTTAATTTTATGGTCTTTATATGTTTGTTTAGGATTTTGCAGTGGGGTGATGGGTACTACAATGGGGCAATTAAGACTAGGAAGACGGTGCAGCCAATGGAGGTTAGTGCTGAGGAGGCATCTCTCCAAAGAAGCCAGCAACTCAGGGAACTCTATGAATCATTATCCGCCGGAGAGACTAACCCGCCGATTCGCCGGCCTTGCGCCGCCTTGTCGCCGGAGGACCTAACGGAATCTGAATGGTTCTATTTGATGTGTGTCTCATTCTCCTTTCCTCCTGGTGTAGGGTAAGTCAAGTTATTGCATTAATTTAATTACTAGCTAAGTAGCTATGTCTATGACTCTTTGAATCTTTACCTATTTGGAAAACTAATCTGGATTTCCCTTTGCATTAATCAATCCGTTAATAACACGTTAATTTTTTTTAAAACCGTTGAATTGTATTTGATCTCTCATGATTGTATGTATGTATGATCATGAATGTGCCATAGGATAGGTCATTTTCTATATATAAATAGTTTTCAGTCCATGAATTCAAATTTCCTATTGAAGGAAAGTGGAGGGATATATAGCTTTAGCCAAGGGAGAAAAGAAATATTAAATCCTCCCCCTCAGTGAAAAAGAAAGGGCTGAGCAGGGTTGAGACTTGTGAGGCTACATGCAATAACAGCTAGCAGCTACAAAATTTAATAAGCTGCCAGTTATATTGCGTGCCAAACTTAGCTTTTGCAAGAAACTGCTTCCCCTTTCTTTTAGTGGAGAAAAATTAAATACGTCAAATCATTTTCTCATAAAAGACCTTGGCTAGAACTTGTCAATGTATTAGTATCACTGCAGCCCCCACAGTGAGAAGTGCATTTTGGAGACTGGCGCACAGACTGTAGTGACTAGTTTAATTAAATGCAACATATAGCAGCACAGCTTCAAAATTTCTGTGAGATTCAGCAAGAAAACAAGAATTGCATAGCAAAAACAATATACACATAACTTATTTTTTATTCACTTTTACATACATTTAATGATATGTTGTTACATCATTAAAAATATTTTGTTAAATATAAAATCATTATTTATAAACTTTAATCAAATGAATTAAGTTTTTTTAGAGAGATAATTTATAATATGATATCAGAGTTTTTATTAACAATTAAATTAGAATTCAATTCTCATCATTATATGTATATATTCCTTTAAATTGTTCATACTTTAAATCTGAAAACCATTCATATGGGCGGATGTATAGACGTGAAATGATTTATGTACTTTATTCCACATTCCACAATATTAAAAGTTACATGTTATCAATATATATTGACAATTATTAAAATTAATTTCTACAAATTTAACCTCTCTATGTAATAGGTGTCAAGGGAAGAGAGAGGTAAAAGATTTTTGCCAATTTGATTTTAATTTAACTTTTTTGTTGGAAGTTTTTCACGTATAGCATCAATTTGTCTCTGGCAAAAAAGGTAGCTGAGAGCCTTTATTTCCTCACCCTAGATTCTGAGGGTTTTGTCAGATTCTTCTTGGGCAGTAAATGAAAGAGCAGTTGGATTACGCAAACTTGTCCATCTGACACGCTTTGATATTGAGAGTAATGTTAGAATGTGTTGGGGAATATACATTCGGAGTCACTTAAGTGGCTGAGCTGAGTCAAGTGTTTTAGTTAGTGCATTATAATGCTCGAAGAGGACTGCTGTTAGAGGGTGTTGCTTGCTTCGAGATACAAGACAAACTAAAGCATTCATAATTCAAAGAAATATAGCATCAAGAAAAAGCTGCCACTATACTTACTAGCGTTCTTCATTAGGAATTTTTTGCAATCACACTTTCCCCTCTCTCTTTCTCTCTTTTTCTCTCTTTGTTATATTCAAGTTATTATTTTTTTTCCCGAGTAATGATATTTCTGCCTACTATATCCTTTTACAAAAATCCTAATTACCAAATGAAGTAGAAGTTTTGTATATTGATAAAGTGAAATTTTTATATCTCGTTATTTAATTGTGTGTTATCACGTTAATAAAGATATTTGAGTTTCATATATATTATTTAAAAGATAATTTAAATTAGATGATTTGATTGGATGATAATATAAAAAAGTTTTACAGTTTCAATACATAAAAATTAAACTCATGAAGTATATTTTGTTTATCTTTTAAAATTTTAAGACATAGACAGTATCTAAATTTTTACTTCATTTAATATATAAAAAGGTTTATGGAAAAATTTGTAGGGTGATATATTTGTTACTCTTTTTCCGCTTCTTGCACTTTTGATTTTGGAAAGACGTATTAGCGCTCCTACATAGTTTGGATTATAGTTGTTGGTATAGCTTCCTATAGGTTCTCCCAAATTGTCAATACCCTTTTGGCACCCATCAGGAGGATAACATCAATTGGTCTCGACATGAAGCTGGGTGTTTGTTGCTACCAAATATTGCACTATGCCTAGTTGGTTATCAATCATGGAAGGGGTAATAGGTTTGTAGTTTTCTTACGTTGGTCCATATTTATATGCCAAGATATAAGGATCCAGCTGATCATCTATGTGTATATTCTCCAAGAGACAGCTACAATTGGGAGAGTGACAAAGGAAAAAGTTTGATAGAGCTGACTGGAGTAAGATTATTAGATTAGGGATGTAATATATAGTGCACTAATTTGATGGCGTTATCGCCTATATGAAGCAACTCATTATTACTCCTTAGGTATATGCATAGTTATTAATGTAAATTGGAAACGCCATGACATTTTCATTCAGCCACGTTCTTTTTTTTTTTTTTCAATCTTGATATGTTCAGTTAAGCTGTATTATCAAAAGAAAAAAAAAAGGGGCTGTGTTGTAAGTAACGCCACACTAGATGAAGTTTCAGCATTGCCTAGACAATGGTACATACGTGGCGATAGTGTGGCAAAAAATAATATTACACATCCACTAAAATATATACAGAACTTTTAACTGAAATAATGATAATTGTTTGATAAAATAAGATAATATAACTCATTGATTAATCAAAAGACTAATAATTATGATATATAATTTTGAATATAAAATTCTAACAAAGTTTCTGGTTGTACAGTATTTTCCCAATCATTATATTAACTGAACTCCACGCATGCTGGCTTCAATAAGCTTATTTATCCTAAATTTTTTGCTTAGAGCAGTTTGAAAAAGATTGTTTTATGAAAAAATATTTTTTGTCAAATGTTAGTATAAACTTATAATTGTAATAAGTTATTTTAAACTTAGAAAAAAAATTGAGTATTTTTTTTCTTTTTTCTTTTTTCTTTTTGTGTTTGACATTATATTGCTGATGGTGCACTATAAGGTTGCCGGGAAAGGCATATGCTAGGAGGCAGCATGTATGGCTGACAGGTGCAAACGAGGTGGACAGCAAAACATTTTCGAGAGCTATTCTAGCCAAGGTGCTCGATTACTGTATAATTATTACTGATAGTCTGATAGTTTTAATTACAGGGTCCATTTAACTAGATTTTTTCCATAATTAAGGGCCCATACACCCCTTTAACTATTGGTTTTTTTTTTGTTAGTACATTCGTAGGGCCCCTTTAAGTATTGATTCACCAATTTCACACTCGAGAAAAGCACGACAGTTTTTACAATTTGGGTTTACTTAACGGTCTTTATATATTATTAATTAATAATTAATTTAGTGAATTAGAAACTCAGATATGAGATTATTTTTCCACTGACAATTTAGTCTTTATATTTGACAAATATGCGGGAGACTCGGGAAAGTTTTAATTTATAAAATCCGTATTAACTTAACCTTTTTTATCTTAATTTAATTTTATGAAAAATTAAAGAAAAACCACTTGATATGTGTTCTTTCAAAACTAACATATACATATTTCAGTTTTAGTTCTATATACAAGAACTATAAAACAATTTCATGGATTAAATAGCTAATTTATCAATAGTTAACTGATACTAATCATGAGTAATTTACTAACTAGCTTCTTTCTTCCCTTTGATCATCATTTTCACGATGATTGCAAATTTCTCCCACCGCTAGAGTGCTCGTATCCAGGTAAGAATTCTTCTAAGTTGTGTATCTATGGCTTCATGATATATAATTTGACGATGCATTCAAGCACAACACAGAGCTCATAATAATGGTTTTGTGACATGCAAACTACAGACCGTGGTGTGCATTCCTCTATTGGACGGCGTCGTTGAGTTTGGCACAACGGAAAAGGTAACCCCCTGATTTCCTTCGCAAGTCCATAACCTTGTTAAATGTTTAACAAACTTGAAGAATTTTTTTCTAAATCTTTTCATGTTAGAAAAAAAAAATTCTAAATCATTTAGGCTACATTAGTTTAGAGGGTTAAAAACGGATATAAGTTTTCTATATGAGATTACACACAAAACTCAATTATGAAAACTCTATTATGAAAACTCTACCTCCAGCTTTACTTCCGAATCAAACATACCCTTAACGTTTAACATTTCTTTTGTTATTAGGTTCAAGAAGACCTTAACCTGATCCAACATGTGAAGAGCTTTTTCATAGATCACCAACACCCTTCGCCACCAAAGCCCGCCCTGTCGGAGCACTCCACTTCCAACCCCACCTCCTTATCCGGCCGCCTCACCTACACCACGGCAGATCCTCCACCACCTGCTAATCAAGACGACGACAACATGGATGAAGATGAAGAGGAGGAGGAAGAAGACGATGAAGACGACGAAGTCGAATCCGACTCCGGAGACGAAACGGGCCGAAACAACCGCCTGAGCCCAACACCGGATGCTTCGGGCATCGGTGCCACCTTGGCAGCAGAGCCAAGCGAACTGATGCAAATAGAGATGTCGGAAGACATTCGTGTCGGGTCACCCAACGACGGGTCAAATAACCTCGACTCGAATTTTAACTTGCTTGCGGTGAACGAGCCAGATAATCCCTCAGCTCAGGCAGACTCTTACCGAAGATGGGGCCCCACTGAAGACCCTTTGGGTTCCCTCCAACTTCAACTACCGGCTTCAGGTAACATGCTAGTTAGGTAGCTGCACATACATACACGTGAACATGGGTATCGTACCATATAATAATTAACCACATCCACTAATTGCATCAACTCATCCAACGTTCAACACCTAAAAAGATTGATAGTGAAGTGGCCTCACTGAATTTGGAAAATGAAAACCTAGCGAAGTACTTGATAAGGACTACATAATAGAGGGTGACTCCAGAGAGCAGAAGCTAATAATAATAATAATAATGTAAGATCCAAAGCACCATCCGAGACATGCGACAAAAATGTGGCCCATCATAATAAATTCCTTTGCCTTGGTCTTTGCTCCCCCACCCCCCCCCCCCCAAAAAAAAAAAAATCTCTGAAAACTGAAACCACCCTATATGTCCCCGTCGGATTTTACTGCTGAGGCACAAGAGAGGGTGTAGCAAATCCCCCAACACCTCAGATTACGTACGTAAACCAGCAGCAAACATGCTAGCTCGGCGTGCAATGAGTGGAGCTATTCAAACACCCAAAAAATTGGTGCCTCAATCACTTATTACTATTGGATGTAATGGTGAATCTCACACATTCCATTTATCATATCATATCCAATAATTATTAAGTGCGTAAGACTCATTTTTTGGACGTTTGAATATCATTCTTGCCATGCAATATATACTCAATTAACATTGGTGAACTATATACATAAATGTCGATCGGATTTGACTCTTCAAAGTAGTATATACTTTAGAGGACAAAATAAAAAATATAGAATCGTGACCGTTAATGAGAAAATTATGACTTCAAAATTTTATGTCATACAAGCACTTGATGATAGGTTATATATGAATGATAATTCATTTGTTTATTTAAATTTTTATGGATAAATTACATTGATCTCGTGAGATCCAGTGAAATTCATCCCAGTTTTCCTCCACTCATGTAGATGATATTGACTTTATTTAAAGGCACTATGTGAGGTACACTAAAGAAGAGGTCAAATTAATAATTTCAAAAACCTAAATGAGTATAGTGTAATAATTTTACAAGTTTTAGAGACCTTCTAAACAAGTTTTTCAAATAATGGAGAGTCATGTCCAATTTTACGAAATGTTTGGCGGAGTTCAATCTAATTTGTCCTTTTCTGGAAAACGTTCAATACTTTGATATTATAATTTAGAGGAGTCAAGCCTATAAGTATCTCATGTGATGGTACAGTTAATAGTATCTGGTTTGTATGCTTTGATCCACTAGAATGCTACAATCTTTTATCCTATAATCTTTTCCTTATCAAGAGTGATTCTTTCGTAAACATGATCAACTATAGGCAGTGGTATCTAAACTCGCACATGGCACAAATTAAGATTATTTTAGAGATACTTGAATTTTTAATATAATTCACAAGTCAACTATTAATTTCGGTATTTAAACTGTGATTTTCTAATACGTTTTTTTTTCCAACATTAAATGGGTAAAATTGAGCAGCTGTTGAAAACAAATGGCTCTGGCATTGCCAGAATAACCAGGGAAACATGCATTGATAAGCATTAAGAAATGGCTCAGTTTTCAAGTTTACAACCAAAAAGGAGAAATCGAAAAACATTGCTTGTTGAACTGTACACAAACATTTAAAAACCAGCCATATAACCCACTTGATATTTTATTAGAAGATTAATCCTAGACATAATTGAGTTACAACTTCAAGATCAGAACAACTAACTAACAATTATGAGGTAGAAAACTAATCTTAAGTCCTTAATTAGCAGTTATCATTATTTCATAACTGACCAAATCCCAAACAAAAAATGAACAAACCAAATAATTAAGCAGACAAACAAATATCTAACCCTTCAATTGATTGATTTTCTCTCTCCTGCTAGTGAAAATTTAAGAAAAATGTTATTTGTACTCATCATGTATGGGATGCCGTGTCAACTCATATCTCATCTACGATTGGATTGGATGTGGATCCCACTTAAATGAGGTTTATAACTCATCTAACAGTGGATGAGATATAAGTCGGCACAGTGTCCCCTGTATAGTGAGTACAAATAACATAACTCAAAATTAAGTCAGTCTACATATTAATTAAAAGCAACATATGTACAGAAAAGGTGCATTGCAGATATATTATTATTTTTGATAAATGCATTGCAGATTATTGACAAAGCTTCAAGCAATGTAAAAAAGATTGTTTTATTCATCATATCACATCATCTATCACTTACAATATATACTTTGAGCCTTTGATTTATCGGCATTTCTGGTTGTAGTACAGACACCACATCTTATGAGCATATTATCTCTTCTGAGTCAGAGTGCTATTATTTAGAAATTAACATTATATATTAAATGAAATATCTCTCACTTACATAGGGTTGAATGAGGTATTAAACAATTGTGTCTTAGTTTCTGATTTTTATTTTCAAAAGAAAAGTGATTTTTTTCATACCAGTCTCTACTCAAAAGTTAATTAAATACTGCTTGAAGTAATTAATTTTTAGTTTTTAAGTTGAAACTGAAAAGAATAACTTCTCAAATAAAAGAGTCACTTTTCTATATAAAAATCCGAAACAAAGGTATTTTAATCCGGAGTCGAACATGAGTTCAAATTAACCAAAAAAAAAACCGTTGTGAGAAGATTACATAACCTTTATATTCCTATTTTAACCAATAATTAGTCTTGTTAATAACAGATTTCATCCAGGTAAATAATTTTTTTCTCTTTCTTTGTGTATACACTGCAGTGCTTCCTCCACTAGAAGATCACTTGACACAAGAAGACACTCACTACTCTCAAACGGTATCAAGCATCCTCCAAAACCAGTCCACCCGTTGGGCTGAGACCTCTTCCATTGCCTGCTACATCACCTGCTCCACCCAATCAGCATTCGCCAAGTGGACTTCCCACGCAGCCGCAGACCACCACCACCACGCTGCCGACGGCTCCTCCCAGTGGCTCCTCAAATACATCCTCTTCACCGTGCCCTACCTCCACTCCAACAAGAGCCACGAAGAAAACAATAGCACCCCACATAACATCAATGTCCCCGCAACTGGCGCAGCAGACCGGTTGCGCGGTGGCAAAGGAAGTGGTGGCGGCACCCCGCAGGACGAGTTGAGTGCCAACCACGTCCTGGCAGAGCGCCGCCGCCGTGAGAAACTAAACGAGAGGTTCATCATCTTGAGATCCCTCGTTCCCTTTGTTACAAAAATGGACAAGGCTTCAATCTTAGGTGACACCATTGAATACGTGAAACAGCTTCGGAGGAAGATCCAGGACTTGGAAGCACGTAACCGCCAAATGGAGTCTGAACAACAACAGGAACAACAACAACGTTCAAGGGTAACATCAATGGAGGTTCAGAATGTTCAAAGGACAAGTAACAACAATAGTGGCTGCTCAAACAAGGAGCAAAGTGGTGGGGTTGTGATTGTGGTAGGGCAAGATAAGAGGAAGGTGAGGATCCTGGAGGGGAACAGGGCGGTTGCGGCCGCGGTTGCGGTTGAGACATCGGTGCAGGTTTCGATAATCGAGAGTGATGCTTTGTTGGAATTGGAGTGTGCTCATAGGGAAGGGCTATTGCTTGATGTGATGATGGTGTTGAGGGAGATGAGGGTTGAGGTGATTGGGGTGCAATCTTCACTCAAGAATGGGGTCTTTGTGGCTGAGTTGAGGGCTAAGGTGAAGGAGAATGGTGTCAATGGGAAGAAGGTTAGCATTGTGGAGGTGAAGAGGGCACTTAACCAGGTTATACCCCACAACACTAGTGATTAATAATTAGCTTTTAATGATGATGAGAAAAAGAAATTATGGGATATCCCTATAGCTAGTAATTAAGAGCATTCACCTCATCAGTCCTCATGATGTTATTCGATGTTTAACACCTTAATTTTATGGATAGTTCCTGTTTTTCATGTTAATTATATATTTAATGTAATATTTGAAGTGTTAAACATTGAATGGTATAAGATAATAGCTTTTTTTTTTTAAGAATTTGTTAATGAACCTACCAAAAAAAAAAAGTATATAAGTTAACTTTGAGAGCAAATATTTGAATTGGATATACCAGATATTAAATTAGTCACTAAAAATTTGTGGATCAAAGTTAATCTTTCTTAATGTAAAATAGCTATCAATTTACAGATTAAGTTAATATTTAAATGTGCATTAAAAAGCTAAATTTATGTGCAGGACTAATTTGATTTTGCGTATACTGACTCAATAAACTTTTAACACGTCTAATATTATATGTAAATCATTTATTGAAAATCAAAATCTCCTATTAACAAACTTTAATTTGTATATGTCTGAAATTTCTGTGGACTAAATTAGCATAAGGAAATGCAATAGAGAACGGTGCACGAAGCATTTTCACGCGACTTGTTATCTTAGAAACCAATGTTTCAGCTGATCTTCAAACAGTTATTTGCCGATGGAAACAGTGCCGGAAGAGCAGGGTGTTTTGGACAAGCATGGTAAGGACAAATTTTGGGGAATCTAGTTCTGGACATGGTACGAGACGGAGAAGAAGAGGTTGAAGAAAAGACAAAGACAGTGGCATTCAATAAAAATGTAGGAACCAAGCAAGGGTGAAAAAATTATTTTATTCATTTTTCTGTTTTTCTTTAAAAGTAACTGTGACATTAAAATTGGTATTGTTAATGATCTGATATGTTCAAGGGGTGTGTATTTGTAGTGTGGCTCAAATAATTAAGGGAGGTAAGTAATATGACTCCCAATTACTACTTGCATGGTAATCAACACACATATACACTCATGTGGATTGCCTTACAAATCTGAATTGATACTAATGGGATAAAACAATACAAAACAATATAATGTTACTCTATATCAAATGTCCTCTCACAGACCATTTGGTGTGCCTAATAGTATTAGGCTTGTTAAAATTTTAATATTCTAGCATATTTGGTATGACAAATATAAGAAGCCGCATTATATAATATTTTTGGTGAGGTGAGGCTATATAATATGCAATTATTCTTTCACTATGACAAATAGTTCTAATCATAAGTAAATATTTAATAAAAATAAAATTATCATGAAACAAAAATATCTTGTGATATAAGATGTTAAATTATATGATATACAATTATTCTCTTACTATTATAAATAATTCTAAGATAAATACACTGACCTTTATTGAGGTTTTGTGAAATTCACCCCAGACCCCCGCTATTTATTCAGGTGACACTGACATCCCCTAAATACATTATTCATTGAACAATAGAAAGGAGATTAGTATAATAATTTTACAATCTTATGGGAGATCAATATAATAATTTCACAAATTCAAGAACCTCGTAAACAAATTTTACAAATAGAGAGGATGCAGTTTGAATTTCATCAAATCTTAGTGAAGGTCAGTGTAAATGACCCATAATTCTAATCTTAAGTAAATATTTAGCAAAAGAGGTAAAATTATAATAAAATAAAAACAATTATAAATATTTACTTATAAATTTAAAAATAAATATTATTGTTTAAAGCTCTATTATAATAAAATAAACTATTCTTACTATAGATGATGACTCTAGTGAGAGGAATTGTTTATTGTAAGAGTAAGATGAACAAATTTGAGCTATATAATCATATATAGATAGTTAGGATTGAAAGTTATTAATAGTAATTAATGATTATATAATCATTTAAAAATGTTATCTAATTTAATGTTTTAATCTTAATCATTAATGTCAGATCCAATAACCCAGATTTATTCGTCTTACTCTCACAATAAATCATTCCTCTCACTTGAGTGGCCCCCTATAAGCAACCACTATTAATTTTATTATTTAAAATTAAAATTTATACTAATGTAATTTATGATTTAACTTAATGATACTAATTATTTATTAATTTAAACACATATAAAATTAAAAATAATATAATTCCTTATTTTTTTTAAGTATTTGAATATTTTTAGCTGAATTTTTTCATCATATATTATATTAAAAAAAATATTAACAAATAATTTTTATTAGTTATTCAAACTTAATGAGTTTGAATGCAACTTTTGAGAAAGAATAGGTGAAGAATAATTTAGCTTAACCTCAAAGGTTATGCATTTACTAATTAGCGGTAAATATATTTTTTGTTCAATCATATTCGGTCTCTATAGTCGGTCTCTCTCTATAAAATGATGAATTGTTTCGTAAAAAGTCACATTATCCAATTATATATGATAGTCAGTAATCGTATTTGCCATATCATCTTCACATGTATCAAAATTCTCACTCAATATAACCCATTAAACCCAATCTATTAGCCCATTTTATCAGACCTAATAACTCATTTTACTTTAGGTTTCAATGCATATGATTATAATTTGCTCAGTACCACTAATGGCTACTACCATATAAGATTAACCATATAAGATTAAATAATATGATTTTCTATTAATCAACTCATCATTTAATAGAATCTGACTGACTACAAGGACTAAAATTAGCTTTAAAAATATTTAGATCAAAATAAAAAAAATCCAAGGAGAAAAATCAAACACTTATTTTTCAAAGACCAAAAACATATCTCAACCTAATTATTAAATATTAAAATAAATAATGAACTGTATTTAATGCAAATTATAACTGGAATAATAAAAATTAATAAATACTTATGATAAATTTAACTACAAATAATAGATTTAAAAATATTTATTATTTATTATAATTTTTTTAAGCTAAGTACTTATACTTATGATTAGAATTATTTGTAATCGTAAGAGAATAGTAATATATAAGTTTATAAAATACCAAAACACTATAATTTTAAATTCTTAATAGCTCTTACACTACCTAATCTTAAATCATTAGACCATCCTACCAAGCATGTAAAAATACCCTTTGTAGAGGGTGTGGTGCTGGTCTATTTTTTCGCTTTGCGTGCTTTCTGGGTTTGTTTTTGCTTTCTGTATCGTGTAGACCATCCGATCCTCCTGTTCACTGAGTGTGAACTCCTAACTCGTGTGCTTTTCCAATTCTTGTTTTTCATGAAAAAAGTTATGGTTTGAGCAAGTTACACACCGAGAGAGGAAAAAAAGAAAAAAGTTGCATATAGAAGAGCTCGTATTCAATCTGAGCCATTTTCAATATCTTTAAAATGACTAAATAGGAGCATGCGTTACAACAAAAAGCCAGATGACCTGACCATGCTACGACCTATCTAAAACAGGAATTTGATTATGCTTAACTAAATGACGTTCGAAATGTGCTAAATCAATAAATTATGGGTACAGCATGCTAGCAAAATTACAGCAACCTTTTTATTAGTTCTCCAAACTTGTTTTGACCCCAATAAAACGAATCAAACCTATAGGCTATGTAATTTGTTACAATTTAATTTTCTCTTCTTGATATATTAAGGACCATGTACTTGGACAAAAACCTGATTATTCAGCTGCCTTATTGCCCTTGTACGCGTTTATTAATTGCATCTGTACATCATGAGAAACTGGTGAATGTTCCTTGTATTCCATAGTGAACTCACCTTTTCCCTGCGGTTATTGAAGAGCCAACAGGAAATTAAAAACCAAGAGCATTGTCATTCATTATACATGGCATATTATACACTTGATTAACGTATTGTTCACCTGTGTCATTGAACGAAGAGCTGTAGAGTACCCAAACATATTGTTAAGAGGGACCTGAAACAATTAATGCAGCAGCGAAGAATTTAGCAATACAAATTAAATGAACATAAAACTTATGCTTGATGTTGACGAACTACATAAACCTTTCCTAATAAACGTGTGACATAAACCTTTCCTAATAAACATGTGACATAAACCCAAAACCTACCAGCAAAACATGTTGTACAGGAAATTACAGTCATACTGGGGAAATTCTTACATGCTTGTAGAGCATATTTAATGTATGCTTCAGAAATGACCACAACCATACATTTGAGTTTATAATATTTATAAGTTATATAAAAAATAAAAGATAGAGGCTGTGGATATTCCTGGAGCACGCATTAAATGTGCTTCAGGAGCATGCAAAAATTTCTCCCTATACACAGGATTATATGCCCCATTGACCCTAGACCCATTACCCGACCCAAAACTTGGAGCTTGCTCTCAAGTCAGTGTGTAGTTTTCGTATTTTGGTTTTCAAGGTATTTCTACCCAAAGGCACTACTGCAAATAAGAGACTATCATAACAATTTCCTTCTCCAAGATTTGAACCTTGATTCCCTCGCTATGGGGGACAACTAGTTCATGTCAACTGTAGTTAAATGAAGTGGAATTAAATCAATTGCAGATGTATGCAAATCCAAATCCAAAGCCAAAACGTTGTGGAGGTTTCATGCCAGAAATTAATACAACTAGTTGGCAGTGTTGTCCAGACCTGGTTTTCGATCGGTGTCAAATCAACAATCGAAGGTAACGAAAATAAAGGACAACCTGAATCCTTAGTAAAGATTTGTTAAGCACTTACATGGGCAGTGATGATAGAGTCATCTCCTTCCTGATCATTGCCAACAATCACCCCTTTTCTCCTTTTTCCACGAGGTAGAAAGGAGTGTCAATGAATTCTGAAAATGTATCAAAATATATCCAGATTAAAAAACGGTAAAGAACCTCACTTGTTGATGTCACCAGCAACGGCTCCCTGAAATTCTGTTGGCACTTTCAACTCAACAAGCATAACCGGTTCTAATATAACTGGTCTGGAAGCTGCATAGCACTGACACAAAACATAACACCATACAATGTCAAGGAATGAGGCCACCCTTGCTATGACAAGGAACCCATAGGCAACAGAATCAGGAGGATTCATGCAATTCTGTTTATAAAAATATGGATAGCAGAGACGAAAAGAACCTGTCTAAAAGCATATATAGAAGCCAACTTAAATGCAAGTTCACTAGAATCAACAGCATGGGCAGCACCATCAGTCAAGACAACTCTCAGATTTTCAACAGGATGTCCAATTAAAGCACCCCTGTATGAAGAGCAACAGTAGGTTGCCGTACCAAATGAGTAACAAAGAATTGAGATCACATTCATGGATGAACCACTATTAGACTTAGAAAGTAGGAAGAACAGCAATGATGAGAATTTCACCCACGAGTTGGCGGCTTCTTTGAAACCCTTCTCAATTGCAGGGATAAAATTTGATGGAATAGCTTGCCCAACAAGCAGGTTTTCAAATTCAAACTTAGTTGGCAATCCTGCAGGAAGTGGTTCAATATACCTGCAAACAAATTGAATGCAATCTATGGCATTGAGAAACAGAAGGTCAAATAGGGATAAGGTGGGACATCACAATCAGCCTCTATCATGATGAACCGTAGCTAATTTACACTAAGAAGCCACTAGCCAAGGACCACTAACAAGAGAAGAAGGCTAATTTTTCGATTTGTTCTGAAACTAAGGATATCTATTAACATCTTTTTATCAAAAAAGGATATTCATAGACATGGACACATCAGGATGTAAAGGAAAATCCCTACCTAAAATCTATTGCACTTGGATACCTACCTTTTTCTGATCTCAATAAGCACTGGGAAAATGAAAAAGCATTTCAAAAGTTCAATGTTTGTCAAAGTGTTCAAAGACAATAGGGTAATAGATGCTCAGATATACTTAGAAAAGCCAATTTATTTAAATATTAAAATATTGCAGTCCTGTAAAACAAGCCTCAGATTAGGGCAAGTTGAGAAGACTAATAGTCTTTTACTATGCAAGGACTGCATCAGGAAATGATGAAGAAAGGAAGAATGTCTACTTTTACTATGTAAGAACTGGCATCATGAAATGATGGAGAAAAGAAGAATGTACTGAATAATGCCCGGAAGATGATAGCAGTGTAGGATCAACCTCCCCCTTCACTGTATTGTTCACAAACAAGTATACTAGTATGGCTCCACTCCAAGTAATTGAACCAAATCAAATAAGGATATAATTTACACACCACAATGGTATGATTATGTTGTGATATTCATCAAGTTGAAACTTGGAGATATTCAATAAATATGAAGATATATTATAATAAGTAGACAGTCCCACATGTAGTCTCTAATCTTGTTCTTCATGAATGGACTCAGCATATTGAAATAGAATGCCTTTTTTTTTTTTTTGAGACAGTTGTTTCAAAAGAAGTAATCTCTGAATCTATTAGCTCCAATGATCAACTAGCACATATCTTTAGAAACCCCCTTAAAAGACCAGAGTCATTTCATTTGTTGCAAGCTTGGTTCAAATTTCCTTGGGAATTATATCTTTGATGCTAAGGGTAAGTTTGCAAGCTTGGGTTTTGAAGGGAAAAAGGGGAAAGGAGGGTTTAGAAACTTTACTGTACAAACCCTCCCTTTCTCTCCAAAACCCAAACTCACAAACATAACTTGAGTCTTAGGAAAATATTCAATTCTTTACTATTGCTATTGTAAATTTAAGATGTATTGATTGTCCGGCCTATGTACATACCACAGTTTAGGGTGCCACTCACAAGAAGCAATTTACAGCATTAGTGTCTAATCTATCTAAATGTATTCTGAAATTTCTGATGTAAAAAGTAAATAAAACAGGGAGGATTAATACATACCCAATAACTCGTCCATATTGACCTTGCCCTCCAGATTGCTTCTTATGTAAATAATCAAAATCAGCACGTTGTGTAACAGTTTCTCTGAAGTTTACGCGAGGCTTTCCAACAGAAGCATCAACCTTAACAAGTAAACAGATAAGAATGAAACCCAAAGAAAACGATATGTTCAACTAGTATCAACAAGCAAGGAAAAATAAATAAATAAATGCAGCAGAAAAGAATTGGTACCTTATACTCTCTCCTAATACGTTCAACATAGATATCTAAATGCAGTTCCCCCATTCCAGAAATGATAGTCTACCAACAGAAGTATAGTACTGTCAGGACAAGATCAAAGAATTTGTCACTTGGATGAGGAAGGTAAAAATAATAGAAGACTACCTGCCCGCTCTCTGGGTCTAAACCAACACGGAATGTGGGATCCTCCTTTTGGAAGCGATTCAAAGCCTTTGAAAACTACAAAGTCAAACACTAAGTTAATTATGTGACGTTACTCTTTCCCAAGCTGGGGCAGGGCGGTGTGTTACATAAAAGAAACTACTCACTTGTCCTCCAGAATCTTTTGAAACTGGCTGTACAGCTAATGACATCACTGGCTCAGGAACATTCATAGAAGTCATTGTGTATCTAACTGACCCATCAGTAAAGGTATCTCCTGATGACCAAGGGGGGAAAAAGGGTCAGTATAATAATCAGTATACAGCTAAGACCAGAAAGCACTGCAAGATTCAGGGGAAGGGAAAATGCAGCCAAGTGCAATCTGATAGAAATAAAGAAAGAATATAATAATATTTTCAAATATCTTAGAATATCATAACATATTCACACCATACACCATATCTTAGATTATTAAAGGGTATCTTAATGATCTCTTAGGATTGATTTCTATGTTTCCTTATATTTCATGATTTGTTTCTTCATTTAATTAGGATTAGGATTGTAGTATTATTTGGTGCCTTGTATTTTGTATCACATCACAAAACAACAGAATATACTGTATCAACATATTTTTAAGTTATTGAGAGTCGTTATTCTCTCTTTTCTGCCTTATATCTAATAACCACAATTTCAATACAATATACGACTGTCTGTCTCACACAGTTGTTGGAAAGGAAGTTTTAATTTCAAGGACATCTCCTTATTCTAACATGAAAAACCAGGTCGAAATAGGATTGTGTTTTTGGGCCCTCACAGGAGCTTTTCTCATAACTGCTACAAAGGAGCGTGATAGGAGGTATGGTTAGTAACTCACACATTATTAGAGTGCATGGAAAAGAGGCAGATGAGGAAATAGACCTAGAAAGAATCAGGGAGTAGTGGGGGTGAATATTTGTAACCAACTCTACTGAGTTGGCATGGGGAGTGACGTGTGAGACTACATGTAACAGAGTGAGGGTGTGTGAATGGTTCTACATGTAACAGAGTGAGGGTGTGTGAATGGTTTAGGCAGAATTTGGAATTAGGCTATTGGGAGAGTCTGAGCCTCCCTAATACTCAGGAACTTCTTTTCAGTTTCATGCTAGCTTTGTTTCTTCTTCCTCTAACGATCCACACTGGTTCATCTTGAGGGTGCTAACAATACATTCAGGTTTCCTTTATTTCTAGTTGCCATTAGTGGTTTCTATCAGTTTCACAAAAACTTCTTTCCATTTTTAGCCATTTTTGCTCCTTTTTCCTTTTTGATTCATCTCTTGCATTTGTGGATTGTATTCCTCAGCCCCAAAAGTAAAACTTACTCTGTGATTAGAAAAAATATAATGTCAAAGCCTGCAAGAAACCTAAACTACCTACAACAGTTTTTCTTAGTAAACGCCCACCCAACTAAAATATAAAAAACAAAAACTATTGAAATTCAGAAAATAAAAAGATTTTAGCAAGGAGAAAAGTAGAACCTGATGCACAATCAACACCAAATACAGCAACTATTTGCCCGGCATGAGCCTGTTGGATGTCCTGCAGGTTTGGGAGAAAATCCCAGTTAGAAGAAAAATAGGGATGACACAAAATAACAAAATATATTAAAATTTTCAGAACAAACCTAGCATAGCAACATAGTCCTACCATTTTACTCTTCATCAGCAAAAAAGTATCCTATGACCTACCCAACTGTAGTCTGTAATTCTATTTTTTCCTTTTGATGAAAAAAGATTTTTATTAAGATGAAGAGAAGACTGCAATCCTCCTCTTGAGTTGCTGTATGTGCTAGAGGTCAATATGCCCAAGCAGTTGTCTTTTTTCTTGCTTCTTTTGTTTTCTTCTTTGTTATCTTTTCCCACCCAAAAAGGAATGCTACAAATAGATAGGAGGACAACATATCCTCTATGCATGAACAAGAACAAACAAGAGAAAAGAACTATCAATAACATGAAGATCCACCAAGCATACCGAAAATCTGAAACCATACCTCCATCTCATCAGAATGCATCCGAACCAAGCGAGGAACCTGCATCCACGAAGGACGGCTTTAGCCACATTCAATGCGGTCTTGAAATGCAATATGTGACAGCAATCAAACTAGAACACTGAAGAGCCTTAAACTCACCTTGATCTTCTTGCCGGTGTTCACATTAATAATAAACTCACCCCTCTTAATGACACCCTCGTAGATTCTTCAAACCCCCAACCCCCATTAGAAGGGAAAGAAAAGGAACAAAATTTCCATTAGCTTGTGTCATTAAAAATTTTTTATGGCAAACAGATAGTTTGAGGTTGTGGGTACCTTAGATATGTTAACTGACCAAACCGCCCTTCCTCCAACTTGAAAGCCAATGCCACCAGCGGCCCATCAGGACTTCCAAGCAACTCAACCTAGACAAGCACAGACAAATTAGCAAATTTTAACATTCTGAATGATTGAACTATGTTTAATTACATAGAACACACATTCCAAGCAATTTCAATCATTTTAGTACTGAACCACATGATTCAGCATGAAAAGGAATTGGTCCTTCAAATTCAAAGCCCAATTTGCAATTATGAAAATGATAGGATCATAGTATCAAAGCAAAACAAGGATAAACTTTGTGTGAATCAGTTACCTTCTCCTCATTCTTAGTTTGGTCAAGGGCATAATTACTAACTTCAATTGGACATGGCAAATAATTAATTACACCATCCAGAAGTGGCTGTACCCCCTGTACCAGTAACAGAAGACAATGAAAAACACAAGAGACAGAAGGTAAGAATACAAACAAGAAAGGAATATGCAAGAAATCTAGAATGTTCAAGTTTGGACCATGATAGATTACATTGTGTTTAGCCAAGCCGGTTTGTGTGTGCATGCATGTCAGAGATTATTATTGGGGATTGGGGGTAGGGACTTGAAAGCAAGGATGCTAACCTAGACAAATTCATAATAAAAACATTCATCATTTACACGATTAATATCAACAAGTAGCTTAAGAAAGCATACAGAATATTATGTCCTATTACAAAGAATATCTCAATCAAGCTAGGAGAGATAAATACAAAGGATAAGTTAACATATTCAGACAAAAAACAGTCCATCAGAGAATTTCTGTAACAAACTCTTAATTGAGAAGAAAGATGTCTACTTTCATAAGAGCAATAGCCGATAGATCAGAAAATGGAGAAGAGGAGGCAAAAGGTGAGTAACAGATATGTTAAAATGTCCATCACACAACAAAAGTAATGGACAAGATTACCTTATTTTTGAAAGCACTACCCATGAATACGGGTACAAATTTCCTTGATATGGTGGCCCTTCGAACTGCTTCCTACACACAAAAAATACAATAATAAAACTATATATGTAATAAAACCAATTATAATCTTTCAAACCACTTATAAAGGTAAAGGAGAGTGTAATTCCACTACTGCATTAGAATCTGTTGGTGAGTACTACCAAAGGGCAAAGTGACCAGACTAACATATGTGAAATTTATCCGTAAATGAAGTATCATTCTTGCAATTTTAGAAGAAACCACACATATAAGTAGTTTCCTTCACTGATACACGAATCAAGCGAAGATGGCAATGGTGTTAATGAATTTGCTGTAAAATTGCTAGACAACTACACACTGGCACACCTATGTCTTTCCACGTTTTTGATACCCATCTAGGATGCTGAAAACATCAATGTCCTCAACACCACAATGGTACGAGAAACTGATTTTCAGACGTAGAACAAATATGATGCACATCCAATGAATTAAAAAAATAAACAAATAAAGAACATAATAAACTTCAGGGAAAAAAAATGCCCACACACCTCAAGATGAGCTGGTGATATGGGCTCATCACTGAGAAAAGCTTCAGCAAGTTTATCGTCAACCTCTGACACAGTTTCTATGAGTTCACGTCTTTTTTCTGCTACCAAGGCTTCCATATTTGCAGGCACCTCTTCAGTGACAACTTTTTCACTGAAATAAGGAATAAAGAGCAAGGTAAGAGTAAGGCCTAGGGAGACTTGGTCACAGGAATAAACAATGTTGTTTTTGAAACAGACCCATTTGAACCATGAAAATAGTAGGCTTTTAACTGGACAAGATCAACAAGTCCCTTAAAATCATCCTCCAAGCCTATTGGAACTTGCACTGCAGCACTGTGATGCCGAAGCTTAGATCTTGCCTGTAAAATAAAACAAATTGGTTCCCATGCGAAAAACAAATTTGATACAGAAATGAGACTCAAAGAATTTCCAAAATGTACAGGGTTAATTATAAACAGATACTACAGGTTACTGAACCACAAAACCATAGCCTTACAGGTTACATTGCTGCAAAGTCTTAATCAACGTAGTTAGGCTGCTCTACAGGTACAAACAAAGGTTAAGGCCAAGTCACATCAGATTTTTAATAAAGATGTGTTTATTTTATAGAAGCAGCTTTGAAAGAGTTTCAAAATTTTCAAATTTATATTAATATATTCACTTAATTTTCTCAAAGACCATCAGCCAAGGGATAGAGGAATCAGATTTCCAAAATTATCCTGTCACACTAAATAAAAACTGTATAAATTTTAATGAAACTATAAAATGTATCATCTATACTATCTTCCATTAATCTCATGCACACACCTGATTTAGAACTTTCCATGGATCAGCTCCCATCCGATCAAGCTTGTTGATAAATGCAAGTCTTGGAACCTCATATCTTCTCATTTGTCGATCTACAGTAATGGACTGACTTTGCACCCCACCAACACTACAAAGTACAAGAATGGCACCATCAAGGACACGCAAAGCCCTCTCAACCTCAATGGTGAAATCAACATGACCGGGTGTGTCAATTATGTTAATCTGTAATGACATATTTTCATGGGAGAGTATAAATATCTTTATTTAAAAAATAATAACAACTAAAACAAAAATAAAAGGTTATCATTTGTCAGTACTGCAAGCAAGAAAAAATTAGGTATTCTTCATCCAATGTTTCAACATTTCTGATTGATTTTCAAGAGACAATCTGCTTTTGTCTGGCATACTATGAACTCGTTTGGAAGTATTTTTTCTAATAAAAGAATATCTTTTTTAATTAAACAAAAAAAGAACTCCTTGTGTTTTTCAGTATGTTTGGGTAATTTTTTTAAGTAAAAGCAGAATCACTGAAAAAGGAAAAAAATGAATCTTTTTTGAGAAGGTAGAATTTTCATCTTCTAAAAAAAGATCTTTTATAGCATAAAAAAGATGCTTGATGATAAATAAAAATATTTTAATATTACATCCAAATATAAATTGACACTACATCCAAACATAAATCAACTTTGACTTTTTCAAAACATCTTAATTAAAAAGATCAATTAAAAAGAGACCTTTTTTTAAATGATCAACCAAACCAGCTCTATTTTGATTTTCCCCATTTCAGTTAAGAATGTTTAGAAATAGAATGACATTTCAGCCTTTTCTACCTCCCGTATGATGATTAAAAAATGAATTAATAAATAACAATAATTAACATTGATGATGATAGCAATAACAATAGCACTCAAATCTTAAGCTCCTTAAACAGGGAGGGATCAAGGGTGCATTTGGTTTCATAAGACATTTTTAGTTTTCATTTCCTGTTTTCTGGATTTTGTAAAAAACGTACTGAAAACTACAAAATGCAATTTTCAGCTTTCATTTCCAGTTTGAAGCACTTCCTTCACAAAATGCACCTTATAAAATACAGTTTCCAATTTTCATTTACCGTTTTCAGTATTTTCTTTATCGCAAAACCCTGAAAACATGAAAACTAAAAATGAAAACAGATAATTGTTTTCTGAAACCAAACACAACCCTAAACATTCGATCTTCCCAAATTTAGGGTGCATTTGTTTCATCTCAGAAAAAGATGTTTCTTTTATTGACACTGCTTCTTCTACAACATCATTTTTCTTCTTCAGATTTTTTTTTCTTTTCTTGATTCCTATCATTACTATTATAATTCAAAATCCATCCATCCAGTGTATCCATCCAATTCAAACCAAACTCAATCCAACAGAATCGCTTACCTTGTAGTCTTTCCAAGTGCAGTAAGTGGCAGCAGACTGAATAGTGATCCCTTTCTCCCTCTCCAAGTCCATGGAATCCATCTTGGCGCCAACGCCGTCCCTTCCCCTCACCTCGTGGATCTCGTGGATCCGGCCAGTGTAGTACAACACCCGCTCCGTCAGCGTCGTCTTCCCGGAATCTATGTGAGCTGAGATCCCAATGTTCCGAAGCCGCTCCATCGACTCCTTCCACCACGGCTCCTTGTCCTCCGCCGCCGCCGCCGCCCTTGAGCGCGCCGCGCTTCCTCCAGCCGACGACAAGTGCCGTGCGCCGCCGAGGAGGGAGGCCGCCGCAGACGATGGAGAGGAGGAGCATAGGGTGTAGAGGAGACGCGGCGCGGAGGACCTCGATAACCGTGCCATGGTTAGTGGCGGTGGCGGTGGCGGTGGCGGTGGTGGTGGTGCAGGGTTTTGGTTTGTGGGGTTTTGTGAGGGTTGGAGGTGATGGTGTGTTAAACCCTACGCGTTACAACGAAAAGAAATGGTTGCGGGTTGAAATGGAAATTGTAATGGACCGGACTTGGCACATGGATCGGTTCGGGTGTCTCTGCCGCATTTTTGCCTCGAGAATTAGTTTCGGTGCCGGATATGATGAATTTATCCGAAAAAGCAAGTGGGTTGTTTTATGCTGGTCATCTATCTTCTACCTTTACTATAATTTTGAGTTTCCACTCATTCACATTTTTTTTTTCGAGTTTAATTAGGTCAGATGATATTATAATTTAACTCAATTTTTAATTAAATTTATATAATTTAAAAATTTATAGGTAGGTTTCTATATTATGCAAAAAATTTAATGATTTATAATCAAATCCTTATTATTTATAAGACATTTTAAATAAGTTCTCATATTGTGCAAATATTTTCAATTAAACCCTTAAACATACATAAATTTTTATGAACCCATAAAATTTATGTATGTTTAGGGATTTGATTGAAAATATTTGCACAATATAGAAACTTAATTGAAGTTTTTTATACAATATAGTTAGTTAATTAAAATTTTTTGTACTGTATAGAGACTTGATTATAAATTTGTATAATATATAAATACCTTATTACAATTTTCTATATAGTATAAAGATTTGATTATGAATTTTCTATATAGTATAAAAATTTAATTATAAATTTTTTTAAATTATAAGAATCTAATTAAAATTTAAATAAAACTATAGAAACCTTCAGAATAATTAAATTTTTTTCTATTAGCTAGAAATATCTCCCGTCTAACCAAATTATACAAAGCAAATGAGTAAAGAAACTTGTGTGATGCACAAGAATGATATATAATTTGAATAAAAATATTTAATTTTTAATGTACATAATTATATTGTAAGATATATAAACATGTAATTAAAATTATATAATTTAAATGTCAACTAAATAAAACTATAACTAAATAGTCTTTAGATTCCCATTGCTTCAAATTGTTGATATATTGACTTTCAGCTATATTTTAAATTGTTAATATATTGACATGTGTAGGGTTTATTATGAATTTAAAACTATAATATCATTAGTCAAATCTATATATGAGAATATGTGATAGTTAAAAAAAAAAATCCTGAACACAGGGTGAATAGTCCAATTCCATGTAGTCTCTCAAAAGAAGGATGTGCTGATCAACAATTAGAATATATTTAAGATCCTAAAACCAATTTCCTTTATTTTTTTTTTAGTCAAAACCATAAATATTTTTCTATCGAAGAAAATTTAGTCAAAACCATAAATTTTCCTCCCGAGTTTCCCATCACCCGAACCAAATTAAGCTATAACGTGTAGCCGGTAGGGATGGGAATAGGCCAGGCGGCCTGACAGGGGCCTATGGGCTGGCCTACTAGCGACCTAGCCTGGCCTGACCTTTGTATTATTTAAGCCAGGTTCAGGCTTTTCAAAAGGCCTGTTTAGTTAAAGAGGCCAGGCCTAGGCTGGTTAGAAAGCTTGTTAGGCCTGACAGGCCGGCCTGTTTTATGTATACTTACAAATTTATAAAATTATATATTGAAGCCTTGGGTGTGGGGGAATCGAACCCATATCCTTTGCATTTTAGAAAGAGCAAAATCCACTGCTCTAACTTGTTTGTTTGATAATATATTACGTATCTGATATATTTATATTAGTTTTCAAACATAAACTAATTAAATAATTTTAAAATCAATCTTTCTGAATTCTGAATCAAAACTCGAAAGTTCCAATCACTTTTAGCACCAAAAGGAAAAGTTCCAATCACTTTTAGCACCAAAAGGAAAAGTTCCAATCATTTTTCGGATTTAAAAATTTGTATTTTGCAATTTGCAAATTGCAAGGAGGAAGCACCGACAGTTTGAGACTTGAGACTTGAGACATTCAGCTTCTCCATCCCTTTTGCATTTTGCAATTTGCAAATTGCAAGGAGGAAGCACCGACAGTTTGAGACTTGAGACTTGAGACATTCAGCTTCTCCATCCCTGATACCAGTGTCAATCTCCATCCCATTGTTGAAATCGTGCACCCACCGAAGTCCCATCGTGAAATCGTGCACCCATCCACTGGCCAGATCGCGCAACTGCTGCAACCACCGTGCTTGCACCCAGATCTTCGTGCACGCTCACCCACTGCGCAGCCGCCTCGTCACAAGAGCTCTTCCAGGTCTTCGCGCACGCTCACCTTGAGAAGTTAAAAAACAAGGCATAGGTTATAAATTTATAATATATTTATTTATTGTTCTAAGACAACAGTGAAACAAAACACTTTATATTTATTTATTGTTCATAGGTCATAGCGTAAGCTTTATTTTTTTTCGTTACAATACAAAGCCAGCCTCGACTTTAATTTGGGTTTAATAATATAGGATAGGAAAAATTGAATATAAGTAACTAAATATATAATTGTTTCAATTTCACACAGGTCCTCTTTTTGTATAGTCTGCAAAGTGCAAACATAGTACGATCTCATATTATTTACCTTGTTATTATTTATTTGTTTATCTATCCTTTGGATTAGATGCCCTTTCTTTTTTAAAGACTAATTTTTTTAGGAGTAAATTTTCCTTCCTTGGCTTACATTGGTTGTTATTGAATCTCAACTGAAGTAAAAATATATATTTAATGCTTGATGGTATTATATAATTGGCTAAAATTGGCTATTATTGAATCAGTTCTGAGAATTGTTTGAAATGAATCATATTGTATAATTATATAATTTAAATTACTTTCTATTATATGACAGGTTTATCTAATGGCTTCTCTAGTTGGTCTTGACGAGACAATGTCATCTGGTATTCATCCTCCTCCCCTTAATGAAAGTAGTGGACAACAAGTCACACCAATGACACCAACAGATTCAAGTCAAACTCAAGCTTTAAGCCAACCTCAGGAAGATGATGGAAATTGTGTCATTAAGAAAAAGAGGCAAAAGACGTCAATTGTTTGGAATGATTTCAAAGAGATTGAAGTTTCTAAAGGAGTAACAAAAGCTATATGCAATCACTGTAAAGGACAATTTGCTTACTCAGGGAAAGGGGCTAGCACTAGCCATTTGAAAAGACATACAGAAAATTGCTTACAAAGAAGGCTACACATGGCCTCGCAAAAGCAGCAACCCCCCATTCCATTTCCACCTTCTAGCTTGGATCTCAATCCTTTTCTGACACCTGGAGTTAGATATGCAAATGAAAAGATGAGAGGAATACTTGCTAGTTCAATCATGGTGCATGAATACCCTTTTAGCATTGTTGAGGATCAGATATTGATGTGGGGCTTTCAATATGCGAATCCCGAGTTCAAGAAAGTTACTCGCAACACAATTAGGAATGATTATTTGGCAATCTATGAGGCAGAGAAGAAAAGCTTGAAGGCCTTGTTGAAAAAGTGTGAGTAAAATAAGCTTGACTACAGATATGTGGAAATCTAGTCACCAAGTAGCTGAATATATGGTTTTAACCGGTCACTTCATTGATGCGAGGTGGAATCTTCATAAGAGGATCTTAAGCTTTGTGAAAGTGCCAGAACCTAGACGGGGAATTGATGTAGCTGATGCCATTTTTTAGTGTCTTAAAGCTTGGGGCATTGAGAACAAGGTGTTTTACGTATGCATTGATAATGCTTCATACAATGACTCATGCCTGAGGAATCTCAAGGATAACTTATCACTATGTAACAAATTAGTACTTGATGGTAAGTTGTTTCATGTTAGATGCTGTGCACATATTCTGAATTTGTTAGTGCAAGATGGCCTTGGAAGAATTAAAGATATTGTTCATAATATTCGCGAGAGTGTCAAGTACATTAATTATAATGATTCGAGGTTGAAGGCATTTTGTGATATAGTGCAGCAGAAGCACTTGAAAGAAAGAAAGCTTGTCATTGATTGTCCAACAAGGTGGAATTCTACCTACAAGATGCTAGCTATTGCCTTGAATTTTAAGATGGTGTTTGAATCTTATAAGGAAAGAGAGCCACATTATTCCTATGAGCCATCACAAGAGGATTGGAGGAAGGTTGAGAAGGTCTGCCAAGTCTTGAGGGTATTCAATATGGCTACTAATGTCATCTCAGGTAGTGACTACCCAACTGCAAATTTATATCTACCTGAAGTTTGGAGGGTGAAAGAAGTGATTGACAAAGCAGCAATGGATGAAGACCACTTCATGAGAGATATGGCAGCCTCAATGAAAAGTAAGTTTGACAAATATTGGGGGGAGTGCAATCTGCTAATGTCCATTGCTTTTGTTTTGGATCCCAGGTTCAAATTTCATGTTATTGAATATTGTTTTCCCTTGATATATCAACCTGATTATGTGGCTAGAGAGAATGTGGATATGGTTATGACTTCATTGAATATGTTATATGATGAATATGTTAAATTGTGGGAGGAAGAGGGAATTGCTAGTGGTAGTGGTGAAGTTGATGATGGTGGCATTGATGATATCAATCATTCCAATGAGATTAATCCTCAACAAGAAATCAGTAGAGCTGATGAATTCATGAGTTTTGTTCGTGACAAACAGGCAATTCCCCCAATGAAATTTGAGCTTGAGGTTTATCTTGATGAGAATGTTCATATTCTTGACAAAAGCACTAACTCTTTCAGTGCTTTGGAATAGTGGAAAAGCAACAACTTGAAATATAGGATTTTGTCGAAGATAGCTGCTGATATTCTAGCCATCCCAATCTCAACAGTTGCATCTGAATCAACATTTAGTGTTGGAGGAAGAGTGATTGATGAGTTTCGTTCGAGATTGAATGAAGCATCTATTACAGCCCTCATTTGTGGTGGGGATTGGCTACGCAACAAGTATAATCTGAAGAAGAAGCAAATGGTATGAATTTTATATACTATAATGTTATCTTTTATAGTAGTTGTTAATTTATGTCACAATCTAACTATAAATAATTTCTCATGTTCAAGGTACTTGAGTTTGAAGAAGAGGAGGATATCGTTTTGAAGATTTGATTTTTTGTTGGTTTGTTGGGTTTATTTCAAGATTATGTTTTGTTTAGTTAGTTGCTTATGCTTTGCTCTTGATACTTAGTGAACATTGTGGTTGAATTTTCTTTTCAAACTTTGGTTTAGTTGTATGATTTGAATATGCTTGGTTTTTTAGTTGAATATTTAATCTTGCTGTGTTTGACGTTAGAATTTTGTTGGATTTAATTTGATTCTTGAAATTGAATGATAAGTTTGAAAGGCCTTTTTAGGCCTTTTAAAGGAGTGTTAAAAGGCCTAGGCCTATTTAGGCCTACATGAAGGCCTATGCCTATTATATAAATTGCAATAGGCTTTATAAACAGTCTTCAGGCCAGGCCAGACCTTTCAAGCAGGCTAAGCCAGGCAAAAAATAAAGCCTATAACAGGTAATAGGCCAGGTCCAGGCCCAATGATCTTGTTACAGACCTGGCCTATTTAGGACAGAGCCTGGCCTGGCCTGGCCTGTTGACACCCCTAGTAGCCGGTTTCTCTACTAAAGGCTTTTGAAGACCACCACTAACACCCATTTATGTGGCAGTAACTTTCTTTTTTTAAACTTTGTGGCCAAACTTGAAAAAGTTTTCTAAATATAACCAAAGATGAATGAACTGAACTGAGGCCCAGTATATGTCACGTTGAGAATCATTGGGCTTTGCTGTGAGTTCAAGTGGTCCAATCCATATACATGTGAAATCCGACTCTAAAAATTACATTTTCTTGTGGACCAATATATCTATATATATAAAATGATGATATGTTATATCACCTAAAATAATATACTTTTGAAGAAACTTAACATAATATATATTACATGAGATATTCACATGCCAATTTCAACACTGAAGTATACTAACACTGAAGCATGCAATTACAAATGGGACCCTGGTGCTGTTTTTATTTTTAACCCATTTACATTATCACAGAATGTGGCAGCACGACAATTAATGTAGCCCATCCCATCTTCCAATACGCATAATGCATGATTTTCTTTTCCATTTATTTGAGTGTACACAATATCATCAGCTCAATATTTGTTTGCCTCAAATTTAGTTGATCTCTTATTTCAAATGAGGAGCTTGCTAGTAAGTCCATTCCTTTGGAAGAAACATCTCTGGAGAAGAACTTTGATTCTTAGAAATAACACTACATTGCTTGGACGCATCTTTCTGATCACTTTTCTTTTTTGTTGGACTGCTGTTGTACAATTCTCCACATCCTGGGTTATATTTGTGATCTGAACAAGAAAAGGCCATGGTAATTAGCTTAATTTCCTCTCTATTATATTGCATATTAAGGGTGCATTTAGATGTGATTTTTCTCGTGTAAAAATCATTTTTTATTTAAAACATTATTATTTTTCTTATATTTGAATAATTTGTTTAAAATAATCATATTCTAAAAACACTATTTTTAACCCTTTTTATAGAAACTAGAAGGAATAGTTTCTGAAAAAAAAAGATTGCATTTTCAGCTTTTTTTAATCATATATAAAAAATTAAATTTTTTTATTATTTTTTTACAAATCCCGGAACAAACGCACCCTAAAATTTTAAATTAAGGGTCTAACGGAAGATTTAAATTTCAGGATACTTTAAGTAATTGAATATATAAATGTGAATGAAATACGTATATCTTAAAAAAAAAAAAAAGAATTAAGAATTGGATATAAGAACCTTGCGGGCGTGAAATCTGCACACCTAATGCATGAACATTGAGATTTAGAGCTTGAACAACTCGAGCTGGAAGGAGAACCGGAGCACAAGCTGCAAAACAATTATAGCTGTAAGTTTTTTTCAATTTTTTGGGTAATAAATTATGGATTTAATTGGCATGCCATCTAATCATGTACTCGTATTAGTATTTAACTTTACAATTTAATAATAGTGATATGATAAAAAAAAAAACAATGAAGTTTACATAATCAATAACTTGTTAGCATGAGTTTTAATATTGCCAAGCCGTGATTTTCTTTTTCTTTTTTTGTGCTTTTCAAATTACATCACTCTGAATAAGGTTTGAACATAAAATCTTGTGAATATTATCGAAACTCCTCACCACTAGATTAACCTCAATGACTTGCTGAGACATGGTTTAGAATCACAGTCAATTTCATGCAAGTATTTATTTAGAGCACACATGTGTGTGTGGGAATATGTATAAGCTAAAATCAGATTTTGAGGGAAAAAAAATCAAAAACTGTTTTTGAAATAAACTATTTTGTTTGGGTGAAAAAAAATAGATTGCAAGTAAAAATTATAATTTTCTAAAATCCAACTTATAATTATAAGCAATTTTTCAAGACTTTTTATTGTAAACAAAACATATTATTTTTAAATTTTATGTTAATATACACAAACATAAAATTAATTTTTACATAATATATTTACAGTCTATTATTAAAATAAAATTTAATTACTTTATAGATCCCTATAATTTTACTCAATTTTCAATTAGGCCCATATAATTTAAAAGTTTGTAAGTAAATCCGTACATTGTATGAGATTTTTTTAATCAAGTTCCTGCCATTATAAAAAAAAATAATATTATATGAATATTTCATTTTCATCTTCCTCTTCACCCTCTCATAGAAATGCAATATTCTATGAATATTCTGATTTTCATAATAGTAGGAACCTGATTGAAAATTTTTATATACTATAAAGTCCTATTGAACAACTTTTAAATTATAACAACCTAATTAAAAATTGAATAAAATTATAAAGATGCACAGAATAATTAAACTTTAAAATAATTTTTATATAATTTTTTTTGCCAAACACATTCTTAATATTTTGAAAGTGACGCAGCAGGCACACATGCACATATAATTGAAATACAAGGTCTGACCTGGCTTCTTTCTTGGCTGGGAATTTGTGCCTGATCTTTGGGGTAAGAATACGCCAGTACCACAAGACCTCTGCGCGGATCCTAAGAAAACAGCTTGCATTCCAGGTCCACCATTTGAAACTTTGGGCCTTTGATGATACATTGATCTTGTGGTAGATTTTGAGTACTGGAAAAAGGATAAGAAGAAGCTATGTTTTATGTGTACGAAAATGACATTGTAATAAGCATATCCTTGGACTTGAAATAATTTGAAGCTAATGAACATATCCTGAGACTTGAAATAGTTTGAAGCTTTATAAGATTGGGGATTTGTATCAAAAGAGTAACTCTTCTAGAAGTGGAAATTTGTGTAGGAACGAATGGCAAAGATTGAATTTTTAACTAGTTGAATACTATTTTAATAATATGTATATATGCTTAATACATAAATAGAAGCACTTTTTTTTAAAAAAACATAAGTGTTTTTTTTTTTAAGAAAAAAACTAATCCAAACACACTCATATATTATATTTCAGAATTTTTCACACGCATTAAGTGCAAATTAAAACAAGTTTTAAAGTTAGGAATGGAATTATCTTTCTATCGGTAACTAATTAATCCATATAAATAATCATGAATCATCAACAAAATTTACAAGTCCTAAGTTTTTTGTGGGAAGTATTTTTGAAAAGCTTTATTATATTAAGATAAATATATAGCCCTCAACCTTTCCTTCAATCACACCTGTTTGAGAAGAAATCAACATGCAAGGGCATATTCTTTGTTCCCACTAAACGCTTGAGATATCTGCATCTTCTAGCTTATAGTAAAAAGTAGGGTAATTAAAAAGCTTATAATGCTGTGTACCCAAAAAAAGATGCCAATATATAATGCTAGTCTTCAAATCATAGTTGGACAAATGCCCAGAATATGAAAATGTTGTTTGATTATTCAGAATTTCACTTGAGGATTAAGTGGAACAAATGTCCCCACATAGATCTTTTAAGTGCAAAAGCACATCCCAAACACCTAAGCCTAACTAATCATATTCTTCAAAATTATACCCCAATTCCCATACCAAACTTTTTTCATATTATCACTGGGGTCTCTCGCTTGGAGCCACAACATGAGAGATAGATTGAATTGATATAAAATAAAGGGGGGCTATACCTGTGACTGTGGTTCTCTACTTTATTTGTGATTATGTTGTTGATGCATTTGATGATGGTTTTGAACCTTTTGGATCCGGTTCCCAGTATATACCTGAAGAAAAAATTGAGCAACATGTGAACCAATTCAATGTATAGTAATCAAATTACTAGAGATTATGATATAAATTGCAAACAAAAGGGAAAAAAAAAAAAAAAAAAGAAAAGTGAAGCTGAAATTTTTTTTATCAATTCAATAAAACAGTTCACTTCATAATAACAACACAAATGCTCCATCGTAGAAGATCATAATTCATAGGTACATAGATTAATATGATCTTGCATATAACATTGCGGACCCTCTTGTTTAATTGGAGCACAAAGAGAATCTAATGACTAATGAGAGAATAAGGAATAATGATGAGGAAATAATACATGCATCAAAGAAGATAAAAAATGAGACCTTATTGCCGCATGCCTCATCCAAAACTTGAGAGGGTAACCACAGCATTCCTTCTTCAAAACTAACTTCAACATCATCGTGATGAACACCAGCCATGGCAGCCAAGAAGAGAATAGAGAAAAGCTTCGTTGCTGTTTTCTATTGTTTTTGAACTTGATGACAGTTCAGTTGCTTTCTCTTGTTCTGAAAGGGAGAGGCTTTTAAAGCTCCAACTTCTGACCTGCAACATAACTAAATAACTTATGTGTGGTAGTGGTGGGGACAAAATAAAGGAAAAAAAATAAAGATATATACATAATTTTGATGCATTAAGAACCCAACAATTTTTAGATTGTAATTCAGTGAAAATTTTTCATTTATAAGACATTTTAAATAGTAAATATGAGAATTTATTATATTTATTAATATAATAATAGATATTCGAATAACAATATAAAATTCTTTTACATTATAAATATATCAAAATTAAATCCTATGCAATAATATTGAGAATTTATATATGTAATATGTATATTTTGGATAGAATGAACTAGAATTTATCATGTTCATAATTAATATGATATGATATGATTACATAGTGAGGGTTGGTTTAATTATTTCTTTTACCCTTTTGCTCATGTATATCATACTAATTTAAGTTTTTATTATTGAGTTCTTTTATCACTGAATCATGTATAAAATACTTATGTAAACGCTTATCGCTGAAATTGAAAACGAGCTCTAAACTAGAATGAGAGTTTTCTCAACCTCAAACTTTTCGTAACAAAAATATTATTGAGTTCATAAAAAGGAAGATTCTTTAGGGATAGGAATCATCTGTCCCCGAACCATGTTCTTTTCTCTGTCTCTCAATCTTTTATTGATATATAAAAGATGAAAATTATATATTTGATAACTATATTAGATTTTCAAATCTCTTTCAATTCTTACCTTTCACATGATAATAAAATAATTGTGGCACATGAAAGAGGATATGATTTGGGAAAAGTGTCAGTAAATTAGACACGTTGGTGGCTATGGTTGAGGACGTGGACATGTTTGAGGGTTGGGTTTGGTAAACCCCTCCCACCCTGGTTGTTGCAGTTATTCTTCTTAATTCTCATAACTCCCTGCTGCTTGCTCCACATTAACCATCTACTTCTTCTTTTTGGTCAAACTATATCCATGGATGTTTAATAACTTAATTTTTAAAGCCATCTTGTTGGTGAGCAATCTTACGAGATGCAGGTAAACACCCCCAACTTGACTTGTCAATATGAGAACAAAGCTGAAAAAGATCAATAATTTATGGGTCAAAAGAAATTAAATTAGTTAAATAAAGAAGTAGATGTCAAGTTTAACTAGGTCCTATGTACGTATGAGCAGCCCGTAGCAAACTTTCTAAACCATCATACCAAATCCTCCACACATCTTTGAAATAATAGCATGAAACATTTTTCTCAACTGCATTAATAACAAGATTCCATTCCTCTACCTACCGTTCCTTTTCTTTTTGTAGGATTTGTTCTTTTTAGTTTTTCTACTTGTTAGTTTTTCATTTTCTTTTTCAATATAGAATTCATTTAGATTGTACAACTTATGACTTTTTCTAATTTTTTAAAAATCAAAAGTCATAATTTTATTTTTTATCCTGTTTAATTAAACGATTTATTATTTCTCTATAAGCTATTCTTAGTTTTTTTTTGACAAATTAAAATATTTAATTTCGTAACAAACACTTTAAAAAAATTAAAAACAAGCATTTTTATTATTATGTATATAGATATAAAACAAATTATTCATAATTTATATTTTAAAAGTTACTTTTAATCGCTTAAATAGAGTAATAGACTTTATACCCAAAGAGGACCGTAGGGGGAGAAACCGAGATTCTTTTGATACTTCTTTGTGAGTCTTTCAATACTTACTGGTTTTTATTGACTAATCAGTATATACTATAGTATGTTAACATACTCACTGATTAATCAGATACCTCACTTAATCAAAATACAAATATGAAAATGACTTATTCTATTTATATTTGTGAATAAAAATGAATCAGTGATAGCTAAAGGATGCAGCACTTTCACAACAGGGTATAAACCATTACTACAAATTAGCTCCCTTTGAGTATTTATGCACAGTGTAACAAGCTTCATCATCGTTCAGGCGAGTTAGAATGAGAATAGGAAAGGATGAATTGATAATTACACATGGATTTAAGCACTAAGCATATGGTACAAACTAGCATATAATATCCTTCAGGACCTACTCTACTATGTTTCCTGGTTCAGAATTAAGTCAAATTTAGGATGGGTTTGTTTCTTTTCTTCTTAAGTTATTTTTTTCAATTAAAAAAAACCACTTTTCATAGAAGCTTATCTAAATAGCTTTATGAAATCCATTTAAAAAAAATCCCAAACAAACACACCCTTCATCAAGACAAAGGTCAAATAAGAACCATGTTATTCTAGACCGAAGGGTCATAACAATAACAAACCGGATTTGTGTGAAGCAGGTGATCAGTCTCAATAATGAGATCAAAATCATCAGAAAGGTATTAAAATGACACAAAAAATTTGAAGATTTATGTTAACGCTAATATGCTGCCGATAATGGTTGGTGAAACACAATAAAGGTTGCGTTTCTAGGGTACAAAAGAAACAGGCACATTAACGTACCAAATCGGGAAACAGAGCCAACCAAACAGCTTAAACATCCAGGCTCAAGATTTAGGTCAACAAAACTTTAGGTCAACAAAACTCCCAACCCATCTTAGATGGATTGGGAGGCCAGGCATGAATTGCAACACTAGCAATCCTCTGAACAGAAACTCTACATACAAAAGAAAACAACAGCGACAACTATATCTTATCCAACTTGGTGGGGTCGGCTACTTGAAAATTTTCCATTTCATGGATGTTGACTATGCCAGGAAATGCACTTCATCTGCTCCTTGTTAGAAAATCAATGAAAACGACTTTACCATGCAGAGTAGCACACTTAGCCAACTTCCATAATCTTTTGGTGTTTCCAGATAGGTATATGAAAGAAAGATCAGCAGTGGCATGCCCTATAATAAGATCAAACCAGGTTAGTAAAATTGTGACAAGTTAAGCATAGCGCCCCCCCCCCCCCCCCCCAAATGTACCAAAACAACAGAATTCTGACAAGTTGCCAACATACCATCATGTATAGATTGAAGTATTGAACCGGATAAATCCTCTGATTCCACCTCCGAAATCAAGATGCAGTGCTTGATTTCAAATTTGATGATTCCACCTCCAAAACAAAGGTGCAATACCTGATTTCAAATTTGATATCATTGCCAAGTTGTCTTACATTCACAAACATAAACAATCCAGTTATTATATTCATAAATGTGAGTAAGACTATGAAAAACTGCAGCCAAAAATTATTCAAGTCTTCCACTTTTATCGTAAGACTCCTTCAATGGTGCTTAGGACAGAATCCTTGAAACATCGCTCACACACATCTTACTCGTTAGATCCAAGAGCCTACGAGTCTCTTCATCCAACTGAACATTGTCCTTTTTCATCCTCTCAGCAACAATAAGAGGCATCTTACCAGCTTTTGCATATGTTTTGAGAAATAGGTTATATATTTCAGTATTCACATGGCCTGCATTGCGAAGGATAACCAACAATTGTTCTGCCCCTTCAATATGTGCTTGGTCCTCGAGGATTCTGAATGCCTCTCTAACTAACTTCTGTACTGGACTCCATTTTATAACACAAGAAATAGCTTTCTCAAAATAAGCAAGAAATTTTTCCACATCCTTCCTTTTCAAATACCCCCATGCCAACAGCTCCCATGTAGTGTATGAAGGACTGACACCATTTTGCACTATCTCATGACAAAAGTTTTCAGCCATTTCCATCTGGTCTTGGTTAATGTATGAAGCAAGAAGTATATTTGAAATCCTGACATCATTGGTCCCAGAAACAGACCCCCACTCATAATAGAGATTCTCGGCTCCAGCATAGTCACCAAGCTTTACAAGTGATGATATCATGCACAAGTACTCATTATCATTCATTTTACGAAAGGAAACCTTCATCCTCTTCCATATTCGATCAACTTCATCTTTATTCCCCATATTTGTATGCATGCTAAGCAAAGAGGAATATGCAACACGAGTTTTACGCGAGGTTCTATTCTCCATCTCTTTCAAAGTAGATCGTGCCTTTTCAAGGCAAGCATTTTTTATGTACAAATTAGTCAATGTACTATATGTCACCCAGTCTGGATCTATTTTTGCCTTCTTTAGCTCAAGCAGTACTCTTTCTGCAGTTTCAATATCATTTTGTGAAGCACAAACACTTAACCATAAATTAAAAGTAACAACATCTGGAGAAGTGTTCATCTTCAGTTCCTGAATAATTTGAGGAACCTTTTCTAGCCTCCCATTTGAGATGTAGAGAGATATCATGTGATTAAAAGGAAGAGGACATCCCAAGAAACCACATTCTGACATTTTGGACATGAGGGCCTCCGCTTTGTCAGCCAAATTGTTTTGCACATAGACATGGAGAAGAGCAGTGCAGGCTTGTCGGCCTCTCATTCGATCAGGAAGATCCTCAAAGAATTTTTCGGCACTATTCAAACCCCGAATTTTACCTATCAAGTCCAAATGGACAGCATAATCTCCCGGGACTAACTTGATATGTTGCTGCAAGGTCATCCATTCACAGATCTGCATTTGCAATAATAATAAAATCAGATCAGCCTGTTCAACTTCAGTTCCAGTAAGAATCACTCCAACTAATCCCACGGTATAATATATCCCACTTCTTAAATATTTAAGCAAAGCTAGCAGGTATTCCTCAGCACTCATGGTATTAGTAGGTTAAATCCTACAATCATTAGAGTCCAAAGGAAAAAGAAAGGCAACATGTGGGACTCATAACATTGCAACTTTTCTTTAAGAGCCAACATTTACGTTGGCTTCACTTGACCAACTCGGACTCAATAGTAGCCCTTTTCCCTGGTTTTACTCATCAATCAATAACCTTTACAGCACTCCAAAGAGTACATAGTACGTTAATCTAGCCTATATATAACCCTTTTCATAACGCAATCCTCAACGAAAGCACTTAACGATACCCGTTTCAAGTCAGGCACAGACAACTCCACACAACAAATAAAGCTCACCCAAAACACACAACTCCCTTATGAGCTACATCAGCCACTCAAGGCTTACTAACAACGAAGTGAACCATCCAAACAACTAACAAACAATGTAACTACATTAACTAATCAATAGAGTTCGTATCAAAATCCCCACAGGCATGCATACTAATCAGTTTGGATTTGATCCTCAAAATATTTATGTCAATAAGAGCCAATCCCTAACAATTCTCAATTCTGGGTGCATTTGAATAAACTTTAAAACACTTTTACAACAACAATCAAGCCTTATTCCACTAAATGGGGTCAGCTATATGGACATAACATTCTATTCTATCATAAATCATGTTTTAAAGTAAAAAGTAAACAGAAGCAGAAATTACAATTTTTTTTTTTTTTTGGGCTTCTGTTTTAGTGGAGAAGCTTATTCAAATAAGTTCCATAAACTTAAGCAGTAATCTTTTATTAAAAAAACAAAAGAAGAAAAACTGTTCTTGAAAACATTAAACCAAAAAAAGGCTTTTTAAGTTTTTATCATCAACCACTTTGACAATCATGTACACAGAGATTCAGAGAACTATAATCTGTAAATGATAAACCTCCAATCTTCATTATTACACGTTTTATGAATGAAAGAGGACTCAGAAAAAGAATAGAATAGAAGGACCTCGAGAGCGTGTTTGTAGCGCTTGCCCTTGCGGAGCTCGCGAACGATTCGATTGAGCTCGTACTTGCGCGGCGGAGGGTGGCCCTCTTCCCTCCACTTGTTGATCGCCACCACTGCGCTGCGTTTCGGGAACACCAAGCTCAGCAGCCTCCGCCCCAGCGTGTCTCCACCGCCGCCGGAGGAGGAGGAGGACGGTGTTCGTGTCTCAGCCGCCGTGGAAAGGTGGCGAGCGACGGCGGCGAGGTAGGTTCCGATGGTGGAGCGGAGGAACATATTACTCGTGTGCTCCTTCCTTAAACCCTATTGAGATGAAATGCTATCCATAAACCTTGACATGGATACAGGGTGACATCGGTACTTCAAATTATATGTTGGCATATGGAATTAACAAATTGTCAATTTTATAAAAAACAATCTAAACCAGTGTTTTTTTTTTTTTTCTCTTTTGAATAAACAACCAAATTGATTCCTGATAATTACGTGTTAGCTGAGTTCCACTTAGTCTTAGCTGAACTCTACCTAGCTCTGTCCAAGTTATGTTTCCTCTTAGACGAGCTCTACCTTTTCCTAGCTAAGTATTGACAAGTCGGTTAGGGACCTATAATGTCATATTCTAACAATTGTGAGAGACCAATTTAGGTGTTTACAATCGTTAGGGATCAATTTATCTATCAAAGAAATTATCAATGACCAATTTGAACATTTACTCTTTTTTTGTCTTTTTAGTGGTTAAAATTATGGATTTAATTTTACTTATCTATATGACATAATTACATTGTGATCCAATCATATATTATCATACTAAATATGATAATTGGCTCTCCTATCCACTATTTAAGAAGGCAAGCAAATAAAAGATTTTGATTGAATAATAATATAAAAATATTTTAAGTGCCTCAAAATTAAACTCTTAAATTAATCCCTAAATATATTATTTAAGGACTTATTTAAATTATTTTTTGAGTTTAATTTTGATGTATTGATATTTAATTAAAAAACATTAAAGTATAGTCAAAATAGTCAATTATTATAGTTGACATAAAAATATATTATTCAGTGAATGCAAACATTTTTCATAGTGAATAAAAATTAAATCCTTACATCAAAATTACCCATGAAAATTTTTTTTATTGGTTCGTGACTCTCTAAAGCTTAATCTTGTTTAATAAATTCACCCTAATGTCAAGTGAGCTTCATTTTTTTTAACAAAAGTAATTCTTTTAACGACTATTAATATGATTTTTTTTTTTTTGTAGTAAAGTGGTTGCTCTATACTATTTACTTAATAAATATATAATTTTTGGAAATTAAGGCGGTGGTTTTAAAGTATAAATTTGATATAAAATGTGAAATGTGACCATTTTTATTAACAAAAATATAAATTAATTAATATTCAAATCAATTAATTTATCAAATAAGATAGATCTTTTAAAGAGCCTCCCCAAATATGATTTATTTTAATGACTATTTTGCCAGCGGCATAGTGTTTGAGTGCTAAAGCGATAGTTGCTCCCAAGAAAATGAAAATGACGATAGCACACAATCGGATTCATAATAAACTCCACACTTGGCATAATATTTATCATTGAAAATCTAATTTAAAATTATATATACATATTAATATTTAAAAAATAAGAGGTGGAAATTATACATGATGCTCTCCTATGAATTCATGAATCTGCGGCTGTCTTATTCGTTTGTACTTAAACCGCACACACACAAAAGCTGAACCTCCTACACTCAGCAAAAACATCTCATACATTCAGGGTCGTATATATCATATGCTCGTCATTATCATTTCATCTTAGCTTTCGCGCTTCGCTTCTCCTCAATGGTTCTATTCTTAGGGGGCCACTCCCCCTTCGCCGGCCGCGGCGGCGGCGGAGGGCTCAGAATCGTCGTCGCCGGCGACGCCTCAACCGGAAAATCCACTCTCATTGCCGCCATGGCTTCCGAGTCTTTCCCTCAATCGGTTCCACCGGTGCTCCCTCCAACGCGGTTGCCCCATAATCTGTACCCTGATTCCGTTCCTCTTACGCTCATTGACACTCCTTCAAGGTCCCCTTACCGTAAAAACACTGCCAATCCTCAACCATAAACGTTTTTTTTTTTTTTGTTCTTTTTGTTGCATAATTGGTTGATTGAAGAGAAACCCTAGATTTAACTGAATGTGGTGTAGTATGATTCAGAATTATTATTATTATTATTTTATATATCTTCTCTTAAATGGACCTTAAAATCTCAACCTTTGGATGAAAATTTTCATGGCATGGATCATCACCCATGTGTATGATTTGTTATGCTGGTCTTTATACATTACAAACGAGTAATGGTACGTATCCAGAAAAAAAGTATGTATAGAATTTTTGACAGAAATCACAATGAACGCTGGATGAAACAAAGTGGCATAAGGCTAATAATTATGGCACATCATTCTAAATTAAAAATCTTGGCAAAGTTTTTGGTTGTATAGTATTTTCCCTTACAAAGTTCTAAACCGTTAAGTATCTCATCAATGGTATTGAAAATTTGTTGTTTAGTCCTTTTGTTGCATAATTGGATAATCATAGATAAGGGCCTGGATTTAACTGAGTTAAACATGATTCGAAATGATATTATTTATTATTATTATTATTATTATTATTATTATAAAATGAAAGGTTTGTACCAATTGTCTTGATTGAATTAGCATTTTCTTTGGGACTCATAAATGTCTGATTTTAGTATCATAGTAATTTGCTCCGAGCATGTGTGGTTTGTTTGTTTAGTTTGGAAAAACAAGCCGCACGCAATGAGGAATTGAAGCAAGCTGATGCAGTGGTTTTAATCTATGCTTGTGATGAACCTGTGACGTTTGAGCGTTTGAGTTCTTACTGGCTTCTTGAGCTGCGCCGGTTGGAGGTTGGTGTTTGGTGTTTATGTTTACTTCATTTACTGGCATTTTGAATGAAGGAAGTATGAGTAGCAAGCAAGTTATTCTATATTGGTGTTTACTCAATCTTGATGCAGGTGAAGGCACCGGTGATTGTGGTTGGTTGCAAGCTAGACCTACGGGATGAAAGCCGGCTAGTGAGCTTAGAGAGTTTCACGACAGGACTCATGCGCCAGTTCAAGGAAGTTGTCACCTGTGTTGAATGCTCTGCAGCTACACTGTATCAGGTATATTGTTTTATCACATTATTGCTAATTGTTGATTCTTACATATTGAAAGTTTGTAGTTAGCATATTATATTATTAGAAAACTAGATGAAAATGTACAAAAGGATTGTTTTCTGTTGTTTAATGGTCACTTGATCATATGGTTTTCTGTCATCAGCCAGCTATTCATTATAAGAATTGCAAGAAATTCACGCATATCTGCAATAGTGCAATTGCTTGGGTTTAGATATATAAGGGTATCTGCTTGATTGTACTGGTCTTATATTTGACTCCCTATTTGCAAAACTCAAGTGCCTGATGTTTAATTATTAATTTCAATTGCTTTTAGGTCCCTGAAGTTTTCTATTTTGCCCAAAAAGCAGTGCTGCATCCAGTAGACCCATTATTTGATTATGAAAGAAATGCTTTAACAGATCGATGTATAAGGGCATTAAGAAGAATATTTGTACTTTGTGATCAAGACATGGATGGTGCCCTCAATGATGAAGAACTAAATGAGTATCAGGTTTTTGGTTGACTTCCTCCGTCGCCCCTCTTCTTTTTTATTTCTTTAATTTCATATACTACGAACAGTTTGAACACACGCTTTGTTTCAACCCCTTTAGTTTTGGAATTCATTTATCAACAGGTTAGATGCTTCAATGCACCATTGCAGCCATCTGAAATAACAAGAGTCAAAACACTTGTGGAGCAGAGAGTACCTGAAGGATTCAACTCTATTGGCCTTACTTTTCCCGGCTTTATTTATGTCCATAATATGTTTCTAAAGAAAGGGCGTCCTGAGACATTTTGGGCTGTTCTAAGAAAGTTTGGATATGATAATGATTTAAAACTCCAGGATGATTTCCTTCCAGTTCTGCCTAAGAGGGCTTTTGATCAGGTCATGCTTATTTTCATCATTTTTGCTATTTTGAAGTTCCATTGTCTTCTTGTTTGAAGTGACTGGACAAGGAGCCATTTAATTGTTATAAGTTTCAATATCTTTATTGACCGTAGTCCATAACATAAAAAAGTGTCTAATTGCTAAACTAAGAAAACTAAAATGTCACATGGCAGTTGTACAGGTAATATGAGCTGTAAAGGGCTGATCTTATGTTTCCTCAATGTTGATAATCGTCCAAAACCACAGCAGTGTAATTAGTTTACAGCTGGTACTCGACATATTGTAAATTCTAATTTTGTGTTGATTAGAGGGATGCAGATATTTACTGCCATTGGTTTGTGATGCATTCTTGTCCAATAAGGATCATTTTCAAAGTATCGTGGGATATATTATGCACTTTTTACCACATATTACATTTACCTTTATTTTAGGTGATCAAGTCATGACAAGTATTGCTGTAAGAGGTGTTTTGCAATTCCTCTTTAACTTGTAAATATATGTAAGAATTTAGTTTCTTTGACATAACCTTGCAGAGTGTGGAGCTGACAAGTGAAGCTATAGAGTTTCTGAATGGTATCTTTCGATTGTTTGACACAGATAAAGTATGTAATAACATTCTTTTTACAACTGCAATGTTCTTTAAACACCTCCATTTAGCTGGCTTCCCTGTGCAGTATACTTTCTGTACTCTGATCTTTGAAAACTTTGACACTTTCTAGGATCGATCCCTAAGACCTGCAGAGGTTGATAAGCTCTTTGATACTGCTCCAGAAAGGTAAACATTAGTTTGTCCCTTCAGAAAAAAGTATCCTGCCACCATTATATTTAGTCTGCATAGTTAAATTACTCTCTGTTGCCATTGGTGAAGCAGTCTAGATTCTAGAATTGTTTGACTAGCTCTAACAATTTGAGCTATTGCTTCAGTAGCAAGAGTGGAGCTTTGAGATAACTCCTAGGTTCAAAACTCAGCAACATGTTGCGAAAAGAGAACTTCCTGAATAGGATACTGGTTGTACGTGCTGAGAATTATTATGTTTTTGTAGAAGACTCTGTTGTCTTGCCTCTTTAAATTGCCAACATTAGCCCTTTATATGTTGTTTTGGGGTCTTTAAGGCAACATTTGTTTCCTGTCTTTGGACAGTGGAGACGAAGACATAAAAAACACTATCTTTGTATCGTGTTTGGTTGTGAAGTATAAGTCATGATAACTGTCTCCGTATTTTATTTGGAAACACGGAGACAAGACAACAAATATATGATAAAAGACATATGTACCCCAGCCAGACTGCCGCCGCTGATCCGGTGATTGGCACCACCCTTGGGTTTGAGGACACATTGAGAAATATTGAATATGTATAGGGGTATTATTGAGAGAAAAAAATATTAAATTTCTGTCTTCATATCCTATCCCCACTATCCTCATTTTTTGGAGGTATAGAAATTTTCTGTATTTATGTCTCAGAGACAGAAAATTTGGCTTTTTTACCGAAATAAAATGGAAAAAAAAATTATATATAGAAGTGTCACATTTTGAATTTTATGTACGTATGTACACTCTTTTTTTTATATTAGGGAAATCGGTTAATTGTCAGGTGATCTTACAATCCCAAAATACAGAGGAAGCGGTCATTGGTTGACCGTTTTCGGATGATTATTTTTCCTATAGAAATCGGTCAATACTTGAGTGATTTCCTTGCATCTGAAAAGTTTCAAAAATCGGTTAACTATTGACCGATTTTTGACACTTATTAGATGCAAGGAAATCACCCAAGCATTGACCGATTTCCAACTGTGTTGCGTTATGCATATTCGGGGTGTCTAATTCATAATGAGCTTGCACCCATGAACCTGCCTTTTAATTGCAAACTTTTAACCTGCCTTTTAATTCATATTTGGGTAAATTACTGTTTCTCTGTCATGTTTTCTCATGCGAGGAATGTAGTACTGTTTACTAGATTATAATAATGAGAATGTAGTGGTTAATCTTGTGGTCAGTGTCCTCAGCCAATAACACAGCTTCATATCCTGAGTTTATTCCTGAATATGATAATGCGCTGTCCACTTTAACCAATGACAGCACTACACATTTAAGGTAAAATAATTTGCCTCGACCACCAAAAAAAACAGTAAAATAATTTACATTTTATTTTAGAGTAAATAATATTCCCTTACTTTTACGTTATTGTGTATTTGGACCAATATAAAATAACATGAAAAAAAGGAAATTATTAAAATCCTAAAAAAATTTGTTTAGTAAGTTTTAGAAGGAAAAAAAAAACAATATTTTCTCTTATGTCCTTTTTTTTTTGGGGTTTTATTCCTCCAAGTAGGCTTATTGAGTTATTGTACATCGAGAGAGAAGTAGGGAAAAAAAGAAGAAGCCAAATAATAATAAAATGATAACAAAAATCCAAATAGTCTTTCAACAGTCAGATGTCAAGTCATAGCAGGCTGCAGAAGATGGTAATCGAGAGGGCTAGAATAACCTATGCAGCATTGCAGCATAGGTTAATTAAAAAAATAAAACCAAAGTATTAGTATCTTTCTGCAGTTTAGCAATATCTGAGTTTTCTCCCTAGTCAATAGTTAACCGATTTTTGACACTTTTCAAATGCAAGAAAATCACCCAAGTATTGACTGATTTCTATGAGAAAAATAATCAATAGAAATCGGTCAATCAGTGACTGCTTCCTCTATATTTCGAGATTGTGAAATCATCTGACAGTTAACTGATTTTGCTATTATAAAAAAAGAGTGTACACGCGTACATAAAATTCAAAATGTGACACTTCTGTATATAATTTTTTTTCCATTTTATTTCAGTAAAAAAGCTAGAAAATTTTTCTGTCCCCTATTCCTGTCTCTACCATCAAACAGATTTGTGTCTCCAGCGTCTTTGTATTTCTATCCCAGAGACAGGAAACAAACGCTACCTAAGATATTGTTTTCATACTTGCATCATAATTTCAATAAGAGATTGATAGGAATTGACTCTGTAAAGGAGGAAAGTAAGGGCCTATCATAATTCTTAAGATCAAGTCGTGGTTTGTGCTTGAGCTGAACATGTGTGCAATGTTCTTTAAATTCCCATATATTTCGTGTATCTTACTGGATTCTGATGTTTCCTAGGAATTCAACTTTGTGAATTGTGTGCTATTAAAAATAAGCTTAATATATAATTGCCTTACTGAAAGTTTTGAGACATTGTTACTTTGAGATGAATGTGAAAGAAACATTTATTGCTTAAAAAATGAAGTCAACGTATCACAGTCTAACCAATGTTCAAAATGTGTTGTTTGTCATGAGATACAGTAGGTGCCAACTGCCAAATATATGCCAGTGAAGGGTTTGATAAGTACCAACAAGTTTTTTCTTTTGGTATCTTTACCCTATCGAATTTGGGAACCCTTGCTTGGGCATATTGATTAGATATTCCATCAATTAGGGAATGTTTCTATGTGACTAGAGGTGGAAAGTTCACAAAAAAAAAAAACACAAACAAACAAAAAGAGGTGGAAAATAATTTCAAGTAGTTCCTTCCCTCTTTATTCATTCATCTTTTTTTTTTTTTTTTTTAATTTAATGCCCAAGTTTATTTTTATTTTTTCAGAATTTGATGATTTCTCGTCACACTCTCTGTAAGTTGAAAGTATGATTTAGTGATTAGGATTTAGGCAACAATGTCTTCATAATCCTATGCACACAAATTTGTGAACATTGATGTTTTGATAATAGTATTAAGCCTATTGATTTTAGTCCTTTTATCTTTGTACAAAACTGTTAAATTCTTCACAAAGTTTTCTCCGTTCCTATTTTTTCCTGAGTAGTGATACACCATACATATGTTGAAATTAAGCGATAGTTGTCTCTTAGTTTTACCTGAAATTATAAATCTCAGATTTGCCTCTTGCTTTTGATTTTTAGCCCATGGAATGATGCTCCATATAAGGATGCAACAGAGAAAACTGACAGGGGTTATGTATCTCTGAAGGGATTTCTGTCCCAGGTGCTTATCACTTTCACTTTCACTTTCATTATTTGACCTGTCACTATTGGATAATTCTCTGAGAAGAATTTTATGTTTCCTAATTCTATCTGTATTGCGTTTATGACGTAAATGGATTTTTCCTTATACTATAGTAGACAGATTGTAATTTAAGGTAAGTCCTTATCATAATTTAACCAGTTATGAGAGAAAGTTCAATAGTGATTATTATAATCAGAACCAGGACAGATGCAATCAAATGGCTTGTTCTAATATTATTGTTGGATGGTGTCATGAAATCATCTCTCCTAAAAGCTTAAGTTGATAGGTAGAGATACATAAATGATCTTATATCTAACACGTCCCTTTACGCGAATGCCTCTTTTTTTGGGACTTAAAGCGTGGACAATTTGTTAGAATGTGAGATAACAACAATCAAACCCTTGACCACTTGGATATGGTGATTTTATGATAGGAACAGTATCTCTGAATGAATGAATGTGTTATTGAATTGGGAATCCTTGGCCAACAAGGGCCCTAGAATAGATGCAGTATACATAGGAACAGTGAGTCCTCCACTCTTACAAAAGTGTACAGGTCAATAGACACCCTCTTCTCACTCTTTTTCCTTCTTTTTATTCACCTGTTGTCTTAATCCAACTGTATTTCCTGCCTAAACTAACTGTATTACAGCTGTCATTCCCTCCTAACTACCTTACAATTATGACTTATTTTATTTCTCCTCTCATAAACCCTCTCATACATTGTGTCCCTAGCACTACCCCCCTGCAAAATCACCTTGTCCTCAAGGTGAGCTTCTGGAAACTGCTCCTGCAGCTTACTGAGTAGTTCCCAAGAGTTGTCCTGTGCTAGGAGGTCTCTTCCAATAACTCATCTATGACGGGAATACGAAACTTGTCGGGAATAGTAATACTACAGTCCATGCAAAATCTCCGGCTATTGTCTCTCTTCTTAACTAATAAACTGGGGCTAGCAAAGGGATTGATGCTTGGTCTAATAATTCCAGTAGTACGCATCTCCTGAACCATCTTTTCCATCTCATTTTTTTGGTAGTGGGGATAGCGATATGGCCTAAGGTTAGGGATCTCTGCCCTTTCTTCAGGCTTATTATGTAGTCATGACCCGTAGAGGGTGATAACCCCAGTAATGGTTCAAAGATAGCAGCATGAGGATCCAATACCTGTTGCACAGCTGTTGGAGTCACTGTGGTGGCGGCTAGTTGGGTGACAATTGGCCAAAGTTGCGCCACGAACTTCTGACCCTCCTGTTCCATTTCTCACAAAGCTGCTCTTAAGGTAGTGCCACCATAACGCGGCTCTGGTGCTTCATGCAGAATCACCTAATTCTCCCCATTTTAACTGTCAATCTAGACTTTCCAAAGTTGGTAAGAGTATCCCCTAATGTGTGCAGCCAAGCCAAACCTAATACTAGTTCTGAACTGTCCAAAGGAAACACGAAGAAATCCTCAACCACCTCAAAATTGGGGAATTGAATAACTAGTTTATTACACTTCCCTTTTTCTTTGGTTTGTAGTCCTGAGGCTATAGTAACCACAAAAGCAAAGTCTTCCTCAACTTGTAGCTTGGCTTCTTCCACTAATGAAGGAAAAATGAAATTGTGCAATGCTCCTGGGTCTATTAACATCCTCACCGTTCGCTACTTGTCCCCATGCCCTAATAGACCTTGGGGAACCTTGCCCTGTCATGCTTTCACAAGCCAGGTACAACTTAGGGGTTTGTTATGGCCTGATACCTCGGGTGTTGGAGATCGAGGAGGAAGAACAAACACGGGTTCGGGGAACAGATGATGTTGTTGCCAAGACGATGCGAACTAGAGTCCTCAGACACCAGGAGTGATGCGAAGGCACGAAGCTCCAACGAAGGTACACCCACAAGCCTGGGAGGCTCCTTCCTGGGGTATTTCCAAGATGCTTTGTCACGTCCCTGAAGACAGCGAGCTTGAGGCGAGCACGATAGAAGCGTAGATTCTGTTACACCTTCTAGAAGAATCCCCTAACGGTTCCTTTTCTTCTGGGCGATACAGCTCAGCTGCCCTAAATCCCTTATTTTGTAATTATTCATGAGGTAAAAATAGGAAATGGAAAGTACGGTGGAGGTATGTGATTGATTCTAATTGTCCTTTAACCCTTAAAAAGTACCCACGTTGACTTGGGCGTGTTCTTGCAAGTACCCACCGCCGGCGTCGGATTCTTAGAGAGAAGAGAGGAGACGCCAGCTTTGTCATCATCCGTACACTTGGAATGCACTACCTAACGTTACGGTATGTAATAGGGTTGTATCCCCTAATTCCTCCATGGCATCATGCCACTCATTCTCTCCCATTTGTTCTTGCTCCTCCTCCGATATCATGACTCAAAACCCCTTTTTCTTGTAGACATGATACGGGGTAAACCTTTCCTCACAATAAAAAACACAACCTCTTTGTTCCCCTCTCCTTCTACTCCTCATTTGAACAAGTTTTTGAGTCCTTTTCTAGGCTGCTTGAAGCCACCTTTCCCATCCTCCTTTTGAGAAGTGATTCCATGTGGGAAACCTCCATTTACCAAAGAAGGGGCTTCTACCTTCCTTCCTAAAATTGTTTCCTCCACTACTACCAAACTTTGAGAAAGAATGATTCATACTCTTTTGCAACATTTCGTTTCTACTTTCTACTTTCTACCAACTTAGCAAGATTCATCAGTTAATCTAAAGAAGAAAATTGATAGAGTTTAAGTCCCGCTCGTACCTCATGCTTTAATCCATTGAGAAATAAGCCAAAAAGGTAATGACGCTCCTTGATCTTGAGAGGGCTAGCATAGAGTTCGAATTATTCTCGATACTCGCAAACCAAGCCTTCTTGTTTAATCTTCGAGAGAAGTTCAAAAGGATTCTACACCATTTCGGGATGAAACCTCTTGATTGCCGCATCCTTGAAGGTTCCCCACGTTGGATCCAGTGCTGTCTCTTTTCACCAATGAAACCAGATTACGGCCTTGCCTTCCATTGCTACCTTCACCACCACATGGAGCCATTGTTGAGGCGAGAATTCCCTAATTTGGAAGTAGTGCTCCATTGCATCTACCTAGCCATACGCTTCTTCACCATGAAACCGGGGTACATCGATTCGCCTCCATTTTTCCAATCCCTCGTGTGTGCTGGTTCGCTATTGTAAAGCCTTCTCCATCTTTGCCCCTACCTTGCGCCTTATCATGCTGCCGTGTGCAGTGGCTAGCGTTTTGATGAGTTGTGCCGTGAACCATTGCGATGTGAATCACCTTGACGTGGATCGCGTTTGGGAATGGAGTGCGACAAGGAATCATGCTCATTTCCTTTCTTTACCACCTTTTCTACTATCTCCATGCAATCACTAAGACAATTCAACGATTCTGCAATGGCATTGATCGAATTCACCAAACTTTCATGGCGCTCACAATCTTCTTCTCTCACACACAATCTTTTGCCCAATGCTCTGGATCTTCATCGTGCTGGTGCTACAACTCGATGAGAGATGTTTCAATAGCTTCGATTTTCTTTTCCAACTTCACAGCCATGAAAGGTTCTTCGCAGGGTAGACAAAGCTATTGAAACTATTTCATGAAACCATCTCTTCTAAAAACTTAAGCTGATAGGTAGAGGCACATGAGTGTTTTTTTAATCTAATAGATAGGCATGCCTATCCCTATCCGTGAATATTCATATCAGCTATTTTGAGGCAGTGATCTTTCACATTGGAAATAGGAAATGAAGGAAGTTACTCCTTGGTGTTTCGTTCATTTAATTTACTCAATTTTTGTTGTCATGTGGATAGCTATTAGTGCTGGGCCTTATATTCTATCATTTACCCTGGAGATATATTTACTTTATGAGCTCCTTGTGGGATCCTCCCTCCCCCTTTTCCAATTATCTTTTTGCTCTCTTTGCTGCATCTTCTGGATGGGATGGTTTGCTATCCCTAGTTACATCTGTTACTTTATTTTACATCTGTGACTTTATTTTATATAGTTTCGTATTTCTCGTAAATTGAGAAGCACTCTTCTTTACAGTTCTCCACATTTGGCTGGAAGTTAAGTTTGTGATTGATATGTTTTTCTTAAATCGTATCGTGCAGTGGGCCCTTATGACATTACTTGATCCACCACTTAGCTTGGCTAATTTGATTTACATTGGATATAGTGGTAATCCTGCTGCAGCACTCCGTGTTACTCGCAGAAGATCAGTAGATCGCAAGAAGCAAACAACAGAAAGAAATGTCTTCCAATGCTATGTTCTTGGTTCTAAAAATGCTGGGAAATCTGCTTTGTTGTATTCATTGCTGCGAAGGTGTGGTTCTGAGCCAATCATCACAGTATATCTGGCTGCTTCCTTATATTTTAATCTTTCAGCATGTGAATTTTAATATGCTCATACTGTTTATTCCTGCTTTCCAAAACAGCAATTAACTCTGTCACTTTCATAGGCCTTTCTCAAATAACTATACTCCAACAACAGTTGAGCAGTATGCAGCAAATTTCGTTGAATTAATGGGGGTGAGTATTATGGTGAGAAAACTTGATTACCACTTAAAGATTTTTAAAAACTGGTGTTGCCTTCTTCTCATGTTTTGCCTCAATCTAATTAATACACTATTGCTGATAAGTATATCACACCATATAGATGTTATGGTGTAATTTAAGTGGGTACTAGATGCATCCTATATACTTATAACCCTGATGTTTACTATATATAGGGAACTAGGAAAACTCTCATATTGCGCGAGATACCAGAGGATGGAGTATCAAAATTTTTGTCAAATCAGAATTGTTTGGCTGCATGTGATGTAGCTGTTTTTGTTTATGACAGGTGTGGTGCAGGATGTTTTTATGGGGTAAAGCTTTGCTACATTTTAGCTGTAGGGGTGCTGTTGTGCATTCTTGATTCACTGAAATGAGATCTTCTCGAGCTGTTTATGATTCCTTAATGCCTGCCTTGCATTGCATTTCATTGTATTAAAAATCAATGTGAAGTTTAATTTTGGCTTAGCTGTTATGGTTCCTGCATGCCGTTAAGTCTTGTACTCGTGTCATTGAATTTCATCACAAACAATATATATGGATTTATCCTGACAATTGAGAAGGACATAAGATTTTACATCAAAGCCAAAGTTAGCTATATATGCATTTTTTGTTTTTAGGGGCAGCTATCTTCTCAAGTTAAATTCATGTTAAACTATAAAGTCATTCTAGTATACTAGTATTAGTATCAGATCTTGTGGCTCTGCTTTAGCCCATTTATCTCAGGAATGTGGTTGGAATAAATTTTCCACTTAAATTAATGTGGCTTAATTCATAGTACCATAGTGGTAGTTGGAAGTATTTTTGGGATTTCAGTGTCATTATTTAAGATCTTTATTCCCTATTTTCCAGCTCAGATGAATATTCATGGAAGAAATCAAGAGATTTGCTTGAGATGGTTGTTAGACAAGGAGAACTAACTGGTTATAGAGTTCCTTGCCTCCTCATTGCAGCTAAGGATGACTTAACTGCATACCCACGGGCAGTACTAGATTCCGTAAAGGTAATGTATCTTCAGCATGTAATTATACATGTAGCCGACTCCATCTAATGGAATAAGGCTTAGCTTCTTCTTGTTGTTGCTGATTATACATGATTATCTACGATTTGATAACTACAGCTATGAGTGAAGTATATATTATCATCTTATATCTTTTGTATAGGTTACTCAAGAATTGGGAATAGAGGCACCTATTCACATAAGCATGAAATTAGGTGATTCAAGTTATGTTTATAAGAAGATTGTCAATGCAGCAGAACACCCGCATTTGAACATTCCAGAAACTGAGATTACACGGAAAAGAAAGCAACAGCAGCAGCTTCTCTACCAGTCTCTTATTTTTGCCTTAGGTGCGTTTTCCATATACCTCTCTCCAAAAACTTGAAGGTTTGAGGCATACTCGACAAATTTAAGCATTACCCAATTTCCTGGTATCCAAGTGTTAAGCTTGCTATCTTGAATTTACAGTTGGAGCTGCTATGGCGGCAGCTGGTTTGTCAGCAAGCCGGGCGCGTGCGGTGAAGAAAAATTCGTCCGCTTAACCATCAAGCAACTGTTATGCTGGCTGCTGGCTGCTGGCTGCTGCTGGTAACCAGTACTGTGCATTTTAACCATTTTGGGCAATATAAAGTTAGAATATATTATAGATGATGTACAGTAATTACTGATCATATATATTTTTGTTGTGAGGATGCTTTAACAAGGCTTCTTATTCATATCCTTTTTTTTTTTCGGCTTTCAGTTTGATTTTCATTGTAAATACTTCAATCATATGAAAGTCATGTCAAGGCTGTATAGTTGGTCAAATTTTGTACTTTTTTAACAAACTTTGTATAATTTGATACCTGTTTTGTGATCTGTTGTATTTGCCAGTATGTTTACATTCGTTTTATCGATTTTCCCCCGATCCTTTTATATATATATATATATATATAAGAAGTGTTTGATTATATAATAGAAGTGTTTGATTTTTTCTAGTCATTATCCCAAGTCTTATACATGATGAGATGTGATTGCATGATTTTTACATTGATAGTGTTTATTTTTTTACTGGTGAATTACATTAATAGTATAAAACTCTTGTTTAAGGGTTTTTTACTTATGAGTGATGTTTAGTGTATAATAAAATTGTATAATAATATTACAATAATATTAACAATGTTGCTTGTATGCTAGTAAGAGAGGATGTTAATTTACTAAAAGACAAAAAAAATGATGAATATTGGTGCAATATTGTTATACAGTTTTATTGCACACTAAATATTATTCTCTATGGACACTTATAAAAGAATAAAAATAATATTTATCACTTCTCCGGATTATTTGATAAGAAAAGCGTTCAATGCAGTTAAATTTTTTTAATAATACATAGCCAACTTCTGCATTTTATCCTTTAGTTTCATTTAACCAAATTCATATTTTAACCATTTATTAAATTTAAGAAAAAGTTTAAAAGACCCTTTCAATTTTTGCACATGTGTTTAGTCCTATTATTTTAAAAATGAGCAAAATGATCCTTAAACATTTTGATGTGTACAAATTATTACACTTTGATGATGAATGTTCATTGTTTTTATGGAAAATAGCATGTATTGGCTACAATCTCATTAGGAAACTTCACAAATGGAAAAATAATAAAACAAAAGTGAATATAGTTAAAAAAATTAAAGTTTTTTTTTTCTTAGACTTTTCACCTCAAAAGATAAACAAATATAAGCATATTTTAGGAATATGCACATCTTAAAAAGCTCAAGGACTATTTTACTCATTTTTGAAGTAACAAGACTAAAGTATATATGAGTCAAAATTAAAAAAGATCTTCTAGACTTTTCCCTTAAATTTATGTTATCTTTTTAACTAAGAAATAGTACGAGCCATAAAAGATGTAAAATCTTAAAGATGTAATATTCAATTAACATCAGTCTAAAAAGCAAAATAAAATGAGCATGCATGTAATTATTTCGTATTCTTTGTTATGGATAAGGTGTGCAGCAAATTGCTCAAAATTCTAATATCAAGTTTGCACCCAACATTACATATTTTCAGATACAAAACGGAGGGAGATTTCTGTAGCTAGATCCAGCTTGAGCTATTTAGTTGGCTCCTTCGTTACTAATCCTCATAGCAAAGCGCTAAGAGTCTGTCAAATTTCTAACGCATAAATATTTTGAGTAATATTAGTTTCACTAAACCAGAAAATAATAAAGTGCACTTAACTTTTTCTGTGTGAAGTAATCTTGCAAAAATATGTGTGTGAATTTTTATGAGATGATCATAACTTTGAGATTTAGAAGCAAAACATGAAGCAATAATAGAAAACTTAATTTTTTTTCAACATGACTTGTATATGCTTCTCAAGAAACAGCCTAATGTAATTAATTTATAGAAATGTATGAGTGTCATCACGGATGGTATAGTTGTTTTACCGGTGGAGTTATGAAAAAACCAGTGCCATGGAAATTTTCACCCTCCAATGAAATAAATGCGATCCAAATAAGCACAGAATTTGCCAAGCTAAAGCCCTATAAGCCTACTTTGAGGGACAACTTTTTTTTTTTTTTTTTTGTCTTTCCCAATTACAAAATTCGAATTTTGAAACTTTTCTTTTTAAGTAAAGTAAGTATGAGAGTAAAATACCAAATTGATTCTCCGAAAAATTATGAAACATCAATTTAATTCTAAAAAGATTTATCACATTAAGTTGGCTATTGAAAGAATAATTTTTATTTCAATTAGTGAAATGTTATCCTTTATAAAGAAAATGTCAAATGGTGTTTTGATGCGTCACAACATCATGTCAACCACATAAATCTACTTATATTGGACTTTATAAAGAATTGAAAGATTAATTTTTATCTTAATTTAGTTTAAATCTTAAAATGGGTTCCATAAACTTTATGCAATACATTCTCACTTATTGATGAGTCTCAATGATTTTTTTTATGTGTGTATCTAAGAATAAATTTTTGGACTTATGTCTGTCCAAGAATTTTTCTATCCTTTATAAATAAAGTCTCAAATGATGTTTGTGATGTCACATCATGTCAACGGTTGAAATAGGCTTATTATATTGGCCTTCAAAAGAGTTACTTCATCATCATACTGTGCACGATATCTAGGGCGTATCGTATCTGATATCTATATATATATATATATATATATATTTCAAAATATGTCAAAATTAATTTTTGGGTGGTTTAGCTAATTGATTTGTCCATAAAATACCATTAATATTTTTTTTTATGTTTTCTTAAGATAGTTATGATAAGAGTCAAACAAATTTAATAACATATTGCTCATATTATTTTAAATTTAATATATAGTATCCCTGCATCTTAAATTTTAGAATTTCACCGTATCACCATATTGATATCAAATAGCATCAGCATCATATTTTATCTTCGTGCTTCTTACTTGCATGACACAAATTTGATCCTTGAGAACTTAATTTACATTTTTTTTTAAGGATTAAATTGATATTTGCAACTCTTTTGAAAAGCAATTTGAGTTTAATTTAGTAGATATTTCAAGAATCAAATTGATGTCACAATTTCCTTTAGAAGCAAACAGGTGCTCCGCACAAATCTTTTGAAGAAGCATATTTCTTTCATATAAGGATCAATTCAAGAGTTTACTGTAACTTTTAAATTAGTTGATCTAACAGCATGCTGATTAAGGAACAACATTTTCACAAGTCCTAACTTTATGTGATCATTGTAGATAGTTAAGGATCAACGGTCTAATTGCAACTAAATCTTTTCTTCTTAAACTAGAAAGGGAGTATGTGTACAAAAAGTGAATCCCTGAATGATCGATGGGAAGAATAAAACTTTGACAAAGATGAGAACTGGACAACTAGGTGATGTGAAAAGCTTGCACGTGGAGATCTAAAATAGTGTGAAAGAGTTAAACCAGAAGATCTCATGTTGAATTTTTCTTTAGGACACCTTGGTCACAGTCAAAATTCCTGTCCCTATGTGTCACTTGAATTTTTCTTTAGGTCTTGTAGCCATTTCCATCATAACTCCATCAAACCATTTGTACTATTACTTGCTTTTCACCTTCTTCTTGTTAATCATTTCCAAATCTCGAGGGATTCATATATGTGGTTGCAATTTCAAAACACGCGTAGATAGAGGGAATAATGCCCTTGCCAATGCTATATTTCCATCCAATTCCAATATAATTACATATAAAGAAAATTGTTGCAAGTGGTTTCAATCATTGATAGGATTTAATTTATCTAACTAGAACCAATATTTTAAAGGCACTGATCAAGGAATAAAAAAAAAATTGTATTGAAAGATGAATTTTTATGTTTTTAATATATGAGACCGTTAAAATCTTTAAAAAACATTTTAATTTATTTGAAGAATGCCTTTTATAAAAAATCATAATTTAGTGAGGGATAAAATATGATGACAATCTTGTCTGCAAACATCTCCTTGTATTTTTAAACTTTATTAGTTGTATGATGAAGGCTATGATATACTAGATAAAGTGTGAATACCATACACACTAGGTGTTTAGCCATATTTATTACAAAGTATGACTAATGTATTTAAAAGTATAGTGAATGAATTTAGCAATGCTTCGTGAAGTGGCTAATTATTTAATGGGTGGTATCCCACTTTTCATGTAGCGTATCTTAGACAAAACCGACTTGTATAAATTATAGTGTATGTGACTCTATGAGGAATAGTTGTCCTCGGTTAAAGGCTGAGAAACAAGTACATTGCCATGACCATTAGATTGTTGAAGGTAGAGGATTGGCAAGATCATCTATATATAATAGAAAACTTCGAAAGAAATAGACGGAATAAGCAACGAGAATGAAGTGGAAGGAAGCTAGAGAGAATTCACTCTCCTAATACTATATATATCATAATCTCACAATATGGAGAATGAAAAGCTTACTTTCATTAATTTGTTGCAGGAGCATGTATACAAGGTCATCACGTGCAATGAATTGATATAACAACATTGCTAACCAATTAACAAATAACTAACTTGAGGATATCCTAACAAATACATCGATCTAACTCAAATCAAATTAATTAAGTCTAGTATAACATTAACACCCTATGTTAAAAGAAGGTATTCAAAGTGAATTTTCTTTAAAATTTCTCATGTAGTGAATGTATGAAAAATTTAAAGATTTATTTTTCAACAAATAAATTTTTCATTTATAATTTTTTAACTAATGCTCCAAAAACACGGTTTAACAAAATTATAAGTGTTTATTATTTAGAATTTTGGTGAAAAAGAAATCCAATATATCACTAAAAAATTCAAACTCATAAATATAAATCATCTCTCTTCTACCAAAATTTGAACTCAAGAAATGGTCAATTAAGACACCTGAGTAATAATAATAATAATAATTTACTATGTAGATGACAAGAAAATCCTTACAAGTCATCTAAGGTTTGACACTTAGCATATTATTATAGTACTAACCTATATTCGTATTCTAATAGATTTGAATGAGGATTTTATGGACGAAAAATATTATCTATATTTATTATATATAAAATATTATGTCAATTTATATCTTATTTTTTATTAAATGTGTCTAAATTTTATTTGATCCATTCAATAGGAAATGAAAAGCGATATACACAATGAGTAAGCATTGTATCTACTTTTGTTTCCTTGCATCTTTTATTGAGTGCATGGTCCACGTAAACTCTCCTGGATTCAATTCCCTTCATGAGTACGATCTTCTAGAGAATCCAGTGGCAAATAACACCAATCAGGCATGCTTTTGAGCCTGTCAGGAAAAGAAAATCGGCATCTATTTAAGGGTAGCTAGCTTAGGTGGTAAGTCTAAACCTAGGGAAAGTGGGCTTGATATATAATCGTTTGTCGACTTTGTCTTCAACTTGAACACTTTTGAGTTTTGATTTTTTTTTTTTTTTTTTTATGTTTGATCTTCCAGCCTTTTCTAATGCATTCATAAAAAAAAACTATATCTTTCTTATAATAAAAAAAATTTAGGTAGAAAAGAATACTCTTTTCATTAATATAGGGTCATACATGTCACTAAATTATTCAAACACTTACAAACATATTTATAAATACTCTACCAACAACAAAAAAATAAAAAACTGATAAATAAATTCAAATCATAAATCATAACAATATATGAACAAAATATCAAGCAAGTGAACCAATATCCTTGGCTAAAAAAGGCATTTATATTTGGTCTATGTTTAGTCTATGAGATCTTTTGGGTTGAAATTTCATGTATCTTAATGCTTGTTAACACGTAGAACAAAAGAAAACTAGTTAATTAATATGCCAATTTCTTGTGTCCATGTCCATTATGTTTTTTAAGTTACATTAATTAGAAATTTTTTTACCCTTGAATAATTATCTATTTTAAAAAATTTCTTTCTCTAGAAATAATTATCCACTTAAAAAATTAATAATATTAATTTTTTTAATAACATTTCTATTAAATACTATTGATCATTAGTAAAACATGAGAAGAAAATTAGTGGAGAAACGATAAATTAATAAATTATCCTTAACTTATTGTAACACTGATATTTTTCAATAATGTTTTTAATATCAATGAGCATTTAAAATCGGATAATTATTCAAAGATGTAAGGAGTAGCACTGAAGTTTGAAATTCAAAATTATGATGTTATCCATATTCCATATTACGCCTAAAATCCTTTACCATTAACTAAGTTTTATGGTTTCTCTTATGTTTTACTTTAAATTAGAGCAAAAACACAATAGACCCACGCAATGAAGGTGCATGACTCAACCTATAAATCCCGTACGCATGTCCCTGTGTAGGAGCCAAGGAGGGCGGGGGTCTCCCGTGCGTTTCTGACCTTTTTTCTTACCTGAAATTGATAACAACCTGGCAGACAGAGGAGGTTCCTTATTTAGTTATTTATATAGGCTAATGGGCCACATACTTTGTCAGAGTGAATCCAAAGACTGTACCAAAAGGAAAACAAAGTGAACCCAAAGAAAAATTTTCTCAACCAGAAATGTTAATAGGATACTATATCGATTTACACTTCATTCACCATTGAATTATATATGAACTTTACTTAAATGAGATCCACTCTCTATCTAATGATGGATTGAGTGTGAGTCGGCACGGTATCTCACATCCCATGAATATAAATAACACAACTCTTCTCAAAAACATAGATAGAGATAATCGACTATATATATAGTGGGGATTCATTTACTTCAGAAGTAAGTCTTGATCTACTTACTCTATCTAATAACTTTTTTTAGCATGAAATTGCATTAATTCAACCGTTAAATTTAAAGTTTCTACCAAGTAGATCAATTATATAAAGTTTCATACAATTTGAAAATGATTTGGTAGTTCATCGTTGCATTTTATTTTGACAGAGAATATATTTTTGCAAATACAAGTAAATATCGACTAATAGATTACATGGTTATTGTTGTCCAATTTTTCTGAAATGTGACATACGTGATCATCAATATAGTATAGCATAAATCAATAGTCGAATTAATTAAATTCAATATGGATAAAAAGTTATAGAATAAAGTAAGTGTGTAGGACTTACCCCTGGAGTAAATTGATCGCCACTCATGTATATATATATATATATATATATATTCCAAAGGAAATATCAGAGGTCAATTAACTAACTTTTTTTAGTTGATAGTTTTTAATTATCAATTAATTATAAAAATTTGCTTATTTTGATTTTGTTTCTTATTTTTTAAAATATTTATGAGTTATGACCATTTCTTTACCTATTTTTAAAAATTAAAAACTAAATTAAAATAATTTGAAATTTTTTAAAGTTGTTATTCATAGCATAAAAAATATATAAAATGTCCCCTTTGCTAAGTTAAATTGTTTTGTCCCCCTCAAAAAATAAAGTTAAGATTGTTTTGTCAACAAAAGTTTGGAGTAAAATAATATTGTTAATTACTTTAGAATTATATGAATATTTTTTTGGTATATCAAAAATTAGAATCAATATTTTTTTATTTGGTAAGGATAAAAATCTTTAGGGCAAATTATAGTGACATTCCATAAGATTTTTCACTTTGAATCCCATTTGGTTACCTTGGTGATACTGCCCTCCATTGGATGCACTATTTATTATTCAATAAAAGTGAGGATTATATAATGATTTAACAAATTTAATAGAAGTCAATGTAATAATTTTATAAAGCAAGAGACTTCTTAAACAAATTTTACATATAAAAAAGATTTGGGATAAATTTTATCAAATTTTAAGGGAAATTCATGTAATTGCCCAAATCTATATTACTTGAATTCACATAAATTTTTTTTTTCAAATGATAATCTCGCTAAATATTTGATAGTGGAAGGGTTCTTAATCTAGCAACTGTCCTTAAATTCACAAGAATTATTAATGAGTTTTTTCCAATTGAAAATCTCGCCGAGTATTCAATGGGGGTGGGGTCTCAAATTGGATACCCTTTAGATTCTCTGAATGGCATGAATTTGACATGTATCCAGTGGGAAAAGAAAAACAACTTGCCGACTTGGGTTGAGGAGACAGCCTAGCACCTTACGAGTTGCAGTAGTAATTAATTATCCACCTTAATTAATTACATGAGTCAGTAATTATATCTGTATAGCGAAAGTGGATATTTTTGGTGGATATATATAAAAAAGTAGATAGAGACAAAGCTTTGGCTCTGGTCACCATCACATAATGTTGGGTATTTCTTTCTTTATAAGATTATTGTTTAGGTGCCTAATTGAGTCAATATCTACGATGTCATTGATATTTAACTATATTTCAAAAATATAGCTAAATAAAAAGCTAAACCTTTTCCCAAAACATACTCATTGACACACACACAAGACACGCAACACCCAACACTTCTTTGTTTCGCCGCCGGCTCCTCTGCCATGATGATAACCTACAACTCCTTTCAGGAAGCAGAGGCTGCCCTTAGCCACAGCCTCATGATGACTACAAGGACAAGAATCACTAGGGGGTCCAGCAAGTTGAATCCAAGTTGGTGGGAGTTGATTTGGATTTGAAAAAAAAATTCAGGGTCTCCTTGAAGATGCTGTCGAAGTAAGAGGACTAGGAGCGGCCAAGACCGGCAGCACTGACAATGGCTCCGAGGAGGATGTTGCCAGTGGCGATGAAGGCAAGGAAGTTGCCGAGCGTGATGCAGAGGGAAGAGAAGGAGCCATCGGCAATGGGGACGTCGACCATGAACTCGGTGTAGCAGAAGGCGAAAAGGAGGGTAGATAAGACAGAAGCAACGTAGGAAAGGACGATGCGAGGCAGGCATGGAAGCGGGCCTCTTGACCAATGATGGTGAAGATGCCAGAGCTGAGAGGAGCCGAAGGCGAGGCAACAACATATGGGATTCTCACTAGCGTTGGGGAGGTTATTCAGCTCGTGGGAGATAAGATCGGCTAAGCATTCACCAAATAGGCACCATAGGCATTGACTCAAGTAGGCACCTAAGCAATCACCTCTTTATAATGTGTATTAAAAGTATTCACTTATACTGTAAAAATCACATTACTCTTTTATATGAAGCTCCCCAAAGAGATCCAAATAAGAATAAATTTTAAAAAACATACAAATGAAGCAATTCCTCGAATTTTTTACTTGCTAATATTTTGCATCTTTTATTACTTAATCAATATGAAACTTTACCCTCTATACTTAAAATTTGAACCCTTTTTTTCTGTTCATTTCCCAGAATATCTATAGCTGATAATAGTGACTAATTTCTTTAAGATGGAGCTCTCTTAAGGAGGTAAACTCCATACACATTTCAACATTTTTCTCTTATAATTGTAAGACCTAACAAAATGTACTCTCTCCTTACTAAAACTGGAAAGCCCTTCTAAATTTCCATCATGAGATATATATATATATATATAGGGGATTACATTAGTGAGATGAGTGATTTATTTTTTAGAGTGAGATGAGTAAATTTGTATCGTCTAACTATACATAGAAAGACAGCCTTGAAGTTATTAAAGGTAATTAATGATTACATGATCATTTAAAAATGTTATGTGATTTTCTCTTATAATCTTGATCATTCATATAAGATCTAAGGACATAGATTTGATCATCCCACCCTCACAATAAACCACCTTTTCACTTGATGTCACGACCCAATTTGGATTGTGACCAACATGTAAGAAATTTCATCCCCACGTAAGCCTCATGATCACTGCGTCATACTACATACATATTTTATTCATAAAATTTATTTTAAACCATAAATAAAATCTCATATTACACTCATAATAAACCTGAATGACTTTGTTCCTATAAATAAAATCTGAAATTGTAGGCATGATATATGACTCAAACTGAGTTACACATTTACAAAAGATTCGTGAAAGCTATATCAATCCTAAATACAAAAAGAATTATAAGAATCAAAAACCAAAATATGAATCATGAGGTTCGAGACCTTGCCCGTACTGTCACTGGAGCACTCTACAGCATATACAAACACTTCATGGCAACGTGAAGCTCATCCAATCTAAATATCTAATGCTACTAAGGAGGAGGGAGTGCCAGATCCAAAGCTACACCTATATCTATGAGGGAAAATGAAGAAAATAGAGGTGAGTTTCATTACAAAACTCAGTGAGTGGATCCTCACCCACAACCATACATGGGACAAGAAGGAAGAACACATAAATAATAATACAAAACTCATAAATCATTCCTATATAAATTGTGTAATAGCTATTAAATCATAAATTTGCGATGAGTATAAAAAAAATCATCTTTATTTTCTCAAGAATTACTAAACGAACAGACTATCCATAAATTAAAATGGTGGATGCTCAGTCCCACATCAATAAGAGCACCTAATTAAGATCTTAATCGTCCCTCGCGAATTGCGTACCTCGTGGGCTAATCTATCATGTGGATAAATGCCCCTCGTTGGCCTTGGTATACTTAGGTGAACGAAATAACTGCAATTAATTCATAGCTCTGCTCCTCTCAATCATTCCCTATTCTAAATCCATACTTAGTCATAAAAAGGGGAGTTTTATCAATTCTAGGTTCAATATGTCTCGGTTTCCATAAAAATATACAAAGCCTTAAGTTTCATTTCATTAATCATAGATAATTCAAATTTTCATAATCAATTCAAAGTCATGATGCGAGCTGTCGCGACTCACAACAAATTAAAATTTATAAAAGTGCTAAGTTGCACCAAAAATGTAGTAAAGGGCACAACTCAGGTCGTCTCACAAGGAAGTGTTACTAGTCAATTAGAAATTAGGGGTTTGGAGAATTAAGATTAAAGCAATTTAAATTAAAAGATAATAGCAACAAGGTAACAGCAACAATAAAGAAAGCACTAGTGCAAGGTATTCCTAGGATTGGAAATTAATTATCATTGACCAAATATTAAATCCATTGGTGGCTATTAGTAACAAATTACTGGCAATTCTACTAGTGATCAATCGACCTCTAGAATTTAATCAATGCAAATAACTAATAAATGACAATCGCCAATTTATTCAGAAATCACATCAATTTAATGAACCAATTGCTATAGCCTAACTGCCAATCGGAAAGTTAATTCTAATATTCTCCCTCAAACATAAATCAATAGATCTATCAATTTATACCCAAAGGGTTTCCCTAAACGACGATCGCCAATTTAGTTATCCCAATAAAGATTATAGCAATCACCACAATAATTATAGGAATAGAAACTGCAGAACATTAAGAAAACCAATGTATTTAATATCAAAAGAGGTCTCAAACATCATCCCAATACATCTGGAAACCCTTACACTAGTAAAGAAATCTACTCCTCCATCTCTGGAGGATTACAACAATAAAGATAAAAGAACCTGGAAATAATAGCAATGATCATCGCCACGATCTCCAAGACAAATCACCTTCACTAATGAAATCCTAAGAGAAAGAAGAATAAAGAAGAAGAAGATGTAGAGAGAAGATGGAAAGAGATGTAGAGAGAGAGAGTTTTCTCCAAACTGAAACTCCAAAACTAAAAAACTAAAAAACTCTGAAAACTAGGGCAAAAGTCTGTAACATTCCTATATATACTGCCTTCTAAAAATAAGCCAAAGTGGGCCCAAAAACAGATAAAATAAGGTCTTCAGCGTCATCGCACGAGCGCTGCAGCGCTAAGGAGCGCTGCGGCGCTCACCAGTGAGCAATGCTGATAACAGTCAATTTTCCGGGTGCTGTTGAGCGCTGCAGCGCTCTTTAGCGCTGCAGCGGTAGACAGAATAGAATTTGCCCTCGACACCAGAAATAGTGATTGTAGCCCTTTGAATAAGCTTTCCAACGCCACCAAAATGACCTCAATCGGAGATTTGTAGCTCCAAATATTGCAAAAATACTGACTACAGGTCAAGTTTGACAGCATCAAAACATTAGTAACCTTTAATCTTGTAACTTAATTTTCACCAAGATACTCTTAGAACTGGGTTTTGAGCTAAACATAAAAGTTATAGAAGACTTCTTGAGTTTTCCAAAACATCCTTTTTCATCTCAATCTGATCCCTTGTTCTTGACATTTTGCACTTGATCCAAAGCTCCTATGCATAAAACCATACTAAAAGAGACAAGTTAAACGCAACAGCTTGTAATTACAAATTATTCCCAAAATCAATGCAAAAGCCAATAGTTCTATCAAAAGTACACAATGAGGAATAAATCAAATATCTTATTAATTACATCAATAACATAGAAAAACTCATGTAAAAAGCTAAGAATTAGAAGTAAGATAAGTGGCATAAATGCCTCTTATCAAGTCGTAAATTAAATCATATAAAACTTTTATAGAATAAATATGGTCTCATGCATATTCTAAAATCATAGTTTTCATGTATGAGTTCAAATGAAGCATTTATATCTAAAGCGCATTTTTATTAAAAACCATATAATGTAAGAATCCATTTTTCATATCTCTAAATACTCCGTAATGCTAGAAAATGGTAATATAATGACCCACTAAGATCATGAAATCAAGTCCCCTCACTTGGAAGGATGGAATGTGAAAGGCTGACTCCAAGAAAGCTTCGAGAAGGAGGGATGACACCAATGTCTACCATAACAACCATAAAACTTATCAATGATCTATGGATACTTTTAAATTACCTTACAACAACTCTAACAACATTGGGGAAACACTCCTACTTGACAACAATGAAAAATAATAACAATCCATAATATAGGGGAGGAAGAACATGGAGAAATATAACATAAACTAATAATAATCCCTTACCTTTGATCTTGGAGGAGAAGGATTTGGGGTTGGATTGAAAGAGGAAGAGAGAAAATGGGGTCTAAGGGAGTAAGGGTTTGGATTTTGGGGTAGGAGCCTGATTTGGGCTTTGAAAAAAAAGGTAGGGGCTCATAAAGTGGAACAATGTCGTTTTAACACTATTCCCACTCTACGGGGACTACTATAACGATCAGGCAATTCATGCACCCCCCTTACTCAATCACTTACGACCACTATAGTGGTCTTCGGGCCTCTAAAATTCTGAAATGTCCCCCTGAGATCGCTATAGTAGTGACAGCAACACCACTTCTACATTTTTGCTGCCAATTTGGCATTCGGGACCTTCCTGACAGCAGGGGTGGATCCCGGGAGACCCTAAAACTATATGAAACTCAACCATTGATGTGTGCACATCAAGTATTACACTTGAGTTGTTCCACAATATATATATATATATATATATATATATTGAAACATTATCCGTGAGAACTACAAACAAATAACCAAAAAGATCAACTGCTATTAAACAAAGCAAACAAAACACTCAAAACCCTATAACAATACAAAAAACTACAAAAAAATCTTGTTGGGGCATTGAACTACAATCACACTTCCTCCCTAGCTGGGATCATTATGCAACCATAACAACATAGCAATAATGATCTACACAAAACTTCTGGCTTATCAGATAGTGCCAATATTTATATTCTTATAAAATCACCACTAACAGCAGCGGAAGGGTAAAAATCACCAGCACGACAAGGGATTCTTTTGCAATAGCAATACGACGAAGTGAAGTGTCCCCTTTCTTTAGAAGACAGAAGGACCAAATAAAGGTCACATCAACTTACTCACTTGATAAGCTCCTTTGACATGGCCATCAAGACGTACCGTGATAGGCAAATATGCCACAATAGAAAACAAATAACAAACAGAGCCAATCGAGAAATTTCCATAATGTTGATGAGATCCACATCCTCCTTTCACTTGTACCTCCATATCAATTCACTAAACCCAGTACTCGACCTCCACCATGTCAGAAAGATTTTATTTTTTGGTCAAAAGTCAAGAAAACTTTATCAACATATGAAATCCGCCCATGGATCCAAGAACACCATCCTCCAATTACGTACTCAATCAAGTTGGATCAAGCTAGATCCAAACCATATGTGATATCACTTGTTAGAAGCGGAAGCCTAAGAAGGGGAATATCTAAATCAATAGATTAAGTGAAAAAAAAAAGAACCACAATAGGTAGGAAAGAATTCAATCAATTTTATCGCTGTTTGCTGCTCGTAGTCCTTGGTCTTTTGAAGCCTTCTTCGGCACAATAGGAACACTACCAACACTCCTCACTGGACTTGAGTTTACCAACGATCTGATTTGTAAGCACGAAGAGGAGGAAGTTTGGCTAATGAATTATATCTATTGTCCTTTTAGAGGTCTCTGTTGATACTGATGATAAAAGTGGCTACAAAAATCAAATCTAATTGATGCTCAATCTGCATTTTCAACATGGACCAAAACACCAGGAAAAGTAAAGGGATTTTTTTTTCTTTTTTGTCATTACAAGATAAATATAATTGGCATTATTGCATTTGCCGATGGGAATATACTGCGGCCAAACATGGATGTCCTCAGGGAATATTTCATATCAAAAGTGCGGAAGTGGAATAGAAGTATAGAACCACTCGACGAAAACCAACTATATATGTATGTATATAAAATTCTGCATTGCAATCGCAATGTGTGGAGTTGAATCTCGGAAGAAAACCAATGCAGTAGACAGATTTGACAGTCAGCACTCAGCAATAAAAAATTAATTGCAATCACACCATCGGTGGTCAAGAAGCTCCAAGCATTTCTCGTAGGGAATAAGCACAGCGTTTGAAGGTGCTTGCTCGCCAAAGCTGGCAAGCAGAGATTGATTGCTCCAAAGGAGATGAGAAGAGAAAACCGCGTTTAACGACGTTGGAGGTTGAACAATTATAAATCATGATATCTGTTATAACTTATAAAATTCTCTTTTTAATAATTTATGACTAAAAATTTATAATGTGTCTTACTAATTAAATTTTTTAATATTTTAAATATTTATAATTAAATTATAATATTTAAATTGAAAAAAAATACAAATATCTCTAGAGTATCAAAGTAAAAATCATACATCAAATTACGTGTCTTATTTCATACATGTGTCATATTTTAGTTGAGGGGACAAGCTTGGGGACACAAGACCTAAGATAGAGGAATTCTTTCTGTCAACTTGGCCCATACACGGCTGCAAAGTTAATTCTTTCCCCTTGTTATATTTGGCTTTTATAAAATAAAAAAGTTGATCAAGTATAAAAATAAAAGATTAAATACTCTTGAACTAATAATTTTTATTATGTGAGTATTATGTGTGGATTTCACTAAATGATATAATATTATTTATTATTTTACCATTTATTTTTATACTTTACCAACATTCTTACTTTAGGAGAGCCAAAATGTATGTGTTTTGACAAAAAAAAAAAAATTAATATTTAGGTAAATTTTAAAAAGTACTCTTAAAATAATTTACTATTTTTCCTCTTTTTTTTTAGAACTTTATCCAACAAAATTATATAACTAAAGAAATACTTTTAAAAGAGTAAATAATTTTTTTATCAAAATATTTTCAATTTGATCCTAACAAAATTTTTGACATCAATTTATTCATTTTTATTGGATCTTTACTTTGATAGAATTGATGCCGAGATAAAAAAATGGTTAAGACTAAATTGACGTCAAAACTAAAATTGCCAGGATTACATTAAGGTAAAAAAATTTTGTTACAATAAATTTGATGTCAAAGATTTTATAGAGATCAAATTGATATTAAATTTAAAATATTAGAACAAAATAATTATTTACTCTTTTAAAAAGATATTTCTCTTATAAGATATAGGTAATCTAATATAATTATATGACTTTTTTCAACAATTATGATAAGCTCAACCCCAAATCAGAGGAGTAAAAATACATAACGGTAACAATGCACACCACCGACAATGAAGCAAACTAGCTGCAAAACCCGCAAATGTATCTAGCAACACCAAAACTAGTAAAGACCCTGAAAACACAACAGGAAAATAACTGCACAGAAAACAACAGACCATAACATCAAACAGGAAAAGAAATAAGAGCCAAACAACAGCACAACAACAGTCAAACAGTACCAAATCAGCATCAGGAACCCGAGAAAAAAACAGCATTAAATATATCAAATTGCAAGAACCAAAATCAGCAATTACTGCACTCTCGTTGTGTTCATCCAAATTCCAAATTTTCCCACACGAAAGAAATTGTCCAACACAACTCCAAAATCGAGACCATGGGGACAACAAGCACATAGCACTTGTAGATATAGTTTTCAGAGTCGATTTGTTGATTAACTTGACCAAGTTTTTTTTTTTTTTTGATAGAGTAACAGATAAGGCTCAAAACCCCGCAATTGGGGGGGCGATGTCTGTCGTAACAAATACATGACCAACAAGATAAGCAAAAGACAGGATACCCCAAAAAATAGCTTTTAACTTGAACTATATCTCCTCCAAAAACATACTGCAATGAACAACACCTCCCAAGCCAACAAAGAGGCAAATAGATCTTTGAAGTAAGTAACAGCTCATAGGAATAGAGGAGAAAAGCAGCGCTCGAAACCGTAATATCCAAGCAAGATGTACTCCTTCATCCTGTGGCCAAGTACTGGGTCATTAAATCATTGATTTAACTAATAGGTCATTAGTTAAATCAATTGAAATGAGTTTAATTAAATCAACTTAATGCAATATATATAGAAGGTGAAGATTTATTTACGAGACTTACACTTGATATAAATATATCACCACTATATATATATATATATATATAGAGAGAGAGAGAGAGAGAATCTATCTATCTTTGCACAATACAATTAAGAGTTTCTTATACCACTGTAGTAGCATTATTGTTCACAAACGCATGCTGAGTTTTCTGCGTTTTCATCATTAAAATGTATTTAAAAATGTTATTGACTTTTCCGGATAGGAGTTCAATAAATTTCAAGTGACATAGAATAGATATGCTATACGTAGGTGTTCGTTATGTCTATTAGTGAGGGTATAAAATTTGAGGGTATTAATATATTTTAATTTATATTAATTACTACAGTTTACATTATTTTTGTTGTATAAAATAATATTATATATTACTATTTGACTATCACTCTTTTTAAATAATAAATAATATTTTTTTTTCATAAAATTTTAATAATGATGATGACAAGCGTTCATATATATATATATATATATATATATATATATATATAAATTATGTAGTCATATTTTATTTTATTTTTTTTTCTGTGTGTCAGGTTTCTATTTTGATTAATTTACGTTTAAATAGTTTATTTTTATATAATTGCATATGAAAAGTTTTGAAGGTCTGTTACGAATGATAAGACCTTAAGATATAGTAAAAAAAACCCTAAAATTTACATTACTTTAAAATATTTTTAAAAATAAAATCTAACAATTTTAATATTTGTAAATGCTAAATGCATATTTTTTAATATATATAGAAACATAATTAAAGCAATACATGTCAAAACCAATTATTTTTATAGAGACTAAAACCAAAATTTAGTATTTTTCAAAGACTAAAAGTATAGTCAAGTATTTCTTTTTAATTTTTAACAATCATATCATTTAAAATTAATTTTGGAGATCAATAACTAAAACCAAAGAGAGAATTAATAAGGAAATTACCGCATATTTATTACTGTTAAGCGAGTGTAATTTGTGATTTGATATATTTACAGAGAACACAGGGTAAAAAGGCCCATCTTTGATGAGTTTACTTATGTATCTTACTTATTTTGATTTATTGGTTTTAATATTTTTTCAATACATTTTAGCACAACGTGAGTATTTGTACTCCTATAAGAATTTTAGCTTGATTTGATGTAAAACCACGACTAGCTTAATATTATTTCAATATTGTTCAAATACAACTTAATTATTAGCTCAAGTTAGTGGTGTGAGATAGTAATCATAGTTGTTTGTTTTGCATAGTAGCAAGATACCTATTATATCAACTTTGTCAGAATATAACTTCTCAATGGGACGGACAATTATTAGCACAAGGTCGAGGTGTGAGATAAATATCTTGGTTGTTTGTTTTGCACAATAGTAAGTTAGATTAATATTGTTTCAACATTATTGGAATGCAACATCTCTATGGGAAGGACAATCATGAGCTAGGTAGTGTTGTGAAATAGATATGCTAATTGTTTGTTTTGCATGATAATGTTGTCATTTTGTAAAAGATGAAAATTTTTGCAGGATTTTGATATTGTATAATAGTGAAATATTATCCTTTTTGTTCCTGTTGTGCCCTACTTTTCTATGAAGGATAGAATTATCATAGGTATTTACATGTTTATTTATGTAATATTTGAATTGAATTTGGTTGTTCATAGGTCAAAATGTGATTATTTAAACTTATAGATTGCTATTTCAAAATGACAGAGAGATAGATAAAGAAGTTAACCATAGAATCCAATTAGGATGGTCAAAGTGGAGAAGCACTTCAAGTCTTATTTGTTATAAAAAAAAATTACCACTAAAACCTAAGGGTAAGTTCTACCACACAATGATAAAAGCAGTTTTGTTGTATGACATTGAATGGTCGATAAAAGGTCAACATGAAACTAAACTACATATGACGAAGATGATGATGTTGCGAGGGATGAGTGGTCACACAAAACATAACAGAATAAGGAATGAATACATTAGAAAGAAAATTAGAGTGGAGCCTATTATAGAGAAGATGATAAAATCTCGCCCAAAGTGGTTTGAGCATGTTTGGAGGAGAAATGTAGAGGCTCCAGTAAGGAGAGTTGACGAAATGAAGAATAATACCATAATAGAGATAGAGGAAGATAGAGAAAAACTATAGGGAAAACAATCAAAAAAGATTTAAATATCAATAATTTTAATATGAATATGATATATGATAAAACTTTATGACATTGACAATACTTTGTTGTTTGTATATACAGCCATTAGCTAGATGAAAAAAGAAAAAGAAATAATAGACATATGTGTCTCGTGCATTGCACGAGCTCTCTTACTAGTACTTCATTCCTTTTAAAATATCTGTCAATTTTAACCAAACATAAATATTAAGAAAGATAATAAATGATATTGGTAATGAAGTATAATATAATGAATAGATCAATAATCTATATGTATTAATTAATATAGCATGATATTTAAGAGTAATATTAGATGAAATGCTTTAAAATATGAAATTAATTAGGGATATTGTTAAAATTAAAATTAATATTTTATTAAAATATGAAATTAATCAATATTTTAAAATATAAGATCGTCTAAAATTACGCCAGTATCTTGAAATATAACAACCAAGCAAGTGGCATGTTCATTGGCACACTTGATTAACGGGCCTTCCCCCATTATGTGCAGTGTTCGACCCACGTGGATGGAATTTTTGGATTAAAATGGATCTGTGTGGCGCACGTGCACCCACGCATCCGGCTCGCAGGCTATGCTCGTGGAAACAGAAAAAGGCTACTCCAATTCCCAACAGCAACTGATTACGAGTGAGTAGAGCAAAACGACAACTGCCGAAACAAACACCAAAACGACAACTGCCGACCACACTAAATCTGCTCATATCCACAAATCTAATCTAATCTAGACACAAACTGGAGGTGGATCTGCCCACATCTACGCTTCCATCCTCCAAATCAGCACCTAACCAACAACTTGGGGATATGTCTCAGAGAGGTTCGGTGCAATGGCATGTGGACTAGGCCCATGGTGACACGGATCCAATAACAATAAGATTGATATAAAGCAAGTCAAGGTAGTATGCACTCACATCAAAACAAGTGTAAAACACAACAAAAGTGTCATAAAATTGAGGGTGATAGAATTGGAGAAATCCTTACACATGTTTTAGGAAAAAGAGCCCGGGAATACCAATAACATTTTAGTTAAAATCTATCTTTAATATTTATTTTTAATTAAAGCATCACTCAATTAATAAATATAAAATATATTTACGTGAGGTTATGTAAGAATTTCTCTTAGAATTGGAAGACGTAATATAAGGTCTGTTAATTTCTGAACCTGTGGAATAATATATACAATGAAGTGGATACATGTGCTGTGTAATTACGTGTGTTCAAGGGGTCCCTCCTTAATATTCTCTTACATAGATTGCTCAGGAATCATTGCTTTCCTTCCACACGGACAACAAAAAGAAAGTCCACCTCATATAGCTAACCCACATCCATTGTCCATATGATTAAAAGAGATTTTGGACAAGGGGATGAAGTGTGTGCAATATATATGATCCAGTGGGAAATGCCAATTTCTTTTTTAAGAAAATTACCTATTTATCTCGATTTTTTTTTCAAAAGACCAAAATGTCAATTTCTTGAATTGCCTTTTCTTTTTTCTTTTTTGGTGGGGGTTGCGCTTTTATTTGCACGGTCTAAGGTTTGATGGACCCAATGGGAACGGGGGTTGTTCTGGCAGGAGGAAACGATATGACAATTTTGTTACAATGATAGCGCACGTATAGGTTTTTAACATGACTAAAATAAATTAACAAGAATCTGTTATTACATGTGCCATATTGCATTGTGTTAGATATATGTCCTAATTTTTTTTAATAGGAATCGATTTAAATCGACTTTCCTTTAAAGATCAAATTTCTCATAAAAATATAAAAAAATCGATTTAAATCAACTTTACAAATGATCAATTGCAACAACTTTTTAGTTGTCAATACCACCTTTTTTTCAAACTTCTTGAATTTTGAGTAGTATAGATGTGTGTTAGAAGCATACTTAAATTAACTTTTGACACAGCTTGCTAGAAATCAATTTAAGTAGACTTTTGAGTGCTATAAATGTGTGTCAAATGTCAACTTAAATCTACTTCTGGCATTGCTCTGACAACCTGTTTGAAATAGATTTAACTTGAATTGGCTTTTTAGTGGTGCAAATGTGTGTCAAACGTTTGAAAAAGTTGGTGTTGACAATTGAAAAAATTGTTGACAATTTGTAATTTTAAATGGAAGTCGATTTCTATTAGATTAAAAAGGGACATTATTTCTGAAACAAATTAAAAACCAGTGCATCTATGTAATTGGGCATTTTTTTTATTTTATTTATGCAAAAAATATTACACCCCAACTTGTCTTTTTTTCAATATATCAAGAGATATTTACTAGGGCTGTCTGAGAGTTTTATAATAAAGGGAGTGACAAGAGAATAAGAGGTTTATTAAGTTAAAATGTTGTTTTGAAATAATCTTAGAGAAGGGAGTGGGATGGAAAATGAGGGACACCTCCCTTCCTTGTCATTCAAACTTCTTATTTTTTTATTCCTTCAAAATGGGGGATCAAAAAGGGAATAAACTTCATTTCTCTTCCATTCCCTCATTAAATTTGTTGAACATCTAAATAACAGGGGATATATTTTTTTCCACTCTACTCATTACCTCTCCATTCTATTCTAAGTCATTCACATCCATCACTTATAAAACTCCCAAACATAGCTGAAGATTTTATCATCCCTGAGTAGCTTTTAGATTATGAGTTGAAAATGATTTAGTTATGGACAATTTTTTATGATTTAGTTAAGCCATTTGGATGTTAATATGTTAGTTCATGTGATGCATTAATGTTGTAATGCACCACTCTATCATTCTATTAATAGAGACTTAACGAAAGGACTAACTTATCCTATATTTTAATTCTTGAACGACCACAAGTTAGATTTATTTTCCTAGAGGACCAAGTTGTTTAGCGTAATATTCATGAGGGACTAAGTAGAATGTTACTCTATATAAAATCTTTAGATCGATAGGATTGAATCACATAAGTGTTGTGAGTTGTTTTTATTCTTTACTTTTATTTTTTGTTTTTTGCTTTGTTGTCCAGGGTGCTGAGAGTTTGTCATTGTACAAATTTTGATTTTTGCTGCCACATCAGAAGTCACAGACTACAATTCGACCCGATAAAAATACATAACCCAACTTTATGAATTTTCAAAATATGCACATGCATCATAAAACAAAGGAACATTTATTTCATACGATTTTTTATCTTTTAATCTTAGAATTATTAGTTTAGTTGTTGTAAATTTTTTACAATACTTACATGTAACTTTTTAGATATTAATATTAATATGATAAATTTAGTGAAAATTAAATTTAAATTTTATGAAATATTATTGAAATTTGATGATCCTAAAATTTATGAACTTTAATTTATCAAAAGAATTAAATAAATTATTTATATTTTTATTGTTACATGTTAAATAATATCTACTACCATAGAAAGGGAGAATTAAGAGCTCTCATTTTGACTCTCCAAAAAACAAAAAAAAAAAAGCAATCACAAATCAGTACAGTCTTTGAAAGATATTTTATTAACTCATTATACCCCAAATATTCGCAAACTATAACAAATTAATTCTTGAAAAATCAATTTGCTGACAACTTATCGTTTTGCATTGCTAGTTGGGGACAATATTGTTTGTGCCTAGCTAATCAGCATCCTTAAGGACTTCAACTACCTAATGCCCAACCACACTAAGGAAAACGCCGTACCAATTTGCAACGTTGTCAAATCAATATGTGACCTTGCTACATGCATCTATGTAGATCCTCAAACGCTGGACAACAAAACACCAAATAATTGAACATGGTTGATATGTAACTCTATAATTAGATGCTCAAGTATATGATATGATAGGACACAGCCCATGGAAGTCGTGTCATTAATGAAGGGTACAAGAATATAGCTTTAAAATATGATCTTAATAATCTGAACCAGTTGCTAATAAAGTGACGATAATAGCTGACCAAAGTCACCTGTCTCAAGTATCCCGAGGAGGAGAAACATTTGTATGATCATAAAGTGTTATCCAATTATACAATGAAATATAAGGGGCTTTTTTATCCAAATAAAATGAAAAAAAAAATTATATATAGATGGGTAGCATTTTAAATTTTATGTACATATCTACACTCTTTTTTTATATTAGGGAAATCAATTAATTATTAGGTTATTTCAAAACTCGAAATGCAAAGGAATTGATCAATACTTGATCGATTTCTGTTGATTTTTTTTTTAAAGAAATCAATTAATAGTTGAGTGATTTCTGTGCACTTTGGACCTGCCACAAATCAGTGAACACTTAACCGATTTCACAGTTCTTTCCCCAACTTTTTTGTTGAGCCTCCCCTTGTCAGTATTTTGTTACTCCTTTCTAATTGAATTGAAACATTGATGCACTATGCACTATTCTTTACATATTTACCACCGTTGTATTTTTTTACTCCTTTCTAATAGGTTTTTAATTTTTTTTATTATAAGCAAAAATAAATTATTTTACCATTTTAATACTTTTATCAAAACAATCATAAGTAGCAAATATTACAAAATATAGAAAAATCATTTGACATTTTTTTAATAATTTATCATATAAAAGTCATTATTTTTATATAATCCAAACATCTGCTAAGTGGAAGTTGATCTTGGTATTTTGTATACTTAAATTTGTAAGTCTAAATTTGATTATTTGATAGTTGATCAAATTTCTTAAAAATATATAATACTTGCATTTGATGTGTATGTAAAATTTTGAGAAGTTTAAAAGAAATATGCTCTTTTATCTAGCTTTATCCAACAATTTCAAATATCTTTGAGGCCTAGATTCCAAAAAAGGCACAAGTCTAAGAACAAGTTTCTTAGATGTGAGATATCATGGATCCTACATTTTCATATCTAAATATGATGGGGACATATTAGACATAAATTCGTCTTTTCTTTTCTTTTTTTCCATTAGAAGGATAGTCCAGCACGGTTGATAGTTAAGTTTCACATGTGAAGGATGTTAAGGAATGAAATTAATTCTATTAGACCAAGTAATCCAAATCTCATTCTCCATATGTAAACCTTTCAAGGATGAATGTATTAAAAAAGATATTTGCGCATAATTTTTACACTTTCGTGGAGATATCATGAGTTGCAATACAACTAATTGTCCATGCATGTCATTATGCATACTCAATTTTTTGTCTAACACTTTTTTCCACTCGTCCCTGCATAATATCCAAAGTGGTGGCGCGGGAGTCGCTTTCCCCTTTAATTCATCCTTTGAAGATATTACCATTAGTGCCCCATGTGACATTAAAATTAGGGGACATGCTATTGCCCCCAAAAGATTTTTCTTACTTTTGAGAGAATATGTGCTTAAATTAAAGGTACTATACACCACTTCACAAATAAGGTTCCTAAAGCACATGGTATTTTGGGGACAAAATGATGCATGTGATGGTTGAAAACAGCGTTTCACTGTCATCCAAACCTTCACCAAAATGGTTAATGTATGGATGCCTAGACTCCACGAGTAGCCACTGGCTTCCTCTATTAAGGAAATATCACGCGCAACCTCATCACTTCCTCTCTCTAGCCAACCATCTTGTGATATTGCAATTTCCTCCAATCCTGTTCATCTCATTATTCTCTTTTCGGCCCTTCAATCCACATTGTCTTTCTTTTTTCTTTTCTCTTCTTCTTTTTTTTTGGCATTAGAAGTGCACCAAATACCTGGGTAGAATTAAGAGGTAAAAAATAAGATGATTTAACAAAAGAAATTAAAATACTTAACAAGCCAAAAAGCTGTTAGAAATTTATTGACAGACTTATGTGTTAAAATATGCAATACACATTACAAATTATTCAGATTTTGTCACGTGTGTCATCTATTTTTGGCAAAATTTTCAAGTTTACGTAGATGAGTAGAGGCACATGAATAGTATTTGAATCCCAAATCATTTGATCATAGAGATTTTGATATCATATTATGAAAAATATTTATCTTAAAAATTTAAATTAATAGATTGAAGTATATGAATGATTTCATGCTTTAACACCTCTCACACCAACATTATATTTAAATTAAATTTTATGCACCTAGATGTACTCTATATCTGCATCTGTGATTATAATATTATTGTTGTGGAGATCCTTTTAACTGCCAACAACAATCATCGCTTCAATTTTTCATAATTTTTACAATCGCAATAATCACACCCCAATTAGAAAAAAAGGGCATTTTGTTGATAAGATGATGGATAAATTTTTATTTTTACTCTAATTTTTTTAATTCAACTAACTTATTTTTCTGGGTTGGTCAAGCTCGGCCTTTTTGCACGGCTGGATTACGAGATGTGGTAGGGCAAGCACATGAATGATACCAATACTACTTGATGAACACAGTCCATGTTACTCTTTTATTTTGGGGCCCCCTTTGGATGGCTACCAGACAATGGTACTAAGTCCGTACGTCACAACTTGCTTCAAGATAAATAATATTGGTTAAATGTTTATTTTGTTCCATAAAATTATATATATAGTTTACTTAGTGATTAAAATTTTAAAAAATATCAATTCAGTCCATAAAATTATAAAAAAAATTGTTTGAATTATTTATTTTGATGATTTAAGTTAGTTTTCACAAATCTTACCATAGGAACTAAATTAAATCATTTTTTATAAATTCAGGAATTAATTTATATTTTTTTAAATTTCAGAGAATAAAATAAAATACTTATATAATTTCAAGTAACAAAATCAACATTGACTCTGAAAATATTATTTATACATAAAAAATAGACACGTCATAAAAAAAAAACAAAGAGGGAGAAAACAAATGTGTTGAATCCATCGTAATTTCGCTTTCAATTCTCATAACCTTTGTTTCTTTATCTCTATATATATTATCATTATATTCACATTCAACGTGCAAATTACATTTTTCTCTAGGTTGGTAAGTTTGTTCGTCAGGGGGAGAGGTAAAGTCCAAAATTCCCTTTCAAAAGTGTCTTTGATTTATAATTACGTTATTAAGAAGCCATGCAATTTTTTTTCCCCTCACTGCAAACCTTCCATGCATGAGTGAAATTCCAAGCCCATTCATGTTGCTTTAACTGTCATAGCTCTACGGAAGAGTTCATCTCAGCATGCTTTCCCCTAATCATCATTAACTGTTTTCAACAAAAAATAAAAATAAAAATGGGTGACTTGGATTATGGCTTTGATCATGGATACCAACAAGCTTCAAAAGATAAGAAGAGTAGAGGACATTTGAATGATTAAGGACTAATTATTTTTTTTTTTTAGTGCACAAGAACAAGGATTTGTTACCTGAAATTTCAATTTGGAATCCAATCACTTGAAACTTAATGTTGCACGGTTACTGGTCTGAATATCTGATACTAACATGAGTATTGAGTACGACACATAGAAATAATATAAATCAAATTTTAAAAGTATCGAATACGGATATGTCAACTATTTTAAAGTATCCATACATCATAGTTTGAAACAAATATATGGAGATTTGAACCTACCTGAAAAACCATAGCATGAGTGAAAACACTCCTGAAGAAACACTGCCTATACTAGCCACTACAGTTAGGTACTAACATGGATCCTGACCAAATACCTACCATAAGCATTGCTTGTACAAAAAAAAGGCATTCCTTACACACAAGAAGTAGAAGGAAGTGGACTTCTCATTCCTTATGTAATTTGAATTTGGATGTGGAAAAAAGAAAAATCAGACATGTTTCATACATTCTATCTAATCAATATACTGCAGTTAAGGCTTAGGGTTACTGTTTAGTTGGTAAATTGTGTGCCATGATTCTCCCTTTAGCTTTATTATTACTTTTTCATAGTCTCTGTCTGTTTTGAATCACTTTTTCTTCTTTCTCTCAATGATTATGCTTTTGGAGTATTCTAGAAACATGAAAAGGGTAATGAATAATATGAAACAGAAACAAGCACCCCAAATGTGGGAAGGAACAGAAGCACAATGTCCAACATAACTAATAACTACCATTAGTCCATGCAGAAATTTCAAGCACCAAGCTAGCTACCAATCATAGCAGGTGGAATGCCAAAAGCTGAAAAGAAAATGGGAAAATGAAATAAGCCAAAAAAAAGGTACAACTATAGCTAAGCATTTTCCCACCTAGTCGACTACACGGAATAAACAAACGACAACATCTCATCCTATCATAAACTATGTAGATAAAAATAGAGATAATTATAGTAAAATAAGTTATGCTCAAAGACACAGAGAAAGAGAGGGAAGCTCGAGGTAGCCATCCCCAAAAATGTCCCTTTTCCTCCCACTTTCCTTGCACCTGCTTGGTGTGGTAAACTTTGTCATTTCCATCTCATGCTTTTCCAACTCCTCTTTTGACCCAATGTCTTCTTCATCACATTCTTCATATTTTAGTGTTTCACCTTCATCATCTTCTTGTTCTTCTTCTTCTTGTTCTTCTTCATCAGCTGCTTCATCTTCATCACCACCACAAGAGGATGAAACACTCTCAAACACCCTCAACCTGAGCCTGCCATCACTACGCTCAGCATGAAAACAAGATTGAAAAGTTGTTGTTACAACCTCCAAGATTAGCCTACCATCTTCACGATGAGGCCTAACTTGGACCCCTCCAAAATCAGTCATTGAAGTCAATGGAGGTGGAAAGCTACCAGTACTACCTCTATTCAACCTTTTAGGCCCATGATTTGTGTTAATTTGCATAGTGTTGTTTCTCAGGAAACAGGTGCTGTCATTCTCTAATGAAAGCAATGACATTTCATCACTGATTTCACTGGCATTACTACCAGTACTACCAGTTTCACAGCCAAGGCTTTCAGTGCACATTTCCAAGCTCTTAGCACTTAGCATTGCGGAAGAACACTTAACTTTGGGGTGGACATAGACGCTATCATCGTCAACCCCACCATTGTTCTTACAATGAGAAATGTTGGAGAGGGATTGAAGGAAACTCCAAGTGCTGCCACCACTTGGTTCAGAAGAATCATTTACCCTTTTAATGCCATGTTCATTGTTTGTGTTGTTTAGTGAAGTGGGGTTCTCATAGGCTTCAAAGTTTGAGAATGAAGCATTGATGCTACTAGTACTTCTACTACGATTAGGCCATTCAGAATGTGAAGAATGGCTGGAGTAGGACCCTGATGGAGCCAATTTGAGATTCAACACACGTGTTTCTGTAAGCTTTGGTTCAAGACAAGATTGCAACCCTTGAGAGACACTTGGGGAAGACATTTTTAACCACAATGGATAAAAGGTGTCAAGAGGCAGGGGAAAGGAACAGAACAGAAGCAGGGAGAAAATAGAGGAGGGATTGTTAAGGAATGGAGAGAAAATTTGGGGTCTGTGGTGAAAAGTGAGGGTGTTAAATGAAAGCAATGAATTGGTTTGGCACAAGTTAGAAAGGTTTTCCTTGGAAAAGAGGGAATGAAGTAAGATGGGGAAGAGAGGAATGGACATGAAAGAGAAGTGTAAAGGATGGGTCTGTATTTATAGTTGAAAAGCTAAGCTTACACGGAGAACAAAAATATTCACCACTTTATACGCAATCTTACTCTTATTTTGTAGAGAAATTATTTTAAAGATTTGAATATGTAATCAGGAGGTGACAAGGCAACAATATTATTGTTGCGTCAATGCTTGTCCTCAAAAGTGATTCTTAGATAGAATAAAAGAAATGTCAAGGAGTAACAAATTTTGTGACTGTATACCGTGCTCATAAAATAAAGTGATGAAAGACCATTTACTTATAGGCATGTAAGGAAATATTTTGTGTCCAATATTTGTCGTTACATTACATAATAATTAGGTAAATAAGAAATATAAAGTATCCATTTTATTAAGTTTGAGTAGTTGATAATATTGCAGTAACAATGCCACACATGAGCTTCACTGCATAATAACACAGCACCAGCTTTGTAATTAAAGCCACATTTCAATCAACATTATTGAAATTGTTCCAATCCTGTGCTTTTATGTAACTGCTTCACTTCTGAATAGTTATTCAGAGTGTTTGAATTTGTCATTGCGGCTAGAAGCCCAAGGACCAGCTTGATAAATCAAATTGCAGAGGAATAAAGAAGAGGAAAAAGGTAAGAGTGAATATAGACCAAGTGAAATAAATATAAGAATTTATATTGAAATGTTAAGGTGACAGTCTGCATGTGAAAGTAAAGTGTGGTTGCATACAGTTGGACTTGATTGTATCTATTGAACAGTTGAGCTCTTCAAATGAATGCCTTTGTGAGTTTAAAAGTGAATAGCATGTTCATTTCACTTTATGATCATCATGTAGTCTAATCCACTCCTTTTCAAAGTGAATTCCTTTGCTCAAACTTTGAATTCCCAACTAGATAAACCAACTTGCTGACACATAAAATTGATCAGAAAAATAAATAAAGTTTAATTATAGCAACATTTAAATAATCAATCTTCTCACTTGACTAGATTTTGAGAAGTATATAATCCAATTTTCACTTTTCTATCATTAAACTAAATGAATAAATAAAGAGATGTGCTATATGGTATGAAAGACTTGAACAACAAAAATCACAAGCATACATATTTTGATGTTATTTAATTTTAATACAAAATATTGTTTTCCTGTTTTTTAGATTTTGTAAAGAAAACAATATTAAAAATTGTAAAAACTATAAAATTCTATTTTTCAGTTTTCATTTTCAATTTTCAATATTTCTTTCATAAAATTCTAAAAACATGACAACAAAAAATGAAAACTCAAAACTATCTTTGAAATCAAATGCACCCTAAAAATTTTGTTATTTTCATTACTTTCCTTTGAAGTTTCTAATATTGACCCCTTCTTAATCTGAGATGAAATGTAGACAGGTCATGGTCTCCACTTAATGACAATAAATGAAATTTTGGAGAAACATTCCTTAACTTTTTTAGCGAAAGTACTGCAGCTATTAATTTGATGCACCCTCTGATATTTTTAGAGAAGTCACAGTGGTCTTCACTAAACATAAGATAATATAGTGCTGTATTTAAAGTCAACCGACCAAGCAAAAGGAACCGATGGAATGGATAATAAAACTATTTGAATAATCTTTACTTTCATGTCTTCTAAGCTAAGAGGTCTCTCAGCTTTTCTTGCCTTGTTCCATTAATCATTTTTATTTTTTGATGAATCTTGTTCCATTAATCATGAACTTTACAACACATGCTTCAAATTCTATGGTTATTGTATATATATTTCTGGTCAGAGAAAAAGATATTGTGACACTTTATTATCGTTCCCTCCTTGTCCCTTCTAGTTTCTAGCCTTTCTATTTGGACGAAAGAAATTCTCAACTTAAACAATTTAGTACTTGTGGAATCATATGTTTATAATTAAGGAGATTTCATTAATAATGGAATTAAAGAGGTATGTGTATTTATTACACGACTCAATCCAATGACTCATCTCAACCCGAAACTTATTGAGTTGGATTCGGGTTCTTGAACTTAACTTGATGCACTTTTCGAATTGGGTTCATGTCGTAGTTTAACCTAACTTAACCCAAAGTTAGATAATTCTTTCGAAGTTTTACTATTTTTGTGAAAAATAAGTGATAAATTATATGATTTTATACTAAAATTAATATATTTTATATAATTTGATTATATTTTTATATTGATACAATTTGTTTTGAAATTTGTATTGCAAAATATCTTTTGAGTTTTATTTCTTCTAAAATTTAATAGTTATGTATATCCAAATTTTTATGTGTTGTCTAGAATTTAGATTCACCTAATTACTAGTTAGTTTATTATCAAATCAAGTTCAAGATCAAAAAAATAATCAAATCAAGTTCAAGATAAAAAAAATAACTCAATAAACAAAAAAAAAAATCAGGGTGAGGTTAGGTTAATCCATTCCGACCTTTCGACTCAACATGTTCTTTGTATATTTAGTCAACAAGTAAAAAGAAAAAATGGTATATGTATAACTTATGTAACGAAAATAATATTAACAAAAATGGTGTACACCCATCCTTGCTTTCTGTGTCTATCTGATAGACATAGTCACCAATTGAGGACTTTGCGAGCACAATACGTGCAAAGTATATTGCAATTTTTTTGCACCCGAGTAAAAAACAATGCAAATTTTGGTTGACATATATTATTTACACAGAAGTTGTCCACTTGCACTCCCATAGACATGGATTTAGACACAAAAGCAGGAAGTTATGTGTGTGGATATTGAATTAATATTTTTAAAATTGGATTGGGCTAGTTGTTTGAATCAGAATTGATCATGACTCACCGATGAACTTTATTTGATGCAACTATATTGTTAAATTACAATTTGTTTTACACGAAAATTTGATCCCCAAAACTTAGACGATTTTGCAGAGCAAAGGACTCTATTTCTCTACTATGGGTTCCCAAACTACTTCGAAAAGTGTTTGGTTGTAATACGAAAAGATTTCCTAATGAAACTTAGTGTAAAAGGTTATAAAAGGATAAAAAGATAAATTGCAAAAAAGGTTAAGTGCAGAAAAATAAAAATAAATAGAAATGAAATTGCCATTAATTTATTGTGCGATGAGATGTTCATTTTCAATTAAGTACATGGCTATTTATAAGCACAACAAAGCAATTATTCAATAACTAAGTACACTAATATGATTCCTAAATGTGGACCTAGCCCTAAACAATCTAGCCTCGGCTAAGTCTGGTAACCAGCCTTGGCTAGTTTTGGTTCGCAAGCCAAACCAATGCTTTGCCACGTGTCCTATTTTGTAAGGGGTAGTTTCCATGTTCATCTACAACATCCTAGAACCATTACCCTCCCACTCTTCCCCTTATTCAAATCAACAATAACTTTCCTTAACTACTTCTATTTTCATGGAAGTGGTTGCAGATTTGGTCAAAGTTCATTTATTCATGCTCTAAACATATCCCTTTCAACCAAAGTCCAGAAATTACTCGTGGGTGGACAAGTGTCACGAGGACTAGGGCGTACCATGGGACGCATTCCCCTGGCTGAAGGCTAGCTATTTTACCAGGCTAACTATTCTCGACTGATAGATATTCAACCAAGGTCAGCCTTCAAGCTTTAGAGACACTAAATATGGGTGGATAAGTATTCTCAAAATCTTAGAAAATATCTTAATTAGTATTTGAGTGACTTTAACACAATGAAAGTAGAAAAATGGCCTAAACAATATCAAAACAACCTCTTTGTAGTGCCGGAACGACCTCAACCGGGTAAATCGAATTGCTACGTTGAAACTCTCATCCTAAGTTTTCCGTTGATATGCATTAATAGGCATTCTAACAATCACAATCTAGCCTTCGACCATTTAAAGTTGTGATGAGGATTCTAGCCTTTTGAGGTTGTTTCAAGCTAATTTTTCATTGGCTATATTCTTCATATGAGTGTCTGTCACAACCCGACTTGGGCACGTAAGAAATCTCATTCTCACATAAGCCTCGTGACTTGGGATGCTCTGTAAACATACTATTTATAGCTTATTTAAAATACAGTTTCATTTTCTACATATAAATCACATGTTGTTAACTCATAAAATCAATATTAAAAATCTTAAAATCTGTTTCTAAGGTCTGAAGTTATACTACGTCATATAAATATAAGTTTTTTTTTTCAAAATATCCATAAACTGATATAATTAAGTGATTAAATACAAAACCTGAATATACTATCATAATATACAAAATACAAGATATGATCTCTCAGAATCCTGCCTGCAATGTAATATAGCACTCTAAACAGAATGAAAATGTTTCACTTAAACAAAGCTTACCAGCTATATTCTACTGCTCCTGGGACATTGATGGCTAGGAAAAGAATCTATAGCAGCTACAATATCTGTAATAGAGAGGAAACTAGAAGGGTGAGTTTTCTTACCAAAACTTAGTGAGTGAATCCTCACCTAAAACCCCCTTTCATGGGATACCAAAGAAACCATTCATAAAAATCATAATAACATTAATAATATTCAAGGGTATTACATAATCAAGTACACATAAATTTATATACATATTCAAATAATCATTTTTCAAACTCAAAATAGTATTCTCAATTCACTTTCATACCTGAAATCGTATAAGCTCATAGGGTAATAGCTCATAGAAAAATAGTAATCTCTGATCTGGTTATACATAATATTTGTGACATAACAAAACTCTGAATATAAACCTCTAGTCACATCTGGGCGTTACGTATCACCGTCCCCAGTGTGATAATAAATTCTCCGTTATCTCTGACGCTGGGCTACTTGGTACCAAGGTTAACGGATTTACTGCTGTTAACACACATTCTATTTCTCTATAGCATCCTTCTAAACTAAGTAAATCTATTTAAATCTGAAAACCTTTAAAATCTTTTTAACAGTCTGATCTTAGTGTAACTGTGGCTATGAAATCATGCCTAAGGGATCATTCTTTGTGGACATTGTGATTTCTAAAGCCCACAGAATATATAGCCGCCAACTATTCTGAATTTCATGAAAAATCATGCTCTAAAACTTTTTTTTATTAATCATTTGAAACATAATTCAACTATCAAGTTTTCTGAAATTATAGGGCTTAAAACCTTATTTCCAATCTTTTTCTCTTTCTCTGAACCTCATATCTTGGTATAAAACTATATCATATGCATAAATCATTGTCATAATTAATTTAAACCATTATAAAAGTCTCTAACAGTTACATGTATTATCAATTCCATCTAAAATTAGTATAACAAACATGGTCCCATGAGTTTTATCTAAAACTAATTTCATGCTTTAAAACCAAGAGTTCTAAAATATATAAACTAATAGTAACTTTAAATTCTTGTATAGTAATCTCTAAAATCAAATAATAAGTTATATTTTCATAAAAATAACATCTAATGCACAACACATAGATCATATATGCGAACCTACTCACTTGATAAGGTGAACAATGAAGTCTCTGCACCAATAGGACACTTGGAAACAGAATTAGCAGCAGTATCTGATATAGAAGCAATAGACTTCTCATCAACCTCTAAAATCTTTAAATACTCAAAATCCATACCTAATATACTAAAAGACTTCCATCTTCTAAACCATATTAGAAACCACCAAAATCACCGTATTAACAAGAAAGAAATTGAGAAAAGAGAGCAAAATCGAGAGAACAACATACCTTAAAACTTTAGGAATGAAGATTGCAGTTAGAATTGAGAAAAATGGAACAAAATGGAGTTTGGAGGATGAAGAGAGGTTGGGGATAAGTTTGTGGTGTTTGAGGGAGAGGAGGGGTGGAGGGTCGTGTTTATGTGGTTTGGACCCCAAAACAAAGGGTTTTTATAAAATTTTGACTGCTGTAATACTCACCAGAAAGCATAAAATCATCCTCTGCACCGCCTTATTGTTCCCTAACCGCTGCAGCGCTCACCGGGATGATTTTTCTCCTAACTTTAAGCTATAATGTAAGTACTAGTATTGGGTGGTCTCAGTATTCACGGGGTTTTAAAACATAAATGTCAAAAAAGAAATACCCTATATTGGATTCAAATAAAATATTAGAAAATTAAAATCCCAACAAATCAAAATCCAAATTTTGGGTTTTTAGTTCAAATCCAGGAATTCTTACAATTTTATAAACTTGTAGACTAAAAACAGAATGTTTAAAAGTTTCATAAAATTCATTAAAATCATTATTTAACTTATTTTTCTTTAGAGAACGATTACCAGGACTTTTATTCCCAAGAATGTGGCTCTATTATATAGCCCTCAAAGGACGTGTAGGGTCTAGACTTAGTGAAATTCATGACCTAGAATGACAGGTAAAGGTAACTGACACCTTTTTTAGTTCGAAAATATTTTCAAACCCTTTTTTTTAAAACAAAGGTATTACAATATTATCAGTTGCTACTCATTCATTAGTCAAATACTTAGCCAGAGGCTAAATTTTTATCTTTCGAAACTGGTTTTTTGCGACTAATATCTATTGTTAGAAAATTAAGGGTGCGTTTGGTTTGTGAAAATATTTTTTGTTTTCATTTTCTATTTTCATTTTCATATTTTCAAAATCAAGAAATGCGTTTGGTTTATAAAAGTAGATTATGTTTTTAGAAAATAAAAATAATGAAAATATGTTTGGTTTATATATTTTCATAAATTAAAAATAATGAAAACAATGAACATGTTCTAGACATTATCTGTGCATACTTTTATCTTTTTCACTGATAAAGTCATCACCACCAAAATCATCTATGTGATCACCACTTTCCTTCTCCAACAACTCTAACCCTTTACCACAATAACCATCACCATCATCACTTATCAAAGAGACCAAATATGCTACCCACACTCTCACAATCTCAAATCAACCCACCATGAACCACAATTCATAGCCTTTAACCAATCGAACCCATAACCACTAGACAGCCACCATGAGTAGTCACAGCCTCCACAAACCTAATGCAATGCCGTCGCGGTGTTGTTGCGGTCGCCGTGAAGTTTGCAAGGCCTGAAAGCCAGCCTCTATCATGATTGCGACCCAACCTTTCTATCACTGCTGGGTGATGATGATGGTGGTGGCTACAAGGTGATGACGATGGTGATTTGGCTCTAGCATCATGGCATGTGAGCTTTGTGGCTTCAATCCTTAAGCTCCCAATTGTTGAAAATTTGAAATAGTCATGTACTTTGTTGGGGCAAAGCTTGCAGTTGGTTGCATTCTTTGGGAGAACGTTTTGCAGGGAAGAAGATGAAGAAGACAAAGGGAAAGGGGTTGGAGAAGATAGATCTGGTGGTTGAGTCTCTGTGGGCAAAACAATGAAAGAAATTAAAAACAAAAGCAACAGTGAGTGTTGGGGGATTTAAATGGTGCAAGAATGGAAAGACCCTCTATTTACAACCATGCCACCACGTTTTCATTGAAAACATTTCCAACAACAACAACAACTGAAAATGATGCAAACGTGAAAAAATTATTTTCGATTTTGTGTGTGTTTTGGAAATATTTTTAGTGAAAATATTTTTTTTAATGATCAATCAAACATATTTTCATATTTTTTTCATTTTTTATGAAAATGAAAATGAAGAAACCAAACGGCCCCTAATATTTTCGGGCACCAACACAGTTCAAATAATTTTAATCATTTATGCTAATTAAATCATGACCAAATGTTAATATCTGCCTTAATTTGTAAAGCATCGTTTATTAACATTAATTGTTTACATGCTTATGCTATCAAGCATAAAAAGACGTGCGTTGCTTGGAGTTAATGAACGACGCTTCAATGCCTGATAGTAAATGAAACAAAATGTTGTCACGTGAATAATTGTTGACCGTACCAATACTATGATTAATTTATACTCATATATAGCGATGATTTATATTCAATTATTAGGTTTTCCTATTACTTGTTGACCTGTAAGTACCTTTTTATAATAATAATAATAGTAATAATAATAATAAAAAGATTGAGATACCCTTAAAAATCTGATAAAAAAAATTTAAGGGTTGAGTTACAATACGAAGCTACACACAAATTTATTTCTATGGATTTTTCACTTCAATTTTAAGCTTATTCCAAACTACCCTAAATGTCGGAAATAATGACCATGCTGTAGCCATTTATGTCTGGCCATTTATATGAGGTCCAACTAACCCAAGATACTACTGTCGTCCATATCAATTGGCCTTTAATTCCGTACTGATATTGCAATAATGCGTATGAACTTTTGCAAACTATAAAACCTTTCAGCATTTACCTAATCCTGATGATGGCTTTTAATTTCTCCATTAACTTTCTATATATTGAGATAACAGTGGCTCTGAACACAGGAAAATTGCAGCCATTGCTATTTTGCCAGTCATCCAAGAACAACTTATGCAAAATCACATACTCAAGTAGTGATTTGGTATGTGGTTAAGTCTTTTCTTTTTTCACTGTTATTCTTTGATCGGAGGCAATTATATTCAAGTATTGTGGAACACTTCAATATGAGTGATTCTCCCAATTGAGACTCAAATAGTGATATGTCACGTTGTGATGAATTAGCCCCTTACAGTTAACCAAATCTCAATTGGTGGTCAAATCACGTCGAATTACAGTCAGAAAATAGAAAAAACATAAATTCTTTAAGTACTTTTATTGTAAAACAAAGTACATAGTTGTTATGTATTATTCAGCATTTATAACTTTAATTATAACATTGAAAATATAAGCAAAGAGGAAGACATAATAGTCTATATAACTGATTAGGCAAATGCATTATAGTACACAATGACAACTTTTTTTCCCCCCAAAAACGAGTACACTTTGAAATTTCACATTCAGTTTTTCCGCTTCCAACCTTAATTAGCAAAGATTGGTTGATTGTGTGGTCTAGCATTATTTTTCAGACATAGCTAGCATGGCGTATAACATCAATTATACTATACCAATAAGCGTTGTTTTGAGACTTATAACATAGCTATCTATAAAGGAATCTTACTCTAATAAAGGAGCTTTTGTTTATAAATGTTGAAACCTGTTCAGTCAATAAGAGGGGAGGGGCCTAGAATAGCATGCTGGTTTTGGTGAATCACACTCAACACTGTCTTCCAAGCTAGTTGCTCCATATAAATTAATAAGCATTTAATTCAAGGAACACAAGAAAGTTGAGAGTGAGTGAAGATGAAAGGAAAAACAAATATGAGAAGGGGAATAAAAGAGGCGACAAGAATATATGCCTCTTGAGCACTTTCCCCCAAATGGGTGAAAAGCTCTCTCCATGGAATATGCTTGCATAATACTACCTTTTTGTGGTTGTTCTAAATTGGCTAAGGAAGGGAAAACTTTATAAACCAATGCATAAATTTTCTCTAAAGTGGAATGTGAAACCCCACAAAGGCTAGAGCTACATAGATCTCATTACGTGATCATTAATTCTAAGCCTATATTTATTGTTTAGTGTTAAGCACAAATTTGTATTATAATATTGGTTAATATACACATCTATTCTAGGAATAAAGGCAACAAGGAACCTTTTATGAATTAGTTTTAATTTAAAATGTTAAACAAGGGGCACAACTGGTTAAGTTTTGTCCATGGCAGTGGTGGAGTCACTTTTTGACTACATTTGGTGGTGGTGTCACTTTTTGACTCCATTTGGTGATCATGCGAGCTACACGCAATGAAACGAAAATGAATGGTGCCAATGCAGGACTAGCACGTAGATCATGCAAGGCTGTCATGACGCTCATGGGTTAGCTGGTTGCCAAATTCATAGTTAATTGCAAATGACAGAACAGAAGGTGCACTTAATTCTTTAGGGACGGTTAAGATAGCATTTTTTAAGGTTGACGTGTATATAAATTTACTCTCTCAGTTTTGTATTAATAGTCACTCTTAAAAATTCATGTAATTTGAGTATATTAAAAAATAATTACGTATTTACTAATGCAATTGATATATGAGAGTGGCTATTGTCATTCTTATATAGTTATTGCCACTCTTATTTACATTAATTATTCTTTAGTTTTACTAAATTATCCCCGCCCCTCTATTTTAACTAAAGGCATACTTAACATAAGATAATTTATAATACTATTAAAATTTATTATTATAAATTTAATTAAAAATTAGTTTAACTACATAAAAATATTTATTATCTATCTTTTTTTAATATGAACGTAATTACTAGATATTATAAGCATTAATAATTTATTTGTTATAATGGTTTAATTCAAATATTAAATTGCTTTAAATTTTGTATAAAAAATATCTAAATAATATAATATTGAATATTTTTAAGAAAATAATAAATAAAAATAAGTAATAACAAAGACATGATAGTAAATTGTGGTATATAATTACTTATATATTTTGTAACATCCAGCATTTATATAAATAAAAAACTAATAAATAAACAAAATGATACAATTGTTTATCTCTATTGGATTGACAATATTTTTATTATAGTTTTTATTTATTCATATTATTAAAAATTGAGTTAATTTTGTAAGTTAAATCAATTACTTATTTGCATAAAAAAGAGTTTAAAAGGGTTAATTTTTTTTTATGTGTGAATAATACAAAGGCTATAGTATTTATTTTCTATTAGATAAAATATATATAATTTACATTTTTAAAATAAATTTCAAAACAAAAATTAAAAAAACTAGAGAAGGACATGTATATATGTGTCGTTAAGCCATTAAAAGTAAGTGATTGTAAAAAAAAAATCTTAATATAATAAGTTTATTTGATATCTTTAAAATTATATAAAAATTGGATGTTAAAATTAAATAATAACAAGTGCATTGTGTAATTTTATTTAGTATTTATCTTTTTATTACTCATTATTCATTATTTTTCATTTTTCTAAAATATTTAGGTCATTATTACCTTAACAAAATTTTAAAGGAAATAATTCAATATATAAAATATTAATTATTGCATCAAATAAGTTATTGTAAAATTCTTGTAACTAAACTAATGAAAATAATATTAAATATTTTAATAATTAAATTATTTTTAATTAAATTGATAATAATAAATTTTGATATCATTATAATGACTAATAAACAATAAATATCAATTATGTATTAGTTTTATTTGATTATTTTCTTTAAATAATATGAGGGGGTAAAAAACCAAACTAGACAGAGGGTTGTGCTCATATTCTATGTGGTGAAAATATGTTTGTCATGCCATAATAATAACATTTAGAATTAGACATTATAATCATTATATATATTAGTTTTATTTGATTAAAATAAAAGAAGGGTAATTTAGTGAAATTAGATAACAATTAATGCAAGTGGGAGTGAGAATAGCTATTTAGGAGTGGCAATAGCCACTACCTTGATATATTGAAAAAGTGAGTATATTTGGCTATAATTTGTAGTCAGATGCACTTACTTTTCAATGTATCAAAATTATACGGTTTTCTAAGAGCAACTATTAATATATAATAAAGGACATACAATAAAATATTAGAGAACAAGATATTTTGTTACAATTTTTTTTTTCAAAATTATAGATATTGTTCTAGTAGAGACAACTATGGTTAAATCAACTAGAACCATCAAGATAGTAAAATTCTTTCTCTCGTATTTGAATGCAGTTGCATACCCAGAACTTTGAATCCATTCAAGTTCTCTAGTTAAGTTGGGAGAATTGCATGACATGTTTATTAATCTTTACATGAATAAATAGACTGAGTTAGGATCCTCTAAAGTGAGGATCTCACTTTATAAGGTAAAGTGATGGATTTCGTCATTGGATTAATAAAATTAAAAGGGTGGTCCTTTTTACTTTATTGATCCAATGGTAAAATTTCTTCACTTTATTCTCTAAAGTGAAAATCTCACTTTAGAGGATCCAAATCCAAACAGACCATATCACTTTATTTTATCTTATAAGTGATAACCATTATACTTTATGTAAAAAAAATTTATAATATTTTTCTAATAACATAACATTGCTATAAATTTTAACCAGGAGCCCAATGCAGCTCATGCAAATCTTAGGATTTGTTTGGTTTGAGTTTTCAGTTTTCATTTTTAGTTTTCTAGTTTTTAAAATTTTGTGAAGAAAAAATTGAAAACTAAAAATGAAAACTCAAAATTAAATTTTATAGTGTTCAGAATTTTTAAATTTTTTTTTCACAAATTTGAAAAACTTCAAAAAAACTAAAAATGAAGACTGAAAACTCAAATCAAACAAGCATTTAGATTTTGAAAATAAGAAATGTCATCGTAATCTTTTAACCACTAACACGAGGAGGATGCTAGACTGGCATGTCCTTTTAAGGAATAATGACGTGCAAGATAAAGCCGTAAGTCAATTGAACATGAAAAGTATAACCAATTTAAAATTCAATTCAATGTTAATAATATCGGTATGCATAAAGGCAAAGATACAGCGAGAACAAGTATATAACTGTTAAATTCCAAAAACCGAGCTTTCTAAACATTTGAAATACAATGATGTAGGAGGACATATAAGGAACGTGAATCCCTGATATGTTCAGACGAACTTTAACCTTTCCTCATTGCCTTTCCTCAAAGTGACATGTGACGGTACATTAACAGGTAGAGGTATTAAACTCTGTTTTTTTCCTTTTTGGTAGTATATTAAACTCAGTTACCTCCATTTGAACCAATTGTTTGTTACTAAAGCATTTATAAAATTAAAATATAAAATGTAAGAACTTTGGTCCCTGAAAATGAAAATTTCCACAAGCATTGCGGTAATATATTCTATAGATTAAAAGTCCTCTAAATTGGGCTTTTATTCTATTCTCTGCTTCTCTTTTAAGTGAGAAGAAACAAATGCGTTCGCGGATAGATCTATAAAATACATCATAATTAACTAAATAATACAAGCATCTTTTTTAATAAAATAAATTTATTAATAGAAATAGAAGTATACAAGAAAAAAGGGACAAATGATCCTCTTTATAAGAACAATAAACAAAAGAAAATACATCAATGAAACATAGCTATCCTCTTTACAATAATAAAAACAAACAAGAGAAAATAATAGCAATAAAACATACTTTCCAACCTCTCAACCAATCTCTCATCACGGTTATAATTCAATAAATAGTGCAAGAATTAATACACTTTTACTTTCTTATTTCAAAAGGCAAAATCATTCTAAAAAGATACTCCTTCTTATTCCAAAATTTTTAAGGCCTAAACAGAGGGGATTTCCTTTGCATAGGATCGTGAAATACAATCTAAAGTCACGACACATGAAGATTTTGAATTTCAATTTGCAGCGTTCTAAGCTTTTTCTCAACATTTGATAATTCTTCTCGAGTCTCTAGTAGCTTGTTAAGTTTATTCTGAGCTTGATCTTGGTAAGGTTTGCTAAGGGCTTTCACGTAAGTATCCAAATTTGTTATGGCTTCATTGAAATCCTTCTTCATGGCCTCTTCAAGCTCCAATGCCAACTTATCTGCTTTCTTTTTCACCTTATCTATAACACTCCGCCTGCGACTTGGGAAATTTGATATGGCTAGATACCTAAGATAGAAAACAAACGTCAACCCATAATATCAGGGCTAATTCATCAACCCAATCATGTAACCAATTAGAATTATTTGAGTCAAATGATAGATATGTCAAGGCATGGTCTAGCACATAGGAACATGTGGTACAACAGCACAAGACGCATATTATATGCTTTTAATTCTAACACTAATTGATACATATTGCAGAATAAACCCCCATTTTGGTCCTTCAGAAATATATTAGTCCCTTAGTATTTGAGAGTCTTCCATTGGTCCCTCACAATTCAAAAAGGGGACAAATTGATCCCTCTAGCCTCCATACAAGTTCCATACAAATAAAACAACACTGGGCGGACCTGTAAGAAAGGATGGATGTCCCCTTTTCTGAAATGTGAGGGACTAATAGAAACCTTCAAATTCTAAGAAACTAATTTGTCCTATGATATATTTGTTAGGGACCAACATGGGTATTTAGTCTATATTGCAAAGAAAATAGCCTAATAAACAATTATTATAGTGGAAAGAACTATAAAGCAGGTTAAGAATTAAGATCAATGATCATTAAACAAGTTCTGCAAGAGTGGGCTAATATTTTGAGTTGACTCATGGATTTTTCATGTTCCTGTTGCTGTAATAGTTCCAAGGACACATCACCCAATCGAGTTACAATGCCTCGCTAATATTTCATACATACATATATAAGTGCTGTTTAAATATGTATCCTTTTACAAAGGGTTAAAGATCAGAACTGTCATCAAAATAAACACATTTTGAAACACAACCGTGAGAGATCAGAAAGGAACTCAGATTAATAAAATATATTACCCGCCAGCAGAACAAATGCCAAGAGCAAGAAGATCTTCCAGTGTGGTTGGTAGCACAGATGTCAGTAGTGAAGCAGATAAACCAGCCACGCCTACTCCACCAAACGTTGCTAAAAACTAAATTAGAAGAAAAATGTTTCAGATCAGATTGATTCACTGACAGTATAATAACAATAATAACAATAACACCAACTGCAGCAGCGGCAGCGATAAATTCCCAAAAGCAAACTACAAATAAAACTTTTACTGATCAAGGACCAAATGGTGTTCACTTTAGAGTGTATAGGTTACAGGGGTCAACACAGACAACATAGTGCAACTTTGCAAAGATCACCAAAACAACTTGTTACCATTAGTGAGAAAAAGACACCATTAAATTTTCTTTTATATACCACAATGCGATGTTGCTAATATATATATATATTCCGGGTACCACATGAAAGCAATATTAGGTGGCATGGCAGCACCTGAGTACCTGACTAGCACTAGGGTTAACCGTAAGTCTTTCTGAATGTTAACCTTAAGGCAATAGCCTAGACACCCTTCAAAAACTCACTCCTACAATGTACAAGCATATTCAGCTCTTATACAATATTATATTTCTTAAAGCAGCTAAACCAAAGTGATAGGAATTTAGTATCAGATAAGAAAAATGGGAACATAGTGTGCAATTTGTTTTTGTGTTTGTAAATGTATTAATCACAAAACGAAAGAAATAAAGGTTGTTAGGTATTAGAGAGACCCAGCTGCTCTCCCAAGTCCCAATTCTAATTCTGAGATAACTTTCTCAGTATCCCTCCCCTTGCCTATATAGGTTCTCCCATAACCAATTAGAATATTCTCTCTCCTCTACCTAGTTGGCAGAGTTAGTTACAAAATCCCTCACTCCCTTGGTCACACGCTCCCCATTCCCCCAATGTGTGTTCCTATTTTTTTCCTGACATCTATATTTACTATAAGGGGTACATGGGTAATATTACATAGTGGGGAAATATTCTAAGGGGTCCTAACACAAAGCAAAACTTCTTAATACATAGATCAGCACACATTATCTTGTACTCATGCAATTGTCGCTGCTGTTTCATTGTCGTTGTTGCTTAATTGTGGAATATTCCAAATTCTAACTAAAATTGGTGGGTGATTTTAATTTGCACATTTGGACCCTAGTTTAACAAAAAGCCAAAAGTTTATTTTTGGTCCACCAGTAACAATTTTAGCAATATTTCCCTCATTGTTTTCAACTGATGCAATTATGTTCCTCAATCAGTTTGTTGTCCAATTGAGGTAACATTTCCCTTCGTTACTCTTTTGCTAACATAAATATGGCAGCGGCCATCTCTTTCTTTCAACAATGTGACATCTTTTGGCACATAACTGTATCATTATGAAATTATGTGAGCAAAATTGCTGCAATCAGAACTGGAGGGACCAAAATGTAACTACTGGTAAAAAAGAAAAGGGGAACCAAAGTTGCACAAGGCAAACAAATTTAAATCATTTCATAAAGTGTTCCAAACTTACAATTTCACGAACTTCTTGCTCAAATGACTTTGAAACTGCACTGCTGCTGAAATTTTCAATCACCTGACTGCCAGCTTGATCCTCTCTTTTCACCAACTCATTCTTCTCAAAATCCATCTGACCATTTCCCTGAATCAATAAGGGCCATCGTTTTTCAAAAGACTCCTTGTATAATCTCCTTTGTTGGGTACTTTTAGAAAGTAACCAATTTTCATACTCTCCAAGTATATTCTGTGGTTAATAAACAAACATTTTAGAGAAACACACAAGTTAACTTTACACATAACATAACATACTAATGACATAATCAAGAATTTACACGACTTGAAGTCTTGGACCTCTTGGGGTTATCCCAAGCAAAAGTAAGATAACATTGATAATTGAATTGAATTATTCTGTTAATCAAGATTTGAGGTTAAAATGTTTGCTTTACAATGCGCCTTTCATTAGTTCAGGGCACAACTAAAACGGTAAACAATAAAAACAAAAAACAAGGTAGAGCCGGAGACAAACCTGAGCAGCTGACACAGCAGGACCAATTATGTCATTCTGAATTCTTGAGGTACCAGGCATTGCAGATTTTTCTCCTTTGAAAACATATGTAGCAACAATATCAAGATTTGACAATAGCAGAGTAGCTTCAATGAGCTCCACAACACGTGATTTTGTAGTTTCAATCTGATAATTTGGACGAAGGCATATTCAAGAACATACCAATTAAGAGGGGAACAAATTGTCCTGAATTAAAGAAAACAAAAATTATAATCTTGTTATAACATACCATAGATAGACTTTGTCTCCTCCAAGAAAGGCTCTCAGTTTCCATATTTATAGCAAAATCATTTACACTATTAACAACATCATTCATTGCAGCCAAATCCTGCTTGGCATATCGGCAGTCTTGTGTCAAAAGTGTTTCACACGAAGAAATTAGTCTTTCGGCAATCCCAACAGGCGTTTCAAGTTTGAGCCTCATTCGGTCCATCCCTTGGATTGTTGACCCATCTAGAAAGCTAAACAAGAAGTTTTCAAGCTCAGAGAAGCTGCTGGCACCATAGTGAGAACCGGACACTGCCAATTCTTCATCAAGCTGTCCAACATTATCCATAGATTTAAGTTTTGCTTCAAGAGCAGATCGAGCCGATACTGGATACAACATCACATCTTCAGTATTCAGCAATCTCTGTACATTATCCTTAACAAAGGACATTGCTTCCTCAAGCTGCATTGAATTTTGAATACATAATGTGAACCTATGTTGGTTGTTTCACTACATAGAAACTACTTGAGATAATATCAGTATCATAATAACCAATATGAATCAAAATGCATAAGTAAACCTCACGAGTATCCTGATATATGTCAGCTTTGTTCAATACAAAGACCACTTTCTTTTTCCACTGCTGAGAATATCGAAGAAAAGTAATCTGAAACGTAACATATATAACACACGTCATACCCCTTCCCAGGAAATGATCAGTATTATCTCAAACAGCAACTAACCCATCACAAAGATGACTGACCATACCTCACTTCCAGTTAAAGGGCGATCAGCGGAAATAACAAACAGAAGCAAATCAGCACGTGGTACGAATTCTTCTGTAAGACGCTGTTGTCTTTGAAGAATCACATTAGTTCCAGGTGTATCAACAATGGTCATCTGTTTCCAAGAGAATGAAAAAAATACTTAGGGCACATCTAATTGGATGGAGAAAATTGTGGCAAGAGGGTATAATAATATAAAAAAACTGCGTCTGATACACATAAAGGAGATTGAGGAAAACAGAATTGGGAAGTTAATTGACTTGCCTCTTTAAGAATTGGAGCAGGAAGGTAGCAAATGTATTGACCATCTGGATGTCTTTCACATCGTTTTTCTTCAATATCCAAGTCAGTATGTCTTAGAAATGTGATCTCATTAGTAGTTGGAATAACTCCCTCTTTCAGGTATCTTTCTCCAAGAAGTGCATTAATCACAGTAGATTTACCAGAGTTGAATTCACCCTGAAATATCAAGATTTCAATAAATACGAAAGGCCACATGATATCACGTCAAATAACTTCAGCATTCTGCAGCATTTCTATCAAGTTTATATGAGAAGTCTATATAAAACTAGTTGATTTTAGTATGAGTTAGATAGCTAAAAATAAACTGCAGAAAGGAAATGATCAAACCAGAGAAACTACCTCATCCTGATTCCTAAAATTTATTTTTGGACAGGTTCCTTTAATGAATATAATACTATGTCAGAAACCATGTTCCACTTTAACATCAAAATGCAGGAAAACACAACTCAACTAACCAAACATGTTGCATGGTTCTACGTAGATTGAAATAACAAGAACAAAGTACAGTGACCATGAACTATATGCAAAGACTCTCCTGAGGTCAATAGCTTCTGACGTTATTGACAGACAGAAGAATCAAATACTCCGTATGAATGAACCATGAATCAACTCTTTAGTACAATGCTTACATATGGAGGTAATAAGACACAGTTGAATTATAAGCAGAATAACATGAATAACAAGAAGGTGAAAAGTTCAATGCAAATTAGTTAATTAGTTTCTAAATAGATGTATTAGAAAAATATTTTCTTTTTGAAATTTAGAGCTAATACCAATGTAAATCCCAGGAACCAGAATTTGTTGAGATTCAGCGCACAATTACCACTATAACCAGTAAGAATGGCTCATCGATTTGAGAAACTGCATCATAAAGAAGTGAAACCTCCTCCATCTGTCATTCGAAACCAATCCCAATTCAACACAAAGTAAACAATATGGTGGTCAAAATACAGAATAACAAACAAAGAATTTTTTCAAATACCAAATTTTTTTAACTAAAAGATCACCAGTGGTGCAGCTTTCTTGATAACTTCTATAGCTTCATTCAACACTGATTTCTCCATTTCTACTAACTGTTTCTCCCTATCCTCCAGTTTAATGAACCCAGCCACAACCTCCATTTCGCTCTGAAAATTTGCATCCACATTCAATAATTTATGCTCATTGACATTGCCATCAAGACCATCTAGCATTCTCCTCTCATTTGCATAGCCAGCGTCAAATAGTTTGCGTAGAAAATCATCATTGAACAAACCAAGATTTTCCAAACTTGCAACAAAACCGCCAGCACCAGAACCAAGTAAACTTGAAGCCTCGGCGTAAGACATTTTTTTTCCAAGCGAAGAACACGAGACAAAAATAGGTATCTTCACTTTCTCACATACAGAATTAACTTCCTGACTAACATATTTCGGATCACCATTACCATATATAAGAAAATCAGCACCTTCGGATTTAGATGCATTTACTGCAGCATCTACAGTTTGGACAATCCTAGCTATCAAGGGAAGAACCACTGATTCGGATTTGGAATCCAACATAGTATTTCGTGCGACAACTGTAGGAAGACCTGCAATAGACAAGAGAAACAAGAAAGCAGATCACATATAAGACATTAATAATAAAAAGGGGTGTATGAACTTCACACATTTCCAAAATTACACATAACATTGATGCACTAACAATGTAAGACTACATTACACGATAATGCAAACTTTTGTGACACCTCATTTAATGAGTTAACTTAACAACCACATGAGGAATCAAAATCTATCAAATGACTTGGTGGCAAACCATCGGTTTCAAGTTTAAATTTTTTTTTAATACTAGCAATACATCAAAATTGTATAATTAAGTGCTTAATGCTTATTATCTTACCTATTTGCATGTCACAGTCAAAGTCAGGCATAAGCAGCAATGGTTCAATTCTACAATTATTAAAGTTGGTTCATAACCTAATAGTATGTCTGGGAGAAGGGTGGGAAAATTATTCATCTTAAGAAAATACACTTTTATTTTAAGAAATGAAACCCCACCCAAATATACCCGTAAATGATCAACTGAATTTTCCCTTGTTGTCACGTTACTCTAATAACTAAATTCCGCCAGAATTTCCAGCTCTCTAGCAATTCTTCCTTCCCCGGACACAAACCGTTTGAAGCTATGCCCGAAAGAGAAAAACGCAAAAGCTAATACTTTGTTTAAGTTCTATTTCAATGAATTTATATTATAATCCAATCATATATTATTATATCAGCAAATTATTTTACAAGGTCAATGCATAAGAAATCAAACTTAAACAAAAAAATCACATTTATTTCAGTTCTTCAAATAGAATCCATGCTTCATTTTAACTCTTAGATTAACAAAAATAACAATTTATAGCATGTTTATATTTGCGTTTGGGAGCATTTTGGAGGATTTTACACCTGTTTGGTTTTCAGTTTGCTTTTTGTTCAAAAGTGATTATGGGTATAGAATATATTTCCACGGGAAGCAACATTTTCTTGCATTTGTTGTTGGATCACACTTAACACTATCCATTTTGGCTCGTGGTCTATTACATAACTAAAACCACCAAAGGACTAATTCGAATATTTTCAAAAATTTTGGACGAAATTGTTAAATGAGTTTAATTTTGATACACGCCCTATGTAAAACTTTTGTAATTGCAAACACTCATCCAATCTAATCTTCTCATTCGCCAGACTATGACTATTGGATGTGAGACTTAACCAACTTTTGCTGATATAATAATATATGATTGGTTTACAGTTACACCTTCAGAGGATAGAAATTAAACTCGTTGTTAATTTCATTAGTTCAACCGAAGTAAGAGTCAAGCGAAGGAAGCAACCTTTGTCAGAGAGGAGAACCCCGCTAGCAGCAGCAGCAGCAGCTATATCCACGCGCTCAGAAACCAACAAGTAGGCGCGTTCCCTGACAAGAGACTTCAACACGCAAGCAGCTTCGTAGAGCCTCCCACCACCGCTCTCATCACCGACACCACCGCACAGCACAACAACCCCAACGAACTTCGAAACCGCCTTGTCGACCAAATCCAAGGCGCCTGGATCGAACACCTCGTCGGGGCGTAGTTGGAGGACCAACGTGGGGACCTTGAGCTCCGGCCTCTTGTAACCGCCAGGAAACAGCGTACGAGGTTGTTGGAGTTGTTGTTGGGGGTTGTAGCGGTCAGGGACATTATTGGAATTTGAGATGGGAGAGGAGAAGAATAGTGGGGTGGTGCGGCGAAGTGGGAGTTTGGGGAAGCGAGGGAAGTGGGTGTGTGAGTGTGAGTATCCGATTCGATACGTATCCGGTACGAGTATATCGACTGTTTTGAAGCATCGGTGCATCATATGTGAAGAGGAAGGAGGAGAAGAAGAAGAAGAAGAGTAAGGGGAGGTGGTTATGGAGGTGCGGTGAGTGAAGATGGGAACCATGGATGATGGAGACAAGGTTTCTCTTCACTGTGTGTGAATGTTAATGGGGATGTGTGTGTCTCTGTGGGAAAAAGGCTAGAGAGAGAGAGAGAGAGAGAGAGAGAGAGAGAGAGAGAGATTGCGTTATCGGTGGGGGATGTCTCTGCGTCACTGGATTTTGGAGGTTTTTATCTTGTTGCTGGTGTTATCCCTTCTTCTTCGTCTTCTTTCTTTATTTTTTTTTTTTAATTATTTTTGGTCAATTATCCGTTGTTGTTGTTCTCACTTGCAAATCAAATGGTGCATCAACAATGGACCAATCAAGTAAAGCGGTCCCCTTCAAATATGATAAACACATTCAATTCCGTGCGCTGGTGGACTATGGTTTGCTATTGAATTTCGCGTAATTGGTGTGTTCAATTTGATTTGCTCCTTAAAACTATTAATCGGATTGTGGATCATATAGTGAAGATTGGTACTATCTCATGTTAGGTGGCATAATTATGAAATAAAGCTCAATAGCATTATTCAAGTTGAGTTAGCCATCTAATTTTGCTTGTGTGATTGTATTTTCCTTACCAAAAAAATTTCTTTTTATGCACTACTAGTCTCTTGACAGACACTTTTATGTCTCTCAAGATCTATTTAAAGTTTAACAAAACAATATAAAATTTCTTTCATGTTGAAGAATAGAAGATATGTGCAGAATATGGGTTTATGACAGTTATTTAATAGGATATCATAGTTTTTTATTTATTTATTTTTTTGCAACTAATATAAGTCATATGTTCATATACTTAAAAATAGAGTTCAATATAGTGAGGAGACACTAAAAACAGTTCCCAAACATAATCCATTTTATAAAATCGTATAGATACCAAAAAAAGTGAGAGATAATTTATTGACCAAATACACATTCATTTTGAGTTTTTTTTTAATAATTTTAAATAAAAAATTATTTACATGTATGTATATATATTAAAAGGTATACTCTCAAGTGAAAGTTTACATAATTATGTCACGTGTGAATTTCATCATTGATTAATAAAATAGGTCCTACCATTTTCACCTTTGAGCCTTACAAAAGTAGTGTAACCAATGGTAAAATTTCACACGTATGATCATGTGAAATTTTTACTTGAAATAATTCATTCCAATATTTTTTAACATTTTTTGCCAAAATATGTCATTTTTAAAACTTTTAAGGGACACTATAGATAATATTTAGGTAGCGTTTGGTAAATGCCATTTTTTAATCTTTCAACACTTTTTGCAATGTCATTTTTAAATTTTTAACATTTTAACATTCACAAATTTTGTATGGGTAGTGTTTGGTAGCAATAGAGACAAATGGAAATGGACAAAAAAAAAATTCCAAAAATATCCATTTACACATTTCATATTCCATATTTGCCCTCAAACTTTAAAATTTCTCATCAAATTATAACCCAATCTTCTTCATCTTTTCATCAATCACTGTGTTCTGTATATCACTGCCAAACACATTTCAGTCTCCATCTTCAATATTTTCTTTGCCTATACTATCTCGCTGTCTTCGTCTTTTCTATCCCAAGATAGGCACCAAACGCAGCCTTAGGGACCGATTTGCAAGTATGTTGCTTGTTTTGTTTTCCATAGATATCATCTCAAACCCAGTACCAATAATTAAAGGAAAGGATATTTGCCACTTTAATCAATTATATGTTAGTATGAATGCTATCCTTTGAGGTGCCATGAACTAATAAAACATTTTTATAAAAAGCCAAAATGTTAGTTTAAAGAGAGAGAGAAGGCTCTTCACTTTCTCTAAGGTTGGAAGTTAGTCAAACTAACTCCTTAGCTATTATCAGCTCGATTCATTAGCAACTTAATATGCTGAACTCGTGAGAACATTAGTCAAGCTTGAATTAATGATTTGAACCCATTTATTAAATGAGCCAATCTTGAGTTGTATTATATTTGACTCACTAGCTCATGAGTTAGCTCGATATTTGTGTGTATATATTACATTTTTAGTATAATGTATTATATATTATAAAATATATTATGTATTATGTCATTTGGTTATGAATAATGAATGTTACTTGATAATTTTTTTCATCATTTGTATGACACATAAATTATGTTGAAAATAGACTATGCATCAAATGAAAAAATTATAACCTATTAAACTAAAGACCCAATTCATATTTGAATGAGCGGGCTCTCAAGCGAGCTTGAATTCGATGAGTAGTTAGTGAGTTGACATTGAGTCTAAATTTTAGGTTGGACTGTTAAATGAGTTGAGTTTGAACCAAACCCGAGTATTTCCCAGCTCAACTCACTTCCAAGCCTAAGGGCTTGTTTGTTTTGCATTTTTCAATTTTCAGTTTTTTATTTTTGTGACTGAAAAACTTTCTCCTGCATCTGTCCTTTTTTTGGTCCACTTCCTTGTTTTTTCTTTTTTTGCTTTTTGGTTGAAGCATTTACTCTTTTTTGTTGGTCATGAGGTCTGCTTCGCCTCCACCTCAAGTCATCAACCTCTCTCGTCGCACGTCCAAGTTTGGGCCCAAAACTGACGCTGGTTGGGTTCTCTATTTTGGTCTAAGGATGGTTATTCGACTCTGAGAATTAAAACGGTTTTCTTGTATTGGGCCTTAAACACTGACGTATTGGGTTTTTATTACATAAAAAACAATAAAAATAGGAAAAATTAAAACAAAAATAAAAGGCTAGGGTTTTTGCTGGAGCTGCTACTATAAAAGTGGTTCCTTATCTATTCCAACTGCTTTAGGTCTTCTCCCTTGTTCCCTTTGCTCGGAGACACTGAGCTTATAATACAAGAACCTCGCAAAGGTATCATCTTTCTGATTCCTCTATTTCGCTTCACCGATTTTTTTTTTCTTCCTTAACTCTATTAATTCCATTTGTTTCAGCTTGTAACCAGTTTGTGTTAATTCGTAGCGTCCTAGGTTTTTTTCCTTTGGTTTTTCCGAAATATCGGATTCTGTAGTACCTGTTCTTGTGGATTAATCTCCTTTTTTTTTTTTTTGGTCTTTTCGGGAATTTTTGGAAACCGTTTATTTAAAAAAAATACCGATTTGGTATTTAGGGTTCTTGATTTTGTTTTTCAGAATCATTCGTGTTTTGGACGGAATCATGAAAGCTGCCTTTTCGTTTTCTTTTTTAAAATTGGTATGAAATGAATTGGTGATATTGATTCAATTGAAGGCTGCTATGCGGCGCATTGAGTATTTTTAGCTGATAGGTGTTAACAACTTAAAGGGCCTGTTTGTGTTTTGAGTTTTCATTTCGTGTGTTTTATGCCTTCAGGATTTTGCGACGGAAATAGTGTAGACAGTAAATGAAAATTGAAAACTGAAGTTGTTTTTCACTAAAACACGTGAAATGAATACTCTAAACAAACTGGCCCACATTGGCGCTGACGGTGAATTAAAACGAAAAATTGAGGAGGCTGCATTTTATAGCGATAATGTTGTTTTTCTTTCTTCAGATTTTATGTTGTAGTTTTATATGCCGAGTACATATAGTATTGTTTGTGTGATTTAAGATGTACTCGTTGTTTGTTATGAATATGGATCCTAGCAGTTTAGTTTTTTGTGACTGTTCTGCTGTGGTGTCTGTATTTGCTCACATATATTTGAATTGTATACTGTAGAGTGTTTGTATTTTTTTTTTTAGTTTACAGTTTAGTTAGCTTTGTTGCGGGGGTCTGTATCTTAATCAGGGCCTAGTAGTTAGTATGTTGTCATGAGATTAATATGTCCCTTATGTTTTTACCCAGATGAATCGGGAAAAGTTGATGAAGATGGCTGGTTCAGTTCGAACTGGCGGTAAGGGTACAGTGAGGAGGTATGTGTGTTTACTATCACTTTGGCTATTATGGTCTAGCTAAATGCTGGTTATGTTGTTGTGAATCGATTGTTTTTAAGAGTATTTTCTTGTCCAACTCGTAGAAATTGAAGAACCTCAACAATATATTTTTTTTAAAGTTTTGCTTTTTCTTTATTTTAGAAAGAAGAAGGCCGTCCACAAGACAACCACCACAGATGACAAAAGGCTTCAGAGCACCCTGAAGAGAATAGGGGTGAATGCTATCCCTGCAATTGAGGAAGTGAACATCTTCAAGGATGATGTAGTTATCCAGTTTCTAAACCCCAAAGGTAATATCAATCCATATTATTTAGAATATTTATATTTTTGTGATATTATAAGCTATTTGTTTTGTTTTGTTGTCTACATCTCACTGACTGTTTAGTTGGAATTTGTTTCCAGTTCAAGCATCCATTGCTGCTAATACTTGGGTTGTTAGTGGTGCCCCACAAACAAAGAGTGAGCAACTACTACCTTTTTCATTATTGATGTATGCCTTATAATCAAACCGAGCTTTGTGCTATTTGCAGTAGTCAGGGGTGATTGTTGTTTGGTTTGTTTCAGAAAACCAAACTGAACTGTAAAAGTGAATGACCAAACCTATCCAGACTGTTTTCATTTTATGACCAAAGGATTGAACCATAAAAAGCTGGTTATTCTACTTTTGTTAACTTGTGCACTGGTTTTCAGTTTGGAAGCCTCTTTGCATCCATGCTTCTTTACTTTATTTTTTCGTTTTTTGTTATTTGTATAGCTAAAAAATTAAGTTTGTGTTGATCTTCAATCTTCAGGTGTTGTAAGTTAGGATTGGATGCCACCATGGACATGAACACTTTTGTTTGATGTGTGTCACACTGAAACATTTGCAACTTTGTTTAACTTTTTCTGTATAAATAATACTTTGTTTTACTCTGCCAGACTTTTCCTGTTGATTTTTGACTGATACGTGACTGGACTGGCATATAAATTGACATGTATTCTTCCCTGTTACAGAGTTGCAGGATATTCTCCCTAGCATTATCCACCAATTAGGTATGAATGCCTGAAATTTATTTCCCCCGTAGTTTTGTTTTTTGTTTTTCTTGTTCTTCTAATCTCAACATTCGATCATTAATATGCAGGACCGGATAATTTGGAAAACCTCAAGAAGCTCGCGGAGCAGTTCCAGAAGCAGGCTCCTGAGGCAGGTGCTGGTGCAGCCACAGCACAAGAGGAGAATGATGATGATGATGTCCCTGAGCTTGTTCCAGGGCAGACTTTTGAGACAGCAGCTGAGGAGACCAAGGATTAGAGAGTTTTATTTGTGCCATCATTATATATCTCCTGTGTTTTTTGGAAAAAAAAATTTTCTTGGTTTTTCAGATTTAAGTATTTCAGGTGGTGTTTAGTTCTCCTGTTATGGACTTAAACAGTTAAATTACTGTTAAAACCAAATCTGCTTTCCTTCATCTAATGCGCAGTATTATTACCTAACTTCCCCTCAGAATTGTTGATTAATGCTTCTGGACCTTTGGTCTAAGGTAGAAGTCAGTTTTCTTTGTCAACTTCTCATATTTAACTTCACTGCACTTCTGGCCCCAACAGCCTCCCCGGTTCTAAATTCCTCCAAGTGACAGTAGTGTTGTCGATCAAGTCGATTTTTTGGTTATCGAGGAGTGTTCAGTCCGCTATAAATTGTACCATTGATATGTGGTGATAATTTAAAAGATTAGTACAAATCTTTGAGGGGGTTGTTCGACATTAATTGTTATTTAGTTTAAGTGTTTCATTAAAATGGCTATTGTCATTTTTATTTCTATTAATTGTTTTTTAGATTCATTAAATTACCCTTCTGTTATTTTAATCAAATAAAACTAATAAATGCAATGATGATAATATAATATCTAATTTTAAATATTATTATTATGCATGATAAATATATTTACACCATATTTCTCATATTACTTAAAGAAAATAACTAAATAAAACTAATACATAATTAATATTTATTATTTATTAGTTATTATAATGATGTCACAATTTATTATTTTTAATAAAACTAAAAATAATTTAATTAGTAAAATATTTAATATTATTTTCATTAGTTTAGTTACAAGTATTTTATATTAACTTATTTGATGTAATAATTAATATTTTATATATTGAATTATTTCCTTTAAAACTTTCTTAAGGTAATAATTATCTAAAAATTTTATAAAAAATAAAAAAAGTAAATAATAAGTAATAAAAAAATAAATACTGAATCAAATTATGTAATGCACATGCTATTATTTAGTTTTATTGTCCAATGTTTATATAATTTGAAAAGTATTAAATAAACTTATTATATTAATTTTTTTTTACAATCACTATTTTTAATGGCTTAAAGACACATATATTTGTCCTTCTCTAGTTTTTAAATTTTTATCTTGAAATTTATTTTAAAAAAGTAAATTATATATCTATATGTTATCTAGTAGAAAATAAATACTATAGCTTTTATATTATTCACGTATAGAAAAAAATTAACCCTTTTAAACTTTTTTTATGTAAATAAGTAATTAATTTAACCTATAAAATTACCACAATTTTTAATAATATTAATAAATAAAAAACTATAATGAAAATTAATTGCCAATCCAATAGAAATAAACTATGGTATCATTTTATTTATTTATTTATTAGTTTTTTTATTTATATAAACACTGGATGTTATAAAATACGTAAATAATTATATATCATAATTTATTATCATGTGTTTGTTATTACTCATTTCATTTATTAATTTTTTAAAAATATTCAACATTATATTATTTAGATATTTTGTATACAAAATTTAAGGCAATTTAATATTTGAATTAAATCGTTATAATAATTAAATTATTAATTCTTATAATATCTAGTAATTACATAAATATTAAAAATAAGATAAATAATAAATATTATTATGCAATTAAACTAATTTTTAATAGTATTGTTAATTATCTTATGTTAAATATGTTTTTAGTTAAAATAGAAGAGGGATAATTTGATAAAACTAAATAATAATTAATGTAAGTGGGAGTGGCAATAGCCGTATAGGAGTGGGAATAGCCATTCCCATCTTTGAGAAATAAATCAACTATTTTATGATATGTTTTATTGGTCATTAGAATTGACCACCAAATCGGAGCTATGTTAGACAATTAGTTTTTCAAGAAAATAAATCTTGTCTTTGGTTCTTTGAGAATTGAAAAATAGGATATGTTAGTCATTTCATTAAGCGTCTGCTAATGAAATAATGCATGTGTTGTGTTACTAATGCATTGACATGCAAATGGTGTTGTTTTCAAAGAATTTAAGAAATTGTTTCTACTTTTCATATTCAGTAAACCATTTCCCTTACAATGTTTTTAAGTTTTGGGGGTCAAAAATAAACATTGAAACATCATCGTATTGTTTATGGTAAGAGTGTAATTGGGTTGATTTGGGTTTGGGGAAAAAAAGAATCCAAATTGATTAATTTTGATTGGTTTGGTTTGGTTATGGTTCATAGGTTTCTTTTACCAAATCCGAATCGAATTGAATTGATTAAAATTGGGTTGGTTTGGTTTGAGTGATCGGGTTACTTGATTATTATTATTATTATTATTATTTTAACTTTAATTCAATAAAAAAGAAAAAAATCACAATTTTTTTAAAAATAATTTCAAACTTTAAATTGCTAAAGTTTTATCAATTTCATATTCATATATAGCTTAATAATATCCATATACATAACTAAAGTGTAATTTATTTGTTAAATACATTATATATATACATATACACACATGCACATGAAAATATTATATATTATAATATATATAATCGAGTTCATCTGGTCATCGAGTTGAAATTTATGAAATTCGATACCTGAACTAATCATTATCGGGTTTGATTAGTTTTTACTCGATGTAATCTAATAATTGAACCAATCCAAACCGATTTAATTGATTCAGTTCGGATTTATCGGATTGGATTGATCCTCTTACACCCCTAGTTTATGGGGTGTGAGTGTGATTCTCATTGATAGATTTTATAGAGAGATCAATTTGTCTTGTGTTTTGATTCTCGAGGTACCACGTAAGATGATTCTTTTTTTGGAGACTAAATTATTTGACATAATATTTTTTAGAGACTGAGTTGTGTGTTTACTCAAATTTTAATTTTTAAATTTAAAATAATATACAAATGGAGTTATAATTTCATAATTCAACCATACACTTAAAATGGTTTAAACAACTAAAAATTTGAAACTAGGGTACTTTTCCTGAAATGCGTTTATTTATTTAATGCATGCATAGATTAAACAATTAAAATGCAAGTTTAGGAGATTCGTTGTTTCAGTTTATGTTATCTTGTAACAATACAAATGTGCGAAAACATTTTTAAAATTGTTTATGATTTGTTTTATGGAGCTATAAGATCTATAGGATTTTTAAAAACATTTTTTAAATTAGTAATCATCTGCTTTATGGAGCTGTCAAAAAGAGTAAATAGATTGCCTTCTAAATATCTAATAAATTTCGTTATAATATATAAACTCACAGGTTAATTAAATCTTGTTTATATTTTATTATCGATGCTTACAGATTATTTAAATTGATAATGGTCAATTAAATGTGTAACTTTTCTGTCTTATGTCTCCACGCTGGTGAGATTTATCAAATTTCAGGATGTTATTATGATTTGTCCTAACTTAAACAACGAAACAGGTTAGTTAGATGAGTTAACATCGCAACCATTAGTGCAGATTAGAGAAGTAATAACTATTAGTGTAGATTAGTGTAGACTAGAGAAGTAAGAAATGATGATAGCCTACAAAAGTTAAACTGTTAAAGTGGTATAAAACAACTTTTTCTTACTCTTACAAGCTTCCAAGAATTGTTTTATTGTATCAATCAATTGTATTTGTATACCTTCATAGGTTTAACTTTCGACATAGTTACCGTACGAGCCAAAAAAACAACGAATAATTAAATAATTAGTAAAGTATTTTTAAATTGATGGTGATTAAAATTACTCCCAAAAAAAAAAAAAACTTAACTATCACGATGATTTACTGCAAAAAGAAAAGATTTTTGAAAACTTCTCCGGATACTTTGGATGATGACCAAAGTAAAACTCCAAGGGCCGGTTTAGTTTCAGTTTTCAGTTTTTAATTTTTATTTTCGATTTTTAAGAATTTTATGAAAGATATATTGAAAATTGGAAATGAAAACTGAAAACTAAAATTTGTAATTTTTAATATTTTCTTCACAAAATCTGATAAATTAAAAAACTAAAAATAAAAATTAAAAATTTGAAATTCAAACCAAACGTGCTATAAAGTTTGTTTTTTATTTAATTGTTTAATTCTTAGGACAAAATCTGATAATCAGTGTTTAAATTAAGACATTAACAGTGGTAGTACTGTTAAATATATTTGTTTAAGCTTTATACCTGACTGCCCTTGTTTGAATTTTATTTCCCCCACTCTTTGTTAGATTTCCTCACATTTTTCTTCTTTATAAAGTCCAAAAATATATTTTAGTCAATTTCTATCATGTTTATTAAACATATTTGTAACTTGGAGAAAAAAAAAAAAAAAAAAAACAAATGGTGGGTCGTTGGTAGCCTTTATCTGGAACTGCTGGTTCTGAAACTCCTGTCTCGGGGGAAGCAGAGAAAAAAGAGTTAACAACCAATGGCCACACTTGCTTCATCACCTTCCTTGCTCTTCTCTGCATCCTCTTCCAACCTCTTTCCACTCTCACATTCTTCTTCAATTTCACGCCTTTCTTTCTCTTCTTCTTCCCTTCATTCATTTTCTTCCTCTTTATCATCATTATCATCAGTTTCTCCCACTCTTCTAGCATACCCTTTTTCTTCAGGTAATTCAAGGCGTTTTGCAAGCCTTGATTGTGGTGGCTCATTCAGCATCAGCGCCAGTGCTGCAGAGAAGAAGAAGGTGCTCATTGTCAACACCAACAGTGGTGGCCATGCTGTGATTGGATTCTACTTTGCAAAAGAGCTTCTTGGTGCTGGCCATGCTGTCACCATACTCACTGTTGGTGAAGAAACCTCAGACAAGATGAAGAAGCCTCCTTTCAACAGATTCTCAGTTAATCATCTTCATAAAGCTCACTAGATAGCATGTGTTTGGATTAGTTTATATATAAGCTGCCAGGTCCATAACTAAGAGATTAGTCTCTCATCTGTCGGATGAGGAAAGACTCTGGGAAGCCAACAAAATAAAAGGGCTTATAATCTTAAACTCCCTTAAACAAGTCTATTTCTCAAAAAAATTCTGTTGTTTGTACATGGATCCATTTAGAAATATTGATCCCCACAGGTGGAGTGCAGTTTAAGTAAGTGTAGGTTTCAGTTATGCAAGTCTTGAGTTGACATTTTGCTTTCAATAGTAGAGTAAATCCATCCTTACTTAACATCGCATTCAACACTTGCATTATTGAAACTCACTCTTATTTGAACTGCGATTCCCATATTCTGATACAGAAAACATTTCTCTTCTATAAATTAACCGGTTACCAATCAACTTCTATACAAGCACAAAAGTCCATGCATATCCATGCTTGTGTGTGTGTGTATTTAACTGCTTGAATTGAATGAAGATTGTGAGCTCCAATCATACACATCGAAGATATATTGTGGGATTTGAAAAATTTTTCAGGAAATTGTGAGCGCCGGAGGCCGCACAGTGTGGGGAAATCCTGAAGAAGTAGGGAGTGTTGTAGGAGGGGAAGCATTTGATGTGGTTTTGGACAACAATGGCAAGGATCTTGAGGCTGTGAGGTTTGTTGCATTGACTATCCTTGTGCTCAGTGCTTTGACTTGTTTACCTTCTAGTTAACTCACAAAGACTGCTTAGCAGTGGTAACAAATAAAATTTGTTTTAGCTGCATGCTCACATACTGCAATTGTTAGAACACAATAAAAACCACCAACCGTTGTCCCAGCCACATAAATGAAGCAACACCACAGTATTCTATTATAAATTGTGTCTATGGTTAAATTTTTAACAACTAAAATATTTGCTTGGTGTATGCTATATCTAAGACAGACATGCTAATGTTAATCTTCACTTGTAGGCCGGTGATAGATTGGGCCAAGAGTTCCGGTACCAAGCAATTCCTGTTCATCAGTAGTGCTGGAATCTACAAAGCCACAGATGAGCCTCCACATGTTGAAGGGGTATGTTGAAAATCAGTGATCCACATAGCACTTGTGAAACCACTATGCCAATGGCAATTAACAAGCTAAAGTGAAAACCCTGTGGTTGCAGGATGCTGTTAAAGCCGATGCTGGTCATGTTGCAGTGGAGAAATACATTGAAGAAACTTTCAGTAGTTGGGCAGTATTCAGGCCTCAGTACATGATTGGATCTGGCAACAACAAAGACTGTGAGGAATGGTTTTTTGATAGTAAGTGGAATATTCTCATTCAAGCTTAATTTTTAACCCTTTTTTAGGTCTAAATCACCAATATCCGAAATCCTATGTTGCATGAATCGTAGTACAAGTATATGGTATGGTACGAATACGATATAGAGATATGACATAAATCAAATAAAAAATATGTAAAATATAATTAAAAGTATTGAAAATGTATCTGACACGATACACATCTGGTACAAATACGTTGACAATTTTAAAGTATCCATGCTTCATAACTGAAATCTATCAAACCCTGGCTATTCTGGCTTGAGTCTGGTCAGCCTTTTGTAGATCTACAGTTATTGACATCTATTGAAAAAAAAGTGTATGTTGTCATTTTGTAGGGATTGTTAGGGACAGGCCTGTACCAATTCCTGGCTCAGGATTGCAACTCACAAACATAGCTCATGTTAGGGACTTGTCCTCAATGCTTACTATAGCTGTTGAGAAACCAGAAGCTGCAAGTCATGGCATTTTCAACTGTGTGAGTGACCGTGCTGTGACTCTTGATGGAATGGCCAAACTATGTGCTCAAGCTGCAGGACGCCCTGTTAACATTGTGCATTATGATCCTAAAGCTGTTGGGGTTGACGCAAAGAAAGCTTTCCCTTTCCGCAACCTGGTAATTACTAACAGCACATAATGTCTTGCTTAACACATATCATTGAACTGATTAAACAAGAGAGGATGATAATAACACCTTGTTAATCAGTTAATACTTTGTTTTAAAAGTAAAGAATTCTTGCAAAGAAAGTTTTACATTGTAGAATGTCTTGCTTAACACAAATTACTGTACTGATTAAGCCCGAGTCTTCAGTTTGGCTTAATCCTTTGATTTCTGGGTCATAATATACTGCCACTATAATTGTACAAGGAAAATACTTGATAGCCAGAACTTCTTGCCAGAATTTGTTTGCCAAAATTATATAGCAAAATATGAGTCCAGTATATTAAAATTTCTAACTAGTATTTCCTCCAAACAACTCAACATATGCCGCGTGTGCCAATTGTGTCTGGGACAATATATTCGGTCATTTCAATCGGGCCATCTAGCATTGTTCATTGTAACATGTATGGACATTTTTCCGGTTTTAATTATATTTCTTAAAGGCAATCAATTATTTTAGGCCTAACAGTTTTATGTGAACTGTGTGTTTTATGCAGCACTTCTATGCCGAACCAAGAGCAGCCAAAACCAAATTGGGATGGCGTGCTACCACAAACCTCCCTACAGACCTCAAAGAGCGGTTTGAGGAATACATAAAGATTGGGAGAGACAAGAAGGCCATACAATTCGAGTTAGATGACAAGATATTAGAAGCCTTGAAAGTTCCAGTACCTGTGTGATCCATATATGTTTAAAAAATGCATAAACATTGAAGTGTATTTAAGAAAGTTACTTCTTTCCCTATAGAACTTCGGCAGCTCCATGAGGATATCATGAAAATATTCCACCGATGTTTGGTTCAAGTGGTCTAGCACTTGTTTCACCTAAGTTCACAAATACAAGTGTAATGAAAAGACTTATCTGATCCCATAATAAACCGACCCGAACCTAATCCAATTATACTAGTCAAATTATTCTGATATAACAGAGAAGTACTGATATCTTTTACCATGATAATAAAAGCAAGTCAAAGAGTAGCTCTGAGAACTAAATGTATCATAGCAAGTTTGAAATGCTCAACTCAAAAAATAGACCCTAATAAATCCCAAAACTGATTAGAGGTCCCATAAAGGAATCTAACATACTTTGGAAAAGAAAGTACTTGAGAAGAAAAATGCTAAAAACAGGACATGAAAGAAAAATCACAGGAAAGGATTTGGACACCAAGTGTTGGCTGAGATTATATCAGTGGAGAGGAGCTTGCCTAGATTTCCATTGAAATGGGTGAACAAAATATCATTTCCATTCTAACTTTTCATGATCTTGCAACCAATCATAAAAATGCTCCCGCGTTACATGCACTTTCGGTGTATGAAAATTGAAATGAAGGACAAGGAGATATGAATAGAAGAGTAGACGTCAAGGCTGCTAAGAGCAACATTCAACTCAACTATTTGTTGATGGCAAATGGTGGCTCATGGCGGTCTGCCAAAAATCTGCCATGATGAAATCCCACTATGGCACCACCATTTAAGCCAAAACCATCATGGCCAGGGGCCCAAAATCCACCATGTCATGGTGCTGCCATTTAACAACACTGACTATGCCCATAGCTGGGTTACCTTGCTTTTAAGTCTACAGCTCTACAATCTGCACGGCAAAACCACAAAATATGACGCGTATATGAATCCATTGCAGTAATATAAAAACGAGAGCAGAGGCCCAGTAATATAAGTTATAACCAATTGCCATAAAAAGGCACAATAGATCCCAAAAATTTCTGAAGCTAATACCATTTCTTGTCTTGCCAGATATAACAAGAGGATATAACTGGTAAGATTTAAGAACTGCAAGGATGGAATACAAGTCTAAAGTACAACAGATTATGGCTAGCTAATGTGTCTGAAATAAGCATGTCTGTTGAAAATATCAATTGGCCTACAAATTAATCCGAAATAGAAGTTGCATATGCCTGATTCCTATGAATCTTCCTAAATCTCAAGGTCCTTCAGTTTTGATTCCAATTCATCACCATCAGCATCTTCTCCAGCCTCCTCATCACCGTCTTCTCCCCCTTCAGGATCATTCTCATCCAAAGGACCCAGTATATCAGGTGAATTTTTAAATATATTCTTCAACTCATCAATCCCTTCATCAGATATGAAGTTAGCATTAATGTTTAGGAACTTAAATCCAGGCTTTTGCACAACTGCTTCAGCCAACATCTTAGCTCCTGAACTAGTGATTGAATTAGTGCTCAAATCAACTTCATGTAATTGGCCGTGACCTTCTTCCAGTGCCTTGCTGATCAAAATTGCACCTTCATCCTTCAGTTCATTCTCAGACAAATTTAATTTGATGAGGAACTGTTTTGATGATATACAGGCAGCCAAAGATGCAGCAGCCTTTGCAGTGATCTCATTTCCAGCCATATCCAGAACTTCCAGTGACGACACAGATTCCTTGAGTGCATTAGCAAGGGTTTCTGCACCATCATCCTCCAAGTTCAAATAACTGAGGTATATCTCTGTAAGATCTGCAAATGCAGGTATAGCTTTGCTTAGAGCAACTCCAGCTTCCACTCCAAACATGTTGTCACGCAAGTCAAGTTTCTTCAAATGTGTACAAGCCCCAAGAGCTTCAGCTAGGACAACTCCACCATCAGACCCTACCCTAGTAGATGAACAACGAAAATCTTCCAAAGCTACAGAACGTTTCACAAGTTCAGCAATAGCAATTGCCCCTTCATCTCCAGTCATGTTATTGTGGAAATGAAGAACCCTAAGCTTATCAGTAGAAGGAATCAATTCAGACACTGCTTTTGCAGCTTCCTCTGATATACCATCATTCATCAAATAAAGCTCCTCCAAGTTATTTTGTGATTTTAGGAGCGATCGAAATGCTCTAACTCCCTTTTCACCCATCGCATTATTTGACAGGTTCAGGTGCCTTAAAACACATCCTTCCAATGCAGAAGAAAATATAGTCATAACTTCAAGAGCTTCTGCTTCCGGTCTGCCAGCAATGAAATCAGATAGATCTACCTCCTTCAATTGATCCTTAATTGATAGTAGGATGGGTTCAGCAACGTGAGCAGCATCCAAGCCAAAACTTCTATTGCTGAAACATATCTTAGTATAAGAGTTCGGTCCTCTCAATGGTTTCAAAAGTTTTGCAGCTTCCTCCCCATCAATAAAGGCCCTGGGACCCCCAGATATGTCGAAAGCAGTTTCACCTGTTACACTAGCCTTTTCAGATATCAATTCTCCATCCTCCTTCACTCTTGGGCCTCGTTTCAAAACCTCCAACATGAGCTTACTTGACTCCTTGGCATAAATTTGCACAGCAGAACTCCCATCACCATCAGGCTCCTTCTCAAAGTGTTGGGTTGCAGCAGCAAATGCTGCATCCTCAATTTGCCTTGCATCTTCCTCGGCCTCTTCTTTGCCAAGCAGGCCATACTTTCTAGAGAAAATGGATGGTGTTGTGAGGTTCTTGGTCATTCGTTCTACAAGCATCAACCTAGTACTCTGGCTTGGGGGCCATAACTTAATTGAAAGTGGGCGATGTTGGTATGCCTGTGCCGTGGAATCCATACCAAGCAGCCTGAAAACACACGTAACAAACACTTTAACATGTTTCTGACAAATCCCTGTTTGACCACTACTAGAAAACAACAGGATAGAAAACTGCTTGCAGAAAATGACAAATACAAATTGTGTATGATTATTTTTACTCTAGCCACAAAGCATAGATTTAGGGTATCTGCCACAACATCAGAAATAACATTAAAGTTTGCAACCCTAGTACAACAATAAAAGCAGCTCACCCAATAAGACAGTAATGATGTCATAAGCTTTAAGAAATACAATTTTGGCAACACTTATATCGTCAGAAACAAACTAATCAACACAAAACAAGGACGTAATCTACCATTGCAAAGCAAGTTAAACTGCTGCCAAATATATATAAATAATATTTGAATTTTCATGTGCTGTCAATGTATAAAAATGAAGGACCTGTTTGGTTTGCATTTTCATTTCCTGTTTTCATTTTCTATATTTTGTTTTCAGAATTTTGTTAAGAAGAATATGAAAACAAGAAATGAATACAAGAAACAGGATTTTATCATTTTCATTATTTTCACTATTTCCTTCACAAAATCCTGAAAACAGTTAACACCGGACACGAAAACAGAGACCAAACAGATTAACATTTTACCAGAGAAAGATCACATGCATACCATGATACAATGTCGTAAAAATCCAGTGTTAATCATCACATTTTTTTTTTTCGGAAAATCATAAAGTCTGTAATCTGCATGTGAATAACCACAGAGTAAAATCGAAATCAAAAGAACCAAAGTATGCATCTTGTAGTATGTATACTGTTCCAACTATCGGGTATTAATGACCAATGATATAAAAAACAAAGAAAAAATCTAAAAAGTATCTTTCCTAAATACAAGTCAATAACTACGATATAAAATCCAACATAAAAAAAAGGATTAATAAAAAAATTAAGTTTGCAAGATAAAAACATATCATGCAGACTAGAGATCTGATGCACTTTTAAAAAAAAAGGACAAATAAAAAGTATGGATCCGGTGTTTCACACATTATTGAAATACTCATCTATAATTCCTTATTATCACTTAATCAAACTATTAATCAAGGAATAATAAAATTACAAAGATCCAATTTTTTTTTTGGGGGGGGGGACAAAAATCGTGCACCCATAGCATTCAACATCAAAGAGTTAAACTAAGGTTGTAAACAAACAGGGCAACTACATCACCATGCTGAAAAGAACGTAGAAATGAAAAGGAAAAAAAGAGGGCAAAAATTTCTCTCAGGAAAAAAAAAAAAAGCCTAAACCCCGACAGAGAAAGAAACGAAACAACAACGTTATCCAGAACTAATAAGAGACAACAAAGGTAAAGAAACGAGGAAATGAATTCAGTTACCTCAGTGAGAATGCGATTACAAAAAGAGGAACAGCGGAAAAACCCTAGATAGAGTCTCTGAAGCAGCAGCAACGTTACAGAGAGAGAGAGGGGATAAGGGAACGAGGATTTTGAATTTGATTTTTGAATTCCCTTGTTTTGTTTTTTTCTGAGATTTTTGAGAACTTCGATGACAATCAGTTGGAGAGCTTTTATTATGGTGGGTACCGGTTTCCGGTGGTGCAGGTAAAGGGCAAAAGTATAAATAATTAAAATTGAAAATGGATTTTTGAAAAATTACCTAATTAGTAATTACGAACTTTTTCGAAGCGTGCGCGTGGGGAATTGGAGGGAAATGATAATTTGATGAGAAAATGTGACCCCAGACGTGGGTTTTCCGCTTCCTCTTTTCTGCGCTTTTTTTTTTCATTTCTTTTTTTTGCGTTAGATGACGATTATAGCCTCGGGTATCTGTTATATTTGCAATCTCTTTTTTTTTTTTTTTTGGTCTTTTGCAATCTCTTTGATTACGCCTGCCACAACCAAATTGCGGTTGGATTTCGGGGACGACCTTTTTGGTTTGGGCTGAGTATTGGGCCTGTGAATCTCATATTTTAACTGGGCGTCAATTGAACAAAACTCGAATTAAACAAAACTCAAATCTGACCCAAATTTTAGAGCTAATTTTTTGAAATATAAACCTGGCTCGATAATGACCCAACTATAGATCGGACTGTACTAAGTCAATCCGATATTGAAACAATATATGAGAATTTGAAAATTATACATAGTAAAGTTATAAAATTTCATAAGTAAGAAACACAATTTTAGAGCTATTTTATAATATATGTTTCAAAACAAATTATTTCAATATAAAGATAATTTTACATTACATAAAATATATTAATAAAATATAGAATCTTTTAATTTTACAAATCATTATATAAAAATATATTTCTAAAAAAAATTTGACTTCGAGTCAAGCTGGGCTAATTCAATGCACGACCCAAACCCGACCCAATGAGCTTCAATTCGAGCTGGGTTGGCATCCTAGGTTATGAACACCCTACCAAATGCTAAAGGTGTCAAAGCGGTTAGCCCACTCATATTAAATTCCAACTCACATGTATCAAGGTTCAAAAAGTATGGATGTTTGTACTCATTGTTGGTTCAACTTTGGACAAAAAAGTAGCTGAACTAAACTACTCAATTGTTGTAAAACATGGATCGATCAATTTTTTAGGGTTCTGACCCACCAAACCGAAGTAATATTGGTTTGGTTCGGTCAATTTTTTCAATTTTTTTCTTCTTTTAAAAAACTAATCCAAACTATCCAAGCACAAATTAGCAATTATTATATTCCTCAAGAACCTGTTATCATACATCAAGAACCAATCAAATCAAATTACAAACACTTCAAGATCCAAAGATGCTATTTTCATGCAATCCGTCATTATGGACTGATAATTTGGCATCACAACTTCACGTGTCTACAAATTACAACCAAACAACAATAATTTAACAATGAAATAAGACTAAATCAGTAACCAGATTTAAAAACTAGACCGCACACAAGTGTCAACCAAATTAAGGCATCCACCAATCCAAATTTCACAAACAGATCAGCCAAGGCAACAAGCCACAGTAAAACATTTAGCTTGTTGGAATTTAAAAATTTTCATATTAACTTGTATACTCTAATAATGGTAATAAAATTCAAATATATAAGCCTAGTGCGATGTGATATCATTACTGCATTCAGATGATATGCTTCTGTACAAGAATTTTTTCTTCTATAATTGTTAATGTAGCAAAAAGAAAACTCGAGCAAAATGGCATTTTGCAGAAAATTTTGTGGGACCAAGTGATCTACCGAGTAGACAAGGCAGGTATATAGCCTTTTTATCCCATACTCCCACCGCACCTACTTGAATATGTAAGGCATGGTTGTGGCAAAGCACATCACCTAACTTCTATTATCCTGTTTAGATAGAGAAAAAGAGAAAAGGGAAAGAACCTTGTTGTGACTTTTGTAACTTCTGGGATGTATTGTAACAAAGACAACAATTATCCTTTGTGTGGAAGCTACACAAAAGAGTGTGAAGAAGAAGAACAACAGCAGCAGTCACAACATAGACAAAATGGTGAACTCTGTGTAGGAAGACATGACTTTTAATTTCTTTATTCACAAGGGCACCCTTCTTTGAGCCTCACCTTTAACAACGTAGAACAAACCACCAGCTCAGATCTACTCTCTCGAGTTATCCATCCCTTTCACAATTTGTAAGTTAATTATCCTTCTTTTAAATTATTTTTTTTAATGCATATTAGGGTATTTGTGGCTAGCTTACTACTCTTCCTACCTTCCTTACTACAAGCATTGCACTTAAAGCTGCATAGCTTCCTTTGTGTTCTCATGTTGGCTGGATTTTGTGGAGCTTATTATTATTATTATTATTATTTGTTTTTCTTGTTGATTTTGGTGGTCTATGATAAGTGGTTTATTTTCTTTATTTTAATGGAAATTGGCGCTAACGCATTTTATTGCGAAATTCATGGGAAACTTATAGCACTAATTGAGGATATGATGGAAGTAAAGTAAAGCAAAATTAAAGTCAGTGAATTGGAGATCCGGGGCTGATTCTAAGAGACGAAACTACTTAAGCAATGAGCAAAGTGGACATGTAATCCTTTTTTTGTGTAGTATTACCTTACATTCCACAATGCATCGAAGGCATGACAGTGTGTCTATTTAATTATCTTAGATAATGTAAACATAAATTTGCACATATTACAACGTTTAGCACAAATAATTTGAAGTTTTGAAATTTTCTGTAGATATATTGATGCTACAATTAGGGATCATGAACGAATGATAATTGGCTCTAGCAAGCCTATATGTTTATACACCAGATAGATCAGAACTTCCTGCAACATTAAAGGCTAATTTACGCATAAGGTTTTGATGTTTCAATATGATAGTGATAGAATCCCTTCTCTGGCTAAGCTGATATTGAATAGGCCAAGTTTCAGCTCTCCTTCTAAACCATGATATTATGAAACTAAATAGTATTGAAAATTTCTCCATTTCATGTGGTAGGTAAATTTTTCCTTTTCAGTTCTCCTTAATGACTTGTCATATATTCAATGGTATAATCCCCCTAAAAACTAAAATAGTCCATTTCAATGGGTTCCCTATTAATCTTTGTCTGAGGGGTAAGCCTTATGGTAACTTGGAGATTACAGTTTAAATCTTGCAAACAGTCTCTCTGCTTGCTAGATAAGATTACACACATCTACTCTTCTCATTTCTCAAACCCCACCAAATGAGAGTCTCGTACACTAGGCCACCCCATTAACAGTTGTCCGTTGTCTAATTTTTTGCAGCTTGGACATGGGAACTCTGCCTCTTGAACCTGAGAATGTAAGCTCAGAGGTATACCTTTCACTTGGGCTTAAAGCATTGAACAAACGAGTTGGAGTTCCAAGGGTATTATTCCTTCTTGCTTCACTTCTTGAAAGATCAGTTCAGATAAATGAAAAGCTGATAGATGCAAAGCACATGGAAGATGTTGTTAGTGTATTTAATGGCTTAAGGGCACCTACACTCAGTGTTAGTAAGTACATTGATCGCATCTTTAAATACTCAGGTTGCCTTGTTGTTGGGCACATATATATGGACAGATTCCTTCAGCACACCGAGACCAAATTGACTTCACTAAATGTGCATAGGCTTCTCGTAACAAGCACTATGCTTGCGGCAAAATTTATGGATGATGCGTAAGTCTTTGATGCACATAACTATATCTTCCAAAAACTTAAGGGATGGGTAGGGACATGCAAATAGTTTTATACTAAACACGTAGGATGAAAATCATCTTTCTTCGTATTGTGTTACCTTCCCTATTCCCCAATTATTTATTGCCAAATGAAAAATAACAACAAAAAAAATCTAAATATTTGAAGACAAGTGATTTTTATAAGCAATTATCAAATATATAATACTATTTTTCACGTGACAATAAATGATTAGGGAATAAGGAATGAGACACAATTTAGAAACAGATAATTTTCATCCCTAACACAACACCCATAGTAGATGCAACAATTAATGCTAAATACCAGTATTCCAAGAAACTTTAAGAACCTGGAGCCACACCTTTGTCATTAAATAATATAAATTTTAGTTTAGTGATAAACACTTGTTTCATCAAATAGGTTGATAATGACAACTTAATCAATGTATATCAATTTGACATTGAGGATGGTTTAAAGGAAAAATCCAGTTCCTTCCTACATATATTGTAAGATTATCTTGTATCCCCCATGTTTGTTTTATTCAGTCCAATCTGTTGAACTAGACTCTACATGGTTTTATAGATTCTTCAATAATGCTTATTATGCAAGAGTTGGAGGAGTGAGCATATGTGAGTTGAACAAATTGGAGATGAGCTTTCTGTTCAGCATAGATTTCAGGCTCAAGGTTAGTGTAGAGACATTTGGAAGGTATTGTTGTCAATTGGAGAATGAAGCTACAGAAACGTTCCAGATTGAAAGGCCAATTCAAGCCTGTCGAATTAAACAAAGCTGGTCAAACAAAGATGATTCCACACGTGCTTCCACAATTGCGAGGTGAACAAGAGATTGAAAAAATAATTAAAAAAAAAAAAGGGATGCACTTCAATGTTTCATTGCTATGTAGAACGACAATACTAATTCAGCCACTCTTTTTAGTCATTAGGGACATTGTGATTTCCTCTTTTGGGTCATGTGAATTGAGCTGGTTATGCATGATCTTCTCTTTCCCTCAGCTTAGCAATATATGGCTCCTCCACTATATGGTTGGCCCAAGGTTCAAGGCCTAATCAAGGAAAGGAGTCCAAATTAATGTAACATTTGACAAGGATTGATTGCTTCATGACTAAAAAGTACAAAAACAAAAAAGGATTAATTGTTGGCGTTGCTTAGATGGTAGTGTTTTCTACGTTTTCTTTTTTTTCGCATGCTCATGTTTGATTCTGTATAATTTCTAATGGAAATTTAGGGTATGCTTAGTTTGAAGGTAAAAATGGTAGGTAAATTTTTCAAATTAAAATGTATGTATAATTTTATATATTAAAATGAGTATATTAAAATGAGTAATATTTGTCATATTGATACATGATTTGCAAGTGTCTTTGTAGTCACTCGATAAGTTCAAAAGCATATTTTGACCTTCAATTGCGATTAGCTTTCCTTAAACCTCAGCTTTATTTCAAAAACAAAAAAAACAAGTAGTGCTTCCTTTTCTTTTCTTTTTTGGGTGCATGTAGTGCTGCTTTTAAAGTGAGGTTCAAGATGGCCTCCAATTGCACAAGAATGATTTTTTTATTTCTTTTTCTGTTGAAAGCAACAATGATTTTTTGGTCGGTCGAACGTTTGTTGCCACATGCATTAGTGATGGATATTTGGACTTTTGGTCGTAACTCCGAAGAATGAATGCCTTTTCCAGGTCCAATTGGAGATCCAATGGAATGGGCCCTCCCCTCTAAGAGTCAACCGTGTGTTGCAAAGTTTGTAGGCATTGACCAAAACACCAAAGTTTGTTGGCCTAATGTGGCCCTCGAAATATGTTTGACGTTATTCTTCCAGATTTCTCTCGGGTGACATAATTATAACCATCCAGATTTCTTTTGTTACTATATAGATGTGTTTGATGGGGAAAGTAAAAATGGGTAGAAAATTTGACACCGCAATTTTATAAGGTGTTAATGTTATTATTATCTCTCGCTTCAATTGTAATTTTAATAAAATAGTTAAAAGTGCTAAACATTGAATGAATTAGTGTACAATTTTTTCTCCCCTAGTTAGTGCACATTGCAAGCAAGAAAAAGTGTACTCAAGAAATATTTCGAGTAATAAATAGAGAGGGTACTACAAGACTATACACAGTAGTAGCCAAGCTGTTGAGATAGAAGTCATGAATGGTGAAGAAGCTTCTCCATGGGTTTCCAATCGACAAGGGTATCCACATTTGCAGCCATTTTTCACTGCTCCATACTCCGTACTTTGTCCTTTTCTTCCTCTTCTCCCCATGTACACAGATCACAAGAGTCAATGCCACCATATAATAAATCTTAATATTTGTATATATATGCAATTTAATCAGGTGCTGGTCAGAAGCGGACACTGTAACGTATATTTTATATATATTTACCAGTTAATTATTATAATAATCCAATCAAACAAATGAATAAATTGAACTATTGAAGGTACTCGAGCATCATCGCAAACAAAGTCTGCAAGAGTAACCAAGTTGTCACGTGATCTGTACGCTTTGTTAATGCTAGCATACAGTAGCTGCCACACTAGTTAGTAGTAGAAACAGTGAGTAGACAGTATATATAATTTCGGGAGAAATTATACATTGTTTTTGATAGAATCGAGAGAAATTGTATGTAGATACTTTTATTTGGTATACTAAAAAATCTTTTCAATTCGAAATTACACTCGTTTATATTCAATAATTCATTAATATTGTGTAAATTGCATTCTGTATTATTATTGTGAGTAAAGTTTTAATTTAAATTACGAGGATTCTTAAGTTGATTCTTTGGAGAATACATTATTTTTATTATATAGTATTTGTCGCACCTGCACTCTAGCTACTTGCCGTTTTTTCTTTTATTATTTTGCAGTGTGTACTGTTGCACTTGCTTCATTGGATTATTATTATGAGTGGGTTATTGCTAGTGCCTTGGGCTGCTTCATTGGAATCGAGTTGCTGAAGCTACGTGGTAACACTAGCTATAGGGGGCCATTAGATCGATTAGATTCAATTAGATTAGTACAGCTTGTTTCACGAGACTAAGATCATATGAATCTCGAGCTTGCTGCAAGTGTCGGCTATAATTATTTATCAACTACACATATGCATTATATTATCACTCTTTTTGTTCAAAGAAATGTCTAAGAATTTTTTTAGCGTTTTAATTAATTACCTTATTAATTATTTCTACTGTAATTTAGTTGTTATATATATATATATATATATATATATGATTCTAAGAGTATGTTTGGTTAGAAAAAAAATTGGATGTAAATTTTCATAAATGAGTTTTATGTATAAAATTATACATGAACCTTATTTATAAAAGTTTTAACTTTATTTTTGCTTCGCAACCAAACATACATATCCTAAAAAGTTTATTAATGCATAGTAACTCAATAAGAGTAACTCAACACAAGCAAGTTGAGTCATGGATAAACTTTATCCACAAGGTCAAAGGTTTGAAATATGAGGTGTTCTCTTAAAAAGGGGTTGTACTGTTTATCACACCAGATTTCGGGAATATATACCTTCACCTCTAAAATAATTATTCTCAAAGTAAATACTAGTAATTCATAAAATTGAAATATATCAAATAATCTAAACAAATATGTTTATTCCTCTCTTATTCTAATAACGAATTTATATTATTACTTTATATATCATGTTTTGCATGCCTCCATTACATAGATACTCTTTAGTCCAAAAATTTTGACTCATGGGGGCTATGCTGATTCATGTCACATGTGCATCTAACGCGACCCAACCACGCCAAACCCACTTTCCAGTTTCCATTACTAATCTCAAAGACTAATTACTAGTACTATTAATTGCATAGCGCCTCGATTTGATATCAATATTTATGTGAAAATTAGTACTCTAATTAAGTCGGAGGTATGATTGAGTTGTACGCACGAGTGGCATCGAATGCCGTTTTAACGTACCCGCATGTGTGCCATGTGTCCCCACGATAATGTTTTATGCATTCATCGGAGAAAAGCGATTTTAAGATTTCAGAGATACACACACATGGTTTTCAGCAAAGTACAGCAAGATCGATCGTAGCAAACCCTGTGCTTTTCTGTGTGCATGTTTTTCAGCAACTTTTCAGGTCAGAGTAGATTCAACAGAATAATCACGATGGGATTGAATCGAGTATCAATGTAAGAGTGTCCTCTGAGGATAGATAAAAGATAGAGAAGTTAATACTATGAGTATATGGTTTTCGCTAATTAGTGTCCCAGACGCACCGGTTAAGGTTTTTAAATAAAACAAGATTCCAAACTTTAAAATGTGTTTATACTTTGAAAATAATAAAATGTAACCCTCCAACACCAAAATTTTTACTTTAGTAATCTTAACTAGTGTCCTTAGAATAATGACGTTATACAATATCTTATCTAAAAGAGAAATGCATTTTGTATATGATATCTGTGTAATAACATGTTGAGATATTACATCCATTATTAGATAGAATGTAAAATAAAAAAAAAATGAGATTCATAGCTTATTCAATAGTGGATGTCATTGCTAAAAATATGCAAATTATCAATCAAAATACAATAAAAATTATAGACAATAATACCGATAAATGTTAATAAAATAATTTAGAGTTTAGACCTTTCAACAGACGCTGCTTTTAATAAATATGGTAATTTTAATTTATTTTATATATGTTTTAGAAATTTTCAACTGATAGTCAGTCACTAGCTAGAATATATGTCATAACATTTACGATCACTTATTGGTTGGAAATAAAAAATATTTAAGAAATTAGTAAATTATTTTGCCAATAGGTTGAATTTCATAACGCCATCATCTCAAATGTTTCAAATTTCCCATCGAATCCCATTATCAACGGAAAAATCATGGCAAATAGGAATACTATTAGTAAATCCATGGGTAATGCTAAAAACATGTGCATTTAAATGCGTGAAACCCTTTTTCTTTCATCATTTCTTTTCCCTCTCTTCTCTTTATACCCTCTCTCCTCTGTCTCCCTCTTTTACCTAGTGGTGGCAAACAGGACAAGGCAGATCAACTCATCCCAACCCGTTAGTCATAAAATAGGACGGGATGAGATGATTCATTTTAGTTATTTGAGTTGAAAGTATCAGCCCATTCTATCAAAAAATAGTGGGTTGACAAACTAACCCGATTTAGATTTTAGTTATTTTGGCCAACCCATCCCTAACCCCACACAAGTTAGCCATAAAATAGAACAAAGCGAAACAGAGCGGGTTAAAAAATGTTGATAGGCTGAAAAATTCAACCCACCTCTTCAAAAAGTGACAGATAGGTGGGCCAACTTAGCAGACTCAACCCGTTTTACCACTCCTTTATCACTGCCATTATTCACTGCTGCCCACCACCGTCACCAAAGCCTGCATTTTACCATCAAAGATCACTATTGTATAAAATACTATGTATAGATATTTGATACTAAAATTTGTGTGAGAATAATATTTTAGTTTGAAATAACTTATATGAATGATGATGTATCATGCTATAAATACTCCTATTATATATATATATATATATATATATATATATATATATATATATATATTAAATAGAGTATAAATAAATAAATACGATATCCTAGAATCTTTTTTTAAAAAAATCAAAACTTAGTTTATGAGAAGCTGTAAAATGACATATTAAAAAAATATATCATTACTCTAATTTATTTGGATGTGTGGATAAATTTTTCTAAATATAAAATACAAATGCAGATATAGATATTATTTATGATTTTTATTTTATATATATTATCAGTGTGAAAAAAGGTATATAAACACCTTATCATGCATTATCATCTTGTTAACAACTATCTTATTGTAAGTTTTACAAATAAAAATATATAATTGAATAATACAATATTTATATGTCGAAATTAATCTCTATTTACTCCATTGCAATAAATAAATACTTCATCGAATTAAATAAACGGGGTGTTAGAATCATATAGCCAGTGCAAAGCATCTCTCCCCGGACTCAGAGGGCCCTAGCTAGTAACGTCGTCCTGACCAATGCCTAATAATAATAATAATAACAACAATAAGGGGATTTTTCTGGTAACTAAAATTTCTTATACTTCTAGTTAGGGATTTGATTATTGACAGTGTATATATATAGAGAAGATTTCATGATCAGAGGTAAGACTCACATATGTGAGCTATACGCCTCAAAGGGATTAGTCATTGTTTTCGACAGTAGATACCTTTGGTTCATCCCTATTAATATTTCAAACACTCATAATTAAATCACAACTATTTGATTCAAAAAAGTACCGGTACCCTTTAGATGCCAAAGTAAAAGCCTAATACTAATCATGCTTATGCAAGACTTTAATTTTTATATTCATATGGTATGTTTGGTTGGAAAGTAAAAAATGGAGATAATTTTTTATTGTTGAGTTCTATATGTTATGTTACACATAGATCTTATCTATAAAAAATTTTATATCTCATAACCAAATATATTCTTATAGTATAAAATTTTATTGCACTATTATTCAATTATGTATTGTTATATCAGTTAAAATAGTTGACTCTCATACTCACTCATTGAAAAGTCATCTAAATTGAATAATTTAACAAGGTGACAATGTAAAAAAAATTTAACTGTTACGATATTAAAATTAAACTCTAATAATAATAGTTTCAATTTGAAAATAGAAACAGCATAAAGTTATATGCAAGTAACCACGTACGTTCATTTATTTTATAATTTTGATAACATAACATAACATAACATATTTTGATGTTGAATTTTAATTTTTACTGTTTTCTGAAAGGATTGAAAAAAAAACCTATAAACAATCCAACAAGTCATATAATTATTCATGTAAAAGGGAAGTTTCAGAAGGAAAGGTAATTTTGGATGCTCACGGTGGGTAAAGCAGTGTGTCTGTGTGTCCTTGGTATATATTTCATGAGTAAAGCTGTGTGTGTCCTTGATATATTTCAACAGTGGCTGATTGAGAAGAGCATGGCCTACAGTGTACAGAGAATGACATGAATGTAGCTCTTTTAATGGATCTAGCAACCCCATCAGAACTCAGGAGATTCATTGGGCTTTGCCTCAGGCAATCAGGCACACCCTGACATTAGCGTCAATTATATATATCCTGGCATCATATGGTAGGCTCTCTTCTATTTCAAGAATATCGATTAAAATGCCTCAATCCTCAAGGAAAAATTCTTATATACACCGGGAGAAATGCATTCTTTCTCCATATTCTCATCTCAACCCTTGATTTTTCTCTTTCTCCTTTTCTCTTTCATAATTCATTCACCCAAGAATTATCAAAGGTTCACATGCCATGTGGAGTAAATATCCACTCTTGCTCCAGGAGGAGGCAAGAATTACTCATCCTCAAGGACTATAGTACTGCACTATTCGTACAATAATGAGCATCCAAATTCTCTATTCCTTCTTTCGGTGAGCTATCCACAATCTATATAATTTCCTCGAGACATGAAATTTACTTATATGTGTTTGATCTCTTATTATGAAATACTCTTTATATATACTATTAAGACTTAAATCTCTGATAAAATACTTAAAGAATTTAGATAACTACCAATTATACTAACTCTTATAGTAAAATTTTTCCATTTCTTATTTTAATGAATTTATTTTGTAATATATTGTTATGTTCAATTATTTTACATCAAATCAAATCATTATCAAACACATTTACAAATGAAAAATATTATTTTATCAATTCAACCATTGACTCATACAATATTATCACGATAATTAAGCACATCAATTTTCAAAAAAAATAGGACATCAATAAATTTGTTATCCAATTCTTAGGATTTACATGTATTTTCAAAATTACGTTGTACATTCAAATAAAAAAGGATGCTAAAATGCCAAGCTGTTTTGAAATTTTATGAAATCTTATATATTTGATCTATGTAGTGGAAACTTAAAATTCATCGGTTAGATTGAGAAAAGTCGATATCTATAATAAGTTATTCAATAGAGTAGATATACTAAGACTTACTCCTAGAGTAATTAAACAGATCCTCCTCTTTAATTATCAGTAATCCTCATTTGCACTGACTTTATTGATTAATCCCCGCAAATTTGAAACTGTAATCTTTATTTTTCATTGATACTCCAAATTTTCTAGTAGCAAGAGATCAATATCACTCAAGTCTTTTGGATTTGAAACGTGAACGATACACTTCGGGAGCTATCTTTCACAATTTCAACAAATGATCAATATACCTAATTAAGTGATTAAAATGTTAATCAATCACTTGTATATGAAGAGTTTCTACACCAAATCTTTGTGCAACGTGCCATCATTATCATCATTATTATGTAATAAAACATTGCCTTTGGGTGTGGCTAGGCTAGGTATGATGGAGATTTTGAAAAAGAGATAAAGAAGGGAAAAGCAAACATATAGTTTATAACCAAACCGTTAAATTAAGTACTGCAAAATTGTCGCAACTTTCTCATCAAGTAAACGCCCAATATTACATTCCTTATCTCTTTCTCCCCAAGTTATTACATGACTTAGACAACAATCCAATACGATGCTTTTCAGTGTTCTTCACGAGCCTAGAAAAATGCCCTTTTTGCTTCATTAGACTAATCCATCAGGCCAACGTGGGGCTTATTTAGTTTGAAGTTATTTGCACGCATGCCCAAATCGTTATTATTTGAGACACTTTTGGCATCTTGTGTTTGGATTTATACCTTTTTCACATGCTTTAATTTTAGAAACTGCTCATGTAAATTTAAGTCAGAGTAATGACTTAGGTGAAATCTTCCTAAAAGTAATGATTTTAGAATAATAACAATTCCTAAATTTACAAATAAAATTTAGCTAGAGTTATATCCTTTGATAATGCCATTCCAATACATATAAAACGTTCGTGGGTCACCTGAAAATTATTCAACAATGGAGTATAATGTTAGGAAGAAGAGGCATTCTTAATCCATAGCTATAGCCTTTAAGACATTAATTAAAGCAGCCTCAATGCTTGGTTTGGTGGAAAATGAATGGTGATCAATATTCTGATGAAAAAGCATAACTTGGGTCCCAATCAAGTGGTTTATACGTTAGTACGTTACCACACCGTACCCTATTTGCTATCTCAACCTCACAAACGCCTTTGCCTCGGTCCCCATAGTATCTTCACTTTTATAGTTTGAGGGTTTAATTTATGTATACTAAACACTCTTAAATTGTTATTTAATTAATTTTATATGACTTTTTCACTATAGTGAAAATGAGAATTAATTATATTTATTGATGTGATAATACAATAGGATTGAATAACCATATAATTTTTTTTTAAATTTTTGAGTGCATTAAAATTAATTTTGTTTAGTTTGTGGGATTTATGAATATACCGAATGATATTGTCCACCAAATAATTAATTAAGTCTTGCAGCACCCCTTTTTTATCTAGATGGAATTACTGACAGTCAAGTTCTTATTATTATTAGGAACTCGATTAATTTGATCTAATCTAATTGAGGTTGCTAAAAGAGGAGAGTCCCTACTCCTTAAGTTGGTTTTGCGCTGCACTTTACTTCCCACGTTTATTTTGAATGTCCTTTTAGTAACCTTATCAATAATTATTTTAATTAATGTTCATAATAAAAGAATGAAGAAACATTGAGTGGATCAAAACCAACCGTGGAAGGACACACCACCCATTCTACTAGATTTTAATCCAGGGATCTTAATTTTTAATAAATGGATCATTCATGCCGAAAACAACAGCTAATTGACATCTCCCTTTTCTTTTTGGTATTTTTATTCTTGTGGGGAAGCATATGTTCTTAATTCTTATCACTCAAGTTTGCCTTGACAAAATATAGCAATGCTTTAGAATCTGCTTTACCAAAAGAAGGAACAAACTTCCCTTAAAATATGCATTGACATGAAGGCATTAAGGGCCAACCATTCATTAATAAAGATGTTATTGTGCAAACTTTTGAAGATTTTCAACACTGTAAATTGACAAGTTAAAGCAGGTATTGAACTTCGAGCTGAGAGCTTTACTTTGGGTAGTTTCGACAGTAGCTTTTATTACTATATTCAAGAGGGGATTCTCTTCATATTCATATTGTTGGAGAACTCTGGTATGTGGCTTACATATTGCCATATTGCTAATTGGTGATGGTAACTTTCAGCCTCAATGCCATAGGCTAGAGAAGCTGCTTATTTTTTGCATGTGTATTTGCCGAGTGTAAATAGAAGTTAATGCAACACAATTACTCTCTCTCATCCAAAATAAATATTTCTTTTATGTTTTAAATACATTCACAAATAAATATATCCAGATACATTTAGATTCAGATACATTAATTTATAAATATTCTTAAAAAATGGAAGAGATATTATTTAAAATGAACGGAGCATCAATACGAAACATTATTAAGGTATATTAATATCTATGCAATCTCTTGTGTAATAACACGGACTCCAAGATATATTGCTAGTTTAGCATTGAAGTGCACAAAATTTATAGGGGGAAAATAAAATACGAAAAAGAATGGCCCATGATCTTGAGTACTTCGATTGATATATTTATATATTTCATAACAAACCATATAAATATAAAAAATTAACTTATGTAAAATATATTAATTAAATATTAAAATTTTATAACTTTTCATTAATTATTATAAAAAAATACCATTAAAAAATTTATTTGACTTTAGACTCAATTATGCAAGCTCGATGTATAACAAGAATTTGATTGAGAAAATATATTAGGTCAAATTTTAAGACATAAATCTCACCTTAGTAAGTTTTAGGCTGCATTGGGTTGTTGCCCTAGCTAGGTTATAAAAACCCCCAAAACAAACTTGTCCTCTGTATTCTTTTAGATTTATCAGGACAGAGGACTTGTGATTTGGGAAGTTTTGAATTGGTCATTCATCCTTCGGTCTTGTAGAGACTTGGCCTCTTCATTTTCAATCCGAGGTTAGGGACTTGTGGTTCGACAAATTCCAAATCTATTTATCCATGGCCTTCCCCTACTTAAATCCAGCCATCTCATTCGAATCCTATAATCTACACTCCAATTTATTAGCATAGTATCATATAATGTGCCACGTATGATTAATGATTACTCATTTCCTTTTAGAATATTTGTTTATTTTCAAATAAAGTCTTTTTCAAAATATTTACCAATTTTATATTCCAATAAAATAGTTTTTTTGTTCCAATAGTATCCCTAAGTAACTAATGATTAGTAGTGTAATATTTCATTTTCAACCATTTAATATGTTCCACAATTAATAACTATTAAGGTATATCAATACATATACTATTATTTTATATAGAAATACTCGATTATCATATTATTTATCATATTTGTTAATACCTGTGTTTGTCTAAATTTGATATATATTTTATAAGGGATGGAGTAATCTGTATAATTTGATAATGTAATTTTTTTATTAGTCAGTTCAACATTTAATAGAGATATACTAACTACAATGATAAATATATATAATTGGAACAAAATTATATTTAATTTTTTTTTCAACTGTATACAAACATACACTTAGGTATGCATAATGCTATAAATAACTTGATAAAAAAAAATTATAATGCTATAAATACCACCTTAGACTTGACCCATTTCACTATTTTGTCGGGTTCAGGTGGTTTTGGTTTTGGAAATTGGAACTCATTCACAGCCACCCGTTTGACTCAATCCAGCCAAGTTGAAGTAGCCAAGCTCGAGTTCGGCTTAATTTCCTCTGTCTACCTCTTCATTCTAAGTAGTCCAATTTGTTCTAACAAAATTGGAAACAACACTGCTAAATAACTTACTATTTTATAATTTAAATCAATCATCATAATTCATAACATTCAACATCCTTTTTTTTTAATAATTTTTAATTAAAAAAAAAGATTTAAGCCTCCATCACATATGAAATATATACATATCTCTGTGAAAGAAAAAGGTATTATATTGGTGGAATATTCAACATATCAGTACTCTTTTAATTAGGGAAAACAATAATACAAATTTCCTTGATTGAGAAAACTATTTAAGGACATCGTCTCTGATTTATCTGGAAATGAAGATTATTTAACGATAAATGATTTAAGCCAATTTCATGACAAGTTGGATTCATTAAACTATTGTTTAATGGTTGGAGACATAGATAAATCTGCTGAAAGTAGTCAAAACATGGTCTAACTGCCATTAGTTTTTCAGTCAAAACATGTACTAAAAACTTAAGGTTGCAGATCAATTTTATTCTGACCATTGACCAACTGCCTTTAGGTTTCTCATATGAGTTTGAATAATAAAAAGTGTTATTTTAATATCAAAAGTAAATATTTAATGAAACACTCACTCCATCATTAGTAGATATAATAAATAAAAAAGCATACTAAGGACCACAATCACATCCAATTATAGTGGAGTAAACGTCTAAATCAAACACTCATTTTTAAGTATTGAAATAACATTACTCTTAAAAAATATTAACATTGTATAAAAGAAAAAAAAACTTATATCTACTTATTCTATCTAATTCTTAAACGAAGTAAGGATGGGTAGATATTTTGTTGGGATGAACACATCGTTTAAGCTTTAAATTACTTATATATGGAGCAAAATATCTATTGTTTATTTAATATTTAAATCCTTAGATACAACCCCTCATTTAAGCACTAAACAAATATCGTCATATGTAGAAACAAGGATCAATAAATTATTATTTGCTCTTGAACATTAAGTAAGTCTTGTCTGTTTATTTTATTCATAAGATGACATTTAGGTGTTGGTTAATAGTGAGATCTACAACTATCTCACATATATATATATATATATATATATATATTATTTATGAAAATTAAAAAAGTGGTTCAATGAATAAATGTGTACGTTCATGATGCATTAAAATAACAGGTTATTTGTGTGAGCGAAATAAATATATAATTCTATGTATTCACACTAGACACCCTCACAGTTTCAGAAGAAATCCAGATCTAGCTTTGTCAAGAGTGAGCTTCCTTTAAGGAAAGCAATTAAATGATGGGAACTAATAAATGAGAACGACATATATAAAGTTTATTGCGATGGGAGAATTAAGCCTAAGTTTGATTTCAGTTTTAAATTTTTAATTTTTTAAAAAAATATTAAAAATTATAAAAATTATAAAAAGTTATTTTTAACATTAATTTTAATATTTTATTTATAAATTTTTGAAAATACAAAAAATTAAAACTGAAAATTAAAATTAAACACTTAAAAAAAAAAAGGGCCAAGAATGGTTATGGTCCCCTCTTTGGTGGCGCCTTGAAGAAACCTAGAACTACATACTCCACAGATATTCATTCCGCTGTGAATTGTGATGCAGTCCACATCAAACAGGTTGGCCAAAAAGTAAAAAACCAGGGTCAGGGTCAGACTCTTCAGACCCCTGATTTATGAGTATTGGCTAGAACCACCGTGAATTTTTGTCTTAATTACGTACCTAGTGTCCTTATCGACCTCAGTTAATGATAGTGAGGTGCGGGAGCCAATTTGTTGTCAAGGTGCGATACCTAACTTATAAACTGTCCTCATGCACTCAAAAAATAAATAAATAAATTTCATATAAATCTGTTGAAGGTAAGTGAAATTCACTTTGATTCTTTTCTAAACTTACTCTAAAGATCATAGAATTTATAAAATTATTATACTGGTCTTCCTTAAATTTATAAAGTCATTATACTATCCTTCATGTTGTTACACACTAAACAATATACTTAGACAAGTTCAGTATCACTCAAACAAAGAGAAAGGAGAGGGATAATTGTAATTTATCTTTTAGGTATCAATATTCTTATATACCCTACGAGTATTGATATTCTTATCTATTTAATAATTATAGTTTAATTATTGATTTTATGAATTTTAAGAACTTAAATTAATAAGACACATAACTCATTTTTAATCAGTAATTAAAATATATTAATATATTTGAATTTTATAGAGGTATCTAAAAGATCCCATGTGTAACATTAAATTGTCTTATGATTGTGAGTTTAATTTCATCCTAAATGTTATTTTTGAATAACGTGAGAATTTAACACATCCCTATTACTTGCGATTTAAAAAAGAAACAGAAAATAAAAAACAAACACCCCTTTTATTCTTAAAATTTGACATTTGAAATTTGTAAGACAGTGTTTTTGGATAAATGAAATTAGCGGGACTTTATATTTTCAATTCATTCAACAATCAGTATCAATCACAGGATAATCTTTGAACTATCTTGTAATCGTGAATCTAATAATTCTGTCCTAAAAATTAGTCCAAGAGGGAAAAAAAAAGTGGTTTAAATAATTGTAAAAGCTATTTTTGATCATGTTCTTAAGTAATATAACAAGTCTTAATAAATGCAACAATTTATTTATATAAATATATAACATGTTTATTTTAGCCTAATATTATACTTGTATCATAGCACTTAATTAAATCAATATACGTTATTTGTCTTATTTAACACAGCATAAGTATCCACCATGTTATTTGTCTTTTTATATATAACATAAGTATATTAAAGATTTGTATTTTACATAAAATATTTCTCAAAATAAAATTCAAGCTTTGAAAATTTAACAGAAGAGGGCTACGGAGAAACCAACGAAGAGAGTGACAAATAATGTAGCAGATATTACAGGCTAATTAATGCCGTGGCATTAGCGACACTAGTGGGTTGTTATGTGATGCCAACATTGGGAGAGACAAGTGCAGTGCCGCACTGTGCATAATCACCAAACTCAACCACCAGATCATAAGGTCCAAAGATAATTCAGAGGAGCATACTATGAATGAAAAAAAAAATGGATGAAAAAGTGAAATTATTGGCCAAAAAAGGTAGTTTATGACTTGGATGTTGGAAGCTTTGTAACATGAAGAAGGCAATAATCATTTTTAATCCGTCGAATCTCGTTAGTCAAATTACTTATCCATTGAATTCATATTTGGAGTTAACTTGTACAAAATATCGCTCCTTTCATCTAGCTGTTCAGCCCAACAGAGTAAATGGCAATAAAAACAAGTTCAATAATCATTGATTTTGTTTGAACTTCTCAGAATTATCATAACCATTAAATTTTTGCACAAATTATATTAATTAATCTCTTTTGAGATGTTATAAAATTCACCTTGTGAATGCCAAACAATCATATTAACCTTAATTCACTTGAGTGCATTATATAATAGGAGATCGATATAATAATTTTATAAATTAAATTTGAGGAAAATCAATGTAATGATTTTATAAACTTATAAATTTTTACATAAAAAATTTACAAATAAAAAAAAATAAAGATAAACTTTACTAAATTTTATAAAAAATCAATGTAATTTCTCTAACTTTTGAATGAATAAATGTCTGGTACTATTTTATTTTATCAAATAATCACTATAATTTCTTTTGTCAGAAATCTAGTCATATTTCCGTCTAATGGTATAATATTACTCGATTACAATTTAGTCTACAGATATGATGTGAATTGAGACGTAAGAAATTAGAAAACCCAAAACGTCATCATTTCTCTCTCGCGCTTCTTTCTCTTTCAACCATCGCATGCGTCAATATGCGAACTTGCGAAGTAGGCTCTGAGTAAGAGTGCCATGCTTGGTCCCTACTGTGTGTGTCCACACTATAACTCCGTTAGGGCCCAATGGTGGCACTCGGCTCAAGACAAATGAAATGAAGGATGACAACGTATGAAACAAACAATTAATTAAGATGGGGTAACACTTGACGCCATGATACATCAACGTTCCCCTAAAAACTTTTAGAATAAATGAATAATGTCGTGTACCTATTTTGCTAAAGACTCACATAAATATTTACTTTGCTGGAAATAGTTTGTGATTTTCAATTTTTTTATGAAAAAAAAATTAAAAAAATTAAAAACTATAAATTATTTCTAACAAAGTAAACAGGCCTTTAGACAGCTTGGTTTACTGAAAAATGAGATATAAATTTACATAATATCTTATATAACATACAAAATATAAGAATTTGGCTCCTCCAATATAAGGAGGTTAGCAAAGTATAAAAATGAAAGCTTAATTATGTTTTAATTAATAACTCCTATCACATGAGTATCCTCTATGTATGACCACTAAATGACCTGTCTCAAATGTAATTTTCACTGTGGAAGGACATGCAATGAATGTGCCATATCTTCAATTTTGAGATCAAAGTGAGTTCTTGGACATGGCCCAAAAACCACTCCAGCATTTCTAGGTCTACTGTTCCTGCTCCACAAATTACGCAGCGAATTCAGGGAATTCACTATTACCGTTTCAAGTCAAAAGAGGAAAAGAAGGATGAAAAACGGTAAATGGCAAGTCCAATGGTTGACTATTTGTGTCTTCAGTTAGAAAATTGAAATACCAAGATGAGTTGTTTAAAGTAATTCGCATTTATTCCTAAGAAAATATCGAATCCAAATTATTTAATAGGAAGAAAAAAAACCTCAAAGTTGAAGAATTTTTTCGTTTGTCAGAAAATTCTTTACTTGCTTTTTTTCGTGGCTGAAAGATTAATCTCTTAAATAAAATCTAATATTTAAAGGACCCAGATCCCATATCTATACCAACACATCATTCATAAAAATGGCGAAATTCTATCTTTATATTACCTTAAGGGTATTAGTTAAGAACTTAAAAGATGCAAGTATTACATACGGGAGAAGAGAGGTTTTTAAGTTTTCAATGTATAAATTCTATTAGAAAGTTTAAAAAGTTATCGCTTTCGTTTTCCTTAGATCATTGTTTAGAAATCAAAAACCTGAAAACTAATCCCCTCCAGTCAGATTAGACAAAAGAAACAGTTGGTAAATAAAACAATGTCCATCATTATGTCACCATTACTTTCACTTCGAGAAATCATGATCCGAATCATGCAAAGAAGACCGAAAAAGTAAAAAACGAAAATGCCTCATTCATACCCGAATTGTTATCATTCACCAAAAATTCCTGAATTTTATCCTAATGATATCCAATGCAGTTGCATATAAATTTTAGCCTATGCCTCTATGGCCAGCTCTGGAAGGTTATCGTTAGCCTGGTATATTAGAGTATGTCAAAATATACGAAAGAAATGAACAAGTAACTCTACCCCGGTTAATTATTGAATGCTATTAACTCTTACAACTGGCATAGTAGCTAAGCTAGGTAACAACCTGAGTTCCAACTTACAATTACAGCCTGAAATTCTAAAAAACAAAAAAAACAAAAAAACAAAAAAGGAAAAAAAAAAAGAGGAAGGAAAAGCTAGCGTCCATCAGCTTGAGGAGTAACGGTGGAATTCTTGCAGGGACTCGATGGCGGGCTGGGTTTTCCGGTAACAGCAACAAGGCGTTGCACGAAGCTGTCAATTCTGTTTCCGTTAGTCTCCGTCAGTAACCGCTTCCCGCCAAACGGTAACGATTCCAACGCCCTCTCTTTCAGCACCACATTCCCCTCTTCTTCTCCTTCTTCCTCCTCCTCCGTTACCGTCACCGTTTCTTCACTTCCCAAACCAAACGCCTGCCACATAAACACATTCATCATTCCATTCCACAATTTTCTCTCTACATTTTCCTTCATTTTCTCAGAAACCAAACAGAAAGAAAGCCATTTCGATTTTCGCGTATACGTACCTGGATTCTGACGTAGTCATTGCGGTTCCAGCAGAATGCGTTCCCTAGCATCTGATCAATCGTCTCTGAAACACCGTCAAGGACAATGTCGATCACCGAAGGCTCGCGATCCTCGCGCGCTTTCGCGCTCGACGACGACGATCCGTTCCCTAACGAGAGCACGAGGAGGTCCTCGACGCCGTTCACCGCCGGAAAATCACGCTTGTTGTGGAGGACATGCGTAACGGCGGCGGCGGTAGGGTTGTTCATCACGAGTCCGCCGTCGACGGCGGAGCACGACGTTTTTCCGTCGATGGATTCCAAACGGAACGGCTTGAAGCAACTCGGCGTCGCTGACGTGGCGCGGCACACCTTCCAGAGCTCGAAGTCGAAGCTCGGCGACTCGCACGCATCGGCGCGTGAGAACACGAACGGCGCGGAACTCTTCAGGTCGAAGCACGGAACCAGCAGAGGCTTACACGTGTTTTTCAGCGTCAGCGACTTTCCGTCCTCTTTCCTCGTGAACACTTCCTTCAGAACGGAGTCCATGCTCCGGGAGGAGAATCTCCGTCGCCGGCGGAAGATTCCGGTGGATTTGAGCCGGTAGAGCTCCGAGTTTCGCTCTGCGACGAGGTTGACGGCGGCAGCGGCGGTATAGAGAGGTCGGCCGAAGGAGTCCGCGGCGGTGATCATGGCAGCGAGGACGGCGCCTATTCCGGTGCCCGCGACGATGTCGAAGTAATCGGCAACATGAGCATGGGGATCGGAGGTGTGGTGGCGGATCTGATGCTCGAGGCGGAGGAGGGCGGCTCCGGCGACAACGGCGGTGGTTCCTCCGCCGTCGATGCTGAGAATGCGGGTTTTGCTTGGTTCTTTGGTGCAATGTGAGAGCCATTTTTGTTCCAGTTTGGAGAAGATCTCTAAGGTGACTTTACTTAGCTCCATTTTCTTCTTCCTTATTTTTTCTTTCCTATGTTATGTTCTTGTTTGATTTCTTTTGATTTCGTGTGTGAAGTGTGAGAGAGAGTGAAGCGTAGGAAAAGAAAAAGAAAGAGGGAATCGAGGGAATGGAAGGTGAGAAAGGGAAAGAGGGAATGAGCGAGTGTGTCACGCTTTGTTGATGAGAGGCATTAATGGGTGGAAGTGAAGGAGAGTGTGTGTGTGTGTGTGTGTGTGTGTGTGTGTGGTGTGAGTTGGTGAGATGAGAGTTAACAAGAACAGGACTGTATGAAAGGTGCATCTCGAAATGGGGGTAGTTATATACGCCACCATCTTGTCCTTGTCCTTTTAATTTTTTTTCTTATACCATCCATCGATATTTTAGTTAAGTTGGACATGAATTTCATCATATGACATTTTCATATAATCATGAATAAGTATTTGGATTTAATTTTGACATATCATCGGCATAAAATTGATAATAAACTTTAATTTTTCTTGCATTGTTATTTAATTAGATGCTCTTATTTACATAATTTTTAAAATTATGGGTGTGATATCTGACCATTACATAATTTGATGATATAGTTTATATTATTAATCTATTGAAATTAACTTCAAAATTTTACCAATGTGAAAATCAAACAACATATACAACAAAATTTGGTAGGTGAAAGTTTGATGTGAGTTGTACAAATTTTACGCGAGAAATTAATTCTCAACTGAAGTATATAAGCTCACGTTGATTTACAAACTTTTTGCAGTATATTTTTCATAAGATTAATTTTAAAATATTATCACTTTAAAATAATTTTATATTGTTATTTAGTCTTATATTTTTTTCTTATTCATTTAAGATATTGAATGGTCGAATCAAAATATTCTTATTAATTTGATAATATACAATGGAATATCTGCACAATATTTTTTAATACTACCAATGTATTAATTAATTTTTCTTTAATGTACAAGATTTAGATTCAAAACAATAAATATGCAACTACTTATATCGGCTTATTGTTTATATTATAGTGCGCAACTTCCATTATCATTATTTTTTAAAACATTTTGCTTATTTATGACTATTGTACTGATGTTTTATTTTACCAGATTTGTTTTTGTTTTTCATGTTTCCACTTTGTTTCGTCCCGTGAGGGTGATACGTGGGCGGAGGAAGTGTGGTTGCACGTGCAGGTGCGCGTGCTGTTATGGGAATGCGTCAAACTCGGCTTGTAGATCGGCTCCGCTTACGCTTTGCTCCGTAATCGGTACATACAGTGCTACCAGCAGCCGCAGTCATTCCCCTCGTTTATATTACAGGTCAATCTTTCAATTCTTCTTTTATTACATTTATTTATTTGTTATTATTATCTTAGATTTGGTATGCGTCTCTGCTTAATTTTCATTAACTGCGCGAGAAGATAGCTGGAGATATATCTTCACTCAGGTCTTTTGGGGTAGGAAGGGGTGGGCAGCATATATTTAGTAGAGGTTTCTAAGAAACTACCAACAGCCAGCAATTAATGTGAAAAAAATTCCTTCGTGTCGGTATAATTAAATATAATGTTATGGTGCATCCCAAAAAATCGTATACGGTTAGATTAAGACTAACTCACTTTAAACCAAGATTTTGAAAACAGTACAAATTGAATTTTAATTTATTTAACAAAATTATGTCAAACTATGTTTTTGTACATTTTTTAATATCAAATTATGATTTGAGTAAAAGGGAGATAATTAGTTTTTCTTTTAATTATATTAACCCATAATTTATCAACTTAATCCAAACACACTACTAGCTTTGGGCAAATAAGACGCTACAACGTTTATTTTTTGTAGTTGCCAGATAAAGTTTGTTTTCCCAATTCGGGAATGGAAAAAAAAGAGGCAATATGGGTGCATATAGCACGAACGTAAAATGCATATTGGATTTTGTTTATCTCCTTGGCAGTATGGCCATTTTTGTGTTTATCTTTGTGGGAAACTTCCTCCTATACAGGAATAACATAAAATTTAGAAGGCAAAATCCAAACACTGCAAGGTGTCTAAGGCCCAAAAATGGAAATAGTCTATCTATTGTTACGAAGTAGAATAAAAAAGAAGAGGCCAACTTCACTACCCAATTTATGTTTCAACTTTCAATGAAGCAAGCAGACCGAAGTTTCACCCGTAGTCCGTATCATTGCGAGAAAACGTCATTGCCCAAGAGGCCCATAAGAGGATAATCTTGAATTTATGACCATGTGGTTTCTCATGAAAAAAAAATATTATGTGGTTTTTTTTTTTTAAAGCTAAAGTATGAGGGAATATGAGTAGAGATGAGAGTCAAAGCTAAGATATTAAGGGATAAGAGTTAAATTCATGACCTCACTTAATTCACTGAAACATACAAGAAGTAGACTTACTTGCTTTGTGATTTCTCGTCAAAAGTCTTCTATTAGTTTTGTATATACTCTTTCTATTATATAATTTTTATTTATATTAATATTATTAAGATTAAACATAATTAAATAGTAGTCAATTTTTAAAAAAGTATAAAATGATTGGATTACTTCTTGACTTATTAAAATCTATTCTACTAAATTATTGCACTAGCATTAATAAGAAGAATAATGAAATTGGTGAATAAAATGATTAATTGTGCGTTTGAATTTTAAAATGATAAATAATATGAAATAATTTCACAACAAAATTCTATTTGCTCCTTGCAGATCAGTACTATTTTCACTATTCTCATTTATATATATAATAAATTAAATTAATGAAATGGTCGAGTATATCTCAAAAATAGAAATTTGTCTATGGAGCAATACACATTTATTAAATTTTAGAAACAAGGGATCTCCTGACAACTACGGAAAAAAGGGTTAACTGGTCCCATTCCAGTTGTGGGCACGGGATATTAAATTGTTGGAAATTAAGAATGTCACGTGAAAAGCCAGATCAATGTATTGATGAAAAATATTAACTACAATAAAGTAATAATGTATTTTAATTATTTGAAAAATTGAAAGACTACTTATCCATGATATGGAGCAAACAGAGCTAAAATGCACAACTTTTGACATGAGGGAACATATCAAAAGATGAAGCAGAAAAGACCCAGGTATAGAAACCGATGAAATGCCAAAACACCATCTATAGTGATAAACTTATAATAATAACAACATGGAAACAAATGCATGTTCATACAATTGAGCAACAATACATGCTAATTAAGGTCTTCCAACGCAACACAAATATATATGTATTATGTCCATTATCAAACTGTAAAAGTAAGTGCCTAATGCAAGAACAATTGCAATGGTGAGGCAGAAATCTTTGAGAATTGCAGCATTATTACCACTTGGGTGTGTATCAGTAGCTGAGATAACAATTGGTGACAATGGCATTGAGAAAGATGGCTCATCATCCTTAGTGCTAAGACTAGGAGGACCAGGACTGGGAGTGGTGACAAGCAAGGTTGATGGATGTTTTATACGATGGACCTTAATGTGAAGCTTCTGTCCAGCTACACAATGGCCATTATTGCTACAAATGAAGTAGAAGTCCCCTGGCTTGGTGAGTTGTATGGAGTCATTTCCAGAGTGATAGAAAGCCTTTGCAGAATTTGTGTAGCAGTGAGCATAGTCTTGGTGGCTTACCTCCATCACATCATGGTATTGCTTGTAGTAGGTGAAAACTACATGTTTACACTCTTTATGTTATTATTAATGGCCAGGAATAACTTACTAATTGATCATGATGTAAGTAGAAACTTGCTTTATGTACATCACAAAGAATTAACCGTGTCACCTCACATCTGAAATATGGGTGGAAGAATGCAGAAAATAAGGTAAAACTAGCTTTAATCAGAAGAAAATTACAAGTAATATATGTGTATGTAGAAGTATGTGTTGTAAATATTACTATTGATGCTACCTGTTCTTTTGTTTGGTAAACACACAAACATAATGACCATATATCAAAATCAACGATATTATTCATATGCCATTTTGCCATATGCTAAAATAATATCTAGGGAATCATGTGTCTAATACTAGAAATTTTAATTATACTATGAGTGAATATGAGTTTGGATTGTTTTTGGAGAGCATATATCAAGTGAGGATTCTGATTGTCTTAATAATGATAACCATTATTACTCTTGTATCTATGGTTAATGTCTACGACTCTTTCAGCATATTCATTAGTGAGGAAACTGAAATTACAAATTTTTACGACATAATTGCTCACATATACTCTAAACCCATAATCGCTGATTCACTAGTAAAATATTTAAAATCCTCATCACTGAAGCAAAACTCTCCATGTGTGTGTTATCTTAGTATATCAGAAAATAATGTATATATGAACATATCATTATCTTATCATCAGCATTGAGGGGCATGATTACTTGCACGATCTTTAATTGATATAAGAGGGCTAATGATACAACTCAATCTCATCAAGAATGTGCAAGTTTATGCACCTCAAAATAATTAATAAATTTAAAAGATATTCATTAGCACTAAACAAACAGGAAAGGGAAAAAAAAATATGCAGAAGAATGTATAAACTAGAAAGTGTAGCACTCACTCAGAGTATCTCCAACATGGAACCTCCTGGTAGAAGCCCACCTTCTGTAATCTGGGAGGTCTATCATAGTCCATCCAGCAGCATCTCCCACCCTGTAAACTGCACTCATGGAAATCCCAGAAAGACTAATCAATATCACCGTCACAAACAAGAGAACCATGGCCATCAGATCCTTCCTGATATGGCAATGTATGGCGAGGCCTATCAAACAGATATGATATCAAATTAGAAAACTAAATTAAAAAGGCACAAGGCACGTGCAAAAGGAGATGAATATTAAGAATTAGTTTGGTCATCGAAATTGTGTGAAGTATTCTATCTTGCTACTTTATGTGTAGCCAAATCATGTACACCTTATGGTATGTCCAAGTACGTGGAAAATGAAATTGATCTAATTCTAAAATCAATTATGTCGACACGACCCGCATTTTCCTTCAAATTAGACACCCCAATAAATGGAAGGCTAGGTAAAAATAGCTTTACTTAGACTTGGCTTGGTATTGTTGTAACTCTCCAAAAACTACTGAGCTCTTTGAGCTCTCAAAAAGCTACTCCCAAAATGCTAAAATAGTATTGCTTAGTAAAATAATACAAAAGTTGCTCTCAATAATCAGAAGTCATTGAAGCAGTATTTGATAAATATATTATAAAGTTGACCTCAAAATATAAAATAACTATAATAGGCATAGATATTTGTGGAAAGAATAAAAAACTAAAAACCTTAATTAATGAAAGGATAAATTTGAATTTTTATTAAAATTCAAGGATTATTTTATTCTTTTGAATTTTTTTGAATTTCAAAGAGCAGAAACTAGCTCTAAAAAAACACATCATGAGAACTTTTAAAAGCCGGGAGCAAAAACATGCTTGCATTAAATAAAAAAATTGGCTTATATTTTTTATAAGTTAAAGTATCAATCGACGAGTATTACCAAACTCATCTCCAAAATGAATAGATGAGCATAATAATGTTCTTATTGGCATTTTCTGTTTGGTCCACTTATTGGCATTTAATTGACACATTATATAAGCTAATAGACGGATATGGAATATGGGGGAAAGTTTCTTCTCTGGTTTAAAAGGTTTAATAGCTAGGAAGAGAAGTTTAATAACCGAATGTAATTTTCAAAATAGATTAATGAATTTTAGTCTATTTTCTTATTATTATTATTATTATTATTTTGACAAAGACATTAAAGTTATGAATTTTTCTTAGGGATTAAGAAAAAGGGGAAGATGAAGATCGAATACGGACTCTTCCATTCAAAGAGTGTAGAAGACAATCGTAATCATTGGACTGCGGCTCAATCCCAGTCTATTTCCTTATTAATCTTTCAAATAAGTAGGAAGATAATTTTTTCCCTTTTTTTTTCTACCGCAACTGGGCACGCTAGGATTAGTCCTAATCACGGTTTTTAGGATTTTGGGGAACGGTGAGATCATGATTGAAATTAGTTTACAAACCCATGTAGCCCTGATAAAAAAAAAAAAAATCATGTAGCCCGATGTAGCGAGCCCAGGTCCAGGCAAAATTATTGTGTGAGTTAATCATTTGCCATCCATTGACCAAAACAAAGCCATTTGGCATTCCCTCTCCCTTTGGTCAACCGTTTCAATTGTTAAATCAAGGTTTTTGACTCGGTAAAAAACAACATCGTTTTTTACCCAACCAAAAGTCAAGCTTGATAATGGGTTAAGCCCAAAGGCCCAATTCGCCTGTGTATGTGGTTATATATTCGCTGTTGATCATCGCTTATATCTTCTCATACTTTTTTACACAAAATGTGTGTTTTGCATAAGTGCAAAACTTGTTTGATTGTTATTATGGATGTATGCCTCACAAATTTTACATGATGATCCAATATACATACTCAGAAGTAACTTTTACAATGAGAACGAGTGATTTTTGCTAAAGAAAATGTGTACAATAGAAGCAATATTTCTTTGTCTCTCTTTTAATTCACACCCTCTAGATAAAATTTCAATGCCAAGAGAATATTTGGTTGAGGGGGTGAAACCACACATAAATGAACTATTATATATGGAGTTGAGCCCAAGAAAAATTCATTTTCAATTTTACCCCTTAATTAAATACACTCCAAAGCATTGCATGAACATTTTACAAAAGTTTCTGTATATTAACAGTATAAAATAATCTTACACCATTCAATGAAATTTTATGAAAGTAATAAATCATAAAATTAACTATCGGCTATAACAATAAACCACATTTAGTTGTCATTTAGATGAGGGAATTAAACTAATTAAATTCTATTAACTAATTACTCCTTACATAGAAATTAAACTGCACGAAAGCGAGGGGAATTGGGTTTGTAGAATTTAGCCAGAAAATCCGTTGAAAGTTCTTATCTATCCACAAAGGCAACAAGAGGCTTGCCTTAGCACTCAGCACTCACAGTCAGTCAGTCACAGAGGTTGTCTGTCGCTTATCTATCTCATGGCAACGTCATTCTCTCCGACACCTTCTTCCTCCTGTGTCCGCTCCATCCTCCACCAAAACCCTCCCAAAGCCCTTCTCTCCCTTCCAGGTATGGTAACCCTGTCTTCTCTTCTCTTTTTCCTTTTCAACTTCACGGCCATTTTCTCCACACACACAAAAAGAACAAAAATAAAAGCCACTTTTTTTTTCTTTTCATTTCTTACTTTGTGCAGAGTCCTTTTTCAATTCCAGTTGCGTTAAACCCTCATGGACCTGTGCTTCTGCTGCAAACTATGTCACTCTGAAGCTCCCTTCTTCTTCCCTCAGAGTTTCTGGAACACCCCTCCTTTCCAAAGGGGTGTGGTTGCATAGGAGGTGACACTAACAAAACTCATTCATTGCCACTGTGGTCATTTTTTTTTTTTTGGTTCTAATTGGTTTACGGTGTTGTTTTGAAATGCCCCCAGGATGGGAATTGTGAGGGCTGCAACTATTGAAGAAATTGAAGCTGAGAAAGCAGCCATTGAGAAAGATGTTGTAAGTCTCTCTCAGTAAATATTGCTCTCTTTTATTTTTCAAGCACTAAATCCCCAATATCACCCTGGAGAAGTATTTTGGGGGACTAATTGGTCTCTTGGGATCTAAATGGTGTCACTCAAAATTCAAATATGGGACAAATTGGTCCCTTTGTGTTCCTTGTGAGGGACCGATAGGGGACAAATTGATCTCTTAGGATTTGCATGGTCCTTCACAATTCAAACATGAGATCAATTTGTCCCCCGAAATATTTCTCAGGATCAAAATTATTATTTGGTCTTTTATCATTGTTTAACAAAAACGAATACCATGTACCATTGTCTATTGACATAGTTTTTGATAGGACGGAATGTTATTGTTTGAACCATGTAGCACTTAGTGGGAAAAATGCTTTGTTGTTGCTGTTGTTTGCCTTTTGAAGAAGAGAAATGTGATGTGGATATGAAGTGTACTTGAATTTTTATTGAACTATATGGTTTTGTTTTTCTTCATTTGGGTCCGTCAGAAAAGCAGGATGGAAAGGACTATTGAAACTGTTCGATCAAATTTCAATTCTATAAGGACAGGGAGAGCAAACCCAGCTATGCTTGATAAAATTGAGGTATGCTTCAGTATTTGTTGGTGGCTTGTTTGCATTTTTAACAAAAAATAGCATTAGTTCTCTCAGCAAACTATTTGAATGATCATAATCCATGCTCAACAGAAGTTAACTTTTAGGGACACATTAGGTATAGTCAAGTATAGATGGGCCAGCAGCTAGGCCCAATATATCTAGCCAGCAGGGAAGTTAGTGACAGCTGGAGATTAGTTAGAAGTAGTTAGAGGAAGTTGGTTTTTGAGGGAAATCATATTAGGAGTAGTAAATGTATAAAAGAGGAGGGAGAATAATTGTAAAGGTGTGGAACTCATTCTGGTTACCTAGAAGAGATTGGAGGCTCTATATTCTCCCTTAGTCTTCTTACTTGTAATCATTCATCTAGGGATTTCTGGTGTATTACCAGGATCTCCATCTATAAAGAAGTGTCATTCTGTCTCAGTTCTAACATTAACAATCTATGATGTTTTTATATAAACTTTACAAACTTTTCAAAGGGGATAATTGCAGTACAAGCTTCTATGTGTATGTTTTGCATCTTAGTTACCAGCTGCTTGTAGATTTGCAGAACTCATAGTTAATGCGTGGTCATTCTCATTTGTCTGTCATGGTCACTTTCCCTTGCATGACCCCCTATGCCTTATTATCAGAATTTTCTTCTCTTAATTTTTTTTCCCTTCAGTGTATTTGTATTGGTTGAGTATTTTTTTTTTTCACGAATGCTTCAATTGATTGTCAGATTCTTTAGTTCTACTAATAATACTGTGGAGCCTACAATTTTCAAAAGAAACTAACCCACCAAATTGGTATCTTAGTACTATTGATTTAGTTCAACTCACATAGCACACATTACTTATAACACACCACCGTTTGCTTATACTATGATAAAAAGTCGAGATATCAATATGATTTGTTTTATTTTGTAAATAGTTCTGTCCTGTGGATGAGCTGTATTATAACATGTTTCTAGGTGGAATACTATGGGACTCCAGTTAGCTTGAAGAGCATTGCTCAAATTAGCACTCCTGATGCCAGTTCTCTTGTGGTACAGCCATATGACAAATCAAGGTATGTTATTCAGTTATCTGTGATGAACCAGAAAGGTTGAAATAGATGAGAAACATTGAACTGATGTTATCCATGCTTATTGTGTACGTCTACTTCATATTGAGTGTGCTTGTTGAGTTGTTGTGATCTATGCAGCCTTAATTTTCTCATACTCTCTGTTGGTTTCTGTATATTATTCATTGATTTAGATATGTATTGCATACAATTTTTTCTGAAGCATTCTTCAATCACATGAAATTAAACAGTTTTTTGTTTTTCTTTCATTTTTGTTCGAGTGGTTGAATATATTGATATGTTGGCATGTGTGTAGAGCAATTCTTAGCAAACTTTTGCTTATTCATATTTTCTTTCAGCTTGAAGGCTATTGAGAAAGCCATAGTTAGCTCTGATGTTGGTATGACTCCAAATAATGATGGTGAATTGATACGATTGACTATACCTCAGTTGACATCTGAAAGGAGGAAGGTAGTTTCAGGTTCCATTGATCCTGTAATGTCTAAGCTCATTCTTTTATTAGATTCCTTGTGATTTCTCATTCTTTCTCTGTCATACAGTTTAACTTACACTGATTGAATGTAATATTTCTAATTGGTTCTCACTTCTTATTTAATTATTAACTAAATGGAATAACATTGCCTCTTCCATTGCAATGATCCATGAGAAAAGTGAGCTGTCAACTGAAAATCTTACTTAATACTCCTGGTCATAATTCCAATAGAATGGTTTTAGTTTCAATTTATGTTATTTACTAGATTGGTGCCGTTTTTGTACTACAGTTTCTTATACATAAGTTTTAGAGAATCTTTTGAAGGTCAAAATGAATATTTGGATTTCATGATGTGACCTGAATAATTTAAGCTCTATTTTCTTGCTTTTCTCTCCAGGAACTATCAAAGATAGTGGCTAAACAGGCTGAAGAAGGGAAGGTACATGTGCAAAGTTTTTTAACTTGAGATTGTGAACTTGCTCTTGTTTATTGCCAATTTGAGGTTTCTTTGCAACTTCTTTCATGGTAAAGGGGCAAATAATCTCAAGCCAATTCTTCTTAATGCCAAATTTTGTTTTCTTTCCCTGTTTTCCTGGAGCTTGTAGCTGTAACCTGGTGAGAGATAACAGTAAATGATTTGTAATAATGAAAAGCACTAATCTAAAGACTGCTTATTGAGTCATTGTCATACTCTACTATCACTTGCTATGTAAATCATTTAGCGTTATGTGTCATATGCTTCTATCAATGTTTTGTCTCAATTGCAGTTGTTTAAGGTTTCCTTTTTAATGGTCTGCCATATTCTATTCTATTTTAGGTGGCTTTGAGGAATATAAGAAGAGATGCATTGAAAGCTTATGACAAACTTGAGAAGGTTTAAATTCTGAATTACTCACCTTTCTTGATTCTCTTCAGTGATTCCTTCCTTGTTTGCTATTCTTCCTCCCTTTTTAGATTGTTAGATTTCAAAAATTTGCTAATCACTTTGTTGGAATTTTCTAATAGGAGAAAAAGCTCTCAGAAGATAATGTGAAGGATTTGTCAAGTGATTTGCAGGTAACTTAATACTACTTGTATACAGTTCTATGAACTTTCTCTTTTTCCTGGGTAAGAGCCAATAATGTGAAACGAAACCATCACAAACCCAATCTTCAAGGTGCAATAAACAATGTGATCAAAAGGATAATTCCCCTGCCTCCAAGAAAAAGAGTAAAGAGGAAGTAGATCATGCCAGCAATGCATTTGCAACCTTTTTAGAGTTGTGCATGACCAATATAGTGAGAAAGACAAACCAATGTTTGATTCTGTAGGTATCAAAGAATTGAATTAATTTTTTGAAAGTTGCATACGCATGACAATTTTTATCTTCATACCTTGAGGATGCTCTTCCTATTATATTGTAGTTGGCAATTTATTTTTGTTCACCTGTGTGTTCAGTATCAATGTGAGTTTTCCCTGATAGCGTGATTACTTTTTTTCTATTGTTATTATTATTATCGGTAAATTGAAACCAATGGATTTATAAGCCAAGCTTATTATCTTAAAATAAGAATAGAAATTTTTCTTTTCCCCTCTCATACTAACTGTGTTATCTTTATGTAGAAGCTGACAGATGAGTATATGAAAAAGGTTGATACCATCTACAAACAGAAAGAAAAGGTACCATGTATTTCCACTTCACTGACACATTCAGTTATAGCTTATGACAGATGATAGATTAATGAGATGTTTAGACACAGATTACATGCATGAAGCCTTTTTCCTAATACTACTTTGGTAGTTACTTTTGTGATTCCTCCCTCCTCTTTCACTTCCACTACATTAGTTTTGTGGTATTACATAGGGTGATACAGTATGTTCTAGGAGTTAACATTCTGAAGGTATACACAAGTTGCTTCATTTGGACATGTTGACTCACTAGGGATCCTCAGACTTGACTCTGGTCAACCTCAGTAGCTTGATGGAGATTTACATCTCTATGTAGTTGGGAAGAAGGATATCAACAAATAGGAAGTTATAGTTAATTATAATTGTGATAAAATTGGTTCAGAATATACTAGAAAACTTAAGAAATGTGTATTGTTCACTAAATAAAAATATAAAGGATAAGGATATTCAAGAGACCCTTTACTCTTCTAAACTCATTCTAATTCTAAAGTTATGCCTACTACATTTATAAAAATATTTTTTATACCACTTAGGGGTTGTTTGGTTAGGTAAAAATGGGGGTGAAATTTTTATGGATGGACTTCATGTGTAAAGTTACACGTGAAGCTTAGTGATGGAGATTTTACCCCCTATTTTTACTTCCCAACCGAATATACCTTTATATGTGCTAATTAATTGTTAGTCCTAACTACTTAGACTCATTAATTATAGGCCCATTTCATATCAAATTACATATGGAAAAATCAAATTATGCATGAATTGGATAAGTAGTCATTAGCATTAACTTCTCCTAATTTTCTCCCTACACACCCTAATTATGTGGAGCTTGACTAGTGACTTTACTCCTTATCTTTCAGGAATTGCTGACAGTTTGATTCTATGATACAAAAAGTAAATATTTTGGGGTCTCTCTGAAGAAGGCCAAATTTTGTGTACACTTGTCTGAGTTGGATAATGGATGCATGTGTTTATATGGTTATTCGGAAGAACAACTTTTGAATTAAATGGACACTTTTTCAAATTGAAAAGGTGAGTTAATCTATAAAATGGGTTAATATTTACTTTAGTCCCTGACTTTACACTTGTGAGTCATGTTAGTCTTTGACTTTTAAAATGAGTCAAATTAATTCCTGACATTGCAAAATGTGAGTCATGTTGGTCTCTTAGTCTATTATTATTTAATATTCTATCAATTAAATGATGATGTGTAAGGTTAAGTGACATATTGATACATCATATGTGATCTAAGATAGAATAAAGTTTAAAATGACTCATTTTTTAAAATTATATAAAATGAATCATTTTAAACCTTATTTTACTTAAGATGATACGCGGTATCCTAGTGTATCACTCAACGTTACATATCATCATCATTTAACTGACAAAATGTTGAATAAAAGTGGAATGATTGACTAACTTGACTTAGTTTTGCAATATTATGAGATAATTTGACTCATTTTAAAAGTCAAAAAATTAAAATGTTTCACTGAGTATAAAGTCAAGCACTAGACTCATGAGTATAAAGTTAAACAATAAAATGAATATTAACTCTTATGAAGTAGATTATTTCTTTGCATACTGCATCCTTTAAATTAGCCCCTGATAGAGTCGATATGCTAATTTTGTGAAATACATTAAATGAGTTGCTTATGATTTATCTGGGGTGTGGGAATCCGCTAGTGGATTGTATAACCACAATTTTGTTCGGTTAGCCTGTTTGTTTTAACTTTTGGGAGAGCCAAAAATGCTTTCGGGAGAAGTAATAATTTTGTTACTTTGGAGAAAGTGCATTGCAGAGCACTATTTTTCATTTTCCTTTGAGAAGAATGTAAACCAAACAAGCGGAGTCGTTGTTTGCAGGCTTCATTGCAAACAGCTGTAGTAGAATGCAACCAATCCTAGTGTACTTATTATAGTGTTTTTGTTTGTAGAATTTATTTTTAAAAGTAAAATAATTTTTGTAGTCCCGAAATCAATTTTACAGGAAAGAATTGATTTTAATCACTATGAACCAAACATGAAAAATGGCAGAATCAATTTCGTGGGTCCTAAAATTGATTTTGGATGTCACATCCAAACACAATCTATCAATGGTGGAGATCCTAACTGAAGAAGCAAGTTGGAAGAGCAAGACAATGTAAAATTTATGGAATTTCAGGCGTGTTTTGCACCCATGTCATTTTCATTCCTTTTTCTTCTTGGGGTCATATTAGAAAATGTATTTCAATAAGAGAAACGATGAGATAATATCAGGAGTTCATCTTCAATCATTAAAGTATTGATTATTCATACAAGAGCAACATGAGAAAGAGGAATTGCACGGAAGGCAAGCATCAATGCAGAGAATAACCGAGTATGGGAATTACGAGGGAGAGGCAGGATGGATGTTGTGAATCTGTCGTGAGATTTCTAGCTAACTCCAGAATCTTCAGATTAGTTTCATGTTGGTCATCCTTGGACTCTTTTCTTGTGCTGTTGTTTTTATGGGCTTTATTTGGTCATAAAAGGAAATTTAGAACCTTGTGCCTTGTGTACCCATTATCTTGCTTTACCTAAGAGAAATGAAAATTGTAATCATAAAGTGGGGACAATATACTAACCCATACACCATCCATGATTGAATGAAGTGTGGACTCTACTTGAATGGAGTCCACATCCTATCCAATGGTGAATGAGTTGTGAATCGATAGTATCCCGCATCTCATGAATATAAATAACATTACTCTTTATCAAATGCTAGAACATGGTTAAGGCCTATAGTGCAGGTGGAAAGATCCCTTAACTTGAGTAGCCATATAGTAAGAGAGCGTCAAATTTGAACCTGTTAAATGTGGTCCGACACTAGTTGCCCCCGTTCTCCTCCTTAGGTTCATGTGTGACCAAATAATAATAATAATAATAAATGCTAAAACCGCCTATGTAGGCTAATATACTCTTTTCTCATATCGTAACAACCGGACCAAAAGTTTGTGGTGTGACCAAATGAACCAGCTAGATTTCAAGCATAAGGATTAAATCTTTTCAGCCAAATTATGAGTTTATGTTCATAAAAAATATTGTCAGAAAGCTTTTTCATGATCATATTCCGAGCAATATTTAATCTATGCTTTCTTTTGGGGGGGACACCTGGACTGTGATCCTTGCTGTGGCATTACACGGTAGTACTAGATCTGGGCTTTAATTATAAAAAAGTACAAGAGCAGCTAAGCTAAGAACATAAACAATATTAGAAAGCTCACTTTTAACTCTTAGTCGAATTAGTCATGTGGCTGGATCAATTTTGACTGGCCAGTTCTTATAATTATGCCCCCTTCTACTTGATAGATAGGCACAGCTGGCTGGGTCTGGTATTTCTTTTCCTGTCTTATTATAAACCATTTTTTTGGAAAACCCCTCTTATTATCAACTTTGTATTTATATTTTTCAATAATATCATATCCAAACTGAGGACAACATGCATAGTTGATCCGTACAGTCAGAGCCTCACGTTGCTTCGGGATATGACTAGATAGATTTTATAAGAGTTTGGGTAATCCTCTCTTCATGATTTACTTTTTGAGGTTAAGTTAAATCCACTCAATTTTAAGATCATATCAGGGTCTCTTGTGTCTATTACTGGGTTGCACGTGTTTGTTATTGGGTTGTACAAACTTAATGCTTCATATGTCCAATCCTAGATGTGAGAGGGTGTGTTAGAGTCACACATTCTTTCTAATTTCTCTCACTTGCAGCAAAATAATTCTAGGTTCGAAGATGGGATAAAAATTGAGTTTGCGCATATTATTGTGTTGGAAATGTCTATCTGCACAACCCAAATTGGTTGAGAATGGATCATCTCAATTTTTTTTTTTAATGAATTGAAGATATTCAAGGTAGGAAGCAGTGACTAATCTCTTTGAGGATGACTAGATAGTTAAGGAGTTTAACTACCTACGAATTGTGCTAGAACTTGTGGTGTGATCATATATTGGTTTTTATTCAAGTGATCATATCATATGAAAAGAGAAATAAAAACAAGTATTTTAAATGAGCCAATCCTATTAAAATTTATGAAGTGTGTATAACTCCTTGTGTCTATCACTATGATATAATAAAACGTGATAATAAGAAATATTGAAAGATTATTTAAGGTGTTGTTTAACCTTCGAAATTAGTGAACTCGAAGCAGCAGTGGATCCATTCATAAACTATTGGGGGCAGCTTGTGCCCCAACTAAAACTTAAAACTTTTTTAGAGGTATATAAATAAATATATAATTTATCCCCATTGTTTTATTACCAATGCCCCCATATGAAGATAAAAATAATGTTAAACTTTTTATTATGTCTATAAATTATTTTTGCCCCTATTATTTAAAATTTTTGGATCCGTCACTTATTCAAAGTGATATGGTCAACAAATATATGCTCTCTAAAACTAAATTAAAATATTCATAAAAAAAATCCACGCTTTTTTCTAACGCACCAAACCTTATTGTTTGTTATTATTATTCTTTTTGTGTGTGCTTTGATCTTTAATTCAATGAAACTAAATATGAAATCTCACCAAAATAAAAGTACAAATGAATCAATAAACCCCTCCCGTAGATGAGCTCTCCTTGATTATAAGTCTCCGTATTTGTTATCATTCATCTATTTCTTTTGCATTCTTTCTCATGATTTGCAGCATGCAATAGCAAAGTGCTTTTCCTTTTCGTTTCCTTTATTCTTTTTACTTTTTGTAATTATTCTATCATATGGCCAAAGATTTTTTAACTTCGTTGGAGGCCGAATATATCAAACATCTTGGGTGTAGTAGAAAGTTGATAATTGTTAATAATATTATTTTTTTTAAAGAAATAAAAGTAATAAAAATTATGAACCATTTCTATCCACATCTTAAATTATTGAATAGACGTACATAAATAGTTTTATATCTAATTTTTTTTAATGTGAATTATTTGTTTTGGATATGAAACATTTACGATAAAGAATTTTAGACTCTTTTGATTATAGAAATTTTGATATTATTCCATGAATAATATATTTTAAAAGTTTAAATTATGAAATAAAGACATATAAATAATTTTAAACTTCATATGAATAAAAAATTAAAGTCATAAACATGACATTTTTTTTAACATAGGTCTAGAGTGTTATATTACAGCCTGCAATTTTTGCAATAGAAATATTATTAAATAATTTCGCCATCCCCAAGTTCAACTTGGGATGGGACAAAAAATGAAAAGAAAACAAAGCATTATAAGCATAATTTTTTTCCTTTTGAAAGAAAAGGGAATAGGCCTGTGGTACTAGTACTACAATTGAAAACAGTATTGTTTTTGCTTTGCAGGCTAATTAAATATTGAGCTTCTTAATCATGGCGACCTCCTCGATTAGCAACGAGACAAATTCACATTCCCGGAAGTCTTCACTATTCAAGAATGCAACTCCAACGTGGAACAACCAAATTTTGGCACATCGGCATGTACATCCAAATAAAACTAATTAATGATGTTTCTACTTTTGCCTATGAAGACAACTTGAATCCAACACAATTAATTAAATAGAGATTAGATTTCTTTCTTTGGTTTTAATTATTTGTTTAAGTTGAATGGGTTGGTTTGTCTAAACCCACTAGTATATTTTATTATTTTTATCATCAGTTGTGCATGTTCTTTAAAAAAATATATAGTAAGGAAAACTTGCTTAGGTCAAAACACAATAAGCTCAATTATCTAGTATAAATAAAGAATTATTATTGTAACATCCCAAATCACGATTGGTCATGTGCAGGTGGATGTTTAACCCATTAATCAATGATCAAATCTCATCGAAGGTGCGCATAAACTTGTTTTAAAATCTTAATCATGAGGGCATTACCAATAAAATTATAGTATAGGACAAGTGGAAGGGAGGGTGGATCCTTCTCCTAGGGTTTCATATAATATATACCATATTATATTATATACTAATAAAAAGTGTCGGAAAGGTGATGAAGGACGCTTTTATTAATTCTTTTTTCGATATTATAATTGAATGATTTGTTTATACCTTTAGAGTATAGGACTTGTACATGCATTATATATTTGTATAATACAGTAAGCAATAACGTGTACTTTTTATTTGTTTTCTTTTGGAATAAAATATAGTGTTTGCTTTTCTTAGTGTTAGGAAAACTATATTAATTAATGTGCTTTGATTTGCTTCACTCTTGTATTAAAATAGTAACCCTTTCTCTTGTCCAAGGGATGCATAGATTATTATTGAGCATTTAACTATAGCCCAAGCAATCGAGCAAGGATAAGGGCATCTTTTTGTGCATGGATGTACATGCTTTTGATAACATCAATATCTTCTATTGTGTGTATTTTTTTATAGTATGTTCAAGTTACTTCAGATTCAACCTTTTATTCAAGTAAAGAGAAAAAGGAATATTATTCCCAACCACCAAATACTCTTTTTATTTATTTGTTTATTTTATCACCAAAAGAAGATGGATTGTGGGACAGGCTTTGCTCCCATATAAATAACTCACATTATAAAAAGCGTATCATGTGGACTTAATGGAAGGCAGAGATTATCTGAAATAAAGAATGCAGTCTGCAATAAAAATTTATATATATATAAACTCAGTGGCTGTTATAATCGAGTTCTTTTTTAGAGGAAATCACAAAAATGTTTTTTCAGATTTTTCTTATTTAATTTTATTGCAAGATTAATTTTTTATTGATTATAAAATCATGGTGATTCATGAAAGTTTATATTTCTATAAGATAGTGTTTTATTTATATTTTTATTCTTAGTTCATATGATTTTATTTATCTGATTTATTTTAAAATTTTTGAAAAAACAATAAACTGTAATTATTTTTATAGAATTAAAATAAATAAATAACAGTTATAATATTTTTCTATAATTGTTAATAAAAATATTTCAATTAAAAATAAAAATACAAAACAAACTAAACACTCAATTTCCACGTACAGTACAATAAAAATGTTGATTTCACTTAATTAAACCTTGATATTTTTATTGATATTTAACTTGTTCAAGTGGTTTAATTGAAGAAACTTATTCCTATAATAAATTAACTTGACTTAAATTAAATTAAGTGGAGCTCAATAAACCCCAAAACATAATGGTTTACATATAAAAAAACACCCTAATACTTGATTTTCCCATTACGAAACTTGTCATTAGTGAGTTTGAGGAGCAAGGACAAAGTGAAGTGAAATTCAATTCATACAAAAATTTCGATAATGTCCCGGGCAGTGTTGACATTTCATTTTTCTAAACGATATATATGATCCGATCAACATGTAGATAACACAAGAAAGAGATAGAGCATGTTGATTTCCTGATCTACCAATTATGATAGAATTCCTGTTTCTTTATTCACATAGATTAATGGAAAAAAAAATACTTGTGTTTTTTGTTTTCTAACGTGAAAAATACTTGTTAGACCATCAACATAGAGATAGAAAGACATGGATTCAAATTGACTTGCTTGGCTAATATTCTTCGCAATTCGCACTATCTTTCTAGAATGTAATAATTTAAAATCCTCCCTTGCATCATAGTTGATTGATGAGCTGAATTTGGATGCACAAACATTGTACGATTTTTTTTGGTACGATTTTTTTTTTATAATTATTTAATTATATTTTATCACATAAATCAAATATGATTAATTCTCAACCCAACTACTTCAAAAATTATATATAAAAAAATTGATTGGATAACATTGTAAAAAGATTTTACACTGTCAGCATATTTAAATAATATCCCTGATTGATTCAGTTAATTTCATGTTTTTCTTTGCTTTTGCTTGGAGAACATATCTGGTGGTCAGCTTTAAGATCTTTATGAGAGTGCCTTTAGACTAGCTATTTCTTAGCAAATTAAAACTCATTTAACTGTGTGATAATTTCATTCATATCCTTTTTTTGTACAGTTTCATTCATATCTTTTATCACAAAATAAAGAGCTTAATTTAATACACTGACATTATAAACCGTCAACTAATTATGTGTGTATTTATTTGTAATAATTTTTATTTAATAAATAATTGAGATAAATACTTTTATTAATAACATGACAATACATGATTAAATATTTATATAAAATTATTTTATATTGACAGTGTATTTGAATTAAGTTCCAAAAGAAATCCAGAGCTCAAAATAAAATGAGACGTGGTATTTCATTCTCTACTTATAGTTACGGCTTAAGGTTATACAATGGAAATTCTTGTTCAAAATTGCCAATCGAAGGTAGATAAAAAGGAAAGGAAAGCCATATATTACATGGAAAAATTAAATAGGCTGAAAAATTAAAGAGAAATGTGTAAATTCTTTTTCATAATTGCCAATCGAAGGTAGATGAAAAGGAAAGGAAAGCCATATATTATATGGAAAAACTAGATAGGCTGAAAAATTAAAGAGAAATGTGTTATATATATATATATATATATATATAAAAGTGTGTGTGTGCGCGCGCTTTTTTTTTTAACTTACAATACTTTAAATTTTATGTTGACACTTAATTTATCACTTTTAAATTTTATTAGATCTCAAAGTGAAAAAGAAAATTACCATTATATATGTGTAGGTGTCTATGAGAGTACGAACACTTACACCTCAATTTAAGTGATTCAAATGGCTAGCAACACACTAAAAGTAACGATATGCCATAGAAATGATACTTTCGGAGACATTTCAAACAAGTGGCAGAGAAATAATATGTTTTTGGTGTGATTGACAAAGAAATAATTTATTCATTAATTGCTTTATTCTAGATCAAATTCTTTTTACATTATGATTTGTTTGTAATTTAATTTTAAGATATTATTATTATTATATTTTTTATGTAATAATTTGAGTTTAATTTTACTATACTAATAGTATAAAATATTTTTATATTGTCATTCAATTAAAATATTTTAATTGTAATAATACTTTTTAAATCATAAATATAATAATCAACTATTATGATTGATATGCGATAATATATAATTAGGTAACTATGTAAAAATTTTACACTTTAATGCATATAAATTGAATATTTATTATTTAATTATACATTATTTGCATTTTTTTAAAATGCTTGTTACAATAACTATTTAAAAATATATATAAAAATAATATATAATGAATTAATTAATAATATAAATATTTGACGTTAATGATATATTGAAACAAGTTTTTTGTTCATCGTGTATATGCTAGCCTATACGCTACATACTATAATTACTTCCAGGATTTTTAAATTAAATGACGGGTACTCTTTGTAAAGATATCGAACGACGTACACGAAAAAAATAAATTACGAGACCCAACTTGGGAATTTTATAAGATATATACACTTTAAAAATAATGATTTCAACAGCTTTTCGATCAGTCATGCACTCATACTTGATTTCAATCTAACAATATGAATAACTATACGATATCATGTACAACCTTGCTAATTCACATTCTAACACACATTGAAGAGTTTATTATTTACTAATAAATTATGGCTGAAAGTGAATGAAACTGATTTATTTGGATAAGTATATTTTAAGTTTGAAATAATAACTTATATATAATTGTAAAAATTTATGAAAGAACCTAAAAACAATTATTATTTTTTAAAATTAAATTACCAAACATACATGCACAACTTGCGAGCTTCTCTAACTCCATACATTAACAAGTAAGATTCACGATCCAATTGGTTACGTTTTGAAATAAATATTTTGATTAATTGATTAAATAATTTGAGTTTACAGTTTATAAGTCTGACTAATTAAATTTACTAATTTTGATTAAAACGATATATATAGATTTTATTTTTATTGTTAAAATTTATTTATTTATTTATTTATTTTACATAGATAGATAACTTCATTTTCTTAAAAAAAAAAAAAAAACAAGTAATGGTCCAAAAGGATGACATCCTACAATAAGTGGGGATACCCAAAAACAATGGAATAAAACACTAAAAGTAAATATCTCCCAGAGGAGAAAAGAAATGAGGGTAACTTTCCTTCTATACTTATCATCTAGCTAGAGCATTATAGATATCTAAGATTAATTGCGGATTTGTCACTTTCCCCTCATCAACCTTTTACATGGTGTTTGGAAATCCTTGAAATTCAATCTTATCAAGAAATTGAATTGAATTATATGTTTTAAAAGTAACTCAAGTAAAGGAACTGAATTCTCATGAAAATTAAATCAGACCTAAATAAGTGTGATTTGATGTGAGAATTAAATTCTAACAAATAAAAATACCAAAATAACCTTACTTAAATATAATGTTTTGTTCCTAACATATTAATAAAGAATAAAATAGTAAAAACAATTATATTAATTCATTTTTAGACTCATTCCACATTCCAAATCAAGGAATTGAATTGAATTTTTTAATTTATTGATTCATTCTAAATATAAGAATTCAATTCAATTCTATGTCATTAAAGGTTTCAAAATGTCCATTTAATTCCTATCAAACACCAACCTCCAAATGATAAAAGCAACTAGGTTGGAAGAAAGAGAGTCATGGCGGTTCCGGTGAAGGATCTCCACCAACTCCGTCCACCACCGTCATAAAGGGAGTTGAGTCGTGAAGCTTGTCTACCTCTATAAGTCCACTTTCTCCCATACCACACCTGCTGAAAGTGAGGGACATGAGAGGAAACGATGGTTAATTAATTATTGTCTCAGGTTTTGTGAAACACCAAGGGCATGCATCTTCGATGCTTAGGATTCTCTTCTTCATAATGCTTCTCATTGGAATCCCATCAAGAGCAAGCTTCCATATTAGAACTCGAATTTGTGAGTAGTTATTACCACTCTTTTTTAACTATTGCCACTCCCATTCAATTAGTTTTTTGTGTAATTGTTCTAAAATACCTTTTCTCTTTATTAAACTAATAATCGATTATTCTTTTAATATTAATTAAGCTCACAATTATCAATATTTTATTTTTTAAAATATTTTTTATTTGTGCTTTTGCAATATTCTATTTTATGAAGAATGCTTTAGCTTTACTACTTTTCTCATATAATATATACAATTTAATTTTTCACGTAAAAAACACAAGTATAGAATTGTGCTACGAAAAAAATAAATTTTTATTAAAGTTTAAGATTTTTGTTTTCATTTTTAAAAGTTACCTAACATATTACTTTAAGTTACTAATTTTTTTAATAATTATGTACAATTAAAATAGAAATTTATATTAACATTTAATGATATATTATCACATAATTTAAAATATTATGCAACTATACGAGACGTAAAAATATTCAATAAGACTGAAAAATTATTGTTAGATAACCGCATAACTTTTTTACATCAAGAAGGAATATTACTTAAACTTTAAAATTTTATTAATGAATATTTTTTAATTCAAAATTTATTATGTCAAAAAAAATGTACATAGCTTGTTTTCATTTGATATCATATTCATAGAATAGTAAAATAGAAAAGTATACTGTTATCCTAAAAAATATACAAAATTTTATTTGATATATAAACTAATTTTAAGATCAAGAGAATATATATATATATATATATATATATATTCTTATGGAGATTATGAGAATCAATTTGTAATACAATTATCTTTTTTATGTTAAAAATTAAATTTTGTATGTTCATGAGAAAAGTAGTAAAAAATAAATTTTGTTGATAGAACAGAATATTACAAAAGCTCAAATTATTAAATATTTTAAAAATTCAAATATTAATAATTGTGAGTTTAATTAATATTAAAGGGACAATAGATTATTAGTTTAATCATAGAAAATATAATGAAGGGTATTTTAGGATGATTACATGAGATGTTAGTTTAGTGGGAGTTACAATAAGTAAAAAAGAGCGGCAATTGCCACTCCCCTCAAATTTTTCAGAGGGATTTTGAGTGACCAAATTGACTTTCACAATGTCCTATTTGCACAGTAAGGAGGTAGAGCTTCGTTTTGAGGGTGGAAGAAGAAGGCTATTTTGTAGTCGAATTTTACTGAGTAAGCATCAGGGTCCGGGTGCGAAGAGCATAAGCCATGGGTGTGGTGCCAAGGCTGGAGCTAGCACTTGTGGAATTGGGGATTGGATCCCTGATTATAGAAGGTGACAATAAAGATATTCTTTTTGAGTTTTGATTAAAAATGGGGTAGATCTATCTCCCACTAGACTAATCCTATCTCATGGGTGTGGTGCCACGAGTGGCATTGCTTCTCAACTTAGTTTTTAAAGGACCAATTTGTTCCTAGATCTTATTGTAATAGGATGGCAGATAGTTAACCCATTTAGCAACAGAGATATTAAATCAAGTCTGGCTAGTGAGGTCTCCTCAAGTCTATGGCATGTACTCTTTTTGCACTCTGAGCTTGAATAAATTCACATTTTCATTAAAAAAAAATTTTACTTATTTTAAATGATGTTTATTGTAAAGAGTATAATTATCATGCACAAACAGGATAATTATTTTTATATTGTTATGTAATAAAAGGCTACATGTGTGTCTATTATGAGATTATGGATAGTTTAAATTTTAGAGACTCATAAAAAATTATAAGTTGTCAATGTAAAGATATTTTCCAATTTCATTGTATTTCAAGTAATTCCTACTTCAAATCAGAAAGGGCATATTAGTGCTTAATAATTGTAACTAGTTTTTCCTTTCCTTTCCCTTCCTCTCTTTGATAACACTCCGTACATTGATACTTGCATAGTTGCATTGCATTTGATTGGTGCTGACCCTTATTAACGTACACGTGGTACCCACTACCCTGAATCTTGACCGTCCGATTTCACCATCCTTAATCGTGCGGTTCATTTGAGTTTGGTTGGAAACACGAGGTTGATGGTTGGCGGTGCCACATTGGACGACAATTTCAGAGTGAAAAAGAAGAAAAGGCAGAAGGGAAGAAAAGAGAAAGAGAAAGGGCATGTTAATGTTACGTGGGACTTTAAAGTGTTGGGTCCCCACTTCAACGTGAATTGGTTTTGGTTCCCTAACCCTGTACCCATTTCAATCCCCACCAAAGAATGCATGGGTCCCTTAAAGGAAATACGATATGATAAAATCAAAGGAACAATGGCATTTTCACTTATTAATATAATATTATAATAATATAAGTTTGACTCTCTCTTTGTTATGAGAAGGGAAGCCACCAATTTCACCATCAATCACCATTCCTTGCCCTCCGCCTTTATTCTTCTCACGCCTTTTAGGTCTTGGGATATTTATTTTCAATTTCGATTTTCAACTGCTTCCTATATATCTTTCAAGTTTCAACCATGTAACTAGATATTTTCCTTTGTACCCCTTTTAGGCTGCGAAGCTTGAGAATAATATTTCTCATTTAACAATTTTATGTGACCTTATTATATGAATATTTTCACAATTATTTAGGAAAGTAAAGTACATAGACTATATCGCTAAAAAGTTTTTTTTTTTTATAAAAAGAAGAAGCTTATCCCAATCTAAAATCAGAATATGTCTCAAAGTTCATTGAATAAAGGAAATACTTATAGATCACTCGTCAATAAATAAACATGAAAATTGAATTTAAGTTATGACTATATATACATGAACAAAAACTTTATGCCGAAGTTAATGCTCACTTAGGTCTCTCAAATTACATGCATAAATCACTTGAATCCCAAAACTCTAAACTCTAATTAATTAGTTCCTAGAAATGCCAATCAACCCAACACGAGTAGGGATACCAATAGGCTATCCCTCCCCATATTAAGCCAAAAAATATTATTTGCACTTATAGGGTGTAGGATACTGTGCGAACTCACATCTCATAGGGTCTACATCTTATTCAATGGTGGATGGAGTATGAGTCAGCATAGTATCCACATCCCATGAGTATAAATAACACAATTTTATTAAGCCATGTCCTATATGGGTGGCAGCCAGAAAAAAAAAAAAAAAAACACACACACACACACACACACACACAAACACAGCCAAAAGCCTACATGGACCTAGTAGGCCACAACCTGCAACCCATGCTTACAAAAGAAATTTCTGCAACATTTTTTTTAATGGGCTAGTCTTAGCCCTAGCTCACATATGAGCTTGCTTTAGTCCACCTAGTTGGATTAAGAGAAACCCTTAGGTAGGTTGGGACAACTCATGTGTGAATCGAGATTAGGGCTAGTTTGTTAAGAAGTTTAGAAAATTTGAAATTTTTGTAAGTGGGTTAACCCATGGACTAACTTTGACCCACATAGACTTAGCGTTTGAGCCCCATCGCCTTTTTATGAGTGTGGACTTTTGGTTCTGTACGCTTTTTAGTCTTAACATGTTGGAATTTAACCCAAAGTCCTACATCGAGAAGAACTGAAAGCTTCGCAAGTGTGTCGGTCTATATATATGGTCTTTAGTTATCTGGGTTAGGCATCCTCTAATAGTAGAAATGATCCATATAGGTAGTTTTAAGAGCTGTCCATGTGAAGTAATGTTTTGTAATAATGGTTTATACCTTAAGTCGTTTAAAAGTTGAAGATAATTGAAGATTTTGGAATTTTTTTTATAGGGATTGTAGATATAGACAATTAAGGCTGAATCATGTTAAATTCTATTTTCTTTTATGTAATTTTTCTTCTAGCATTATTGTCTTTAGTGAGAGTTGGTTTATTTTTGTATTTCTTTTATTTCTAGCACATAACATAGCCCATGTAGTCTAGTGCTTGTTTTGGGTGAGCCCATTTGACAGTAGTTCTTGATTTTATAATTATGAATCATGGTAGCTCTTGATGGGCAAATCCTAACGAGTTAGTGAATTAATTTGAGTCAAAATTATTAGTTTTAGGGATTAATTTGATTTAGTGTTGTATGTTTAAGAACTAATATAAATTGTTTATGCTTTGAAGAACTAACGTGATTCACAATTACAGAATCAAAACTAATCAATCAAATTTTAAATTTTAAAGATCAAAATAACTCACATATACAAATACAAAATTTAAAATATCATTAAATGGGTTTTTTTTTTCTTCTTTCCTTACCGGGAAAAAAAAAATCCCTCTTTTCGTTGAGATAACGACGAGTTCTATTTAATTGCAACCAGAACCTTTTTTCTTTTGATAACCCAGAACATGTTAAATTGTTAATTATGTATACACATGTTTTGATATTTTTGCATATCAGTTAAGTAACATGATTTTGTTTTCTGTTTTTGTTATTGACATTTTTATATATATTTAATAGTATTTGATGAATATTTTAATTGAACAATACGCATGTCACCATATATTATGATATTTTAAAATAACTATATAAAAAATGAATAATGCAAATGATGAATTTGAAGTAATAACTAACAACTACACTAGTTACAACCTTACAAGATAATTTTTTATTTTAATATCATAATTCAAGCAGCATGAATAAGAAATTGTTTACTTTTTTTGTAACCAAAACAAGCGGGAATAAGAAATGGAATAAAAAATATTGGAAAAATCCCAATCTTGCCAACTGTGGACGATCAAAGGTGATAGTTCCATATTATTTTAATAAATGTAAACATTACGTCGACAAGGGTATTAGTTTTTGGTGACATAATATGAATTAAGAATAAAGGCATTTCAAGCTTTAAACTCATTGTTTTGGTTAAGTTTTATTTTCTCATCTTGCGAAGGAAATGTAAAGTTCGTCCTTTTGTTACTTTTTTTGCTATTTTATTATTATTATTATACGTCGTCAAACTTTATTATATTATTCAACACATAATTAATTATTTTCTTATGCACAGCTTTTAATTGTGAGGCTTGAATTTGAGGCATGCTTTGTATTTTCTTTTTTGCTTTTTCAAATATATGTTTATCTATCTTTAGACGGACTCTTCAAATTTATTATAAGCTTTAATTCGTATTTACATAGAATATTCTTACTTTATCTTATCTTATTCATTCAGTTTCCAGTTGTCTTGGCCTCTCAATATATCCATATCTTTCACCGTTATATTTTTCATTTTATTCCAACTTGAAAAATAAGTGCTTGTCACTTTATTTTGATTTGTAAATTTCCCCGTTTGTTTCTTGCACCTCACATTTATATTGCTCTTTAATTTATTCTATTCTATATCTCAAATTGCTTTATTATTGTTTTTTTAATGTGACACATTGCTTCAAGTTTAATTTAGAAGACACCAGTGTACGTTTGAATATTTTAATTTACTATGTTTGACTATAACCTGCTTGGTCTTAGTTCCAATGAATGTAGTTATTTTAATGAACATTTCTTTAACTAATTGCCTTTATTAAAATATCTATACCAGTTCAGATTTAAATTCAATATTTTAGGCATCCAATCTTGTCGTGGTTGGTATTACTCATTTTTAATTCTAACATTTAATTTATCCACTATTAATTTATTGTAAATTAATTTAGAAATTCCACATAGTTCAGTGATAATATTAATTTTTTCTAACTTATTATATTAGTTAATATTTACCCCACAACTGCACCCCACTACAGCTGAGTTGGGAATGTGATGAGTGCTGACGCTTGCACATGCACTCGCATCATGAGCGCGTGAGCATGGAAAACAGGAAACGAATTTATGTATTTAGTATTATATTATTATCTCCATATTTATTATTATTTTAAATACCAAAGAAGGAAAGATAAATAAATAAATAAAATAAAGTGAGACACGCTACTTATTTCGGATTTCATTATTCTATCAGAAGACAATGTCTCTGCCATGTTGGCACCGTCAAATCAAGACCGTCAGATTGGGAGCCAATCCAACGGCAACAACAGCGCCGAGATCCTTATCAGCAAATCCTAGCCGTCAGAGAGAGGGACATTTTGATGCATGAATCGTGAAAGTGAAACATTCAACCATTTTCTCTTTTTTATCAATAAACAAATAAGGAAAAGGGGAAGATCAGATTAGCAGATTATTATTACCATATTCAATAATTTCCCTCTTAAAATAAAACAAACAGAATTAAAAAATATAAAATTTAAAAATAAAAGGAGAACAAGAACAAGAAGAGAAGTGGTACTGTGTTGCTCTTACATATACGAAGGCACATCAGAGAGAGAGAGAGAGAGAGAGAAAGAGAAGCTCCGCCGGTCCCCGCCGTGAACGGTGAAATTCCGGCAACGCGCCGCCGTGAACTGAAATCGATTTCTAGGCGAGATTGATTACATGAGACAAGGAAGAAGCTCATGGATAGAACCAGAGAATCGAAGAGAGCATCCATGGTGTCCTCCACCGCCGGCAACGGATTCCAAAGGCGCAGGCATCGAACAATCACTCTCAGAGATTCTTCCGGTATCAATACGAAGATCTTCACCTTTGTCGTCGTCGTCGTCATCATCATCATCTTCTTCTTCTTCTGTGTTTTTTGCTACAGTTTTCGAACTTCTTTTGTTTGTGTGTTGATTTTGCAGAGGAAGGTGTGAGCAAGAGAGGGAGGAGCAAGAGGAGGAGAAGCTCTCACTCGCGGAGGGACGAAGGAGATGAGCACAGCACCGAAGAGAGCGTCGGAAACGAACAAGACGACGACGACGACGTTCTGCAAGGCGCCGGAGCTTCAACGACGACTCGTTCCGCCAATAAGATGACGACCACGACGACGTCGCTCGCTGCTGCGGCCTCCGATCAAATCCTTCGCCGGAGCTTCGCGCCTCCGCCGATGAAGGTAACCGACGAAATGATCGGCGTCGCGGTTCCGAGGAAAGCTCGTTCAGGTGCTTCGAATAACGAACTCTTCGTTTTTTTTTTCTTTTGCTCCGTTTACGATTTTCACTTTCATAGTGCTGAGTTTTTCATTCCTTTTTTTTTTTTGTAATTTGATTTTTTTTTGCTTTTTTGCAGCTTCTGTGAAAAGATCGAACGAAAGTTGTGTCTCTACAAGTGGCGGCGGCGGCGGTGACCAGAATTTCCGGCAACGGTCGAATTCTCCGGTTGAGCCGGCGTCGCCTTCTTCTTCGAGTGTTTCTGTGAAGAAGAAGATGGTATGTGTGCAATCTTCTTTTTTTTTTTTGAAAAAAAAAAGTTTTTGAGGTGTATATAATGTAATGTAATGTTATGTTGCAGAAAGCGATTGGAAATGCTTCAAATAAATTGAAATCGTCGTCATCAGAGATTGAGATTGAGATAGCTGAGCTTCTGTATGGTTTGATGACTTCAAAGAACCACGACACTTCTTCCTCTAAGGATATTATTGGTGGGTTTGAATTTTTTTAGATTTTTTTTTCCTTTTTGATCTTTTAATTTTTTTTTAATAATTTTATATATATTTTTTAAATTGGAATTTTTGTTTCCAGAGGAGAAGAAAGTGGATGAGTGTAATAATTATTGTGCTTTAGTTCCCTGTAATTCAACAACAGCTGAGTTTGTTAGGATTCAGAGTGAGCAACCTGCAGCTGCCGGTGTGGATTGTCATGGTGGTAATGCTGCTGTTCATGAAAATGGATCATCAGAGGCTCCGAAAGAGGGCATTGGGGAAGATAAGAGGAATTCGGCTGATGGATGTGTTGTTGTGGCAGATAGAAGATCCTTCTCTCCCGCAAGGGAATCGCCGGCGGCACGCACCGAGTTGAATGCTGAGAAACAGGATTCAGCTTCTACCAAAGTGTGAGCACCAAAGAGCAATAGTTTTCATTTATTTATTTTTTCCCTTGCTATTGAATATGCTTATTGGGACATATTTTACGATGAGGTATAATAGTGTCATTTGATTGATATAGTCAAGTGAAGAAAGACTTAGGGGGCGTTTGGATGAGATATTTTTGGGTGAAAATTGCTTTTTTTTTTCACGAAAAATCAATTTTCGTATATTTGGATAATTTTTAAAAAATAATCAGAATCTTAAAAAAAAAAAATCAATTTTCAGTTTTTTTTATTTAAACTTAAAAAGTAGCTTCTAAAAAAATTAATTTTTCAGTTTTCTCTGTTATATATATCAAATTTTAAGTTTCATAATCACTTTTTTTAAAAATCTGAAACAACCCTTAGATGATGTTGTTGTTGTGGAATATTCTTGTTGGAATAAGTGATTGTTGACCTCATTTCCTTGTGGCTGTTGCTTTTAGGATACCTGATGTTCCGGGGGCAAGCGGCCAAAGAATAGGCAAGTTTGAGATAGATCTGATGGTGAGGATTCTTCTTGTTACATTTCGATTACATTTCCCTTGGTTTTTGCTGTCAAATATCTGAAGAAAGGGTGCCTTTCCAACAGGCGCCTCCTCCTATGATGCTATCCCCGGAAGGGGATGAGTTATCAAAGGGCAATTTCACATCAGAGACTAAAGCCTTGGCATTGGATTTGGAAATGGTGAGTAGGTTGACTGTGAATGTAGAATAAATATTTGTTCACTCTTTGCTCTGTTTCATCCTTCAACGTGTCACAATTTCTGACGCAGAAGAGAGAAGATAGTAATATCAAGGTTGAAGACAAGGAGGAAAAACCAGTTAAGAAAGGGAAAACCGCAGAAGAAAAGCGTGATGTGCTAAAACATGATTTGGAGAAGCCAAGCAATAGATTAGAAGAACAGGATAAGAATAAGGAACAACCTACTAAATCGTCAAATGCCATAGTAGAGAAAACTGGTAATTTGATATTTTCGACTTATTTTTGTGTACAGTACCATGTCAACTCTGATTTTGTTTCTGACCCATTTGTTGATTTGAAGTCTCTTAACACTGCTTCTTTCCTTCTTCAGCTCAATCTAGTTCAGTCCATCTATCAACAGCTGTATCAGGATGTCCAAGCATTCGGTATTAGATCATTACTTTCCTAGGATCATGCCTATTTCTTCATTCAGACACACTGATTTTACTTAATATTTGGTCAAAGCAATAAACTCACTTTGCTAAGGTCAACAACTATGATTGGCAGATACACGCCACCCTTGCAGACAGCTGTGAAAGCTGATAAAGCTGTAGGATCGTCGACAACGTCAGAGGTATTGTAACTTGCCACTAAATTTGTTCTTATTTCAGTCCTCTTTTATTCTCACGAGTGGTAATATAGAAACATCCTTCCCATTTACATGGAATGATATCATGATAATTCCTGCATAATTCAAACATGCAGCCTGGGAAGTCTTTTCTTTCTCAACCGCAACCAAAGAGATGTGCAACCCATCATTACATTGCTCGTAACATCTTCTTACACCAGCAGTTCACAAAGATGAACCCCGTTTTGCCACCAGCTTATGGCTCTGTTTGTTTGAGTGGCACAAAGTCCAACAATGTCAACTATGTGCCCTCTGCAGAAAGTAAGGAGGCCATTGGGAAGCAATCTCAGAAACAATTGCCAGGTGTGAACCAGAATGCTGTGAAAGAGAAAGGGTTGGCTGTGGCTGCCACAAGTGATCCTAGCCTAACTGCAATTAAAAGTTCTAATAATGCCAACCCAGTGGATTCAACACAAAGGACGCAGCTGGTGCTCCAGCAAGGCCCCCATCCTGGGTCAACTGGTAATCTAATGGTATGGTCTCTGTCTTCTATTTGCTTCAATACAATTCAAAAGTAGGGTGTTATCTATTTTACTGATTGCATTAGTAGTCGTCGTCTTAAAAAGTTGTGCTTTAACTTTGAATGTAGCATGGTCCTGCTTTCCTATTTCCTCTGGGCCAGCATCAAGCATCAGTAGCAACAGCTACAAGTCACGCAGGAGGTATGAATAACACCACCAGTGCTTCCTCATACAATAAGTTCCATAGTTCCACTTCCAGAGCTCTTGCTACCTCCTCAACTTTGCCAGCTGTAGCTGCTTCAATGAGCTTTAGCTACCCAAGTTTTTCAACCAATGATACTCCGTATGTGACAATAGTTCAGAATAATGGGTACTCATTCCCCTTTTCGACCTCAATTGGAGCCCATGCAGCGGCAATCACTGGTGCACACCCTGCACAAGCAACACATATACTCAATGGACCTTGCTACTCTTCTCAGACAATCCAATCTTTTCAGCATCCGCAACAGAACCTTCACTCACAGGTACTGGTTCAACCAAATTATCTCACTGCAAGCACACCAGGTAGTTCATCATCTCATAAGCAGTCAAAGGGTGCTCAAGTTAATGACAATAGCATTTTGACCTCGCCAACTATGCAATCACAACAGTCACAAAAGCAACAGAACTCCGTGTCTCGTCCTCTCAAGCATGAAACTGACATGGGTGGAGACAATGCCTCATCTGTTGCTAATCGGAAATCTTTCCCTCAAAGGAATGTGCATGGGCAGAGCTTCACAACTCCAGTTCAGCCAGTGACCTTCTCTTTCAGGCCGCCTGCAGTTTCAGATATTGTTGGTGGCAACAGTGGTAATTTTGGTGACAAACAACAACAGGCTTTGAAGGGGGGAGTTGAGATTATACCTTCTCAAGCATTTGCAATATCATTTGCTTCGTATAATGGGAACAATGTTGCCTCAAACCTTAACTTCTCATCCATGGCACAGAACCCAATGATATTTCAGAGCCTGCCTGAGGTTGCATGGCAAGGATATCAAGCTGCAAGTACACCTCACACTACTCAGCCAAGGACTTATTCAATAACTGAGGGGAAGAGTGGAGGTAATTCTTCCCATCGAGATGATGAAAAGAAAACTAGTCATGGGAAGTCATCAACTAATAATGGGCCAAAAACTCTGGTTTTTGATCATTCATCAAAGAATCTCAACTTTGTGTTATCTCCTACTAATGGAGACTGGCCTAGTTGCTCCATTGCTTCTACTGCAGTAACGAGTATGGCTTCGACTGCTGTAACCAGTGTGCCTCTTTGTAGTAATGCTTCAAGTTCTCAAGAGCAATCACAGCTGCTTCACCTTCAGAAGCAGAATGGCATGCAACAGCAGCAACCTGCTATGGCTACTCGATATAAAGCATCACCCACCAATGTTACTTCTGCTACAAAACTTGCAAACAATGCTCCTGTTTTCGCACAAACTCAATGCAGAAGTTCTAATCAAGGTTCTAACTCTAGGAGCTCCGAACGAACTATGGATTCTCATGTTCATCACACCTCCATTCTAACATCCAATACTCCAAACCTCAAAAGTTTCTCTCAGGAGCAAGGAAGAGCTTCACAGGGTCGTATGCAAATTTCTTTTGGGGGAGATTACATAACATCCCTGCCACCCCATGGGCAACAACTACTCACTAACAACCAGCCTGTGTTTACAACAGTTGCAGGCTCTCCACTGAATGGGGGCACCTTGAAGCCGAATACAGAGGGAAGGAAAGTAAGTTCATCAATGAACACTACACAATTGCCGCAAACTCAGAATTCTTCTGCTGGGAGTGGCAAAAAATCTTCCCCAGTTTGTGGGAGAAATATCCAGCCAATCTTAAGCCCATGCCCGAGCCAACTATCTGAGCTGAAGTATTAAGTGAAAAAAAATTGGTGTCCTGCACCAAAAATCTATGTCCTGGAGGCCCTTGCTGCTATTGCTTCTTGCTGAAACTGCAATTGATGGGTTTGATACATGCACTCATTCGGGATCCAGGATAAGGTGAAAAACAGAAGTTTTGGTAGTATTTTGGTGGAAGGTGCGAAAGATTTCGCAACGTAGCAGCCAGGCGCTGGCGCTGGAGTTTTGCCTGCAGATCTTCTCATAGTTGGCAATAATTTATAAGAGATTGTAGCAATGTTGATGCAGTACACGCTCATCCGAAAGACGCCCATCTGAAATTCAATCTTGTGCACCTGGTGGTTACCACATTTACTGGTGCGGTGGGGGTCAACAAAAGAATGAGTGATAATGAAAATTGGAATACATTATAGGCCTACAGTTTTTGAAATAGTAAGGACTGCTATCTTGTCATATTTTTAGGTTGGTTGGCTTATGAAGGGCTTCTACATTCTGTGGGATTCTAATTAATTTGACACATTAAAGCAATTCTATTATGTATATAAATATGTCCTTTTTAGCTCCCATAGCAAGAAATGTACTTAAAATTCATTTTTTTTTCAATTAAAAAGCCTGCATTTTTTTTTTGGAAAAATTTGTTTTTATGGTGTGTGATGTGGATTGAAGGGACATTGACAGTTTCTTCATTTATCTTTATGTTCTTGGATTTTTATTCATGTCCGATGTCCATGGATCAAACAAAAAGCACGATGGTTTTTACAGTGTTTTATTTTGCATGGCGTTTGTTTCACTGTTGCAACTTTCAAGTGAAAAAAAAATGATTTCACCTGTAACAGATGACAACTATTAAAGATATTACTATGTTGCCACATTTTATAGGAGTTAACGAGTGGACTAAAACTATTAAGGCCAAATGAAAAAAAATTACAACTTTGTAAGTATTTGTGACTAAAGGATATGTCTAGTTAAGCAGTGAAAATGAAGAATTTTTTATGGATGAATTTTATGAGTAATATTAGATAAAATCTTTTGAAAAGTGCAATGAGAGTATGAGATACAAGCTATAAAATAGCTGTAATTTTTTGTTTTATTTTTTTTTAATACCGAATTGTATCTTTTGAAAATGCTGCCACAGGTGCCGATTTGGCATTTGTTGGGGTCCAACGTTGCAGACGGGGTTGGACTGAGGGTGAGTGAATACAACAGTTTTCGATTTGTCGTTTGAAACAGAATCGCCATCATATGCGCAATAATGTGACACTCTGTCCTATTTTACAACTGATTGATAGAGAAGCACTAGCACGTCTATTAATCAAAACTGCCATTAGGTGTGCTTGATGTCTAAATAAAGTTAGACGGAAAGGTTTGAGGTCATTGTCCCAGGAATTCGCAATATACCCATAACATAAAAAGTTAATAATCCTCAAAGATGACAAGTAACTCTCAAGCATATATATATATATATATATATATCAAACAAAGTTGAAAATGAAATAGTTCTCAAATTTTTATGACATGTGGGATAGCTAATGGTGCATTTGATTGGTCTCAAAATATAACTTTTAGTTTTCATTTCATATTTTTCAGTTAGTTTTTATTTCTTAGAATTTTATAAAAGAGAAGTGAAGATCACAATCTGATTTTATTTTTTTAGTTTTTAATTTTTTTTTATAAAATCTTAATAACAGAAAAACAAAAAATAAAATTAAAAATTATTTTCAGCCTTTCAAGTTGCAACGTTTGCCATTGTGCTATTATTGTCCAAGTGGAAGCCAGCAAGTAGTGATTTGACTGTCTAACATAACCATAAGAATTCTTCGTACTAGGAAGAAGAATTTTTCTGTGACATTGATTTTATCGCCTTTTCTGGCCCTTAATTTGTCTTCTTGTGACTTCTTAGTTATTTTGTTCACGTAATTCATCCAGCTCACGCAACCAGGAATGGGTCCTTTGGGTTTTTGTTTTTTTATTTAAGTTATATGCACTCTCATTATTAAATAATTTTCCAGACATTTAGTTATATATTATCATGTCAGTTATAGTTTTTGATTAAATTATTTATTATTTTAAAAATATTATAAATAATAACATGTGATTGAATAAGAATATAAAACTTTTTTATATTATTGATATATAAAATTTTATTCTTTTTTCATCCATGAGAGGATTTTTCACTTTAGTTGGAATTGAACTTGCAATGAATCTCTACTAAAATGGCAAAGTTGTCATTGTATCGGTAATGGTAAATTTGTGGAAATGGATTATGGAAAGTGAGATGGTTATTATCAATGGATTAATTGATGAGATCCACACACCATACATTTTATTAATTTATAGGCGAAAACTTTTTCACTTTCTTACTTTAGAGGTATTCTTAATTCAGAGGGGTTCTTACTTTAGAGAATCTACATTTTAAATTTATAACTTTTTGTCTTATGTTAATAAAAAAGGGAAAAGAATATTTCTTTTTTTTTTCTAACTATTTGACACAAATGAAAAAAATTCGTTTATGAGCCAAGTATAAATGGATAAAACACTTATTTTGATGTTGAAATTAGAATCATAATATAAAATTGTAGTTCTAATTTCAATTTTTTTAAAAATTAAAATTGGCCTACGATCATAACTTTGGATGACAAATGAGATATGAGAGTAAAAATTGAAAATGGTTTTTTTTTTTATTTAAAGAAAAGTTTAGATGGGGATAATTGTTGGTATCTCCCAGGTTAGTGAAAACCCCTAACTGTTTTGAGAATTTCTAAAGGAATTATATACCGCTTCACCAATAAGGCGAATTCAGTTTAATCTTTGTGGGGGTGGGGAGGGATGGAAGCCTCTAGCTCCTTAAAATCAAACCAAATTTCTCTCTACCTATATTATGCAAAGACTTTTTTTTACCACATAAAAGCGGATCTTTTCATTTGCAAAAAAACACCATAAGTGTCAAATTTCAATCCTCACCTTTGAATTTTGACATGATAGTGTGAGGTTTCAATCCTTACTTTTAAATAAGTGAAGAAAAAATTTAACCATTTCAAAACATTACTTAATGAATGATCATAATTTAACATGTCATTAAAAAAAAATTGAGAGGATCCATTCCCCTTTTACCACTCCGTCTATGCCTTACATGCAGCATTATTGATGTTTCAAGAGAGCATCCTATATTCCGAGGCTACTCCTCCTAAAATTTTCATTTTTTGTTCCTTTTAGTCAAAGTCCATTATCATTTGTTCGAAGCTTTTACAACAAACTGGCTGGGCCTTGGATTCGTTTTTGCTTGGACTTAGTAAGACAGAATCCTTGGACCAGAAAAAAAGAGGAAAAAGTAAGATAGCATCTAACAATTTTTTACTAGAATTTAATTTTGATGTATTCTATTTTTCGCTGTTATTTAATTAAAAAATTATTGAATTTTTAAATAATAAATGAGAGAGTTAATTATTATAATTGATGTGACTATATATTATTAGATGATTGTGTGAAAATATTTTATATTGTCAGTGTATAAAAATTAAATCCTTTTTATTATTAATTTGTCTAAATGATATAACTATTTATTTAAGTTGCTATTATTTGCAAGTAAAAATATAAGCTATGTAGAATCTAGAATATTTAACATTTTCTTTGACGTGCTAGAATATTTAACATTAAACTACATAGATCGAGGACATTTTTTTTTATTATTATTATTGAAGTTCAATGACATATTTAATTATTATTGAGTACGAGCAGGTTGCATTTCCTTTAGCTCAGATTAATTTTTTATAGCGTGCTACATAGTGTATTAAAATTCCACAAGATTACTGATTATGTTCTTACATGTGTAATTTCTTCCGTTTATCCAATTTATTATTTAGAGTTTAGATTAAGATTTTTTTTTTTTTATTTCTCAAAATACCATTCACCCGATAGGGAAATAAAAAGACGCATAAATTTGGCCTTTACTATAACAGCTGTCAGAAAATGAAGAGTATACATCAAATAAAAAATAATGTCTTTCTTTCTCTTCTCTCATCGAAACAGGGGGAATCGCAGAAGAAGGGCACCACTTGTTTTTCATGGAGATCAACTTACCAGGAATCTTCAAATCAATTAAAAAACAAAAAGAACTTCTAAAGAATCTCGGCATATATGATCACATGCCAATAATTCAATATTTAATCAGGACGTGCATAACCAAGACTTTATTTATTATCTTTAATCAGGCATGACTGAGACAAATTCTGGTAAAAGATGGCAATAGAAAATATCTGAGAAAGAAAAAGATGAATAAATAAATTTAAAAAGAGTCGGCCCTATTTGTTTCATGTACTTTGTCATTGTTTATTGGCTTATAATATTCCTCTATGTGATTGAAGTTATCTTTAGATATTTGATGTTGAGTGCAACAAAAATGTGATAAAATAATATAAAATAAATAGAGTAGAATGGTTTTTTTTTTTTGGTGTACAATAGAGTAGAATAGTTAAGTATTTTATTCAGTTATTTGGATATTAAAAATAAAATAGACAGAAATTTGTACAGTATTATTTAGAAATATGATAGAATACAATAATAAACATTCAATTATTTGTTTTTATTTTATCTCATTATTCTTTTTCTTTTGACGTGATTTTATCTAAATATTCTAGAATTATAAAAATGTAACAAATAGTGAATTAAGGGAAATAGAATGAATTTTAAATATGTTGTATTTCGAAATTTTTGAATAATAAAATGGATTTAATTTTATGCATCGATAGTATAAAAAACATTTACACAATCATCTAATCATGTATTATTATAAAAGTTATAATAGTTGATTTTCATACTCACTACTTGAAAAGTCATTTAAGTAAAAGAATTTAATTGGATGATATTCTAAAATATTTTTATACTATTATTGTATCAAAATCAAACACCAATAAAATTTAGCACTATTACATTCTACCTATTTTCTCCATTTTTATCTAGCTTTTTAGGTAAAGTTGATTCAGCATTTCAATCTCAAAGTGAAGTGGAGATTATTAAATTTTTTTATAATTTTACCTACTATTTTTATTTATATTTAATATATAATACATTATAAAATTTGCATAAAAAAGTACTTACTGCATAAAAAAATACTTATAAAATAGGTTAATAAATTTTTTTGAAAAATTGATTTCCTAAGAAGAGACTAAAGTAATTATAAAGGGAAATAATTTTTTTTATAGTATCTATTATCAACCGTCATAACTAAGGTTCTAAAAACCGGACTGGACATCGAACTGGTCAGGGTAAGGGTTCAGAGGTCCAATAGGAATATAACCGGTATATAATAAAACCTGTATTTATATAAATATATAAAAATATAAAATAAAATATATGTCATAAAAATTAAAAATTAAATTAGGTATCAATAAAACCATAGAATATAACATAATTCATCTCTTAATTAAAATAAATATTATCTATATGAATCAAATCTCTCAAGTTACTAATTCTTATACCAGAAAAAGAAAAGAATTAGGAAAAATGAAATTTGAGACTTTTTTTTAAAAAACCTCAAAATGATATCATTTTGCACTTTTTTTATTAAAGAAAACAGTTTGGCAGGCCTGGCCAGTTTGCCCAGTTCTCGGCCAGTTCGAAGAGGTCCGACACTAATTCTTTGTCAACCAATTTTAGGGACTAACATGGACCTGACAGCAGGTCAATTCTTGGTTCAATTGGTCCGACCGGTTGGTCTGGTCCGATTTTTTGTCATAACTAATCACTGTGAGACAACAAGAAAATGAGGAAAGAAAAAGGGTTTTTTGCGAAAATAAAATAAAACACATACGATATTACAGGAATGAACTCGATTAGAGTTGTTTACATATATGTCCTGATTTTATATAATGGAAGTCGACTATAAACAAACTCCACACCAAGAAGAAGTCGACTATACACGACTACCCTTCCTAATGGCCTGTGCTCTTTGTGCCCCTCTGCCGCTAACAGTTGTGTGAGACAAGTCGACTATAGGCGAAAATTTAGTGCCCAATGAAGTCGACCATAGTCGACTTTTTTGCTCAATCAAAGTCGACCATAAACGACTTTTCGTACGTGTCAGAGGCCTTGCATAGTCGATTGTAGTCTACTTCCAAAGTCTAATGCAGTCGACTTTGGCTGTCCATTTCCCTATAAATGGAGACGTTTGTGGATGACTTCATGCACAATGAGTTCGCGGGAGAAGAAAAAAAATGGGGGAGGAGGTGAATGCCTGAAGCAAAGTTGGAGGCAGAGGAAGCTTCAGTGGTAGCTATGGATCTACAGCTTCTTAACTTAGTGGATCACATTGCAGGGAGATTAGCAGTACAGGTATTTATTTAGTTGAATTTTTTTTATATTTTATGTTGATAAGTAATCTAATAATGTTATTATTATTTAGAATATATTTTTTTTTTATTTTTTTGTAATGTGTATGCATAATCAGTTTATTGTAGTTTTTATATAAGTTAGTTGGTTTATGAAAAAAAATGAGTATGCTGGAGTTTTTAAATTTATGTGAATTTTATGGTTATTTTATGGAATTGATAATGTACGTGTTTAGTTTGTCAGTAAGTAGGAAAATTTTTTATGGGATTGCTATATTAAATACTAGTTGTGTTGAGTATGTTAATATTTATTGTAGTAAATAAATCGAATTTCAGTAAGTTTAAATGTAGTTTTGTGTAGTAATTTTTTGTCAATTGTAAAGGTCCTTTTAATTATCTTAAGTTTATTTATTGTAGTGGTATATGGTTTGGCTTTGATAACATGTAGGATTTATAGTGCCAGTGGAATTTAATTTTTATTTGGTTAAGAAATTAAAAATTGAATAAGTAGGTAAATTGGGGAATGATAAGTTAGTGTAGTTGTCATTATTCTTGAAATGATTGAATAGTAAATTTAAACATTTTAATTAGTATGATTTTATTGTAATTTATTGATTGAAATAGTAGCCTTTGTGAGTATATAAATATTTGTTGTAATAAATAAATAATTAAAGTGTTAGGTAAGAGAACCTTTAGTTTGGCCCTGGGGAATTTGAATAAGTTTAAAATTATTTTGTGTTGAATTTATTGTGGGGAATTTTTTATTTACTCGTAATTCGAATGTAGTAAATTTTTTTATTGTAAAGCGCCATTTACCTTGACAAATTTCAATAAATTTGAAATTAGTTTTGTGTTGAATTTATTGTGGGGAAATTTTATTTAGTTTCGATTCGAATGTAGTAATTTCTTATATTGTAAAGCTCCCTTTCATTATGTTAATCTTATTTATTTTAGTTTTATATTTGGTGTATGATTGGCTTTGATAATTTGTTTTTGTAGTATTTATAGTGGAAATAAAAATTTTTAATTTTGTTGACAACTTAAGAAATGAAAAAAGAAATTAAAACTAAAGTGGGAAAAATGATAAGTTAGTGTAGTTGTCATTATTTTTGAAGTGATTCATTTTAAATTCAATTGTATATAGCAAGAGAATGTTAAGTAATATATTTTAATGTATCGTTTATTTATTTTAAGTTCAGTTTGTAGGATTTAACAATGTCTTATATATATTTATATTTTATGATATAGGATACTCGGATTTTAAGAACTAGACGTTATAATATGATGGTTGAACCAGATCCAAGATTGGAACCTTTTCTCAGACAGGCTGGGTTTTGGTATGTTGCTCAGATGGTCCCAGTATATGATTGTGAGAGGGCGCTCATCAGTGCACTCGTGAAGCGTTGGAGGCCAGAGCACACTTTTCCATTTTTCGTACGAAGAATGTACGGTTACTTTGGAGGATGTTGTGTTTCAACTGGGTTTACGTGTTGATGGGCTTCCTATGGGTTTACGTGTTGATGGCGATTGTCGGATCCGCTTGCACCTTGGGGTATATGTGAGCACAGATAATATGGTAATCCATCTGAGCATGCTGGTTCGAAGACTCTGGAAATACACATGTGTGCGGTCCTATGAGTTTTCGCACTTCCCACAGCTTCAATTTCCTGCGAAGAGTGACACGTATACTCCAGTTGCAGTCAATGCCAAAATTCACACACTTGCAATAAAATTTTTATGTGGTCAGACTCATAAACTTTATATTGAACACCTCTTTGTATGCTGTAATGTTTAACAGCAAACAAAACTTCATCTTTGTTGCGAAACACTTGACTAAGCGCCAAATCACTCTCCCCCCTATGGCTGAACCTGAACTAGCCCCACTCATATCAGAACGCATTGCATCTAAATCCACAGCTGAATAGTGACTAGGATGCTGTCGAGATTCAGATTGGGATTGAGACTGCCCCATTAACTGTTGTTCCTCTTCATCATAGTTTGCATCATGATCAGGGTCCTCCTCTTCATCAATTTCATCATCTTGGTGCTGCATGACAAAATCAAACTCTCCAATCGGGAGAGCCTGTGCTATTGGTTGTGGATTTAGTGGTGATGGCTTTTCTATCTGTCTGACGAAATGTGCGAAACTTGGAGATGCTACCTCATCATGTAAGTTGTGCACGTCATGGCGGGACAGCTCAAATGATGGCGCTGCATTAGATGTAGGAATTGATGGATTCGGAGCTGAACCTCCAGAGCTAAAAGAGCCTCCTTCAAGTTCGACAAATAATTCTATTGTGCGAACTTCAGTAAAAGAGTTGAAATAACTGAACATATGATCAACATGGTCGTCTTTCCGAATCGCCATCTTCTATACCGGATACCATTTGGACCTATATCAATCGGCATCCTGTAGAATATTTTTGTGACTTGCACGTTGTTTCCCTCATACTCCTCCAATATTCGGCTTTGCAACTGTAGCAAATTAATTGGTGGACGGAGGACCAACCAAGCTTGGTTATCACTACAAAAAGTCTCTCCCTCAACTGTGTTCACAATCTCACCATTATAGTGTATAAGAACATGAACATAATTTTCTCCCATTTTCACTATGAACACTTAATCTGTGTATGACTTACTTGCAAACAACACACTCAATTTGTAAAAATTTCTCATATACTAGTGGTCACCCGGTAGCTCTCTATTTATAGAAGAGGAGGTCACTAAAGTCGTGTATAAGCGGTTTCATTCGATTATAGTAGAATTTTCTAAAGCTGTCAGAGTGTGCAGGTTGTGTGAGAAGTCGACTATAGTAGACTTCAATTTAACACTGAAGTCGACTATAGTAGATTCTGGAAGTCTACTATAGTCGACTTCAGTGTTAAACTGAAGTATACTATAGTCGACTTTTCCTTCATGAAGTAAACAACTATAATCGACTTCTGTTTCAATTCATTGACCTCATGGGGATTCTCTTGCATGGAAGTCGATTTTAGTCGATTTCTATTATATACAAATCAGGACATATATGTAAACGAATCTAACTGAGGTGAATTATGTAATATGCAATTTTTTTTATTTTAATCGTGTAAAATTCCTAAAGAAAAAAAACTCAGTTTCACTAAAGTCAATATGGAGTGTCCGAACGCGCCTCCATCAACCGTTGGATTTCTCCACGCGTCACTCGCAAAACGCTCACACGCGTCACGCAGAAGAACCCTTTCCTCCGTACACCACTCCCATTCTCCAAACTCCAATGCACACCCCACACACACACACACACACACACACACACGCACATCATCTCTCTCTCTCTCTCTCTCTCTCTCTCTCTCTCTCTTCCTCTCTCTCTGTAACGCTAAAGGAAAAAAAAAAAAAAAACGAGAACGAGAACGAGAAGAAGAGCGTGTTAATGAAAACAACAATAACAACGACGCGCGCTGAAGGAGCGTGAAGCGCGTTTTGTCATCTATGGACGCGTTCGTCTTCGAAGGTTCTTCTTCTTCTTCATCGAAGCGACCATGTCCTGCTTCTTCTTCGTCGAAGGAAGGGAAGTCTAGTAGGGCGCAGAAGAGCTTGGATCAGGTGGAGCAGGTTCTACACAGGTTCCTGTGCCTCGACGATGAGGAATCAGCTTCTTATTCTTCTTCTTCTTCGTTGGATCTTTCGCTTGAGAAGCTTCTGGAATGTTCGGAATCAGATGCGGATCGGACGGTGCTGATAAACCGCGCCCTGAGGATGGGATCGATGCTGCTCGACGCAGCGAAGCACTCGTCAAGGAAGAGAGCTTCGAAGAACAACTCACTCGCTTGGCCACTCCCTCCAGACCTCACCATCAAGGTAAGTATATTCGATATTCCAAAATTCCATCGCTCCATTTTCTTCGTGTTCCTAATTTTTTTTATTATTATTATTTAAATTTTTTTTCTAAATTATTTGTATTCGACGTTCACTTCACTTGACTTTAATTGATTGATTTCGGTTGAGCTATACAAGATTTGGCACGAGAAATTGTTTAATGGAATCGGTGATAAACTAATTGTAACAACTGAGAGTTGATTGATACCTTTGTTTCTAATTTGATTTGATTTATTAATTTATTTAAGCTGGAAACGAGAGATTTGTTTGTTATTTCCTGATTTTCTTTTACTCCGTGTTGTTTTTATTTTTCTAATTCTATGTCAGAAAGTTTGTGAGTTCTTTTAACTGGAGGTTATTTCTTATAATTTCCCCATTTTCTTAGCTCTTATGTTATGATAAGTTTATTTTATTTTATTTTTGCTGCATTAAGATGATAATTCTTTTCTTGGTAGACAGAAGAAAAGAACACAAAAGACAAGCCAACATTAAGACGATTATTTTCCCTTTTCTTAGTTCTTTTGTACGAGGAGTTTAGAATTTTCAATTTTTTTAAATTACATTATGGTAGTAATTTGCCCCTTGTTTTTGTTTTATAATAGTTTCACCTCGTTCCTAATTTGATTTGATTGGTTTGTTTCTTCAATTTTATGTGAGTGAGGTTAATTTCTATGTACCTTCAATTTAAAACTTTTTTATATTGTCGTCCACTCATGCATTGTCCATGTTAGTATAGGTGGCTGAGTCTCACATACACTATTTAAAAAGTCATGTAAATAGGAGGCTTTGATATGTTGATGGTGGATCAAAATTAAACTCATTTGGAAATTGTTTGTTATTTATTTTTATTAGATATACAACCATTAATGTGCCATGACCCAATAGTTTAAGCTTTTTGGAGAAATGGTTTCATGACAATTTTAATTTGCCACATTCTTAGTTCTTTTATCTGTGGAGTAGGAGTTTTCCCCCTTTGTTGGTTGCATTGTGGTGATGATTTGCCCCTAGTCATTGTATAATGATTTTAGTTATTTTATGGATGGTTTGGTTATGGTAACTTCAAGCCCTGTAGTGTGTAATAATGCTATGCACAAAATGCTTGTCATTATGAGTGTAGTTTGAATTTTGAAGTCATGGTGCAGAGATAGTTTGTTTCTTTTTGTTGTTTCAGTGAGTCAGTATATGAGGTTGACATCTTTGAAGGTGTTGGAAAGAAAGTTACCTATGAAGAAACATGCATGATTCTCTGTTTGCATTGTAGTTTTTTTGTTTTTGTTTGTTAGTAGTAACTGATTTTACCACTATTTAGTTTCTAGGTATTGATTTGATGATGTTGTGTACAGATCTTCTCGATGCTTGATACCCAGAGCCTATGCTATGCATCGGCTACTTGTTCATTGTTTAACAAGTGTGCTAAAGATCCTCTGTGCTATGCAAACCTTGATTTGACAACACTGGTCCCGAAGGTTAACAATTCTGTAGTTTCCACAATGATTCAGCGAGCTGGAAATGCACTAAGGTGAGAACTCTAGTATGTCATTGATCCTTTACTTTCCTTATTTGCTTTTGTTCCCCAGTAAACTTTAATTAACTACATACTTATCCATATGGGGCATAACATTAGCAGTATGGCTAATTGATTATGAACTGGTGATCACTTAGTGAGGTGGGCATTTCTCAGTTTTTATTCACCTGGTCCCATAAAATGAAAACAAAGGAGGTATTTAGTTGCATATGATATTTGTTTGGAAGGTCTGACGATATCTGATGATTTATTACATATTAGTCCTACCTCTTAAAGCTTTTGTGTAACCTGTGTTGTAGTTTCAGACTTTCAGTTATATTCTACTATGTACGCGTCTCTAGCTCTATTAGTTTGGGGAAGAGCAAGACTAGTGTTATAAATTATCATCCATTTTAACCTACTCTAACCATGTTGAGCGTGCATTACCATTTGATGTATTTTTTTCTCATTATGATCTCCCATTCATCTATTTTAATTTGTGATTAAGGTCTCTTAAGCTTGGTGTGATCCCTGGTGCTGCTGCTTTGCCTGGATCTTGTCAACCATTGGTTTATACCATCAGAAATGCTATTGTAGAGGTATCTAACTTCTCTTGGAATGACAAGAGATCTCGACAAGGGAGAGAATCTTCCATTCTTACAAGATCATGTTTAAGCCCTTTAAGTAGGGATGGTGGTGCTCCAGGGTATGTTGTTCAAGGAATTCAGAGTTCAGTTCGCTTGGGTTACTTGTTTTAAATGGGCTCATGCATTTTCATTTTGTAGGGCTCTTTTGAGAAAGTTGAACTTGTACAATATTGAAAGGATGGACAATGCATCCCTGGGTCTGGCATTATCAGCATGCCCTTCTCTCCTTGATCTGGAAATTGTTGGACTGTAAGCTTCTTCCACCTCTCTTCCTTCTAAGCCCTTTCACATGGCTAAGCAATATAAGATTATCATTGGTTAAATATCTTTAGCATTAAAGAAAATGGAACTCTTTCTATTAGATGAGTTTATTTTCGTCTAGAATCCACACTTTTCTAAATTCCATCTGGCATAGCTAGACTGAGAATCCTCTGTTGGTACTTTTTGAATTTTAGCTGAGAGTTATGAGTTATGACTACAACTTTGGTTAGTGTTATTGTAATGGTTATTTCTTCCTTCTTTTTAAAGTTCACATGAATATGTTGTAGATACAAATTTCTTAGAATAAATATGTACTTTAGCCCTTGAAAGATGAGTATGACTTCATTATATTCCCTAGAAATTTTTTAACATCAAATAGGTGGTGAAAGTTAAAATGTGATTGAACTTTAGTCCTCGAAAGTTTTTGACATCAAATAGGTTCCTAAAAGTTAAAATGTTACATCACCTTAGTCCTTGAAAGATGCATATGAGATCAAATAGGGCCCAGAAAACTTGTGCTTTATTGGTTTAAATTTAAAATGTGTTATTTTTCAGTTTACACTTACCTTTCTGATACTTGTTATCCTCTCAAGTCTTCAATATGGATCATTATATGTGTCCTCTTCACACACTTTCCCTGATTTACTTCTTATGAAAGAAAAACGATTGTTTCCAAATTGTATTTTTTATTGGCAATGACCTTTTTCCCTTTTTTGTTTTAACTGGTAGTCATGTTGAATTGAGGCATACATTAATGTCAGTAAGTTCGAGTTGCCACTTGATCGAGCGTTTGTTTTTCGAGTCTTCTAAAACAGGTAAGCTTTTTCTCAGACATATTTTGCCAGATAAGTCTCTTTATATCTCTGCTTATCTATTTTCAATGATAGGTAGGGATGACAGTTTGAAGACACAAACCTGCTTTGAGCTGGTAGACAAATGTCGTCACCTAACTTCTTTATCTCTTAGAGGGTTTAAGCTACATGATTACAAAGTACGTGTATTGGTTAAGGTATGTCGTTGGAAATTCTTAACCAATGCAGTCTCTTGTTGATCCCTGCTAAATGTTCTTTTGTTAAATTTGTTCATTAATATATGTTCCCCTTCCTATAGTGTGTTTGATTTCTACATCGGTCTTAGTAATTTGTTCAGGGCATAGGTCAAAAGGTGGGGAATTGGGAATAGGAAAATCTTGTAGTCCATCTTGCCATGTATGATCCTATCTTTGGTATCTCATATTGCCGTTGTAAGTTTTGCACCCAAAAACTGGCCTGAGTTTAGGCTAAAGGAAGTTGATTAACTTTTGCAGCTTACATGTCTTCTGATAATCTGTATGAAGGCTTTTTTTATAATTCAATGATATTATGATGTACAAGTTTAAATCTGTTGAATTCATTATAATTTTCAATGGTTGATAAGCAGATTTAGTTTGTCTAAATAATTATTCTGAAATGCTGCATAATATATATTGATGTCAATTAAATGGCTGCTTAAACAAAGCAAGGTCAGACTTATGTTGTTGGTATTCTATCGATGTGATTTGGAGTCACCATTTGTTATTTGAAGTTCAGATTGTGATTTCTAATCTAGATGACATCCTCCTATTTCTCACTTTTTTCATAGATTAGCAAAATAGATAACTTGTATTCAAAGGGTAATTAATTATTAATATCATCCTGTGCATGCAGGGATTTCCGAAACTGAAATATGTTGACTTTTCTACATCCTATTCTATCAATGGAAGCTTTTTAAGGTCAGTTATTCTCAACACAACTTCACAAGTAACTAGAACCGTTCACAATTTGTCTATCTGTTGAGATTATCTCTTTATATATCTTTTTCTTTTGACCCTATGGTCCTCTTGATATGAAAGCTTTACTTCTTTTTTTCCCCCCTTCTCAAGAAACCTTGGAAACTGCATTGGTGGGAATTTACTTGAGGTCTTAATTTTAAGGGATTGTATGCATCTGAAAGAGGTAAAGATCATGATATATTTACAATTCCACACGTTTCTAAATCATTCCCTCTGAAACGCTGATGCTTTCGTGTGCAGGTGGAAGTTGCTAGGCTGTTGACAGCAATTCTTGCAGGCGATTTCAAATTGCTTGTACATCTTGTGAGTACATAGAAAGATGTTTGATTGTCAAAAATAACAATGAAGTTTCTGCTTGACTTTGAGTTTTGCTTCAATTTCTTATTATTGCCTTTAAACAGGATATATCCAATAGGGAAGGCTTAGCATCTGAGGGCGACTGGTATCACAGGTGCTTCAACTCTAGGTAATGGTTATCATTGGTAGATTTGATGTCTCCAGTCTCAACTTTCTGAATGATTGATGATTTGATTGTATATTCGTATATGAATTTGGGGTTTTGTGGTGCAGTGTTATGCCTCTTAGGCAGGTTATGGAAGCAAGGCCAAATATGTTTTTGGTTGCTGAATATCCATCGGAAGGAAGGTTAGATAATTTTTACATTGCAGTAATTTAGTGCATTGTCTTTCATATTTGCAGATAGAGTTCTCTTTTTTATTTTCTTTATAAAATTTGCCAATTTTTGTGATTGTGTTGCAGTTATGTTGAGTCATTTGATACTGATATAAACAGTGAGATAAGTCTTCCATCACATATGAGCTTCCAAACTTCAGATGGATCACTTTTTTTGAGTACATCTGAAAGTAGCTACAATAGTGATCAGGGTAGCGGGAATGATGATGGCCAAGAACCGAGCTATGTGATTTATGAGGAAAGTTCAGATGAGATAGACTTCTTGTCCCTGTAGGGAATGCTTATCCGTGTGGCATTAATAAAAAGGGACAAAAAATTGTGAACTTGGTACTTTCTCTCCACCCCTTTGCACGTGCGTGTGTGTGTGTTTGTGTTTGTGTGTGTGTGTGTGTGCAGCATATGATTACCCTAGCAGTTGATCTATAATAAATCATTTATAAGGATATGTTGATTGGCTTTGCTTGGAAGGTTGATTTTGGGCCATTATTATTTATTAACTAGTTTAAAAGGCTTATCCTAGAACAGATACGAAGATATTTTGATGAATGCCTTGACTAACATGTGACAAGTTGCATCTAGTCTTTTGCATATCCCATGTTGAGAACTAGAGATAATACTTTGTGCAACCTTGATTTAATGCAAAAAAAATAAAAATAGATGGCACAAGTTACAACTTGATGCTACCAAGATAGTTGTACTTTTTGCAGTCTGTTTTCCTTCTAAATTCGTTTTTTATTTTTAAATATGCGTTGTTCACCTCTTGCATTTCCTAATGCTTGTGGTTTTATGATTTATGATTTACTTATAAACTAGGGGGCGCAGCAGTGAAAAAGCATATGGCAGGATATTGGACTTTGAATAGTGGATTTTTCTTTAACTTCCACTTTTCCTTGTCTTCGCTGAAGTCCATGACTCTGGAATTTTGAATCTGGAGGAAGATTGGAGGTTGGTATCAGGTTATCAGCTTTGTAATGGGCCTTTGTTTACTTTATTTTCAAATATGTAAGTTGCTGCTGCCTTGGAGTTGGTTCTCCCCTCAATAAAAAGAAAATAAATAAATAAATAAGGTCTTCCACACTTCCCCTACTTCACCAAAAGGAATATGCTATACTGCATATATCTATGGATATTTTTTTTTTCAATTTTTTTTAACTTTCTAGATATTTTCAATTATGTATTTTGTGGCCTTCTGTATTGTCTAGCTAAACACTGCAACTACAACCAATGTGTTATGTAACTACATATAATAAGGACATTCCAACACCCTTGCCTTGCAAATGGGTAAGCAACAAGTTATCTAGTTCTGTAACTACATGTAATAAGGAACTAAGGACATTCCAATTCATGTAAAGATTATATGAGAAAGACCATAATCACGTGCATGTCCTGCAATTGTCAGCCCTGACTTGTCAAACTGAGATCCAAGAAGTCTTTATGGTGCACAGGTTTAGAGGTGGACAGATTGTCCACTAGTTCAACGCCTCAAGTGCGGCAGTAAAGTTGTTTACCGTAGAAGACGTTTTTCTGTTTCTTCTTTTTATTTTTGCGTGGCCCCAATGGCGTTATATGGACACAATACAATCCTAACTCGGAGCCTTTTTTAATGGATCAAATTTTTGGAGCTCAGCATGTTAAAAGATCGTTGGCGGCAATTTGGGCGAATGGACGTAAAGGTGGGATTAGACACTGTTTTGGTCATTTGCTTAGATTCAGCTACTTGTTTTGGGATTAAAGCATCGAGTTAGGATTCTTAGAGAAGTATCCAATTCGTTCAAGGGAAAAACCACAGGTGTATCCAAAAGTGGGCGTAAAACCGCAACAATGGGGAAGAGAGACTACAGAAGAAAGAAAAGAGAAAATTAAAATACAAAAGACTTGGTCGGTGAATATGATAATAATTCTTTCCCTCACCTAGTAGTATTGAAAGTCTTTTGGGTTTGATTAAATTTAGTTAAAGCAATGGAGGATAACACCATAAAAGGAGGTAGAAGAAGACTGAGAAAAATTATAGGAAAAAAAATATATATAAGTGTCAATGGTTTTAATATGAATATAATATATGATAGAGTTTTGTAGAATCACTTGATCTATGTAGCTGACTCCACTTAATGTGACAAGGTTTGGTGGTGGTTGTGATTAATTTTGGTTAAAGTTGAAGCAGCTCATTGTGGATTTTTTTTTTTTTTTTAAGTCTGGGCTCATTGTGGAGTTAAAATTATCTAAATGATTGTTTTTCTTCCATCCTCATAAGATCCAATTGTAGCTTTTCCTAGAAAAAATGTCAAATTATTTGAGTCAAACGAGTATCCATAGTCCGACAAAAAGGGGGGACAAAAAAGACAGTATCCATAGATATATGATAATAGTCGGTAAAAATAAGTTTATCAAAAAAAAAAAAAATAGTCGGTAAAAATAATAATCCATATTTATAAATGTGAAAATACGTTGACAAGAAAAAAAAAGAAGTGAAAATACAGATATGTCAATCTCCACATGGATACATTTAAATTTGATGCATAAAAGTTTTTTATTCTCCTTATGGTAGTTTTCAGTTGTTATATGCATGAGGATGGAGTAATTTAAAATCAAAGTTTAATTTTAAAGTACAGTTACTAAAATGTTTTTATTTAATTTTTTATATTTATTTATTTGATTATATTAATTTTGCATTATATTTCTCAATCAATGTTATGATCAAAGTTATGTCAAAAAGCTAATTTATGCACTGTTATTTTAATAAAAAAAATTTATTTAAAAGTATTGTTACTAAAAGAAAGTAAAATAATTTTTTTAGAATTTATATTTTTCTTTGAGTATTGTAATTTTCAACTTCTAGAAAAATATTTTTTTTCACATTATAAAAAATATGTTTAAGAATAAAATAATATATTCTAAAATTCCACATAAAAATAAATTAATTTTATATTCAAATTTTAAATAACTTTTATTGTTTTAATCATTATTAAAAATAATTTTAAAATAGATCCTTTTCTAGAAATTCATCCAAATCAATCTAACTTATAATAGAAAAATTAATAAATACTAGAAATAATAAAATAAAACTAATTTTGATGAACGACAGAGTAAATTTCTTTTTATAAAATTATTCAATTATGTGTTAACACGCCAATGAATATAGTTAATTTCCATAACATTACTTAAATAGTCATATAAATATAAAATTTTAATTGGATTAAAGTATAAAATGCATTTTAGCACTAGAATTAAATCCTTGATACAATAAATCCTCAATATTGCTCGAAGTTGCACATTAAAAAGTCTCATTCAATCATATATTGTTATATCAATAAAAGGAATTTGAATATTTTAAAATAATAATTTCACTTTAAAAAATAAATTGAATAATTTTACTATTAAATTAATAGAGCTAAAAGGCCTTATTTTTAATTTTATTGATTTAAAGGTAAAATTTTTCTTCTTTTTTTTTTCTTCACGAAAATAATATAAACTAGCGCCACACACGGGCAATTGAGACGACAGAAGTTAAAGCAAAGAACTTGGCGGAATGGCGACGAGCACGAGCAGCAGCAGCAACCAGCCATACCGACCATACCGGCACCTGAAAACCCTAACCGCACACTCAAGCGCGGTGTCGTGCGTGAAGTTCTCTAACGACGGAACCCTCTTGGCCTCCGCCTCCCTTGACAAAACCCTAATCATATGGTCCTCCGCCGCCCTCTCCCTCCTCCACCGCCTCTACGGCCACACCGCCGGCATCTCAGACCTCGCCTGGTCCTCCGACTCCCACTACATCTGCTCCGCCTCCGACGACCGCACCCTCCGCATCTGGGACGCCACCGCCGGCGACGTAGTCAAGACCCTCCGCGGCCACTCGGACGCCGTCTTCTGCGTCAACTTCAACCCCCAGTCCAACTTCATTGTCTCCGGTTCCTTCGACGAGACCCTTAGGGTCTGGGAGGTGATATATTCGATCACGTGTTAACCATGGCAAATTAGTTTGTTGGTTGGTTAGTTAGTTAGTTGGCGTCTGGGAAGGATAGATGTACACGGACTTATCCCTGCAAGTGGAGAGGCTGTTTCTTGAACTTAGGTCACACAGCAACCTTAGCAAATAATCAAATTAGTCCCCGAAGTTGGCAAGTAACATTAAATTTGTTTCCAAAGTTTGAAACGATTGCCGGAGTTGGCAAAAGTATGTTAGGGACTAACTTGATTGGCTTTTCTCAATTTCAGTCAAGACAAATTCAAAGTTGGTTGTCAACTTCGAGACTAATTTGATGATTTACTCTCAAGTAATCCCTAAAGAGTAAAGACTTTTTTGAGGTTTGTCTCCGACTTTGGGACTAACTTGATGGTTTACTCTTGAGTCTTGAGTATTCCATCGAGGGTGAGCCTTGTGAATTGCGATGATGAGGTTGTTGTCGTGTGATCTAGAAGTTATAGGTTCAAATTTTAGAAACAATTGCTCTGTTTGTGAGGGATAACTAACCTTCCTAGACCCACCATATGGGAGCCTCGTGCATTGGGCTTGCATTCACTCTTGAGTAATCCCTCAAGTTGCATTTCATTGATCAATTTTGTCAAATACAAAATGCACAATGCATAGTTTAAGGGGGAAATTGATAGATGAAATGCTGCTTGAGGACTAAATCATCATTTTATTAATGGAAATGACAAATGCAAACTTGAATTGTGATTACAACTGCCATCACTAAATTGAGGGGTTTTACACATTATTGGGTATGCTTTGTTGGTTTAGGTTAGTTACTGCATAGTTACAAAGGAGCTCGGTATATAAGCTACTTTTCTGATGCAATTGAATCAATGAGTTCATTATTTTTCTGTGTTCTTCTTCAATACTCTGTTTCTACCTGAATTGCTCTTAACTTATTGATAGGTAAAGACTGGGAAGTGTGTCCATGTCATCAATGGCCATACCATGCCTGTAACTTCAGTGCACTTTAACCGTGATGGTTCACTCATTGTTTCTGGTAGCCATGATGGTTCTTGCAAGATTTGGGATACCAGCACGGGTACGCTGCTGAAGACACTAATTGATGATAAGGTCCCTGCTGTCTCGTTCGCCAAATTCTCGCCCAATGGGAAGTTTATACTCGTTGCCACTCTCAATGATACCCTTGTAAGTTTTGCTTTTGTTTTGATTACAGTTTTTTTTTTTTTTTCAAGTAATTTTTTTTATTTCAGGTGCTTGAAAAATTATAAGCAGAAAGAAACTTCAACAAAATTTTAGATTTTAATGGTTTGCGTATAAACATGATTTGTGGCAGAACATGAACGTCCATGTAGCCAATTCCATCTGGTATGGCAATGCTTTGGTTGTTTTGGTTTGTTTGTAGCTAATTTCATTGTGCTTAATTTAGTGTGTTTGTGTGTAAGTTTGGCTTGATGATGTTGTCGGTGATGATGGATGAATGTTTACATATGTTGATGGTGAGAGTAATTTAGTTATTAATCTTAAGTAGTTGGTTGCAGTGGAAGTATAATGTGAACCAAGGGAGGTTTTGACCTAATCGCCACTCTGGTTGCCGTTGCCAAACTAAAAATAAGCTATGTTATGAAGACAAAACAACTAATCTTAGGATGTACCTAGATTAATCTTTAGGGAAATATCATTTTTATCTTTTAAAGCATAACGGTGCTTTTGACTGTATGCTGTTGTGAATAGAAAATAAGCTGCTCTAAATATACATTTGGTGCAATTGTGGTGTGTGATGGTGTTGGGAGTGATGGTGCATTAATAGTTCCATTGGTTGATCAAGGGAGTAAATTGCATTTCTCAGGTCGCAGTGAAAATGGGCTGTGTCCATAGACAAGCTTTGATATCAGGATTTTGAATCCTAAAGTCGTTCATTTTGAGAAAAGTTTTACCTATTTACCAGTCCTGCTGTAATTCTTAAACTAAAAAAGAAAAATTTAGCTATTGTATTTCAGGATACTTCCCCTTGATTCGTCTATCAATTTGTGCTTTTCTTTCCTGGTATTACAGCTTATGTTCAAGCACAACATTTTTTCTGGTCTGTCCCTTATGCCATAAGTTTGATTTTGATAAGAAAAATAATTCCGCAGGGTTAAATTTGGTTGCAGGATTGTTGATGTAGTGAACATGGATCCTTAAGTTCAAGATTACAGATATCTAGAAAACTTGTTGGTTGTGGTTGTTGAAAACAAAGATGAAGTAAGCCGGATTTTGTAATCTTGCTGGTTTGTTCTGAGTGAAACCTATTTTGCTTTGTTCTTAAATAAATTAACTAATAACTATGGATGCAAGTATTGAGATAGATGAGTTCTTCATTACTCCTGCCAGCATTGAGAGCTGAAAACTTCGTTTTATCTACTGATAGCATATTATTTTAACATATTGCTGGTTTTCCTTGAAACTCACTTGGCAAATAAAATTTCTAATTGCAGAAGCTATGGAACTACACCGCTGGGAAGTCTTCAAAAATTTATTCTGGCCATGTGAATAGAGTATACTGCATAACTTCCACATTTTCTGTCACAAATGGGAAATACATTGTTAGCGGATCAGAAGACCGATGTGTGTATTTATGGGATCTTCAGCAGAAAAATATGGTTCAGAAACTTGAAGGCCATACAGATACTGTAATATCCGTTACCTGTCACCCAACGGAGAACAAAATTGCTTCCGCAGGCCTTGAGGGTGATAAAACTGTGAGGGTTTGGGTACAGGATCCGTGAATAAAAAGCAAAAATGTATCTGCATTATTTTCGTCTGATGTGTTTCATATGGTTTTCTTCTAGATTTTAACATAGTGTTTCCTTTTAAATTTTGACTTGTTATAATTTGTTTTAATAATGCATGTGCATGTCTGATTTCTATGTATTATATTAGCATCTGCCTTCCTAAGGGTGCATTTGGATGAGCCTTTTGGGCGTCAAAATCACTTTTCCACCCAAACATTTCACTTTTCATATATTTGAATCTTTTTAAAAAAATAATCAGAATATCGACTTTGAAGAAGTTAAAAAATGTAGCTTATGAAAAAAAAAATAGTTTTCAGCTTTTTCAAGTTATACATAAAATCTGTTTTATACTTACAAACGCGTCCTAAATCACCTAGTTGATATTTGGCTGTTCCTAATTGCTTTCTGTTGAGCATTTTCCTTCAGATTTCCTTTTCACTTGGCTTGTGAAAATTTTCAATTAGCAATGGACTTCTTTTTTTTTTTTTTTCACTTGAGAAACTTGAAGGCATGCAACAATACAAATGTCTACGTAATTTCTAGGGATTTCAATCTTAATTAGAGTTTTTAATTAGTGAAACAGATGAAGATTTGTATATGTTATCTGGCCTTAGTATAAAATATGATATGATTCGCTTATTGAAACGCTTGTTTATTTCTAGTATTCCTCCACTATTGACGATCAAATAACTCCTCACATTTCATATGATACTGAACTATTTCTTTTCTTTCTTGAGGACAATGTTCCTTCAAAAACAAAAAATTCTAGACATTGAAATCCCAAGGCATGAGGTTAGAGTTAGAAAAAGAGTAAAACTAAATTTTGTTCTCTTAAAATTTGTGTTTTAACACACTAATTTTTAAATATCGATTTTATGCACGGAAGTCTCCAAATATTTGCCATTAGTTTTCAGACTCTAATCAATTGCATATATTTGAATTTTTCAAAAATGTGATGTTATTACACTTTAAGTCCAATGAAAAATGTTAACATATACTATAGTGTTATAATACAAATATTTGAAGGGCTCAAGTGCATGCCTTGTGCATGCACAGAGAGCTCGCTCCATGTGCATTGAAAGCTATTTTCAGTCATGTTCTATCATCTTTGAGGGGCATTGGCGAAAGTGAGGGGCCGGAAAGCATAGATTTCCATATCTATTTATTATATGTTATTTCACCGGTGCAAGTGCCGAGTTGTTTCGAGTCTCAAAATTTGATCCAATTAATCCTTTAGGTTGTGTTTGTTTTTTTGTTTCAGAACAAAAAATACAAAGACAATTTGACCTTGTATCACGTTGGAAGGTGGAGACGAAGTACGGAGACTTCCAAAGATAAAAGTTTTCTGTGTTTTTATCCTTTCAAAAAACGGGGACAAGATATAGAGACAGAAACCTCTGGTGGTAGTCAAGTTGCCGGTCAACTGCAGTTTAACCACCAGTCAACGCTGGTTGCCTCCGGTCAATGCTAGTTACGGAGACAGTTATTATGTCTTGTACTTCACAACCAAACATGATACAGAGACATGGTTTTTTATGTTTCTGTCTCTATTGTCTCTATATCTCCTGTCCCATGATCTGTCCCAAAACAGTAAATAAATGCTACCTTAAATATTAAAGTGTTAAAGTATAAACCTTTGAAGGACCAAAATGTAGTTCTACTTGTCAGAAAAATATAGGACTCTCTATGTGTGAACAGTTTGATTTTGAAAAATAGTTTATTTTATATTTTAATGTCATCTCAGGAAGATTTTTTTTTTACTATAAGTCGTTTTAAACACGCATAACAAACATACCTTAGAATTGCCCTCCAATTAAAAAAAAAAAAAAAACTGAGATCCTTGGTCTAATCCTTTTCTCGAATCTTATGCCATGTATGCGTGTCTTGTTTTCTTAGTTGGACAAGATTTCCCAACAAAACCATGTGTTTGTAGTCAGTCCCAGTGAATGAAAAGATCCTTTGTCTTTGATCAAAATGGTGTCCTTGTCTTGATATTGCATAGAGGGTGTGACCCCAATTCAATTATCGCTACTATTTGACGGAATTATTGTGAACAGCTTATAAGTAATTAAATTAAGCTTGTTTATCCTTACTATTAATTTGGTAATATTCCAACAAACTTTGTGGGATGAACAGGCCCATTAATTTTCCAGATACTAGAAAGAAGTATTAATTTATATGAACATATTGTATATTAAAAGACAAAATTGGTTTCTCGGACTAAAAAAATCGTAGCCTTGATGAGACTGATTCTCAGTCTCTTGATCTTAATAACAACCAGTAGGGTTTTGAGATACGGGACCTTATTCCTCTGTTTCACAAAAAAAAAAAAAAAAGTGATGTAGATATGGACTCAAGTTTATGATAAACCTTATCGGTAACTCAAAACATGGTGCAAAATTATATACATAGTTAAATTCAAGTTTAGATTACTATCATCGCTCTTCACTAAATCAGGGAGGATGATGTCAAATGTATTGCTACAAATCAGCCATTTTCTCCATAAGACTAGTGATTGCATTTAAGAAACTTGTTTGGAATTTCTACTTGTGAGCATTAATAATTAATATTTAGTGTGTGTTTAAGTAATGAGGTAGAGATAAAGGAAAATGTTTTAGATGAGTTTAATGTGTAGAATAGTCACATAACCCAATTAATTTACATCTTTCAGATTTGATGTTTTTCTATCCATTATGTATATATATTTGTGATTCTTAAATATTAACAAAGTACTTATTATTTTTTTTTCAATTTTGTCCTTGTAATATTTTAAGAACGCCTAACGTTAGTAAATTAGTTTAATAAGATGTTGGACATTGAGTAAAAATATTCTAATAAAAAATTATAATTAAGCCTTGATTTGGATTATTATTTCCATTGCATTTTACTCCCTTTATCCTTGAATAATTATTCATTTTAAAAATTTAAATAATATTAATTATTTCTTTTTAATAATATTCCTATTAATTATTATTGAAGGAGAAAAAAGATATAGCAGAGGAGGGAAGAGCAAGTTGGATTATTAAAAAAAAAAGGGACAATTCAATAAATTAATTTTAACTTATTTTAATTTTAATATTTTTTAATCATTTTTTTAATTTCAGTATACATTTAAAAATAGATAAATATTAAAGGACGGAGGGATTATTAACAAATAACGTGACGCAATAGTTTATGAATTGTATTTGAAAATAAATGAAGAAGATCTTTCTTCGAGGATGCATCAATTATGCTCCATCTTGAAATGATTTCCCTTGCGTTAACCTCTGCATTGGTTAGATTAGCATTAGGAATTATTCCTTGGATCTATAAAAATAAAATAAACAAAACATTTTTAAGAGCTAAGAATCAGTTATCCAATGCCCCCCGGAGCCTGCCGTACGTTGGCGTATTCTCCATGTTTCATATTAATCTGTGCCTAAGAATAAAATGCGTTATCCTTACATCTTGTGCTTATGCTTAATTTTAAAATTTTAAATTCAAAACAAAATAAAATGCATCAACGCTACTGAAAAACTTTTGTTTTTTATCTCTATTTGAAAAGTGATATCTCATAAATATAATAGAAATGAATCATCTTATATTTAATTTATATATTATAAGATTACGTGTGATTTCTCATTATTGATTTAAAATGTGTGTTCTAAACAAGATATGTGACATAAGAGATTTAATATTAAAAAAATATATGACCATAAAATCATGTGAACAGAGAATTCATTCTGGTAATTTACAATAATAGCACATTCCTTATAAGGTCTTTGCAGACCATATATGTATAGTAACAATTTCTGCAAGCAGACTCTGGAATTTTGAAACAAAAGGAAGAGATTACAAGAGTTATAGTAGAAAGCTAATGAAGTATATGTAAGCAAGATGAGATTGAAAAAAAGGTGACAAGTTTTGGCAGTTTCATGTACTCTGATCACATCATTGGTGAAAAATGTGGCTGTCAAAATCAGTTCAACACTCAAAAAAAGAAAGAAAAGAAAAAGCAAACATTCATGTAACAACTATACTGATTACTCACTCTTCCAAGCATACAAAATCAAAGAAAATCCAAGACCCTGCAACTGTGAATCCTTAAACTGCTGAGAATAAGCCCAAGTTAGTGCATCAGGATCAGAAACAGATTGGCCTATCTTCTTCTCAGTTGAAACACATGTTTGGAACATAAACACTGCATTTCCCATAGCGTTTCCAAACAGCCAATTATGCACATCCCAAAACACTTCAACCGGCACCCCATCAACCAAAATGGTGTGATTCCCTCTGAATTTCCACTTGAGCCTCTTCACCTGCATCACTGCCTTACTATCAACCCTGATCACAAGACAAGGGTCATTAACTGTGTCACACTCAATTGTGACATTGTGGACTTGACCCTTGTCATAAAATTGGGCCTTTGCACCATATAACTTCTTGCCAAAAATGTGCTCTCTCTTTGCAATAAAAACGGCACCAGAAGAGTGAGCATAGGCACAGTCACTAATATCAACCTTCTTGCTTGCCTCTTTTTTCAGATCCCCTAGGAGCAACACCATCTTAGTGTTGAACACAACAGCCACATAATACCCTTCCAGTGGTTCAGGCCCTGAACCAAATTTTGCATAACTCAGGTCCCAAAATATGTCAATTTTGCTTGATTGGACCTCCAGATTCCTGGACCCTTTTCTCCTTGAGAAAAGCAATGGTTTTATGTCAAACTTGCAGAGGCAATGGTTGCTCCCAAAGTCATCTATTCCAACGCTCAAGCCTTGGCCAATCAGAGTCTTGGTCCATGAGACTGTGATGAAGCAAGAACGGCCTTGTAATTTGCAAAGGTAGACACATGTGACTACATTTTGTGCTGCAGCTCTTGTGGTGCTGCTTGAGGAGGAGGATGAATCAGCAACCTGAACACCATTTTCCCCAAAACAAGAAGGAAACTCCCTCATGGCAACAACACCAGCAGGAAGAAAGAAATTATCTGAACTCAGTTTATGATTACTCTATGGTTTGGCTAAGCAAAACAAAATAATAATAATAATAATAATAACAACAACAACAACAACAATAATCTTTTCATGCTAATAGAAGTTGAATAAGGCCATGTAAATAAAAGGGACTTCTGTACTTCAAGGAACCATAGCTAAAGTGCTTCAAGATCAGCTCCAAAAGACTTCATTTGTGACATATGAGAGAGAGAGATAAAGGGGGAGTTGGATTTGATTTACCTGTCACTTGTGTGCCGTGACTAACTAGAGTAATAACCAAAATGTCTGATTAAAATATTGCAAAGGGTACATAAAAGGAACGGTCAGTGAAAGGAGAAGCTGCTTTAAGCACATGGGGTACCAAGGAGGACAAAAGGCTAGAATTCTTTCCTTCCCTATGCTAGCTATTGATGTATGCATGAATGGCTGAATGATGCCATCAAATGGCAAATGGCAAATGGCAACTGGCGCTTGGGTATGTATTTGTTGCTAAGACTAGCATTTATTTATGAAGGGAAATTGTATCCTAGTCCTTTATATTTTTTATTTTTTTTGAAAGAATGTTAACTCCTGGTAATGTGGATGTTAAATTATTATTATTATTATCCAAATTAAAATAATTAGAAATGTAGAGATATCATATAATTAAAAAAATCCTCTTCTCGAGTTACATAATTTTCTTCCTATAAAATTTTAAGAGTTGATCTAATACCTCTATAAAATTTTAAGGGTCTCAATAATTATTAGTTATTTGTTATAAAAAATAAATAATTTGTTCTTAATTTTTTCTTTCTAAGAGTTGAGACCGTACCTCTATAAAATTTTAGGGATCTCAGTATTTTTTTTAATCATTTATAATTAAAAATTAATTATGTATCTCACTAAATTAATTTATTAGAATCTATGAAACTTATAATTAAATTACAACTATTAAATATTTAAACGATACCCTAAGAGTATCAAGTCCGTTCTTTTTAATATCTGGCTTGTTATACTTGTTTTCTTGTTTTTGTTTCACTTTCACTAATAACAAACTTTGAAATTCACATAGTTCTTATTAACATTATTCTTTCTTTTCTTTTTTCTTTTGTTTTTTCACTTTCTCCCCATCCCTTCTGTAACTCAGATCCCACCCTGTGACTTCTTTTTTTTATAAGTATCATTTTCTTTTATATAATTATGTCCCTGCTAAAGAGGTGACAAGATTGTAAAACTGTGTCCAGAAATTGTCAGAAAATCATGAACAAGTAAATGTAATGTTCAAGTTTTCAAATGTTAATTATTACTCTATTTAGTGAAAGGGACATCTGCAAAAAATTTGGTGATTGAATTGTATCTTTTATTGTCGAATGGTAATAATATAGTTTCTATAAAATAACATGTAGGTATTACTAAACCGGGTTCATTATTAATCAAAGCATTAATTAAGCACTAACTATACATTTCCAGAGTGAAGAAAAAAGCGTGATAGATTACCCACCTCAATGTGCTGCCTTTGCCATCATTGGTGGTAACAACTCTGATCAATATAGCTAAATTCGAGTTTTGATTAGTTATAATTTAGGGTGCGATCTGATTCATCTATAAATTATTTGTCACAGCTTCTATTCAACAGAGAAAAGGGAAAAAAAAAAACAGATATGTTTAAACTTTTAATTAGAAACTGCACTAAATAATTTAATGAAAAGAATCAATATTGGGTTGATCAAGATGATAAGTATTTTGGTTCCTTAATCATAGGTCTTTAATTTAAGTCATGAAAATGAAAAATATTCCCATTGGGAGACCCATTTCCTCTTCAATACTCAAAAGATCTCAATTGCGTCGGGGCAAATTAGACGAATTCTAGTAATAAGATCCAGATTTCCATCATTAAAAAAAAAAAATTTCATAGAAAAAATACTTAAAAAAACTGAAACAAAAGTAACAAGTCATTCACAGCTTTCATGACTCATTTGCCAATCTGAATCATGGTTGCTTCAACAATAACTTATCTTATTTCTATGATTATATCCATATCTTGATGCATCCATTGCAAATTTCTAATCTCTCAAAGAGTTTTTTTTTTTTTTGTAAGGTGTAGTGGCAAATTGCAGGCCGTTTGACCATCATGTTCATAATTAATTTCCATGACATAATGAAACATCAATTTGTTAAACCAAACTAAGGATTAGGTGCCCCACCAAGGGGGAATCAGATTATGGATGGGCCAACTACTTGGAATTTAGTTTGATGGCACTGTTTGACTGTTCAGAGCCTTTTTCCCCTTCTAGGAAGAAAGTGGAGAGGAAAAGGTTATGTATGCTGACACAGTCATTCTGCAGGTGCTATCTCTCTATTGATTGTTTTACATGAGTGAAAGTAGTAGGAAATTGGTCCCTATTTCTATGTGGAACTTTGTATGAAGAAAGAGTCATGCACAGTTTTGACGCCAAACAATAAACAGCCAAAACTCCTATGTGGTTAATATTCTGAATGACGTGTTTCTTCTCTCTCCCTCTTTTTTTCTTTTGACTTAATTTTCATTCTCACAAATATGTTTTGGGCAAACTACTCTTATTTTCCTTTTAACTCTCTTGGGATTTTATAAAATTTAACTTGATTTTCTTCTATTTATTTTGGGTCCAATTGACGAATCCTGGATATATTGTGCAATGTATAATAGAAGGAAGCAGTGTAAAGATCTTATAAATTTAGAAATGATCAATATAATAGTTTTATCAATTTAAGAATCTTCTAAATAAAATTGATAAATAAAATAGAGTTGGGATATAGTTCATTAAATATCATGAAATTTCAATATAATTTGTCCATATTTTTATGCTCCGTATTTTGTTTTCATTCCATGGCATAACGAGGAACTGTGAACTTGGGGCAAATTTAATGTAAGCAATTGGAACATGAAATCCTCTTTACTTTTTGGAAATTGCTTTGATGTACGAAAAGCATTTTCATACTACCCATAACAACTATACTCATGTTTTTAGCCCACTCTGTTTTCTTTCTCCATTTTTACACTATTATCTCTTTTTTGATAGGTAGTTGAAACTTTCATACAATATTTTATGAATTAATCTAGTAGTAAATGACTTTACTATTACTTTTTTTCCCCCTTCTATAGTGTTAATCTTGGGTGAGCCACCTTTTTTAAAATAGTTTGGTTGGAGGTCCCATTTCCAAAAAGATAGGTATAGAAGGGCAACAAGTGCTAGTAGGTTCAGGATATTCTAAAGTCCTCTAGAATAAAGATTTTACTTCAAAGAATAAAGTAAATATATTTTCCATTTGAATCAATAAATTTAGAAATAAAATTTTTTTTATTCTATTGATTTAAAAGTAAAATTCTTCACTTTATTCTCTAAAGTGGGATCTTTACTTTAGAGAATCCAAGTTCCATACTTGTAGAGGGATTGTAGGTGTGGGCTAGCATCCCAAGTTCGGATTCGATAGAAGTTAGATTTAACTATAACACTTTGAAATGAGTTTAAATAAAATAATTATACTGTAATTCACCACTATAATTTTTAGTCTAGTGATAAATGGTAGGTTTAAAAAGTAGATAACTCTTTTTTTATTATCAACACTTGGTTTTCTCGTGAAATAATTGTACATAAGTCAACAAAAGGTTGAGAGAGAGAGGAGTTTTATTTCACCAATAAATATATTGAATTTTTATATAAAAAAAATATACTGGTTTTTCTCGTATTACACGTGATTATCTAGTAAAACTTGCAATAAATGTGCGCATCCCATATGCTCCTCAGTCCTTATAAGGTTTGCGAGCATTATAAATACATGCTTGATTCAAGTGGAACATTCTGCATTGCAATATGCATAAACAAAATTCAATGAGCCAAAGTGTGTATCACGGTCAGGATGAGTTTTCACTCCAAATGTGCCATCCAAATGCATGAATATGATTCCTAGTTCCTAGGTTAGTATTTCACATGTACAAGAGTGTGAAGCACAAGTTACATGACATAATTGACAGGCCACCATGACTCATGAAACAGCAGTCATGACTGACTTTTTCTTAGGCATGGTCACTACAGAGTTAATGAACAAGAAAATATCATTCAAGTCTCAAGAGGATAGTGACTTTTGCTATAGCAATAATAGAAATGTTGGGTGTACTTATTTCATCTACAATTCCACGTCAACTTGTTTATTTCCTAAAATTAAAATGACAAGTAATTTTTTGTTTTAAATATTTTATGATTACTTTTAATAATGATCGATGATTGATTAGTTGATAATGTATCATAAGTGAAATAAGATCAAATAACACATCAATAAATGACAAATGTTTAACCAATATGAGTTGACCCATGTGATAAGGAGCAAGTATGTATCTCACAAAATGAGAGTTCGATTTCTATTACTAGTATGGGGATTTCTATAATAGGTGATTTCATAAGTTTGTACTCGTAGAACTCCAAAATCATACCCTAATTTTGATGGATGATCAATATCGGGTCCAACTAATTTTTTTTTTCTTTGAAAGTGAAAAAAAATGACAGATGCTCAGTACCCATTAGGACTGCATCAAAGTGAAGAACCTTGACAATATTATTCAATGGACTTTATTTAAGTCTCCAATTTTATCTTCAAATTGTGTTCTTCATTAATTGGCCTGAAAAAATGTGGGTCTAGCTCAAAAGAACATACAATACCATTCATGAATATACATATCCACAGTTAAACATCACTCAAGAATCTTGGTACAGTTCATTTCAGTAAAAGGTAATATGTACTGCACGACATATATAAAGAAATGTACTTTGAAACAAAAAGAACAAAGATATGCTTGGAATGATTAAAGTAAATTAAAAAGTGTATCCGACAAAACATTGCTTGTAAATCCAGGTTAATTTATCTCCCCTAGCGTTAGTGTTACTGTAAGTGGCTAAATCAGAGAAAGAAGTTTAAACTCCAAAAGCATAAACTAACTTTTTGACTTTTTGTCTTGTTGCTCCCCACCTTCCCTCAAACAAGAGCATTTTGGTAACTTCCGACCAATATCGCTTAGTTGCTCTTCGCATATGAAATTGAGCATAGAATTGAAGCTTAAAATTAAAATTGAATAGCCTGATTCCAATTTTCATGTATAGAATAATATATGAAATTAGATTATAATTTCACGATCCAACTCTATAAAATTGGAAAACAATCTTCTTAATTCTAAATTCTAAATTCATATCCTATGAATTATCAATTCTAAAATTTATTAAATATCCCTCTCCTTATTATAGTTTATATACTTCTTTCTTTTTCTCATTTATTTTTTGACAATTTTTTTATGATTGTTTAGTAAACTCAAACATAAAATTTAACATTGTAAGTCAATTCCAATTCTAACATCCAAACACCCCTTAACAACATCAATAAAGAATTAGCTCGGTTATTTCACCACAATGATGAATTATACACCTAAATTAATACATGACATTAGAAATTTAAATTTAAATGTGTAGCTTTCAGTTACATAAATATCAAATTGATATTTTAACTAACATCACCATTCATGATTCAACATTAATATATAATTAAAATTCGCTTATTTAATCACGACACATCGACTTTGATATCTATATATAGATTATCGGACAAAGGATCAAATGGTTGTCGTGAAAATTAGGATCGACATCAAGCTAAGGTCTTTGATCAGCCTCTATCAGCAAGTCTTGTGCCAGCCTAGCCTCCCCCCATGTGATGAAAGTACCAAGTCGTCCAAAGTAGTTGGCAACAATTAAGTTCAATGTTCATCATCAACATGTCATGTGGGTTTTTGTATTTTGCCATCCAACTCATAAGTAAAATGTTCATCTAAATCTAACCTTTTGGACCTAAACTATAAATTAAATCCTAGTGTTGCTATTTTTGCCTACATCAAATCTTTTCTGTATTTTGATTTCGCGCCAAATTGCTTTCACTCAGAGAGATGTCCAATTCTAAAGAGGGAAGATCATTGACTGAAACCATCAAGAGTATGATTTAGAAATCACTTCTTATTCAAGGAAGAATAAAACATAAAAAGTACTTGCAAAAGTGTAGGGGAAAAGCAACAACTTTTTTTTTTTTTTGGTTGGTTTTTTACGTGTGATCTTTAGGCATTTTGAATCAAGTTTTAATCCCGATCAAGCAGTATATATTCTTTTGTTTTTGGCCTAAAGTAACCATCATTGTGGGTGCCCCATCATGATACATTTGAGGTCGATTACCTTTAGAAGAATTTGAACATAAAGGTTTATATAAAAAAAAATGAGAAAGAAAATTGAGAGTCACGGGTTGAAGGAATACCAAGTAGTTGTTTAATTTTTATGCACGTTCTTTATATTTATAGTTGTTAAATTTTTTTATAATTTAATACTATTACTATGAATTATTCTAGTGTATTAAAATTTATTTATTTATAATAATAGTAATATATTTAAAACCTCGTAATATTTTACTGATAATATTCATATAATTTTCTTTATAATAATATTAACATAGTTATTAAGGAATATAATATTTAAAATAAAGGAATTAGAAGTATAATATAAATTTCATGTCTTTTTTAGTAATTACATATCTAAAAGTAATTTTAATTATCATATAAACAATATTCATTTAATCATAATCATTTTAAGATAACATTTTTCAAATATAAATCACATTAACTTACTTTTGATCAAAATCAATTCTAAACAATCACAATAGTGCAAACTTCAGTTTGCAAACTCTAACTCAAACACAACCTAGTTTATTTCGCTGCATATTGCTTAGTGCATACACACAATAAAATAAATGGAATCCACACATAAATGAGCATATATTGAAGAAAAATAATAATGAACTTCATTTTTCTAATCAGTATGCGTAAAATGTAAAGTGTTAAAATTGCACTTATTTCTTAGAACATTTGTTTATAGCTGTTTGTATTTTATCAATTAAACAGTTTTATTTTATTTTATTTATTGAACGATGATTGACTTTGAGTTCTGAATGCATAGATACACTACACACACACTTGTTTTGGTTACACACACATACACACACTCTGCCTCTGCCCCCCTATGAAATAGTTGTTTTGTGGTATTTACATTTAGTTTTTCATGGGATCTGGGATGTTTCTACTTATTACCCAAAATCAGTAGTTATTGTATGAAAAAAAAATGGATTTTCATTTTATTATTCAATTCCATTTTCGTGTCATACAATTAATAATCACAAAGTTAATTCTTTTTCTTATGCATAGATAATCAGATACTCTTTGTGAAATAGGTGCACTCACCAAGCAGGGATGAGGAAAAGGTGTACACAGGAACAAAAGATCAACATGACATCCAAGCTCATCGAGCATTGTCTAAGCACACCATGATTCATATGCTAAATATCCAAACACCAAAACACACCTTGTGATTCTTAATAGCTAGCTTTTTTTTTTTTCTCCTATTGTGTAAGCTTCAGTGTATGTTGATTCACCTTTTTTTGAGAAAAAAAAAAAAGTTATCTTTTGCGTCTGATTCTGATACTTGATAACACTCCTTATGCAGCCTTTTCTGCATAATTCCTTGACCCTGCTGAATTTCTTCACCCTGTATCATTCATTCCTAATACCTTGGAAAGCCTTAGATCCATTCATCCAAAATTCAGATCTCTGTTTGATATGAGATCCAATCAACTCTTTTGTTCACCTCCAAAATGTCTCCATAGATCTTTTTGAGAACCCTTTTATCCCAAGAATATTTTGGAACTAATGCTTAGCGTTTGTTGTTCCCTTGTGCAAAAAAGTTACATCAAGTAAGGAAGGGCCTGCAAGTATCCAAACATATTAGTTATTTTCATTCTCCTAACTGTCCAATCTGTTCATATCTATAAGAGTGGGAACATGTACAAGACAACAGACTGGAGAAGATTATTATTATTATTATTATTATTTTGCTTATACATAAGCAAAGTGATTATTTAGTTTTGCATGTTTTAAAAATCTTTTGCAACTACTTTTCTAAGATGCTCTAATTGGTATAAGCCAAGGATTGGCTGTTTAAGCTAGTTGATGGTAAATATTATTATCTTATGGCATATGAATCCTGTAATTACATAACAAAGCAAAAGACGTTGATAACAAAGTATTTGAACACAAATTCAACCAGAACCATTGAGCAATTGACCTATAAAGCAAATTCGCACAAGGTTGTATTAGCATGAACAATTGCACCTATGTATCAGAACATATTATCAAATTACTGATACAAGAATAAATAAATTAGATGCAGCATCCATGGAATTTTTTAAATTGAAAAATGTCATCATATCAAAGAAGATCGTACGAGTATTGATCAAAGTATCAAAGTAGATCAATAAGAGTCTATCATAATGGATTTAAGTATCTCAAAAACTAAGCCAAAAAAGAACCATACTGCTATCAAGGCTAATTGCAATAAGAGAATATCAGTTTGGACATAAGCACTCGTATAACTATATGGCAATTCCATTAAACCAGATATGCAACAATATGAGAACAAATTGAAATGAATATTGGTGTTTTAAGCCTCTCTGTGTGTGTGTGTGTATTCTCGGTGCAACAGCCATTGAATGTAAATTGAAAAAAGTAGGTATTATATCAAAGAAGATCCCAAGACTATTCATCAAAGATCAAAGTATCAAAGTAGATAATAAGAGTATATCAGAATACATAGAAGTATCATAAACACTAATCTAAAGAGAACCATACTGCTACCAAGGTTAATTCCAAAGACAGCATATCAAAATGGACGTAAAAACACATAACAGAATATATATAGGATTTCATTTAACCAAGATATACAACAAATCCAAACAAATTAAGAACACTAAAACCTAAAACGAATCAAATGAAGTTCGGTATTTTAAGCCAATGTGAAAAACTGAAATAAATTAGATCCAGCAGCCAAAGAAATTAAATTTAAAAGGTCAGCACTATATGAGAAATCTTAAGAATATATGCCGAAGTATCAAATTATATCAATAAAAGCACGAAGGCAGATATAGAGTGAAGCAAACTAAAACAAAATCATGATTTCAAAATTCCAAAAGTTTTCTGACATAGCAAATAGTCAAAATATGTAAAGTGGCATCACATCAAAGATCATAACAGATCATTGAAAACACATCAAACTATATCGATATAGTTGTCCAAACCTAAATTGTTTTTGGAATGGTTGTTTTAAGACTGATTTGCTTGTTTCAAAAATAAAATAAAAGATTTAAATCAATAAATGGAAAATAATTAAAAGAAAGTATAAGAATAAATGTCAATCAATTAAAAGAACCCTTGAATTAAAATATTAGATTCCGTAATACCAAAACATACAAATATCCCAAAAAAATGTCATAGTTCCATGAAGCTTAAAGTAAATGAAATGTACAATGGTCCATTAAGAACTATTTAAATATATCAAAACTCTCAAGACTCATATATCATAGAACATAATAACTTCTAAGAAATTTAAACAAAGTTCTAACAACTATTCTTTAAAACATGAGTATAATGTTGAAGCCAGTGGCACAAAATGGTTCTTCTTATAACACAGCAGCAGAAGTCTGAGCATTCCAAGGCAGATTAAATACTGACATATTCCACCGCCAGTTTTCTATGCACTGTTCAGGCTCAGCCTAAGAGCCTAGGCTTAAATTTGTAAACTGGTTTAAGGGACCATTCTCATCAAGTCATGAAAGAGAATACATGCTATCTTCTTGCACTTTGTTTACACTAACAATGCTTGAAGAACCGCTGAAGCAACTGGTGATGCTGCCAGTTCTTTTTTATAGTTCCATATGCTACAGGGAAATTATCACTAACACTGACAATTTTCATTCCATTGCATTTCAATCAGAGGGATTAGCACAATGTTGCTCTTTTGATGAATTTGGCAGCATACTTGTTCAATAGTAAGAACATTCAAAAGACCAAATTGCACCTGATTCTTTTCCACAGGCTTTTCATTCTTTTTTTTTTTCAAGAAAATTTTCATTCCTGAATGTCATTTCCAAGAATCAAAGGGATTATCATTACCTTGTTCTTTTGATGAATTTAGCAACATACTTGTTCAATAGTAAGAACATTCAAAAAACCAAATTGCACCTGATTCTTTTCCACAGGCTTTTCATTCCTTTTTTTTTTTCAAGAAAATTCTCATTCCTAATTGTCATTTCCAAGAATCAAAGGGATTAGCATTACCTTGTTCTTTTGATGAATTACATACTTATTCAATAGCAAGAACATTCAAAGAACCAAATTGCACCTGATTCTTTTCCACAGGCTTTTCATTCCTAACTGTCACAGAAAAGTTACTGCTTAGTGGCAATTATATAGTTTTTATCTTCAGTTAAAGACCTACACAGTAGCACCAGCAAAGCAAAGACCACACAAAATCATTAACAAAGTTAAAGAAAAGGATTGAGTCTAGGTGTAAATAGTTTCTCACCATCTGCTACTGTTACACAACTCACAACCAAAAGCCATATTGAACTGCAAATTCAAGATGGATGGCAACCAAATTTCCATGAAGCGAAGAACAGAAATTTCCTTGCTCTCTTATACCACTGAACAACCAACAACCCACATTTGATTCTCAATATCTTAAACTTTAGAACCATGATATTATATACTTCTTTCAGTTTAATTCAGGTAATTGTTATAAATATCAAACTACAAAAACCAAATAGTAAATAAATAACTGATAACTACTAATATAAAAGACAATAGAGGTCACACTACTACTTTTGAAAACACCTCTTTGCTATCACCCAACTCCTCAACTGTTTACTTAGTGTGTAGCCTCAGTAAAGTCTCCTGTAAAGAGTGTTTAGGACCATCAAACAAAAGGGCTACATGCTGAGACTTATCAATGTTCTACTCAGTCAGTTTGTACAAAGTTATAAAAGTCTCAAGTAAAGCAAATAAAACACAGTATGAATCTTATAATAGGGAACATTAAAGCATTAACGCAATCCATTAACAATCAAAATTATAAAAACAGAAAAAAGGTAAATATATGAACCTAATAACGGGGAACCCATAAAAAGCAAAGTAAATATTAATCTAATAACAGAGAACCAATAAAAAGGCTATTGTGAGATTACAGGGGAACCAATAAAGAATTAAACAAAGCATTGTATATAAATGAAAAACATCTGAATAGAATTCCTGTTCCTAAACATTAAAATAGTCCCTTAGAAATCGGAAATGACAGCTTCAAGGAAGAAAAAATAACATCTAAGTTATATACACATTCATAATAAGTGAAACAATGAGGGTACAATTCTAATAATATTCACCAAGAGAGGCCAAAGGAAATTTTTACACATACTTAAATATCACCAAACTACTGATGCACAGCATACAAAACTCAATTAAATCAGTACCACTGACTCAAGACATGCAATTCATCAAGATACAAATCATCACACCAATAACTGAAGTCATCATAGACCGAAAAATCCCACAAATCCAGAGCCAATTCTCAGAAATACCAGCATTTGGATCTCCCTGAGCAGCAAAGCAAATGCACATACACATAGTCACTCCTTATGCATAAAACATCAGTCCAATACACATAGATATGTTTGTGAGTTTGAATTTTGAAGAGAAAGAGACAAGAAAGGAGGGCTTATAATGTAAGATTTTAAAATTTTACACTACAAATTCTTCCTTCCCCTTCAAAATTCAAACTCACAAATATATAAGGTCTGATTGGGAGTTTTGTTTATGATAGCAAGGAATAGTCAATAATGGGATGGAATAGAAAAGAAGATAAGAGAATGGATATATAGATGTCACATCCTTGTTTGAGAGTTTATAATATAAATGAGGGAAAAGGAAAGACATAAATTTTGTTTCCCACTTTTATCCTTTTATTTTGGTAAGCATAGTTTTCATGTATAAAGGGTCAAAACAGTAAAACCACAGAATTATACAGAGCTGCTCCCTTCTTGACCCCTGATTTGGGGTCACTAAAATTCACCATAGCATGGCTTGGAGGGGCACTAGTGACCCTTGCTACTTGCTAGCCTTGCCTTTCCCCTCCCCTTTAAACCACTCCCAAACACACAAAATCTAATATTGTCCCTTCCATTCCATGCCTCTCCCTTCATTTTTCTACTCCCAAACATAGCCTTAGGATTTGAAACATTGCAACCACCACACCCCACACAGATTTCAGCTTAGGCAGATTTCAATCCCAAGACATATTTGCTACCAAGACTTCAAACTGACCTTGACAATGAAGAGTGTTCAAGTGTGGCCCAAAAAGCATATCATAACTACACCATAGCATAAGGTATAAACACACCAGCATTAGCAGTTAAAAAGCAAGAGGAAAACTGGAATTGAGTAATCACCGCTACTTGTCAATCAAAACAACCAGGTCCATATAAAACTAACAATTGAGGTTAACTTAAACATGCAATAAAATTCTCTCCAACAAACAATCAAAGTGATGCAGAGCAATCAAAAAGCCTGAACACATTAGCCTTGGAGAAACTCCACGGTTAACTCAACATGCTATGCAAAATTGCAATAAATGACAAATCTACCAATATAGCCACTCCATAGTAATTCACTGAAAAGGATAAACATTGTCTACATTCTCCAAGTCTACATATCCCACAAAATATAGCTAGCACAAACAAAAATTGTGGCCTGTAAGTGCTGCACCTGACTATATAACTAAAGCTAAAAGGGTAACAATATCCAAGCATACATGAATGAAATCATGCATCAGCACCATCCGAGCCCTTCGCAGCAAAAGGGTCATGAGTTGGGCCAACATCCTGCCCAATGTGGCGCTGCACGAGCCGCTGCAGATCAGCCATAACCTTATGCTCCCTCTTAGCCTTCTCCTCATAGTTAAACATGGCCAAAGCGCGCTTATCCTCGGCACTATAAACCTGGTTCTCCTTCCTAATACGGATGGCATTCATCCTCTGATGCCTGCTACCACTCATCACATAACCAAGGCTCTCAAACTTCTGAATCTCCTCAGCAGAAAGACCCACTTCACCTCTTCTTGGAATACGCTTCCCTTGCTGCACATACTGCGCAATTGCATCACCCTCACCTGGCCTAAGGGCACCACCATAACTTATATGACCCTCTGCCCTTGGCAAGGGCATTGGTCCTACAGCAGGTTCATTATCCAATGCGGGTTTCTTCTGAGACTCAAACAATTCCTTCAATTTAAGAGCTTCGGGATTCACCTCTGCTATCTTCTTCACCTCTTCAATTATTGCTTTGTTCTTTGTATCATCATCACTTGAATCCTTTTCCTCTTCAGATTCAGAACCCTCGCTTTCTGTTTCAGATCTTCGACTACTACTACTTCCTCTTCTTTTCTCTCTTCTGCTCGGTTTCGATCGCGAAGAACGCTTCTTCTTCTTTCTCCTTCCGCTATCATCAGAATCATCTTCGTCGTCGCTTTCGTCAGAATCGCTGTCCCTTCTCTTCTTCCTGTTCCTTCTGCTTTTACCACTCTTCTTCCTGCTTCTTCTACTTTTCCGATCCTCTTCTTCTTCAGATTCGCTTTCCTCTGATTCTCTATCGGTATTCGATCTTCTTCTCCGACTACGCTTCGAGCTGGAACTCTTCTTTCTATTCCTCCTCGAACGCGAATCGTCAGATTCAGATTTGGTTTCGGATTCCGTTTCGGACTCGGAAGGACTATCCGATTCGGATTTCTCCGATTTGGATTTGGATTCGGATTTTCCTTTGGGTTTAACCTCCTTGTCGCTCGAATTGCTTTTTCCGGTGGTGGTGCCGCCATCGTAGCCGCTGCCGCCGTATTTCTCGGAAATTTCTTCGGCTTTCTCCTCCCATTCTTCGTTCTCGCGCCTCGGAGGGCTCGGCGTCACGTTCCAGATGCAGTGCTTCAGCGACTTCCGCATCTTCTGCCTCTTCAACCTCCGGTACTCCTCGAAGCTCAGGCCTTTCAGCTCCTCGTCGGACTCCGAATCGGAGCGCGGACGCCAGTCACTGCCGCCGCGGTCCCGATCAAGGTACGCGCCGTTCCGGTGGCCGAATTTCTTCGGCAGAACGTCGTCGTTAGGTGGTCCATCGTAGGCGGTGGCAGCGCGCCTAGGGGTTCTGCGTTGGGGGGATTGGGATCGGAGGCGGCGGGTGCGACGGCGGTCGTTGTTGCTGCCGCGGTTGCGGTCGTATGAGTCATAACTGGGGCTTCTGCGGCGGCGACGATAGTCGTCGGAGAGGTCGGAGTCAGGGGTGGTGCGGCGGTGGCCGTTTTCTCGGTCGAAACAGCGTCGTTCGTAAGGGATTTCGACAGTGGACGATGGCCTTCCCATTTGCGTGAAGGGAAATGGATCACTTCTTCGAACTTGTTTTGACCTAATATGTCGATTCAATAGAAGGAGCTTTCTGATATGGGCTTGATAAGTTAAGCAGCTTTATATTTTAATCATTTAAATTATAATATTCTATACTATATATAAAATGAATTCCGCCCTTTAATTATATTTTACTATTCAAATTTTAAATTTTTTAAAATTCTTATAATATAAAAGTTAAAACAATTAAAAAAATTATAAAATTTTTTAAATATAATAAATTTAAAAAATATATAATAAATAAATAAAAAATAATATATTTTAATCTTTTTCAAAAAAATATAAATTGATAGGCACCAAAATACCTATTAATTCACTGGTACAAATAAAAATGTTTTATTATATAAAAATAATTTTATAATAACTCAAATATATAATCAATATTTATAGGAAAATTAATTTTACCATTTTGTCCATTCTTTCTTCGCTCTCTCACTTGTCCTCTTTCTCAACCAAAGCAAGCACTGCCTAGCAAGGTGTTACTGTCGGCCTTTATGCCCACCACTCCTTTTCTCTCCCAAAAATCAAACCACTCATATGTGCTAATTCTCTGTACTTCGTTTAAAAAAAAAAATGAGGATAAATTTTAAAATTACATATAAAACTTAATCATAAAAAATTTATGGATATACTCTACTTCTAATCAAACATATCAGTTTTATTTTTTACCTTTTACACCAAAACCACCATGGGTTGTAGCCCACTCCCAATACTAAATGTTACAGGGTTTCATCTTTTTTTTAATATAAATGCCAGACTCTCAACTTTAGTTCTCATATATTTGGAATTTTATCATATTTTTCATCCCATTCAAAGCACCTCTTGAATTTTTATGTTAATTTTTCATCCCTTAAAAGTACAACCACCAAAAGGACAAAACTCATCATTAATGATCCATTCTCATTTGAGATTTACTAGCTATGCTAAAACTTCATACCAGGCTTTGAAGGGAAATCTTAGGACATCTTTGAGATGGGGTGCGTTCATGTTATTGCTGCAGAGCAGAATGGATAGAGGGAGAGAATTGGAAAAAGAATAAATAGATGAGGGTTAAACTTTCTAATATAAGCAAGCACCGTCATATCAAAAGCTCGACCTGGACCACGTAAGACGTTTCCTTCAACACAAAATTACATTGACCCGTTTGGATGATGAGCGATGGTATCAATATTTTTTAATTATTTGAGTGATGTGTGCTATTAATTTAAATTTTATAAATTCATCAAATTAAGAATTAAATTATAATCACTGACTACATAAAGGTATTAGAATCCCATTAATATTGAAACAAAAATCATAATTTTTAATTTTAAATTATGTTTTAAACAGTCGATATGTTGATATGTGTAAAAAAAATTTATAAACCCAAGACCACTATATTATTATTACTCTGTCTAAATAAAATCTTTTGTAAAAGTACAGGTTATTGACTTTTGAATGAAATATTAATTTAAATTTGGTGGTAATATTGAAGATCTTTATTTATTGTCAAAGATTATGTTAAAAAAGTTTTTTATTTTTTAAAAGATAAGAATTCTAACTTCTCAAAAAAAACATTTTTTAACCTTTTCTAGCGCTTATAACCTTACTTAAAAATTTTATCTAATCATACAAGAAAAAACAAAAAAAGATTTTTGTTTTATAAATCGGAATTTTTTTATCAAAATAATAGCATCCAATGAGCTTAATATAATACATATATATATATATATATATATATATATATATAATATTGGATTTTTACAAAAATTAAAAAAAAATGTTAACATACTTGTATTGGTTAATTTTAAGAGTTAATTAGACAAACATTCCTTGAGGTTAAGTATCTCGCATATACACATTAATTCATTACAAACAAGATAATATGTGATATATACATGATTATTAATAACAAGATCAATACATTTTGATAGTATTTGATATATATCAATTAAAATACCAGTATTTTATTATAAGTTATAGTTATAAATTTTATCTTCATGTGATAAAAAAAATATTTTATTTAAACAATATATAAAATATGTCAAAATATTATAATTTGTCATTAATGATTGTGTATATGCCTTTTTTTTTTACCACAATTAACAAACCAATATTCGTAAGGGAGGTCAATAGTGAAATTTTAGTAAATTTCATAAGAAGTTAATGATAGTTTTGCAAAATAGAGATATACAGAGTATAATTGCACTAAAACTTAAGGAAAGTTGGTATAATTTCCTCTAATTTTAATATAAATGTCCTAAACGAGGTGTTTGATAGACAAATTGATTTTTTATTTCCATGAATATCATTTCGAGAATAACATTCTTGTGAATCACATCTCCAGGCATGACATTGAGGTGCATTCGATACATTAACTAAAATCTCAAGAATATTATGAATTATAAATGTGAATGAATAATTTATATGTTTGATTGATAATGACATCCATGAGAATATTAGATTTTTTTTATTAGTGCACAAACCAGGCTAAAGCCTATTTAGATATATTTTTACCATGAATAAAATGGTAGTGATGGCAACGATAGTTTGGCATGGGCATTACTAGTCTAGGGAAAGGTGGTGTGCAACAACCTGCAACGATGATCCGACAATGGTCGCTTAGCATGGGCGTTAGTGGTCTGGGGAGAGGTGGCAATGGTCCAGCAATCGGCAACGGTGGCTCATTTATAAGGAAGTTGATGGTCCGGCAACTAAAAATAGCGGTTTACCAAACACATAAATTAACTTCTCCTTGGACTCGTCCTATAAAATATGGCTCTTTGCTCACAATCTATTGTATCCAAATCTATAATCTATCTATAATAGTAATGTTTTAAACTCCTATGAGGAAAATTTTTACAATGTCACTTCTAGAGTAATTTAGAGCTCACAATTTTCATTTAAAATTTGAATTCTCAATCTATATTAATTATATTTAATTAGTAAATATCAATCACATTAATCATAATTAATTATTAATTATGACATATCAATTATAAATCATAATTTCACTCCCACTTCACAATCTAATTTCAAAACCCATTATTAGATACTATAATATCACTTTGCAAAATTTTTTTGTTGGTTGACTGTGCAAATTTTTATTCTATATTTTAAATTTATGTAATAGTATTTTTTTTGTTCTAATATATTTTAAATATTTTTTATAATTTTATTATTTAGCTTATTTATCAAAAAATTATTTGGCTTAATATATAGTCATGGTTTCTTTCAAATGTATTATAGTTCTATACGGAACACGTGATTTATATATTATCAATAAATACATAATTTGAAATTAACTTATAAGATAGTTTTCAATCAATGTAAAATTATCAATTTGCAATTAATGTAATCTATCACAATGATGTCAATCATAAATAATATATAGATATTTTAAAATTATATATAATATTAAAAAAAAGCCTATCAAGATAAATAAAATAAAATCTTCTCAAATTAATTTAATATTGATTTAAAAAATTTAGTTACCTTTCGAAAGATATTTTTACTTTTAAAAAATAAAATATTTACTATGAGATATTTATTTTGACTTAAATTTAGAGAATTTTCTTTATTTAATGTTGAATATTTTTTATAAACTCACATATACTCTATTATCATTTAATTTTAATATGAAATTTTTAATTATGGAAGTTATTCACTTATTTTAAATGGGATTCATGAGGTTTTTTAGGATTTTCAATATGATTTAATGGAATATCCGGTGTACACATGTTGGTAAATAAATTTTGTACAACCTTAGGATCTCCTAGGACCCACCCATATTACCGGGTCTTGAATTTCAGTAAGTCTGAATCCTACACCGGAGGGCTATATGATATAGCCTTATTCTGGGGATCAAAAGTCTTGGTAATTGCTTTCAAAAGAAAAATAAATTGAGAGTGAATTTTAACGAATTTTATAAAACCTTTAAACGATTCGTTTGTAGCCCTTAAGTTTAGAAAATCGTAAGAATTTTTTAATTTGAATTTGAATTAGAACTGAAAAATTGGATTTTGATTGAATGGGGTTTTGATTTTTTTATATATTTTATTTGAATCCAAATGGGGGTATTTTCTTATTTACATTTATGTTTTAAAATTAATGGAGAGTAAAATAAATGGGGTAAGTGAGTGTTGAGACAACCCAGATGTAATTGGGTGTTGTTGCTCCATAATTCTATAGCACAGCCTTACTACAGCAAGATATATTTGTTGCAGCAAGTGGACCCAATGTCAGCACAGTACAAAACAATGTAGTTTTGATTAATGAGCCACACATCTTTTATAAAAAAACCCTTCCCTTTGAGTTTATTCACCCAAAATCGAAGAACCCTTCCCCCAAACCCTCATTTTCTCTTTTTCTCTCATCCCACTCTAATCCTCATCATCCAAGCTTCGAAGGTATGTGATGTTGTTATATTTTGTTCCCATTCTCTCCATTCTTTCATGATCTTGAGTTGGGTCTTGTTGTTTCTCACATTATTACCAAGTGGAGGTGCTCCCCCAATATTGTTAGAGTTGAATTAGAGTAATCTAGAGATACCCATAGAGTATTCATGAGTTTAATGGTTGAAATGACAGATATTGGTGTCATCCTTCCTCCTCGGAGCTTAACTGGAGTTATTCCCTCTTGTTCTCCATCTCCAGGTGAGTGGATTCAATCTTGTGACCTTTATTTTTTGGTCATTACAGTTATTTTCATTACATTGAGGCCTAATGAATAATGTTAGAGCATATTTCAAAGAAATTCTAGATAGATGTTATTTATGTTAAGTTTATGAAATCATAGTTTTAGATATCATGAAATGTATGATTTAAAACTACTTTAGGAAGGATTAGAAATTAGTGACGATCTTGTTAAGTTGATGAGATTATAGTTTTCAAAGAGCAAGAACTATATTTTCATAAACTCATGGGACCATTGTTGCCAAAAATGATTTTCTTATAAGTAGCCACAGCAGGCTTATGATTATATATGTTAGAGATGTTGTGACTTCTATTATGATTATAAAAGTAGGATAATTATATTATGGAGAATGTAAATTAAATAAGAGCCTAGCACAGATTATTTAGAGGAAATAATATAAATAGCAAAGTATGATTTAGTGTTATAAAGAAATATATTGTTATGATCTTAGGGTAGTATGCTTATAAACCTCCAGTGTTGAACCATGAATTTAGAGTGATCAAGTATACGAAAAATATGTTAGCTTAAGATATAAATTTAAAACTTCAGCTTTATGGTACCAAGAGGGACAAAATTTTAAACAAGGCATGTAATAGCCCAGAACCCCGGCAATGTGAATATTGTCCGTTTTGGGGCCTCATGCCCTGCACGGCTTTGCTTCTTCCCTTTCGCGTGGGAAAACACATTCACAAGGGAGGAGAAGCAACCGATGTGGGTACCTCCTCCCTTGTGAATGTGTTTTCCCTCACGAGGGGGGGAGAAGCAAAGCCATGAGGGGCACAAGGCCCCAAAGTGGACAATATTCACGCTGCTGGGGGTCTGGGCTGTTACAAATGATATCAAAGCCAGTCCGGGGATTGGTATGCCAACAAGGACGCTGGATCCCTACAAGGAGGATGGAGCAAGTCCCATATCGGTTAGAGAGGTAAACGAAGCATGTCTTATAAGAGTGTGGATACCTCCTCCCTTGTGAACGTGTTTCTCTAACCAAGGGAGAAAATAAAACCTTGAGGAGCGTGAGGCTCCAAAGAGGACAATATTCGCTGCTCTAGCGTACTAGTAGGGGGAGTGAGTCCCTAGGAGAGCAAGTGTCCCTAGTCGAACGCGTTTTCCCCTGCGAGGGGGGAGAAGCAAAGCCGTGAGGGGCGCGAGTGTCACGACCCACCTACGAAGTGTGACCGACACGTGAGGATTTGGGTCCCCACGGAAGCCTCTGGTAACGTAACTGACTAATATGCATAAATAATCCAAATTTATTCAAAATATCTCAAGTTCAACTAAAACTTCACTAATATGAAATTGTTCTCAAAACATAAATTCTGAACATAAATTTGCATAAAATCCATATTCTAGACCAAAGCCAAACATAACAAAACAATTAACAGAAATTCTGAAAATATATCATGCATGTCCGGGGATCCTGCCTACACAATTTATTGGAGCACTACTAAACTGACATAATTGACAATAAGCTCCACTCCAAAGCGAAGCTCACCAAGGAAGCTGTAGCACAACTACTGAGGATCCTGTGGTACAACTGAAATCAGTCAGATCTGTAGGGAAAGGAAAAGAGAGAGGTGAGTTCATCAAAACTCAGTGAGCGAGCCTCCACTCACAACCCACACTGACAATAACAAAATACATAACATATACATGCAACTGATGTGAAATATATTACATATATAATTACATATAAATTAACTGAATCTATGGCAATAACTAGTAGAGAAATATGAATTATTCTGTACATAATTATTTGAGCTGAATAGCTAAATCTGAGCCAATGGCTAATCTGATGGGCACCTAACTAGGTCCCATAAATGGACACCTCACTAGGTTCCTTATTGTGGGTGAGCTACTCCTCTAGCGGACCACTTGGTACCAAGGTTAACGATCAATCCCGCAAATTGCTAACTCACTGACCGCTTTCTCACTAATTAATATAAAATAATTTGTTCATAAACCAAATAAATATAAAAGCTCTGAATTCATATAATTCTAACAAATTGACTGTAGTATAACTGAGATTCTAAAATCATGCCCAAGGGATCACCAGCTTGTAGACATAATGATTTCAGTAATCAATAGAATATGTATCTGACAATTGTTATGAATTATACTTTATTCAATACTTTCAATAAATCATATCTAATATTCTAAAATCTTCATAGGAAATACATAGTCTGAAAACATGATAATTAATATATCTACTGTAAACATTAAACTAAGGTCTCACAATTTCATAAACTAGGAAAAAAATATTCTATAACACGCAAGGTATCAATTATGGTCCCATGTGTTTTGCTAAAATGATTAATTTTCATGATAACTGTAAAAGTAATAATATTTCTAAAACAGGCATAATTATAACAATATATTCTCTTGACATAAATCATTCTAAAATTTCATAAATAATTTATATAATATGGAAAAATATTAATAATGACCAAAAGTATGATCATGAGCTTAAACCCACTCACTGTTGATAGTCGTGAGTGTGCTTCTACTAATAACTTTACTCTGAAGTATTGGAATGATACAAATAACCAATCTCACAGATTAAAAGAAAGGAGCGTCACAACGTCCCAAGAGAGGATTAGCTAGGCTCACTAAATCTCGGCCATGAAGATCATGAGCTTGACAAGAGATGAGTTCGGCCAAGAAGATGTTTGGTTTAGAGGAGGTTTGACTTAGAGGAGGTGGAAGCAAAACTTAGCAAAATGAAACTAAATATTTCTTACATATACACACTCCTACACTCATATATTTATACACAAATATAATAATCATGAATAATATTAGTGCTAGTTGTCTACACTTAATAATAATAATAAATATTATTAATACTAACTACACTTAGTAATAATAATGTTAAATAATAATAATGCTAGGTACACTTAATAATAATAATGCTAATGCTAGCTACACTTAGTAATTATAATGTTAAATAATAATAATGCTAGGTACACTTAATAATAATAATGATAATGCTAGCTACACTTAGTAATTATAATGTTAAATAATAATAATGCTAGGTACACTTAATAATAATAATGATAATGCTAGCTACACTTAGTAATAATAATGTTAAATAATAATAATGCTAGGTACACTTAATAATAATAATGATAATGCTAGCTACACTTAGTAATAATAATAATTATTAATATTAGTGGCATATATCTAGACTTAATAATAGTAATAACTAATATTAATGCTAACCACACTTAGTAATTATAATGTTAAATAATATTAGTGTTAGGTGCACTTGATAATAATAATAATAATAATAATAATAATAATAATAATAATTCAAAATAATTATAATTTCTTTATTTGGGATATCACAGCGAGGCCCCAAAGCGGACAATATTCACATTGTCGTGGTTTTGGGTTGTTACATGGCAGGAGCATGAGACATGTCCTCTCTGTCATAGATAACATTGTTATCCCTATAAATTATTCATGTTATGATAAAATTATTCACTTATTTTCTTTCATTATTAAACAATTTTAACTTTTAAAATGTGTAAAATTTTCATAAAATAAGCCTTTTATTGTTATAAGTCATCTATTGAATTTTTTTTCAACCTTATAGACATGATATTCAAAATAAGATATAAAATAGAATGACACATTCATATTTTATCAATTTATTTAATTATTTAACTATTAACTTATTTTCAAAATAAATTTATGTATTTAATTTTGTATAAGATATATTTAAATAAATTATTTGCTTTCAATTATAGTCAACAAACTATTTTTATTATCATCCTGTACATCGCACATGTCAAATGACTACTAGTGAGTACTGTGTACTAATTGAGTGAGAAAATGAGAGAGATGTTAAATTTTGCAAATAAATAATTAATAAATTGAGCATGCTACATATATTAAATTAAACATGTCATATACAAAAAATTTTACTGAACATAAAAGCAAATTAAGCCAATCTAAAGCAAACTAAATTATGCTAAACAAAATTAAAATAAACCAAGCCATAAACCAATTAAGATTACCAGATAATACATGTTTTTATTAAAATAATAGTAATATTAATCACAATAATAAATTAATAATAGTTATAATTTTCATTAATATTATTTCTAATTATTACAAGAATCTATTAATGATAATAATAAATTATTATTGATTAATTATTATTAATTAAAAGATATTATCATATAATTTTAAGTAATATATAATAATTATAATCATAATTAATATTAATTATTAATACAAATAAAATAATAAACAATAAATACTAATTATAAGTACTAGCATTATGCTATTATTAATAAATAATAGGGCCGTGCTGCTACTTACTTCAGTTGCGTTGCCTCCCAGTCCCACAAGGCACAGGTGACCGGCGCCAACCCAAGTGAGTGTCCTTTGTTCTTCTCCTCCCTCCTTTTTCCTAAACCCTAACCGCAACCAGCTTCGCTTCTACCTGAAGCTCCATTAACTTTGATTTCTTAGTTATTCTTATTCTCTTCATTCTTGCTCGCAGTTCCATTCCGTTCCGTTCCCCTTTTGTACTCACGCTTGCTCTTAGAGGAAACAACGAAAAAAAGAAGAGAGATGGTAAGGCTCACTGCCGATTTAATCTGGAAAAGCCCCCATTTCTTCAATGCCATCAAGGAACGCGAGTTAGACCTTCGAGGTATAATCCCTACTTTTTGGTTTTGTTTCACAAATTAATTAATTGCTCCTCTTTGTTTCGTCTATGTGATAATCATAAAATAATAATAAAAAAAAGTTTTCATTCTTGTTCTTCGCAGGCAACAAGATAGCTGTAATTGAAAACTTGGGTGCTACTGAGGTGCACAATTTTTATCATCATTATTATTATTGTTGTTGTTGTTATGGTTCAAGTAAAAATCTTTTGGTTTCTCACAGGACCAATTTGACACCATAGATTTGTCTGACAATGAGATTGTCAAGCTGGAAAACTTGCCGTATCTTAACCGGTTGGGCACTCTGCTCATCAATAACAATAGGATCACTAGAATTAATCCTAACCTCGGAGGTATATTCGGTTTGAATTTTGAAGAGCAACTCACCTCCTGCGAGTGAGGAATACTGGTTTGCTCGTGGAACACCAGCTGGATATGCTCCATACCCAATAACACGGTGACATTTCATCTGAAAGTTAAAAGTAGGTTCTAACTGAACTTCACTCTAATTTATTGTGTATGGAGCTGATCCAACTGGTGCTTCAGAAGCGTACAAGTATTTCTTCATGGAACGCCAGCTGGATGTGCTCTGTATCAAGTGATAGAGTGACATGATTCTCATCTAAAAGATAAAAGTAGGTTCTAACTGAAATGTTACTCTATTTTTTGGGTATGGAGCAGATCCAACTGGTGTTCCAAGAGCATGCAAGTATTTCTCCATCTCATCCCTCTTTTCTTGTTTCTGTATCTTAGTGTGTGTCATTTTGTGTTGACAGAGTTCTTGCCAAAATTACACACGCTAGTTCTCACAAACAACAGGATTGTCAACTTGGTAGAAATTGATCCTCTCGCATCGCTTCCAAAGCTCCAGTTCCTTAGTCTGCTGGACAACAATATTACGAAGAAACCAAATTACAGGCTTTATGTTATTCACAAGCTGAAGGCCCTTAGGGTTTTAGATTTCAAGAAAGTGAAAAATAAGGTAATGTTACCTTTTTCCTTTTTGTGCTATTGATACTCATGTTTTATTGGGCTTTTTGTTTGAAAGTTGAAAGACAATATGTCCTGATAATGTCTATGTTCAATAAATAAACCAGCATTTTGAGCTAGAAAACTGAAGTAAACTCCGAACAGCAAGATTCAATGTGGTAGCTTTACCGTGCATAAATGTAGAATATGGATTAATATTTGATCAGACAGTGTAGTCCTTGCTTTGCTTAAGCATTCATAGGCTAAATGACTTGAAATTCAAACCAGAAACCAGGTGCAATATTGGATGCATGAGGGCTTTGTTTCACTACATTAGTGGAGATTGCAATGTTTGTAGAAGGACATTGATCATATATTATCGGGTCTATTTTTTATTACCAAATCGACTTGCTCATTAATGATATGATCATGTCATGATTCTTCTTTGAAATCAACAGGAAAGGTTGGAAGCAAAACTCTTGTTTGATTCAACAGAAGCTATAGAAGAAGTTCAAAAGGCACCGGCAAAACCACCCTCACCTATTGAAACTCCAAATGTTTCTGAAGTTACTGAAGAACAACAGGCACCCAAAGTGGTTGCTCCCACACCAGAGCAAATCACTGCTATTAAGGTATAATTAGAAGTGAACTTACCAATTTATGCGAGGCCTATTGCTATAGGTGTGGCCATGTGAGTTAAACTTAGAATTTTTAATTCAAACCTATAATTTATGCTCTCTCCCTTCTATGCATTTGAGATATCTTAACTGAAAATTGTAGTTGAGAACTTGAGATTGGCAGCTACTTGTTTTTTATCCATACCTTTTCAGGAATCCATCAGAAGCTGTTTCATAGAAAAGTAGTCACCTGCCAGCACTCAAATGAGTTGTGTTTTTTAACTAGAATTTGTGATGATACCTACAATATGAAAAATGCCATTGTTACTATTACCATTAAATACCATTGTCCAAACAAAAGACTTGGCCTTCGATAACTACATAGAGTACCTGTAGTTCTGCGTCGTTATTTGTGCTGCTCTAATATTTATTTGTTGTGTGAATAGAACTTCAGTAATTCATTAAGCTGAAAGTGCATTGCATTAGTCCTGCCAATCCTGCTCAGTTTCTTGCATTTAAATTCCGTTGGTATGCAAGTAATGTCCCCAACACTCAAATACATAACAGGACCTTTAAAATTAACTGTATTTGAGAATTCTGTATCTTGAAAGTGTAATTCATTATCCTATAAGATTGTGTTAGATGCCTACATTTGCCTTTCTATTGGCCCAGTTGATAAACTCTTTATTAGTTAATAAAATTCTAAGAGAGTGAGTCTCGACGCAATGGTAAGGTTGCTGCCTTGTGACCTGGAAACAATCTCTCTACAAAGCAGGGATGAGATTGCGTATATCTACCCTCTCTAAACCTCACTAGGTGGGAGCCTCATGCACTAGGCTGCTCTGTAGTTAACGAATTTCTAACATATCACCTTGCATATCTGCATGATATTTTCTGTGTTAAGAAATCATAATCATTTTGGATTACAGTAAATGACCATATTGAATCTTGATGAACTTTAGAGTTGCTGTCTCTTGGAGGCTGGAGTATCAAGCTGATAATTCTGGTTACCTATGGTTTCACATGTTTCCGCTTTGTGCAGGCTGCCATTGTGAATTCACAGACTCTTGAAGAAGTTGCAAGACTTGAAAAGGTGCTTGCTTTTCTATACCAGATAATTACTCCTATGATTTTAAATTTTATCATCCTCTCTTTACTTGATTTATTTTTTTTTCTTTTGATATTTCTTAGTTTTGTAAAGAGGATCTCTTGTCCTCTTATATCTCTGTATTCTTCCTCCCCATCTTGGTAATTTTTTTGATAAAAAAATAATAATGTCCTCATAATTGTTATTAACATAATATTGAAATTGGTTTTACATAATAAAATATGTGTATCTTGAATGACCTGTTGTCTGGGAGATGATCTGACAAGCATCTCAGCTTTTCTGTAAGCATTTGGTAGCCTAGTGTTCGCAGACGGGATCCATGTGGTGGTTATTGGATTCGATTTGTCATAATTTGAGAGTTTTTTATCTCTGGTTGTTTTAGAAAAAGGAGGGAAACTATTTTCAGTTTCTTGCTACAGTTTGGCATCTCGATAGTTTATGACATTTTTTGCTGGCTATTATCTTGTTTGAGGATATCTTATCTTCTAATTTAAAATTCTCGTGTCATCCTAATTTTAATTTCTTTTCTACAATTACAAAGATTGATATTAATGCTGTACATTTAATTGGATGACATGGTAACAGGCTCTGAAGTCTGGCCAGCTTCCTGAAGATTTCCAAGGCTTTGATGAAAATATGTTGTTGGATAATGTTCACAAAAAACATGAGGATGCTGTTCATGATGGTAAAGCTCAACCTGATGGTGAGTCTGATGATAAACAGGATCAGAGGAATACTGATTCTGCTCCGATGGAACAGGTACAAAACCACTTTGTTATCCATCTTTGAAACTTGTATTTTCTGCATCGCTGTAACAGATCATGATTCCTACTTATTTGTTTTTCCTGTAGTTATATGTTATACTGCAACTGTGCCTTTATCTGAATTCATGTTTTGAACCTCTAATCAGCTGCTGACCATGAACATAACCATCGTTTTATTATAATTTTGATTATTTGTCTCAAGATGTATCAAAATGAACTATATTTGCAGTTTGTATTACAATTTGTTAAACCCTAGTTAAATTTCAAGAGATGTATCCTACCCAATGAATGACAAACCAACATAGATAGGAGTTTATGAGCCTGCATCTCCCATGTTTTCCAATGCGGTTTAGGGTGACCCCATGCAGTAGTCATATCAATGAAAAAGCTCTGAAGTTAATCACGGTTGATCTAAAAAGCGCCATCATAAATCCAAACAAGAGCAACACTTAGATGATTATTAGAGAAAATAAATGTTCACATGCAGCTTCAACTACCTGCCTAAGCTTTTAGGAAAGTTGGTCATTGACTTTGTTTAGAGTGGTGTCATCCACCGTGAACTGTCAATGATAGCTTCTGCTATCTAACTTCCTAAAATGTGGAACAATTCTGTTAGACAGCTTTCAATTCATTTTGCCTGTCTGTTTTGGTTGTATTTGGTTGCCACTGGAGAACTCTTTCCAGCACTTCCCCTACATAAGTATTTTCACTTCCCAGTCTCTAAATTACAAACTCATCCTGTCATTGGAATCAGACAGTGCCAATCTGATAGGACCCGAAGCCAGGCTGGAAAAGCCCAGCCCGTGCACAATCATGTGTATTCCTTTTCTTGCAGCTTTCTGGCCGCGCACCAGCATGCGGGCTGCTCCCTCCCTGTTGACCACCATAAAACATAGCCTTGCAATGTACAGCCAGTTTGTAGACTTGTTTGCTCATTTCAGCAGCTTCCACCTGCCACTTCCCATTGTTTGGCTATGATTCACTTGTCCAGCCCGGTCCCAGCCACTTAGCTGCATGGCAGTGCATTTCTTGTCACTTTTGCTGATAGCATGGACAGAAATTAGTTTCCATTCTGTTTCACCACATACCTGCTCTTTTAGCTCCCCAAGGGGCTGTTTGGCTGGGTTATCCTTGTTTGAGTTCCTTTATCAAGGTATTTCTGTGTTTGTCTGGCTATGCACTGTTGGCTGTTGTTTCAACTTTGCACCACCTGTTTGCCATCATACTTTGGTGCTGTTTGAGGCTTTGAAGTAATTTACGTTGTCTTTTTATTTGAAGATTCGTGTTTGTTGTTTCTTTAATTTTTGTGTTAAGGGTTTGTGGATTGAAGACTTTGAACACTAGTGAAGGTGCTGTGTGTATTGCTTGGTGATATGAGACTGACCTTGTGTTATAGCTATTAGAGTCCCCCATTGCTTAATAATATGGCTTAGATAGATTTTATAAGAGCTGAGGCAACCCTCTCCAGTTAGGCCCACCCAATGTTGAGTATAACAATAGTAAAGGTTTTGTTTGCTTTGCTTGAGCTTGTACTAGTATAAGTGATTAAAGTTGTATAGATATGAGTTGTAATGTATAACATCTAACGGTCACATATTCAGTATGTTCAGTGTCTTCCTCTTCCCTTCCCTTTGAAAAGCCTTGTGTAAATATATAGACTTGTCACTGTGACTTCAACATTACTCCACTCATATCAGCCAACAATCTGAGTTTTAGACCAAACCTTCCCAAATAGTGACAAAGTCAACTTGTTAGAAACAGCTAAGGCCTTTGATGGTTTGACAGTATTTAGAAAACATGGTAAGATGCATCCCTTGAAATATAAACTATTTCAACTGTAAGAGGAAGAATGAATTCTTGTAGTAAGCATTACTCTGCAGCTGCTAAGTGTTTTTGTTTTTTTTTTTAACATAAATATTGTAATGGTTTTTGTTCTTGTCTTATCTTCTGTAGATCTGTTCATATCTCTAACCATCGTATTAGGAATCAGCAACTGAAATATCATTGAACATAGACACCATAATATGATATATCATTTGGATTATAAAATATGGATTTAATTTCTATATATTGACAGTGTAAAAGTTTTTCATATAGTCATCCAATCATGCCACATAAGTCATGATAATTGACTTTCACACCCACTATTTGAACAGTAAGGAGAAGAATGAATGCATGTAGCAAGTATTGTTTTATGCTCATAAAGACAGCAATTATATGTTAATATCCCTTTTCCCATGCTAGTAATATTGTATTTTATCCACCACTTTTCGTTGCATGTTTTGCAGGATTAGGGCAAAGATTTAGGCGTATTCCTAGCATTGTGCACTCCTTTAATGACTGTTTTGAGCACTGTGCACTCCTTTCAATGTGGGGTTCTAAAGTAAAAAAATCTGGGTGATTTTCTAAGGTGTACGTGATAAAGCTCCAGACATGTACCAATGTTAGTCTTCTGTAATGATTAATAGTTAAAATTTAGACTTTTTGGCTCCTAGACCCTAATGGGTTTGGAACTGGTGGTCTCGTATTTCCGATCATAATGCATTGATGCTTTAGCGTTTTAATGTATTAAATTTTAATTGATTATGATGAGGCATACTCGCAGCTAGCCATTCATTTGCAGGTTTGATACAACCTAACTTCCAATAGGATTCAACTAGTAACGAGGGGTTTTGGTAGGATGCATGAGATGTAGAGGTTTAATCTCATTGTCTTGCAGTGAAAAGTGTGGTGTGGTGGTAGGCATGTTCCTTGCCCCAGGTGCATAATGGGGCAGATTCTGTGTTCGACATTGGTCAGATGCCGGAAAGCCCTTTCCCTTGATGCGAGAACAGAAAAACGAAAAACCTCATCATCCTTGAAATTCTGATGCACCAATTAATAACTTACCTTTCTGTGAGCCGTTTTAGTTTTTGTTTACGGTGGATCTTCAAAATTTTGTTCAAGAGACAAAGCTAGTGGTAAAAATTCTCCAAATGTTTTAGAAGACAATTTGACGGAACAAATTGAGTGATTGTTCGATTTGATTTTTGAAATTGTATGAATGTTTTATTTTATTATTTGAAATTAAGAAACTATTAATTTAGTTATTGAGATTACAAAAAAAGATTCAATTTAATCCTATGATAATATTTATGAGGATTAACTTGAAACACTAAATGGACATTTGAATAATATTTGTATCATTTTAAGAAGACCAATTATATATATATATATTTGTAAAATACAGTTATTGACATTGCCAAAAAATAATAATAATAAGGTGGTAGACATTTTTTAATTTTCTGAGGCCTATTAATTTTTTTTTTTGTTTTTTTGCTTGTATTATAAGTATGTTTATACAATATAACCAAGAAAAAAAATGTTATACAATAATATTGTGCACATATCATTTCTCTTTTAATAATTAAATTAATAATATCTTAATTTCAAGAAACAAAGTGATATATACATAAAATTTCAAGAAATAAAATGAATCTTTACTTGCAAAATTTTATTACAAGTGTATATTTAAGAACGCAATGGAGTTTGAGGGATAATGCCTCGTCTCCCCTTTATAAGGATGCAAATACCTCTATCTCCATTCAATTCCCATATATGAATACTCATTTTTAATTTTCTTGCAAGTAAATGGGTATAGTCAGCTGGTGAAGTTGAAAATTCAACATAGAGATAAAAATAAGCCAATGTTTTGATTAGATGAATCATATTAAGAAAATAGTTTTTAGAATCGACAAGGTGGTCAAAACAATCAAGGAGTAATAAGGAAGAATCGTGGTAAATTAGAGATACATGTCAAATGCAAATATGCAAGTTAATGAAAATCTACAAAATTTGTGTTCAATCATGGTCACTGAAAGGGCTCGTGAGTGAAGTTTTTACATCCTTGTTGACCCACAAAAAATTGTGCACTTAGAGCATGTTTGGTTCCAACATAAGAAAGAGAATAAAATTTTCATAAACGAGTTTAATATATTATTTTACTCACAAACGTCATCTATGAAAATTTTACCCCACCTTTTTTTTCTTTCGATAATTGGGTTATAGAAGTCCCAGTGGAAGAGAATAGGCCACAGAACAAGACTATATACTCCTGATAAGCACAAGCAACATAACAAATTAACAAGAGGACCCCCATAGCGCACCTGATACTAAAACAGCCACGCCTAATTCTAGGATAGGCCCTCAATCTCTTAACTTATAAGAACCTAGTGCAAATTGCTTCTAAGTTCTAATGTCATTCCACCTCCATATTTGCATGTAGAGCCACTCCAACATATGTCCATCATCTCCCATCAGCAACTCCAATATCGCAGACACAGAGAAAAGATAGCCCCCATAATAAGTATTGAAGACCTCCTCCACAATAGTACAACATTGGACCGATATTATGAACACACAACCTTGAGCTCCAAGACAAAAACTGTATCCCAGCCTCCGCCCATAACAAAAGAATCAGCACATGACCATTACTCATACCAAAAACCAGCCCCAACTTGCACATGACAGATAGCAGCATTATAAAATCCTCCATAGAAACTGGTGCAGAATTCGATTATAGAAGAATCACACTTCAGGCCACCATATTTAAAACCACAACTATAGACCAATCCAACCAAAAGGAAACACCAACTCCACATATTTAACTGCACTTATGAACAGTGACTTTCATCGAACAGACTTGTCGGACAGCATGCAACCCACACAAACCCACACAAACTGATACACACACACCCACCAATGATCATATCACGCTCTCATCATCACTCAGAGATTGATATTCACAATCTCACCCACAGTAACAGTGCTTCAGATCTTCACACTCAACAGTCCTGCTCACCAACTCATAGTGTGTAACACACATTTATTATAACCAAAGATACCCCTGGCATAATTGGAGTTGGAGGAAAGGGTGAAACATTTTGATAAGGCTTAAAAAGAAGCACAAGAGCAAGATAAAGTGTCAAATAATGAACGTAACTGAATAATGATCGATGATGACCGTCTCCAAAATTGTAAGAAGTTATCGTGCATATTAAAAGAGTAGTGCATGTGGTAAAGAACGGGAGTGGAATAGAGCTCATTCCCGTGTGGGGGTAAAATAATTTTTAAATTGAACACCTACAATCAATTGCCGTTAGTGTATCACACAGATATTTCTTCAGCATGCAGACATGACACCCAAATAGTGTCCATACTTTATGCAGCCCTAAACTTCAAGCTCATAGATGATGTCCAAAACAAAAAAAAACGACCCCAGCTATCATCAAATTGAGGCAGAGTTGTAACATCAAGGAGATCACATAAGCTGAGGAACTAAACTGTAAATTGTCATTAAAAAAATTCGTATCATGGATGAGGCAGAATTAGACAGCAACTTTTATTTCAGATGCAGAAGCATCTGCTTACACAGGGTGGAGGGCATGACCTTCCTTGGGCTCAACATGCACCCACTTGCGACCAGTCAACTTGTTGCTCACAAACTTCACCCACCCCTCTTTCAAAGCAAAAAGGGTATGATCTTTACCTAGCCCTACATAGTTCCCTGGATGGAAGCGAGTACCACGTTGTCGAACAATGATATTTCCAGGTATCACTCTCTACATAAATAAGTATCGTGAGTGAATGAAGAATGAACTGTATCGGAGTGTTAAAGTTCTGTTCTAACTCTTTGTACATAGGTCATAAAATTAAGGGAAAATTACATTGACCTCCTCTAAGATTTGATGAAATTCACCTCAACCCCCTTTATTTTTTTGAGTGACAATGACTTTGCTCTAATGAGCAATGAAGGGAAGGATAGTATAATCATTTCACAAATTTTAGAAATAGAGAGTAGTCAGGATGAATCTCAATCAACAATTCTCATGAAAGTAAATGTAATTTACCCTAAAGTTAATATTCTTGCTTAAAGAAAAAATCTCATACCTCTCCACCAAATTTCTTCACTCCAAGGTTCTTGGGTTTTGAATCCCGACCATTCTTTGTGGACCCAGCTGTCTTTTTGGTAGCCCAACGCCTGAAGACCAGACCCAAGCCTTCTCCAGAAACATCTACAATAATAATGTTTCAAAAAGTCATTAATCTAGCTTAGTTTTGGAAGTTATTATGCAATAGCCAATATAGCAATCACAAAGTTATACCACTAGCGCCTCTGTATACAGGAGCATTTGTCATGAGTTCCTTGATATTCAATCTTCTGCACAATGATGCCGAAAAATTCATAGTTTTCTGCACAGAACAGACACTACCTGAAATACACATTGCATTTGAAAAAATTGATATACTGGGTAAGGCATTCAATGATGCCTGGCTTGCATGCAAGAACAATGAAGAAATGAATGGAAAAGATTAAGTCGAGGCAAGATTAAAACTTAAATGAGCTGACCATACTAATCCTTTGACCTGTGACCATTTAAAGGAATTTATATATTTAATATGCAGATGAAATATTGTAATAAAGACAATATATCTCATAAAAAGTAAAACAATGGTTGTTAGGAAAACAAAAATTTGGTGACACTGAACATTTTTAGAAAGAAAGCAGCCCAAAGAAATGACAGTAAGCAGCACATCAGCAAGATGTAGAAATACTTGCAACACTATAGAACTATCCTTATGCACAGGAAAACCTCCCTAATGTCCAAACTTTTATGCCAATACACACCTCTTTTAAGTCTTCAGTACATTATCCAACAAATTTAACAGAAATCTAGCTTTCTAGCCATTAGCAAGTAAAATCAGTCAAATCAGTATAACTGAACCTTTAATTAAACTAGGATAAATTACACTAACCTCCCTTAAAATTTAGTAAAGTTCACCCCGAGTCCCTCTATTTGTCCGGGTGATTCTGACCTCCCCTAGATGCACTATTTATTAGTCCGTATAATGATTTTATAAACCTATGGAAGGCCGATGTTATAATTTCACAAAATTAGAGACATCCTAAGCAAATTTTACAAATAGAGGAGCGCCGACGTGAAGTTCACCGAATTTTAGGGAGGTCAGTTTAATATGCCCATTAAACTGTGGTAAATAAACCAGCAAGGACTCTAAAATGTAACATCACAATCAAGAGCATGCAATCACCAAAAAAGGATGAAAATTGACAAAACAGAACACTTTAGCGGAATACTGGAATGCAGTGCAGAGAGGCCAAATTGAAAAATGATATAGCAACATAGTAAATGATAAAGTGGCTGCTACAGCAAAGATAACAGATGCAATGATCCAATGCAGCAATAACAAGAAGCACAACCCACATCGATGTCAAGACTCAAGACCCAAGAAACAAATGAAAAATAAACAAAGTGCAAAGAACCCAGCACCATCAAATTACATCCAACCTGCTTACGTAGAGAGGCAGTGCTCGATTGAGACAGAGAAACCCACTGCGGCCACAAACCTGGAGGTGAGGGAAGAGTGCTTGAGACTCTCTGAACTTTGGTTTTAATAATGGGCTTAACAAGTTTGTTCGAGTTTTCAAACTGATAGTGAGTTAATGGATATTGAACTTTGGTTTGATCCTGCTGTCACCTAGATAGGGGGTTTGGTATTATTATTTGTAGCTTTAGGGCTTAGTAAAATTGATTCTTAAAAAAAAAAAAAGAGCTATAGTAACATTGTTTGAAAAAATAATATAAAAGTGACTCTCTATGAGCCAGAAGTTATGGTAATTGTATTTGATAAATATGCTTTAAAAATTTAAAATGATAATAATGCATTTAAATATTAAATAAGATGATTTCTACATTCATCATTATTAATTAGAGCGTTATCATATTAATTTTTTTTAATTTCAGAAAATGTAAATCAATTCTCCAAAGCACCTTAACTTTTAAAACTTATAAACAAAATTATTCTAGTATTTTTATTTACTAAACAGAAAATATTGACTTATGATTTTCATATGGGCATTATCCAACCCATTTTAAGTGATAATGTAGATTGCTTCTATAAGAGTGTCTATATGAATTACTACGCAGGTGGTAATCCTCCTCGTATTATTATGATTATTATTATTAAAAGTTAATATCAGTTAAATATTAATTTTTGGTAATATTAGATAGTGTTTGATATATATAGGTAATCTAGACAGTTTTTGATATATATAGGTAATCTAACTGGCATTTTACATTACTTTGTTTGATCTGTAAAAAACACTATTAGACAATGTGTGTTTTTACTATAATTAATATTACACACAATATTAGTAATAAATAAATAGCCATATTTTTTAGTAGTAATCCATATTAATAATGATCTTTTTAGACAATGTTTCAAAAGTCATCTAAGTATTTTTAATGAATAATGATCTTTATAAATCGTACCGATGACGAAAATTTGTGTTTAATTTTGAAAACCAAGAGGAGTTTACTAAAGAAGAGAAAAAGAAGAAAGTAACATCATCAATCATCATATAGAAAATAGTTAGCTTTTCATCGAAGAGGATTTCTCGTTAAGAACTAAGGCATTTTTATTTGGATAAAACTTACTTCCTTTTTGTTCAGGAATAATTGTTAATTTGGATAAATTAATATATTAAAAAGTCAATATATTTAATTACATTTGTACCAATCAGTATCCATAATATCATTAGTTCAAATGTATTGATTTTTAAATGAATAAATTGTCCTAAGTTGACTAGGGGTGTAAGCAGATTGAGACAACACAATGAATCTGATCACCCCAACACAAATTGGTTTTGGTCATTAGATAAAAACCAATTAAATCCAATAATAATCAATTCGGACATTGAATTTTATAAATTCCAATTTGATGAACCAATGACCTGAACCGATTAAAATATTGTAATAATATTTTTTTATTTTTCTATATATAATATATTTTGTGTATCAATCATACTTTAATTATGATTATGAGTTTAATTTATATGTACCAATAGTGTAAAATATCCAATTAAATCATTTTATTTGTATGATATTTTAAGCTGTAGGTGAGAGATTCAACCACTTTTACTAATGTGACAACACATGTCAGTGAGAGACTCAACCATTTGCATGACCCAATGACCCTAAAACTTTACACTGTGAATGCATATAAATTAAAGTCTATGTTTATTGATGTTATTAAATTATATGTGTGTATGTGTGTGAAATTAACAAAACTTTAAAGGATATTTAAAGTTTAAGATTTTTTTTAAAAAAATGGTGATACAAAAATATACTAATTAGATAATCTTATAAAAAAAAAATTGAGTAATTTGACTATTCGAACCTAAGACTATAATTGAGAGTTTTATAGTTGATGGAAGAAAGTGGTCATTAATGGAATAAAATAAATATAGATGGAACAGAATAACTAGTTGTAAGCCTTTATGTTATTCGGAAGTTTAATGAGAGAAAGAAAAGGAGGCCCTATTCTTGTTTGAGAGTTACAATGCAAGTGAATGGAATGAAAATGTGTGTATTTTTTATTTTCTACTTTTATCCTTTATATTGTTAATTTATTTTTTATGTATATATAGCTTTAAAATTTTGACAATAAAAGAGTAAAATAATAAGAGATTAAATTTTTAGACTCAGTCATTAAAATAGTACTTTTTTTTATCTCTTCATGTTTTTTGGTGGCTATTCCTCCCCTTTAATTAAACAACATCCAAACCCACAAAATATGAAAGTCACCCTTCCATTCCAAATCGCTCCCGTTATTGGTACGCTCCCAATCGCGGCCTAATGAACTCAATGGAGTATCCAATGAGGGCATTGTCGGAAAGAGAATGGAGAAGGTTATTGGTCAAAGCAAAACACCCTTAAATGAAGGGCCACAAAATATGGAAAAGGTGTTGGGTTTGGACGTATATCTAATCTCTTTCTTACGCAGGGAAATGGGAAACGATGACCGCAGCCTCGGTATCCGCTTCCTTGTCCTCGCGTCTCCTTGCCTTTTATATGCAGGTAACCAAATCAAGGGTAAATTCTACGCGTAAGAGCCAAAATTTTGAAACGAAAAAAAAAAAGACACGTTTTTATCATTTCCAGTTTTTTAATAAATAAGATTATTCCCTAATGATTTATATCTATATCTATATCCACTCTGAGCGCGTGTGACATCAATAAGCTATCTTTTTTTTTTTATATATATAAAATACTTTCTTAGGTTTAACAACTTAAAATGGCTCACGATATTGAGGGAGTGTTTGATTTATAATTTCTAAATTATGATTTATGATAAATGAAAATATTTATGAATTCTACTTTCGTTCGATTATATGTGATGAATTTATAATAATTAGAAAAGAGTTTAATTTTTATACACTAATAATATAAAACTATTTTACACTATTATTTTATAAAATCTCACCAAAATGATAAATTATGATGGATGATTATCATGATAAACCATTAACTTTCATGATTTTTCATTTTATTGAAATTCTATTAATTGATAGTTTACAATTTGAAATTGTTTTATATGATCAAGAAATTAACTTCATTGCATAATTTCTTTGTAGGAGTTATTTTCTTTTTTTTTTTAACTATTTTAAAAGATAAAAAATTATTTACTTCCTTCACCTTGTCCAGTACTTTATGAATATATATTATCTTTTATTTCAAAATATATTATTTGTATAATTTATATTTTTATAATTATATTATTTCATATTTGTACTATTTATATATTAATTTTTTACGCATTATTTAGTATAATTAATAGAGAATCCAACGATAAAGTATATTAACCATTTTTTAAATCTAAAACACAGTACTAAACCAAATTAAAAATCAATATACTAAAAGCCTTACCATTTTTATTTAAAGACAAATCCCTCCATTTTAATTCCTATAAAATTTTAAATCAGACAAAAATGATTCCTGTAGAACATAAACTCTTAAATTAATCTCTGTAAAATTGAAAAGTCAAATAAGTTAGTTCCTATTTAAAAATATCTCAAATTATTTAATTTTATGGAGATTAATTTATTTGATTGTTAAATTTTTTAGAGACCAATTTAAGAATCTTTTTTTATAGGGAATAATTTATATGATGATTCAATTTGACTAGAAGAAATTTAGGGATATATTTTTTATATAGATTAATTTATCCTACTTAAAATTTTAAATGGATTGAAATGAGGTTTTGTATTATTTTAAACTGTCCATATCAGTCAATTACAAAACAAAAATAAAGAAAAATTGCAAAAAAGAACACGAGACCACTAAGAAAACACGTGGTATACATGTTCTCGTTAATTCCATTTCTGACACCCCTTTAAACTGAGTTCAGAATCCAAAATTTGTAACCTTTCCCTAAAAAGAAAAACAAAATCTCCTGATAAAAATTTCCAATCATGCCGTTTATAACGAATGATAAATGATAAATAACAAGAACAATTTTTTGCATATTTTTTCGGATTTGTCTGATGTCTCTTTCACCAGGGTAGCTAGTCAGCTTTGTTTCTTGCGCCTTTGGCCACTTTGATTCACCCAAAAAAAAAAAAAAAAGCGAGGAGAAAAGGTTTATTTTAGCTATTTAAATTATATATATACTTTATTTTGGTCACCATAATTAAAAACTTAAAAATTTAGCTTTTAAAATTTAAAAATAATTCAAATTAACTCTTTTATTAATTCAAACCAGTCACCATAAATATTATTTAAGTAGGGTAAAAATAAAAGATATATTTTTATAAATGGATTTTGTATATAAAATAATTTAATTTTAATACAATAATATTTTAATTCATGAATGAGTTTGTTGATATGGTGATAAATTAAACTCTATATAAAAGTATACATGAATGTCATTTATAAAATATTATCTATCATTTGAACCTGCTAACCGAATATACATTATATGCTAACTTAAATACTTTTACAATTTCAGAAACTCAAATTCATAGATGTTTATCCAAATAATAAGTGATAGTAAATAATTTTCCCTTAAAAGACCACCGTTTACGGTGTTCGTACAGTCACAGAATCACCTCTCTCTCTCTCTCTCTTCTCTTACATATAAACACTCCCAAAACCCCTGTCTCTCTCTCTCTCTCTTTCTCTGTCTTTCTTCTCTCTTTCTCTGTAGCTTCTCTCTCTCTATGTCTCTTTCTCGCTCTAAAACCTCAAATTCCAAAACAACCTTCGAAAACGCCATACTTCATGTACCTCCGATTCGTGCTTTCCACTCTTAGGTTTCCATTTCCAATGCCTCTCTGCATTGGTAAGCTACGAATCTCTTTCCCTGCGTTTTGATGCTTATCTTAAGTGAAATTATTAATATTTTTTCTTTCTTTCTTTTAAGCTTTCTTTGCGACATTGCGTTTTGTTCAGAAAAAAGACCCTTATTTCCTGTTTATACTGTGGTTTTCTTGCAGGGAATTGGTTCTGTTTTGCACTGTGACCTGTGAGCTTTGTTTTGTTTGTTCTTTTGGGGTTTTGGAGTGGAAATGGTGTTTTCTGTTTTTGGTACTATTTGTTTCTGTTTGCTTCATCTGTGACTATAAAGGTGTGTTTGGAATTAGGGTTTTTTGTGTGAGGATTAGGGTTTTGTCTTTTTTGGTCAGAAATGAGAGAGGGTTTGAGATCCAGGGCTCGATTGAGGAATGGAAATGGTGGTGGTGATGGTGATAAGGAAAGTGGTGGTGGTGGTGTGAAGAGTGAGGGTTTTGATTTGGGTGGTGAGGGTTTAGGGGTTCAAGGTGAGGCGGCATTGGACTTGAAGAATGGGGAGAAGGATGAGGAGGTTGTTAAAGTGAAGGAGGAATGTGAGTTGGATTTAGGTGTGAGTACTAGAGGGAAAGAGGGTGTTGATGTTGACTTTGCTGAGGATGTGAACAATGGGGGTTGTGAAGATGATAATGATGCTGTTGAGGGGAAAGCAAGGAAGGAGGAAGAAGGGTTGAATGGGACGGTGTTGGTTAGTGGTAGAGTGTTGCGGTCGAGGTCAAAGAGGGGGGATGAAGAAAAATCTTATAGTGAAGGGAATGGTGTTGTTGTTAGAGGGAGTACAGGGAGAGGTAGAGGTAGAGGTAGAGGTAGAGGTAGAGGGCGTGGTGGGTTTGGGAGGGTAGCAGTTAAAAAGGAATGTGAAGAAGATGACGAGTTTGTTCCTAAGGGTTATCAGGATGAGAGAGTTGGGTTGATGAGAAAATGGAAGACAAGGAGGAATTTGAAACGGAAGCGTGGGAGGCCTCCGAAAAAACAGTTGGTAGAGCAAGATGAATTAGTTGAGCATTCGCCACGTAAGCGTGGTAGACCCTGCAAACAAAACTGTCTTCCGGCAGTGGCACATAATAGAAAAGGAAAAGTAGGCCTTCGAAAAGGTGAAAAACATTCAAGTAGGAGAGATGATGCAAATGTGAATGCAGTTGAGGATACGAGCTCAAGGAGATCTTCTGAGGGAGAGTTAGGAAAGGATAGATTTTCTCCATTCAAGAGGAATAAACGAGGGAAGGTTTTGAAAACTGATGACAGTGGGGCGGCCTCACCTTTGAGATCAAATGCAGTCGATGATACAAGCTCAAGGAGATCTTCTGAAGGAGAGTTAGAAAAGAAGAGATTTTCTCCAGTAAAGAAGAATAAATCAGGGAAGGTTTTGAAAACTGAGGACGGTGGGGTGGCCTCACCTTTGAGATCGAATACTGTGAGCACTAATGTTTCAGAGAGAAGTGGAAAGAATAAAGAAAAGCAGTTAGTGAGGGAACAAATAATGGAACGGCTCTCAGCTGCTGGCTGGACAGTTGACTATAGACCTAGGAGTGGAAAACCTTACAATGATTCCGTGTATGTTAGTCTAGATGGGAAGACACACTGGTCAATCACCTTGGCCTACAATAGGCTTAAAGCTCATTATGAAGCTGGTGATGGTGAAGGACTGGTATATGGGCCAGGCTTCAAATTTACACCAATACCAGAAGAGGATTTCAAAATACTGACCAAGGTAATGAACAAGAAAAGAAAAGATAAAGGGGCGCCAAAAGGGGTAAAGGGTGGAAAGACGGTATATGGATTCAATAGAAAACTGAAAAAAGGAAAACCAGGTTCTCGTGCAGGCATGAGTAAGTCAGTGAAGGGGAAAATGAAAAGGCAATGGTCAGTAGTTGAGGAGGCTGACTCAGATATGTCACCTAACAGAATGCCAGATCGGGTCAGAGGTCATAAGCGGCACAAAACACAAAACAAGAAGCGATGTGCTCTGTTGGTTCGCAATGCTGAGGCGGTTATAGATTCAGAAGTTGATGGATATGTACCGTACAGTGGAAAACGAACTGTGCTTGCCTGGATGATTGATTTGGGAACAATTCTGCAAAATGGGAAGGTTCATTATCTGCAACACAGAACAAAGAATACATTACTGCATGGTAATATCACAGGAGATGGCATTCAGTGTGGCTGCTGCAATCAAATCATAACAATTTCAGACTTTGAAGCTCATGCAGAAAGCAAAGTCTCTGATCCCCTAAAAAATATTCACATAGAAGGAGGAACTTCTCTGTTGCAATGTCTGCTAGATTCATGGAATAAACAAGACGAGTCTGAACGTAAAGGTTTTCATTTTGTTGATGTTGCGGGTGAGGATCCAAATGATGACTCATGTGGTGTCTGTGGAGATGGTGGAGACCTGACATGTTGTGATGGTTGCCCATCGACATTCCATCAAAGCTGCTTGGATATAAATGTATGTATCTTGATGCACGTTGGTCTGGACATTTTAACTGATTTTGATATAATTGGTCTAGATAGAACTCTTTCTTGTGAATTTCTTCTTACGCTAAATACACCCAACAATCCAGTTTTCCCCTTTCATTTTGCAGCCATTGTCTGTCTCATTCCTGAAAAGGAACTTGAATTTCAGCTAACTTGGGCAAACTTTGTTGCTTTTATCAACATCAGTGTCTTCTCGTTTCCTTGTGCTATATTATCATTTTTTTTTCAAATATGAAGGCTGGCTAGAATCAGCTTATTCTGCTGCTGCCATAAACTATGCTTGCCATCAAGTTGTTATTTAGCATTGAAAAGTAATATTGTTTGATGCCTTGAGAATCTATGGCACAATTCATGATAAGTAATGAGCAAATCTTAATTGTTATTTCTATATTATATAGTTTTCAAATGTGTCCATTATATATCTGCATATGGAAAATAGTGCACCTTAATGTTTGTACTGGGAAATAAAGTGCTGTTTTTTTTTTCTTTGCTCGCAGAATTTCCCATCTGGTGATTGGCATTGCATTTATTGTTGTTGCAAATTTTGTGGCTCAGTTGGTGGAAGTTCAAATCAAAGGGAGGACCACGATGATTTCTCTATATCTACGTTGCTCACGTGCAATTTGTGTGAGGAAAAATGTATTTCCTTCCTGTGCATGCATATATTCTTTTCCTAAGAGAGTGTGTGTGTGTGTATATATTCCTGAAGATGCTATGCTTTATTTCCTCACCAGAAGTCAATACAAATTTTTATCTTTTGTAGACCACAGATCCTGTGTTGAGGCAAATGATGCCATGCCTGATGAGTCCAGAGATGCCTTTTGTGGAAACAGATGTCAAAAGGTATGATCTATTTTTTCATGTTCTAGAATTTTGATTGCTGTGTGTTAAATTTAGTTGGCATGGTTGGTTGATGCTAAGTTATTCTGTAGTAGTAAGGTCTTGTTTGGGTAAACAACTTAGTTAAGCACTTGTACAAAGGTCACTTTTAAATAAGTTATTTTATATTCAAATAGGTACTAATAAAAGTGCTTGTTTTTAGTGTTTTAGAATGTTCTTTTTAAGAAGATAGATATTTTAACTTATCAAAAAGCACTAAGAATAACTTTTAGAGAAGCAATAAGTTGTTTAAACAGGATGAAAAGTAAAAATGTGACTTTTGACTTATAGAAAGGTAAAAATATGTCCTAAGTTATACTATCCAAATGGACCCTAAGTGTAGTTTTGTTAGCTTTTGACTTGCAATTGTGGCTGCAATGTCAATAATTTGTTGATTCTTGCTTTCCTGCATACAAAATATTTTTTGATTACAACACAGCTTTCAATCTGACTCTTATTATTTTGTCATATGTGTAAGTAACATCATCAATATCTTTCTTCTTTGGGGTTTCACTTGTTTCTCAAATGAGAAATGATACACTACAGTATTGAACTGTTTTTAAATTGAAAAATCTATGTCTCTGGATTAAAGTTCACCTTTGATTATTTTATTCAGATTGAATTAAACTATTTCAACTTTCACGTAGAAGAATACCTTGCATGAGATTAAATATTTTGATATAGTTTATTTTACTGAATTTGGAGAAATGGAGCATTATTTACGGGGACAGGAGCTAGGTTTTAGATGATAGTATCTTGACCCATTAAGTGCACATTGATCAATAGAGACGCTGCAAATGCTTTAGAATGTGGTTTACAGCCCACTAATTTGTTAGCTGGCAGTATGTCTGCACTGTCACACTCTATTTGCTATTAGTTATGCTTGAAGTAGAGTACTACGAGGGAAGTGATCCTACTCCTTCACTTTGACCTGTAATTTCAATTTCAGTTGTTGGCCCACATTTCGAGGTATTCTTATTGATAGTATCATTTCTCAATCTGTTTACATTTTCTTATCATTATAATCAACCTAATTTAATTTGTTATTTTTTCCTCCCAGTTATCAGAGAGACTCAAAATGCTTCTTGGGGTTAAACATGAAGTTGGAGATGGATTTTCTTTGACTTTTATACGGCGATCAGATGTTGGCTGTGATGCTTCTCAAACAAAACCTCAGATAGTTGAATGTAATGCCAAGCTGGCTGTTGCGTTATCAGTAATGGATGAGTGCTTCATGCCATATATTGATCAGAGAAGTGGGATTAATTTGATCCATAGCATTCTATATAATAGTGGGTAAGGTTACATGACCTTTTCTTAATTTCCTTTCAACCAACTTTCTTGGGGTGGGCCCTCATGGTTGAGTTGTGCCTACTAATTCTCCTTGAAAGTAGTTTTTTGGGGGTTTAATATGTGGATATATGATATTTGAAAGTTTTGCAACTAATGAGTCGAGATGTACAAGCATTAAGAGACTACTATGGGATATCTGAAAGTAAGTTTGGGACAACTCTGGGGTGGAGGCTAAGTCAGTGGGGTTAGTGGGTTGAATTGCATGATAACTGTTGATGAAGGATGACACTAACCGAGGGACAGTGTGTATGTCAGGAGCAGTTTCTGCTCATGAAGGGTGGGATTATGGCCGTTTGCTTTTTCTTATGGTTCAATTTGGGAATGAGCAGTCGTTTCTCATACTCAAAATATATTTATTTGTTTACTTTTTCAATTTTTCCTTTGTGGTTTGATTACCCAACAACTTTTGATGTTCAATGGTGAATTGGTGATACTATCCAACTATACTAAAAAATAAAAGCAAGGTTTTCAAATGTGAAGCCAGTCAGTGTCAGACCAGTGATTGGAAGTGGTAGGCCCAAGTTTGCTAAATAAATTACATTAAAAAGAATACTTATCTAGATTCATGTTCTTCTATTCAATCTATGTCAAGATTGTTTTTATTAAGATTGCTTCTGTGCTTATGTTTAATTACTATGCTATGTCTTCTTTTTTTCCCCCCTTAATAATGTATAAATTCTGTCAAGCGCATAGCAATTGCTTATGATGAAATTTCAGAAAATATTTGTTCTTTTTAAAATGATTTCCATAGTTTGACATTCACATTTAACCAAATAAAGAGTGGTGTCCTAGGTTCATGCATCTAATAATTTGATTGCTCTGTTTGGATGGATTGGTATAGTGATTGTACCATATATGTATATTTTTTTGTCTTTGCCAGGTCAAACTTCAAACGTCTGAACTATAGTGGATTTGTTACTGCAATTTTATCTAGAGGTGACGAGATCATCTGTGCTGCATCTATCAGGTAAATGTATACTTCAATTTTCTGAATTTTTTCAGAGAGTACAAGTGGACAATGACTAGACTGTATGCAGAGCGAAGACTTCGTGGAATTCTATATCTTGGGCTGTGAAAACTATTATTATTTAACTTCCTTTGATATTTGACTGAAAATGGCCAGGTTTAATGATTTTGGTATTTGTTTCTTTAAATGATTGTTCATGGATGAATTTTTCGTCCGTCAATAATGGTAGTATTGATTATGGTCACTTAATGAAGCTAAAACTTTAAGCCATCAATATAGCAGACCCTTATAATGTGACACCAACATCCTTCCTTTGGTAGGGCATTGTTTTTTTTGTTTGTTTTGAAAGGATTTCCATCGCTATTATGCTGAGAGATTGGAAAGCTTTGATCTTTTGATATATCTCTATTCTTTTTGAGCTGAGGATCTCTTATCATCTATGCCATATTATTCTTCTCTTCTTGTTAATGAAATTTCTTCTTTTATTCAACAAAAAAGAATCTTATTCATCTTTGATAAGGTTTGTTTTCTGTCTTATTGCTGAAACAGTTTCCCTTGTATAGTTTTGCTATTTATATAAATACAAGTGTGTAATCCACCATACTTTGTCAATTTCCTTTTCGGCCAAAGAATCTTGATTTGTATTCTGATAGGTTAAGCTTTTTAATTTATCAAATAGGTTCCATGGGAATCAACTAGCAGAGATGCCATTTATTGGGACCCGGTATATGTACAGGCGAAAAGGAATGTGCCGCCGGCTGCTAAATGCCATTGAATGTGTAAGTTCAAAATTGTTATATTCATCTCTTTAGTTTTAGTTGCACAGAGTTTTGACCAAGTCTTGCTTATTATTGAGTCATACATAATGATATTTTTTTTTTTTGGGCTAATGTTGCTTCTATCACATTCTACAAAAGTAAATGGTCACTAATATGTGCCATAGTTCCTTATGGTTGGCCCACTGTTTTAAGAGGATGCAGAAACAGGAGATATTCAACTTAATGGACTTTATCCCTTGTCCTTTTTCTTTCTCCTCCTTTTTTAGTCTTTGTCAAATTTGGAAGTTGAATTCAGTCCCATGAAGTAAACTGAATTCCTTTTGCTTTATTTCTAGAAAATGTAGAAAATGATAGGAGATTTTAGTAAACACTCTTTCTTGACATTGGTATGTGCTTCAAATAAAGAGTGCTTTGGATGGCACTGAATCTTAAAAGAAAGTACTATTTACTATTTAGCATTTACTGGTCTGCAAATTCCAGTTCCATTTTCCCATATCAACTATTTACCAAAGTGAAAAAGAGTTTTGGCTCAAGGCCCCAGAAAAAATATGGTTAGTTGTATCTTGGGACAAAATCACGTTGCAGTTTGATGGATGCTGTGTTATATGTTGGTAAATTATTAGGTGTGCTTTTGTAGAGTGACAAGTTTTTGTTCTTATTTTTTCATCCTTTTTATCTGGTTTTGTTTGTAGTTTTTTTTTTTTCAATCATAATTTTGCTGACTATAAATCCTTGGTGTGTCTGACTGGTTATCAGGCACTTAGCTCTTTAAATGTTGAGTTATTGGTCATACCAGCTATCTCAGAACTCAGAGAAACTTGGACTTCTGTCTTTGGATTTGAGCCACTTGAATTGACAAGCAAGAAAATAATAAAGAACATGAGCCTGCTGGTATTCCCTCACGTAGATCTGTTGCAGAAAAAGATATCAAAGCATAAACTTGCTCAAGAAAATATGATCCCTACAGAAGGTATGTTTTCATATGCACTAAATAGTTTCTTTCATGTGTTGTTGTGTATGCTTGAGACCGGTATTGCTATCTTTTTTTCCTCCTATTTGAACTTCGTTTATTGCACAATGCAATTTCTTGCAGTTTCCAATCTTCAGAAGAATCATACAGAAGACAAGGTAGCAAATAATTGTGAAGAGGCAGGCTCCTTTGGATCTGATTTGATCAGTTCTGCTGGTATCCCTTCCTCTAATGCAGACGAGATAAATGATAAAACCATGTCTATTGAATGCCATGGTTGTCTTCCTGAGGATTCATTGAATAACACACCTGAAATTACTAGCAGCACTGTATGTCATCATGAATCTCCAAACGATGTCACTTGCCAGGTTGTAGTTCCTGAAAATTTGGCAGTGGAAGACAAAAGTACTGCTAATCCCCCTGATCATGTGAATGATACTTGTGACCGAGCTAAAGACACAAGTACACATAAGAATAGTTGTCATGATTGCATCATGCAGAACCATGACGAGAAGGCAGTAGATTTAGATGGTCAATTGAACAATTGCTGTATTACCCACGAGGAAAGGCAATTTCTTAAGGATGGTTGTGTCTCTGGTGAAGCAGTTCTTACAGCCAATGCTTCGGTGCACCTTGAATCACGGAACATCACTGAACATTTGGCTGTTAATCATGAAAAAAACGCCAGAGTGGACAGTGCACCAAATGCTGATGAAGCAGAAGCATGTTCTGCTGAAACACTAAATCTCCAGACAAACATAAATGCTGAAGATGGCCAATCCATAGCTGTATCTTCAGGTTCCAGCAAAAAGATTGTGGATGGTGTCAATGAGAATAGTAAACCATCTGCTGTGGCTGAGGCAAATTTCCTTCCTGATACAGACACAATCCCCAAAAATGAGGACACAGTTCCCGAAAATGAGGATTATATGAAGGGATCTGCAGAGCTAGCTGAGCACGATTCACAGGTTGATGAAACTGCACGGAGCAATGCTCCATCCTTGTGTACTCCAAACACAGCTGCTGGCGTTGCTCTTCACTGTGCATCTGCTGGTGCTGGAAATACTTCTTGTGGTAGTACTGAGGTGATAGTTCTGTCAAACCAAGCCAGTTGAATTCTATGTTCCATCTGCAGTTTAAAGTAGGTTATTTGTTGGGGTTATTCACTGACTTAGGGAATCTAGCAATGTATTCTGGAAAGGTCACAGATAAGCCATTGGTCTTGTGCTTAAGGAGGTGAGTCCCACCTACTTATGTGACAAGAATTTTTTTTTTTTTTTTGGTCTTTGTAGCAAAGTATTCTGAAAAGAAGTCTTAAAAAAAGAAAAAGAATCGTGGTTGTTAATGTTAGAGTAGAGTGATCTTAACTTCGGTGAAAGATGTAATTTTTTGGGGGGCTTGGAGAAGTGGTGGGGAGAGGAACACCATGAGGGTCGTGTATTTTGTTGCTGCCCATGGTAATAGCTGTTGTGTTGTAAATGAAGTAGAGCTTTTGTTATAATTCTAGTCTTTTTTCATTTCACTTCTAAGCGCTGCTGTTAATACAAAATTTCGTAATTGAACTGCATTGCGGATTACCCCTTTATTTAACTTGTTTTTATGGTGCTAGAGATTTGATACAATTAAGCAAGCATTGGTGATGGCCAACGTGCTCGTATTGGCAACATCAAGGCTAGATTTGAGAGTTTTGTTGATGACTGATGTGCGAGGTTTGGTTTTTCTTTTGTTTACCATCTCTAACGCAAGTGTTTCTAGGAAATGCAAATTTGTAATAATATTAAGGGTATGTTTGGTTAGAGAATAAAAAGGTGTATGGATAAATTGTGTAGAATTATATATTAAGTTTATGAAAAAATGTACTTCAATATTTATTCTCCAACTAAATATATCATAAAAGGGAAATTGTGCAAAGTGATAGATGGGAAGAAGTTTGGCAAAGGGAGGAATTTAAAAATTTAAAATTAAAATAGTCAAGATTAATTGAACTGGACTAATAGTTAAAGTGAAGCAAAAGATAAGTTGTGAAAATGTGACACGATTACAGAACAGTATTAAGGTCGCCTAAAATGATGTTAGGCATGATACTGTTCTGATTCACGTTGAAATGAATTGATGATCTTTATTTTTATTCACTTAAATTTTTTATTAGGGTCTGAGTTTTATGTGTAATTTAATGTATAAAATTTATTTAAGAAAAATTTACCTTTATTTATTCGTCAATCAAATACACCCTTAACCATTAAAAAATTAATGACAACAATATCAATAATAATGTGTCATAGACCTGATAAAGAAACATATACACGTTACATGGACTAGCCAGTTAACAACTAGATTTAGGTTATTTCCTTGCACCCAAAGAAAAAAAAATAAAAATTCTGTGAGTGAATCTTGTGCGTGGCTTTTCCCCAGACCAAAGTCATCACATCTTGAAAAAAACAACAAAAATCAGAGATTAAAAAAGGAGAGGGGTAAGGGGGCAAAAAGTTGGGATTCCGTGATTCTGTCTCTGTTCAATAATTCTTATTTTTTTTAATCAGCGTTTTGGCCTTTTTCTATGCAATTCATTGTCTGTATTCAACCATTGAGTAATATCAAAAGACGGTCTAGTGATGAGTTGTACTAGCTTATTGTCTTGATATGGACATGTCACTATTTTTCACTGTCCAAAAACAATAAATTATTTTATCAAGGATTCAAGGCCAATCAACATCTTAATTTACTAAGCTCCAAAAGAAAAAATATTATTAAGTTGATATACACAGCAGACAATTTTGACAAGTTAATTACGTTACAACAAAGACTCAAAGCCAGAGGAGTTAAATAATGAGTCAAGATCTAAGAAATAATTAACTTAGGCAAAAAGATGAAATTTAGCAAATTGGTACATTTAATGGTGAGCTATATAACTTCACACATTTATAATAGAATATAATAAGAGTTTAATTTTGACTAATTATATAAAGGAGTTTTATTCTGTTATTTAATTAAATTTTTTTTTATAATTTTTAAGGAGTGAGAGTAGATATTAACTATTTTTTTAATATAACATTATATATGATTGGATGATTATATAAAATTTTGTTATAGCAAGTGCATTAAAATTGAATTATTATAATATTAAAATGCCTATAATTACCAGTGCCTAAACAAAATTACTCCTTTTCCACATAGAATCTTGGGAAAACTTAACTAGGGTTGGGATCTATGATATGAAAAATAGCGGTTATGGGAGCATTGACTGAGAGGGGTTCAGTAATATCTCAGTTTCATGCCATAGAACTAAAAGCTAGTATTGTTCTTTGTTTTGGCTGATTGAAATTTGCAATTATTCCTAACACTAAACTTGTTTTCTGCTTTGCAACATTTTTTAACAACTACTCCCTCCGTTATAAGACATTAATGTTTTATTTAATTTTATTTGTTATTTTAAAAACTGAAAACACATATCTCGTGTAGATATTATAAAGGATATAATTTTGATATACTATTAATATAAAATTATATATATATATATATATATATATATATATATATATATTACTGAAGATATTTTACATGGCTGGTCTAACGTTTGAATAAAAGAAGATTATCTTAAAAGCACTACTAAATAGGTATTTATTTAGTGGCAATTCAAAATGTATACATTTTGTGACTCCCTATACTATCACAAAACGTACAATTCATAGTAACAGCTATTTGAAGTTGTCATTATTAACCTTTTAGATACGACGTATACATTATTACAACTTTTAATCGTCACAAAAAGTACAAAAGTTTTATCACTCAAAGTTTTTGTGATGACGTTGAAATGTTTTAGTAACTACCTGGTCTTTATTAAAAAAAATTATTTCTTGTAGTGATAATCAACAACTAATATAAAACTTTATCAAATTTTTATGGGAATTAGAGATGATTTATAATTGACTCTAACTTGTTGAGTAAGACTTGGTTGTTAATATTATTTAAACTACTGGTATAACATTTCTTCACATAATCATTTAATCATATATCATAATACTAAAAAAAATATTTAACTCTCATGACAACTGCCTTAAAATTCACACCAGGTTCAATGAACCCATGTTTTCAGGGAAGCAAACTTTGTGGCTGATAATCATGCAGAACATGGACATATACCCTCCCAAGGGGAATGCATGAGTTTGATAGTCAGAATCCTTTTTGTGAGGGCAAGAAGATAGTCTGTGCTTTAATTCACCCAAAAATAATTAAAAAAAAAATTCGCACCTAACTAGCAGGAGCAGTACAGTAATCTCTAATCCGCAAAATATGAAGTCCTAACAACGCGCGCGGCACATGAAACGACCACAAAAGTCAAGAAATTTCATGTTTCATCGAAGCTCCTTGACACATTCTCCTAGTCATATAGACCTTCAAAAACCTAGGGCACCAAAGGGATACTCCTAGTCATATAGGAGTATATTATATAGAGTGACTCAAGATTTGTCGAAATTCAACACATCTTTTTTCTAGTTGTCAAATCTATACTAATCTCTCATAATTTATCCAATTTTGTGATGAATTTACCAAAAATACTCTTATCCTCTCTCACTCATACTCTCCTGTTCTCTCTCCCTTTCTCCGACTCTCAGACAATTTCCAACCCCAACTTTGAGCTGTGCATCCATGAGCATCGCTGTTCATGACTTGTTTAGATTTCTGCACTTCCACACCTTGCAAAACCCATTCTCAACAAAGTCCTCTCTCTCCCCTAAATGGTACTAAAATTCTTTCACAAACCAAAAGCCAAAATTACCAAAGAAAAAAAAAAAAGAACAATCACGTCCTCTTGTGAAATAGAAATCAAATCAAATTTGATTTATCAATTCAACCTTCATAGCAACGGCGACATGTGGGTGAGTTTGTTGTCCCTGGGCGGTTCTCAATCTCATGATTCTCGGGGTATACAAGGTCCCAATAATGGGGTTGTTCAGGAAGGCCATGCAAAAGAAGCAGGGAACAACACGGTTTGGTGAAAAAGTTATCTAGCCACATTAAGCACCATTTCCCTTTTTGTCCATGAGGGAGAGAGAAGGGAGAAGGGAAGAGTAGAGTATGAGTGAGAAAGGACGGAGGAGGTAAGACTCATGGTAGTTTTGGAAATTCATTAAAATGGATAAATTATAAGAGGCTAGTGTAGATTGGATAACTAGAGAAAATATGAGTGTAATTTATCCCATTATACATAACCACTTTAAAGATGATTTTTCATTTAAATAAAGTTATGTATACTTATTTTTTATATTCATTGTAGACTCACAAAGAGAGAAAGACATAAGATAATGAGTTCCTCACTTTCTCCTTTTTTGACATTCACCATCTCATATATCCTTTTCTATCACCATAAGTTTAGAATGAATTTAAAAAATGAGTACAAATAATATTATTCTCATCCATCATATTATATTTTTTTCTTGCATTGTAAGTTTAGAATGAATTTAGAAAATGGGTTGAAATAACATTATTTTTTCACCCTGATGACATAGATATCTTAAACAATTTATAACTTTCCAAACAAAAATTTATTAAGATGGTCGCAGGCTATAACTTGAGAAATACCAACTGAAGTAACCTATAATTAATAAAATTTGTGCGTTTTGTGAAATTAACTGAAGAAAAATTATATGCCCATAACATTTTTATACAATATATTTATAATATAAGCAAAAAAATAAACAAAATACTGGATTGTATGCATATCATTTTTCTTAATTAAATTATCAAACAAGGTTCCTATACCCCAAGTAAGTTCTTCGTCCCAAACAAAACAATTATATATATATAATAACAGAAGAAAAACGAAAACGAAAATGATAGGATGGATAGTGATAGATGGAGTAGAGGACAATTACTGCAAGGCATAGGGGACCAACTTTAAGCATAGAGGTTCCCCCACCTTCAAAAAGAAAGAAAACCAAAGATACCACTATACGTACAGTTCACTAGCTAGTACTAAGCAAATGAAGAAACAATTAATGTGCATTGGAAGCCGCAGATTAAATAATATTCTTATTAGATATAATAATAATTTTATTATTTTTATCGTTCCATCATATTTAATGATAATGAAATGTATTTACTAACTAAATACTCATTTTTAGCTTTTAAAATAACAATACTCTTAATTTAACGAGACAATCACGATACAATATTTTCAATATATAAATCCCTCGAGAGCCCAAGTTTTACTCGAAAAAAAACTAATTAATTAGAGTGGTAAGCAACTTGATTCAATCTTTCCAACAAGTACACGAGTAGTGTAGAAAATTACATATAACCCTTGTATTCTTACAATTAAATGAGAGTCAGTAACAACTCCCTAGATCTCGGAATTTTCTTGTTGATGAGACATATGTAAACATCTCTGCAAACGTTCATCGAATTCAAAAGCAGTATGTTCTAACCTTAAATTTTGAGGAATTTCTCCAAATCTTCACATATGCAGCGAGAGGCGATGGTGGCAACAAATGGAGGACCTAGAATGGCATGAGGCTAACGAGGAGATCAGCAAAAGCACCTATAATGAACTTGTGCGTGCTCTTAGGATTGAGAGCAAGATAGCAAAGGAGAAGCTCGTGCAGCACGTTCCAATTGGACTTCACATCCATGAGCTCGGGGCGCGCCTCCACCATCTCCTGCATGGATCGCCGGAAGTCCAAGTAAGGGTCCGGCGAGTATGTTGGCACCGCCACGCTACCATTGAAGACCACCTTCTTCTTCGTCTTCTTCTTCTTGTTCTTCATGTTGTTGTTGTTGTCACCACTATTGGACTTTGGCTTTTGATGGGTGTCCATGAAGGACAATGAAGGAGTGTTAGTGTTGTTGGTGTACTCAATGAGGGAGTTTGAGGGTCCTGGGGTTGAGAAGAAAAACCGTTGGGAAGAGAAGGCGGCGGCAAAATCTGGTTCAGGTTGTAATTCGGGTTCAGATTCAAAAGATGTGGTGGTGGTGGTGGTTGTTAAGGTCGAGAGAGAAGAGATGCGTAGGGAGTGGTCATGGAGGGTTAAGGTAGGGTCATAGAGAGAGTTGAAGTTCTTTATCATGTTAATGGAGGAAGGTGATGGACATGGAGGGTTGTGACCATGAATTTGATGATGATGTGATGAGGAAGTGGCATTAGTGGGGCTTATAGGAGGGGATTTATGTTTAGAAGTGGAGTTTGAGAAGCACAGGTAGTTGAGGTTCCTCAGATTTCTTGTGTTTGGCATGTTTTTGTTATTTAGCAGAATGATGATGAGAAGCCAGAAGGGGTCGATGTATGATGAAGAAACGAAGATGCCAAGAAGTTCTTTGCTTTATGATGATTATATATATGTGTACTATTGTATTGTAGACACTGTAAACAAGAAGATGGAATAAGGGAAATGGAAAAGTAAAAGAGATGAATTGTGATAGGTAACAAACAAGTCTTTTTAAGATGCACGTTATCTCACACATCATCTTTATTTGTTTATTTGGTTATAGATTTTAAGTGTAACTGAAAACAACAATTGAGAATCATTTTAATATATTGTTGGTGTTAAATGTTTTATATGATCAATTATTTATATATAGATTCATACATGTGATTTTTGAGGTATCTAAATGATTGTATAAAATTATTTATATTTATACCAAGTATACTAACAATATATTGAAATTTATTTTAATTAATACATTTTGCAGTGATTAAGGATAATATTTATTATTATATACTATTTAATGATAATATATAATGATTAAAGTAATTGCCATATATGATATAATGATGTATGATACAGCAATTGATGAAAAAGTTAATAAGAAATTAATCAGGACATTGTATTAGTATGTGTTGAAACATTGAACAGAAGTTGATTCTTCATTATAAGAAGCGTAACAACAAGCTCGAAGAATCTTAATAATTTATAAATTAAATAAATAATTTCCGTACACCATACCTTTTAACTACACTCAACATCTCTTTTTTTATTTTTATTCTCCCGTTTGTTTTATCACTTTTTCTCTTTTTTTTTTTTTTAATAATTTTCCCCCTCTCCCTTGAGGGTCTAGGTGTCTGAGTGAGATAGCTATACAAATGAGTGCGTGATAGGAAATTACACTAACCCAACCACATTTCTCCTTTTTGACACATCTTTTCATCAACGAAATTAACAATATATATTGATAGACTTGAAGATATTATTTTAGCCTCATTATTTGAATTTATTTCTAGGACATTAAATAGGACACTTCTAAGATTGACATAAGATTCAATAATGTATAACTTGATTAAAACATTTTGTATTTAAGAACTTTTAAATTCCTCAAAATGTCTCATTCAAAAAAAAATTAGTTTAATTTCTATATACTGATTAGATGATAGTGTAAAATTAATTTTTAATATCAGTGCATAAAAAGTTTAATGTGTCATTCAACACTTCTTTTCTATGTTAAAAAATGTTTTCATTTTTTTAAACTCATTAGGTGTAATACACATGATTATGTTATTTAAACACATAATGTATATATGAGATATTATGCTAACTCATATCTTATCCTCCATTGGATATGATACACATCTTATTTAAATGAGATCCACATCCTATCCAATTATACTAAAATGCGAGTGAAATGTTGTCAATACCAAATATACATGTACAGAAAACCTTTTTTTTCTTTTAAGTGAGGAGATCCAAATCTTATCTAATAATAATCAAGATGTGAGTCTGAATGGTGTCTCATATAAAATACATATGTAAAATAACATTTCTTTTCCGCTATTATAGCTAAACCACTTGGGTTTTCAGTAAATCATTGTTTGGGATGAAAGCATGCGGCACATGGGGAATGACCAAGAGGAATCAATCAAAAGCAATATTTGGACAAACCAATAATAAAGCCTTCAAGTGGCATTGATTTAACGTGTATACAAACTGAATTGTGAATGCCCACACGCTAAAAGAAAACCATATTTATCAAAAGGAAAGAAGGATTCCAAATAGTGTGAGACAATTTTATAGTGAACTTTAATATTCATGGTTGGTCCACTTCATGCACAGATCCACCATTATAAAGCCATCTCACCAGAAAGTGATGTGTCAAACGGCTATCGTTTCATTATTCAGGCAAGATATCACAATAAGGACTTGTCCTAAGTTGGGTCCCAGTCCCACTACCACCTTTTAGTCTTGCATGTAAGTTCACGGAGGTAGTTTCGTAGGGCATGATTAGGAGATAACTAAGAAAGTTAGCTCGGTTTGTTTGCAGCTTTTAATTATCAGTTTTTCAATAGTTTTAGAATTTTTAATTTTTTTTTTATAAATTTTAAAAAATTAAAAATTAAAAACTCAAATCAAACATACCTTTAGCCTTTTAAAAATGTGAATAGACTTCTTTTTTAAAAGAAAAAAATATAAATATTATAAAGTGAAAGTTGATAAGATGAAGGCATACATTCAAACTTGTATAATATTTATAAAGACACTTATAAATTACTCACAAACAAACAAATTTGAATGTATATTGAATTCAACTGATAATAATACATTGCATAAGGCTATCAAGATGAGTCTTACAGCTTTGAAAAATAAGTAAAGAATTTAACGTCATAATGTATGGTCCGCAATTTCTTAGATTTCATAAAACAAAATCTTCTAATATCTAAACCAGTAGGTGCTAAAGGTCTCTAGCTTGATTATCTATCTTGTGCCCCTTTTCCTATCTCAATATTTATCTTCTCAATAAAATTTTGATTCATATATAATAATGATATATCACTCATAATTTCTTGTCCAATAAATTTTTTTTAACTACTCATGATTGGAATATATGACAAAGTTTGATCGAGATACAAAAAGTGGGATATGAAAAGGAGTCAGAAGAATTTTGTTCCTCTAGCTTCCATGCATGTTCAAAGTTTGAACCCAGATTCTTGCTTAAGGGCAACGGTTACTGAAATACTTAAACTAATCAAAGGTGGATTGGTTCATAAATCGATTAACAAAATGAAAAATTAAGCTAAATTAAGCTAAACAAAAATGTCAAATATATAATAATTTATCATATGTCTATTATTTTCAATGATTAGTATTTGGTATGTTTTAATACGTACACTATTTTTTTTTTATATAGCCAAATATCAAAACGGAATTTAATATTGGTTTGAGAAAAGAAAACCAAATTTAGGTAAGTGATAGCTAGGTTTTTCTCTTAAATTTTAGCAGAGTATATTTAACTAATTTATTTATATGTAAAACAAATGTGACTTTGACAAGGATCAAAATTAATTTACATTTGTGAATAAAACTTAAATGAGAATGCCACTTGGGTATGCATCTTGTTTCGTAAAGATGGAAATTTTCTGTCCCTAAATCATGTCATCTATTGTCACATGAAAAATAAAATTATATATTCAGTAATTATTTTAAATTTTTAAATCTCTATTAATTTTTCTCTCCCTACATGGCAATACAAAATTGGTGAGACATGAAAGGTGATATGGTTTGAGAACAGAAGACTTTAATCCGTTTTTGCAATATGCAATAATTTTTTTTCCTAAATAAATCATTTCTATTTGATTTGTATGCTCCTATATATGATAATCATTATATATGATGATACGAGCTTAGGAGAACAAAATGGATATTTCAATTCCAGAAGAAAAAAAATCTTATTATTGGCTTAATTTGCATCAAGCATATATTCCAAATAAGTTGGACCAAGTTTAATTTATTTAGTTTATTAGTCCATATTTTAAAATATTTCAAGACTTATTTTATTTTTTATGTTTGTTAAGCCCAATTATTAGTGTAGTAATTTAGACCTATTCTAATAGAGTTAGGAAATAAGTTTAATCTAAATAAGATGTATAAATACCTCAAAACTTGATAGGCACTTTTGTTTAGTTTTTATTTGAATAAAATTTCTCTAATTTCTTTTAAGAAACTTTGTGCATAAAGTAAGTTGAAATGATTTTCTTGACTTGTTGTATTAAAAAACTGAGTAAAAGATAACAAAGTAGAGTGATTTCCATATAATACTTAATTTGGTTTCAATCATATTTTTTATATCAATTATGTATTGGGGTTTTTAGGTTTTGATATCCTTAAAGTTTCGCTTCATATGGCTTGTGAAATATTATTTAATTTGTGCACACTATGTATATATTATTCGTGAAATATTATGGTGTGGTTAAGCCTGCTCTGCATTTTCCCCTGCAGATTCCGTATGAAGATGACACTGACCCCTCCTTCAAACAAATTCCATTACTAATGTACGTACCGAATGTGTTCACTGGATTGGAAGTAGCAGAACCCACCGAACAAAAGCTTGCTTAATCACAAGGACAAGAAAAGGCCAAGGTGCTATATATCTACTAACATTATTGTCTCATTCTTTGGGATGATATAAGGTTACTTCAACAATTAAAAGTTTACTCTTCAATGGAACGTATGTTTAAGAGAGACCAATGGCTTCTGAAACAAAAAAGTGTTACCCTACTCTTGCATTACAAGAATTTCACGAAGCAGTGGTGGCTAAATCCGTTTCCAATCTCTCATTAATCTATCGCTGAGACAAGATAGCGATTAGCGACTGAAATTTTCGTCACTTTCTTAATATCGTTGCATATAAATTATTGCTATTTAAAGTAAAGAGAAAATGTGTACTTGATTAGTTTTGAAACTTGGTAAGTCAAAAACTAAATACAATGCCAGATTTATCTAAATTATGGGAAATTTTGTTACTTTGAATCCAAGTTTCTCTCTTTCCAAGGCATTAGCATGTAAGAATGGATCTTGTGGTGTCGTGGAAGCTATAGGGGATGGTCCAACCAACCTTACAACTATCACAACTGGCTTCACAGCAAGCACATGGTGTGGGGTATTTTGCTTATAATTTAGTTAACTAGCAAAACCTTTTACTTCATCTTCGTATTACTTCTTCCATCCACTTTTAACTATGTTTTAGGGAATCAGCAAAAATTTGGCACATTAGAAACTAAATGTATCTGAACACCATTTGTATTCAGATACATTGAATTTATGTTCAGATACATTAAGTTTTTAATATACCAAATTTTTACTGATTTTCTATAAACAATTAAAAGTGGATGGAGGTAGTAGTATCTGTCCCATTCATTCTGGTAACCATAATCATCATCAATTCATATTTTACGCCAAGGAATGAGAAAAGTAAATTATATGTAGCTCAAAGTTAGGTAACCAATTTTTTACTACGACATGTGATATCATTTTAGTGGAACAAGATAAATATGTTCCATCCCGAATTTAATTTCTTTACTATTTTCAATTAGATAGAAGCTATTGGTGGAGAATAACGTCTTCAAGATATAACATGCAAATCTTCTGCTAGTGAGAAGTTACGTATAGACGATAAATAAATTTGAAATTTTAGTTTTATGCTCATGTCTCAATGCCATTCAAGAATTTATGAGCTTCGAGATATTTTTTTCCCACATATATGTTACATTAAATTCCTTGTATTTAATTTAAATAACTTGTAAGAAAAAGATATTTTCCATCAGCTCCTCTGCTTCTTTTTTCATCAGCTCCCTTAAGACACCATCAACGTAACTACCAAACCAAGCTACGCTAAATATCAACATCGTGTGTTTGCTACAAGAAGGAAAGATAAAACTTTCTTTCTTATAGAAAATAAAGGACATCGTCAATCCTAGAAGAGGAGATAAAGATGGAAGTCCTTTTATCGATCAATTCAATGCAGTTACATGTACTATCACATCTTAGCCTTTATGTTTTCAGTTCCGATAAATATAAATCATTTTAATTTTAGTCTTACTAATTTTTTTGGGCTTTTAATCTCATTTTTTATTACGTTTTTTATTCCTACAATTAGTTGGCTCCATTAGGTGGTAGTGTTTACAGGGATCAAAAGAATGTTCTTAAAATATTTACAAGGATCAAAAACAAATTATTTGTTTCGATTAAATAGATATTCTAAAATATATATAAGGACATGAATTTAGAAGGCATGAATGAAAAACATAATAATAGAAATTCAAAAAAAGAGTGACCAAAAGTCTAAAAATTTATTTATTAGAGAAATTAAAATTGAAATGACCCATATATATTTATAGAGAAAAACATATATTTAAACCTAGGTCTTTCATCCATGAAAGCCTTAACTTTTCTTATACATATATGATAAACTAATTAGATAGTTTTTACCTAATTTAGAGGTTTGGACATCTTTATCTTGGAACAAATCTGCGATAATTCTCAGGATAATTAAAACCTTCTATCATATACAATTAAGGAAAAATATATGCTCAATAAACAAATTACTCAAATTTAATTGTTAGAATGTTGTGACATACAACTTAATTTTTGAATGGATGAGCTAGTAAATTATATTGTTTTATTCTTTATTTTGTGATAGAATGTTTAGATTTAAGGAAAACTCATCTCAATCTAGGTCAAAATATATTTCAGAGTTCATCGAATGCTAGATTCACTTTTAGATCAGCCATCAATGATTAAGGAAAAAAAAATAAAATTTGAATCTAAATTTAAGTGATATGTGCACAATAGATCAATCAAATAAGTTAATAATCTCACAGCTTAATCGTAGGGTGGAGGTTTAATTTTCACTCATGGGAATGAAACGTATTTCGTGGTTAGACGTTTGCCTTTCAGGAGAGCTCCCATGATAGTGAAATTAATCAAGATTTTCGACAGTGAATACTCTGATTTTGATTAAAAAAAATAATCTCATATCTTTATAGAGTTATAATTAAGCAAATAAATAAGGGAAAAGAGCCTCACATTACAAGGTAATAGACAAATTGTGGACTCTATAAATGTTATGCATAAAACAGACAACTACTTTAAAGTCTTGGTTTGAGAAGTGATATGATGAGTTCACTAATTTTATTTCTCTTTTAAGTCTGTTATTGCAGTGTTATAGCTCCCTCGTTTCTAATTAATTTCACTCCTGTATATGTTCATATGATCATGGACACATGATTAAATCACTGACATACATATGATCATAGTTCTAGTGTCTAGCACCAATTGTTTTTGTCTTAAATTTTAGATTTCCAGCCATACACAATTAAGCAAGATGCCATTTCTCTGACCGAAGGTCAACCCTTTGGTTTTTATAAATAACTCCGTAACTCGTGGGTTCTGAACAGAGTTTTCGTGGCCACATGATGACATAATAATTGATCTATATATTAAATAGATGATTTCTTTTTATCACCAAAATGATTGTGAATGCCTACATTTGAGTGGCTCACATAATTTGAGGAAGAGTTATGGTATTTATACACTTTATTTTAGAAACCTTAGTAGACATTTACATATTAGAGGCCAATTTTTACGATCTGATCATTATTGTATCACATTAATTTCATTTTTTCAACCCTGATAATTAAAGTTATTTACGGATATCCCTAAAATGAATGTGTATAAAAAATATTTTTGTTATTTTTCTGTGACAATTATTCTCATAAACATGGTGTTTTAGATTTGAGCCTTTTCTATGGATACCCCTTTTTGCCTTTCCTTTCTCTTTTTTTTAGCCTTTGCACCCAAAAAATTTTTTTGATCCTTTACAAAGAAAAAAAAAACTTAAGTATGCTTTTAGTCCTAAAAAATATGGATAATTTTGATTTTGATCTATTTAAAATTTTTGTGTTGTTTTGATTTTTTTATTATAATTATGTTTTTGCCCCTTTAACGTAAACTTGATATTAAATAATGGTATTTATAATTACCAAACCAAGATTTTTAAACATTTATCAGGGAAACAATATAAATTTTAATATTTGTAACAATTAAATGTATATTGAAAAATGCTTATTGAGACAAAATTTAAAATAACATGAAAAAAGAAAAGAAATGAAAAAAAGAGGGGCTAAAACTAAATATAAGTCAACTTTAAAAAAATATATAGGCACAAAAAAATATATTTAACCCTTACAAAAAAAATTAACTTTAAAAGAATTCATATTCATAATAAGTCAACTTTACTTGAACTAAATTACTTAGAATCTAAATATCAAATAAACATTAAATAACAATGGTTTAGAAATAATAATAATAATAAGAAGAAGAAGAAGAAGGGCAGTAATAGCACTGACATGGGTCTTTGTGAGTCCAATTGAGACAGAGTAAGAAAGCTGCAATCGCAGCTTATCAAGTGTTCTAACGAGTTGCCTATATGAGGCATGAGCTAGCATCAGATCACATGCATATATAGCATGAATTAGCTGTAGCATATGAATTTCGAACTTAATTTTGGCCTGTACACTGGCCAACTCAGTCCTGTACCAATTCGCACAGACACCCATGTATAAATGCAGTATCGTATGAATAGGGATATATTATTATATATTTATGTGAGAAAGGTGTTGGGTGTTTAAATAACACCATTATATTATATATTTGATCCCCGCTCTCTTGCATCAAGATTCAAGAACAAAATTGTCAATTAACACTGGGATTTGGGAAAAGTAAATTATCAAGAGACCGGAAGATCTCAAAATTGTCCCTGAATAAAATGGTGGGAAGATTATGCAGGATGTCTTTGCAAAATTTGGTTTTGTCAATAAACGTTTCTTTGATTTCATTTCAATATCACATATATATGTTCTCAAATATATATTTTTTTGGTTACATGTTCTCAAATAATTATCTACTGTTAAATGTGCACACAGATTAAGAAAATAATTGAGAAAATCTTAAATGTTATTTGATTGATCTTAAGATGACCGTGATCGATGAACTAAACAAATTGGTAAATAATTAACTCTAACAGTTCTTTAACCAGCTTGTGTTGTGCGACGATGTTCCAGGTTCACTATTTACTACCTTATACTAGTTCGTCAAATGTTCTGAGTTATAGCTCTCTAGGATTTTACCAATTCAATTGCATTCAAATACTAATTTCTTTTCTCGCCGTGAATAAGGATAGGTGTTCATTCCGATAAGATAGCTGAACTCCTCAGCCATGTCAAACTTTTGGTACACCATTGCTTTTTGGGTACATCGTATCCTCTGCTACGGAAAATTTAAAAAAAAAGGATGAATAATGAGAAATAACTTTTCAAAATTACACATTTAACTCGTCTAGAGAATTTTACTCTTCGACAATAATGAATAAAGGAGCATTCCGGCTTCCATTAATCACTCACAAATAGGCCCATTATGAAGCCCATTTTGGCGATAGTTTGGGTTAAATTGTGTCTCTGAAATGCGGGCTAACATAGGGTTTGCAACAACATGCTCATGGGTCAATTGTAAACAGGCCTGTCAAATTTTCTCCTCACTTGATGCGCACCTGTCATGAAGGTTTTTGTCATTTTTATTCCTAAGAACAATATGCTTTATTATAATTATTATTATTATTATTATTATTATTGGAGTAATTGGGTGTATCATAATTGAAATATATATACTACTAAAAATTTTTTTACACAAAATAAATTCCCAAAATGCATTATAATAAACTATGCCTAGCCGAAAATTAATTTAATTAGAAACATTGTGCTGAGAATTTTTCATTTAACTCAACTTTTAAATGTAAATAGCTGCATTATTTTCACCCATGTCAAATAATTCCTTTTTAAAAGATTGCTCGGTTTGAACTGAGATATTTAAAATTTTGTGATGTTCTTTGAGACTTTTTTTTGTTGAAAATATTAGAGCACAAAGGTCCAAATACGGAACACAAAAAAAAAAAAGAAATACAGTCAAATGAAAAAAAGTAGCACTTTCCAAACAGCACTCTTACAAAACTTGCCAGTGACTTCCACTAACAAGAGACACCAAATACACACACTAACATAAATACGATACTGATAATAATGGGATGAGAACTTCTCATCCACTTACCCTGCATGCACTACTGTATAAGTACTGCAAATTAAACAGCATATAAAAACCTGGTACAAAAACGGTTACTTAATACCCTTAATTATCTTTATCTATCACATGAAAGCCCATATATGTAGATCATATAACATCGTACATGTATATGTATATGATATCATATATTATATTATTGAAATGTGAGTGACCCAGTTCTTCATTTGTTTTGATTGAGCGTAGCTGCTGCGGCCACCGATTCAGCAACACCGCCACGGGTGGTCCTCATGTCCGGTTTGTTTCTAATCTCAGCACCAATCACTCCCTCTGCATCTTCACGCGTCACTGCCTTATCAGCTGGCAGCTTCTCCCTCGCATTCTACAATATAATATCCATAGATTTAACTCTCCCAAAAACTTAAAATAATGGGTAAAATTAGGTTGATCTCTTTCTTTCTTTCTTTTTTAACTTGAAGTGTATGATAAACAATCCCTGGTCAAAATTTAAGCAGATAGGGGAATCACACGGTGGTTTAATTTTTAAAATTAAATGTCTATCACATTTCGTCCGTTTCTTAGACAAAATCAGCCCGAAAAAAACAAAATTTGTATGTCAACTATAAAATCACAACCTTCAAAAATATAATGTGCCTAACGAATAGTAAATTCAGCATGACGAGTGCTATTAATGTTTAGGACTTAATATTTAGGTGTGAAAAAACATTTGTGCAAAGTTAAAAGTTTGCTTCCGACAGGTTCATCACCAATGTGAAGAGAGGAAAAAAAAAAAAAAGACGTAAATATTGATTTTAGTTCTTAGAATTATACTCATAAGTTACTTTACACCGTTAAATTTAAAAATTAACTTTTTAGTCTTTCAAACTATAAAATATGAATAAATTTAGCCCCTAGCTAATTTTTTTATGTTAACATATAATCATATTTTCACAAATATATTATGTTAAGTGATATACTAACAATAGATTGACATCTTATTTGATCTAAGAGGTAGATGTATTTGAACAAGATGGTCAAATTAAATTGCTAATATAAGTCAAATATGTTAATAATATTATGGATACAGTAATAGAAATATAGTCAAGAACTAATGTGACTTCCATTTTACAATTTTATACACTAAGCAGGTAATTTCTAAATTCCGGATAGCAAAATGACTCGCACTCACAATTTTGGACACCATATTGAACATTTACTCAAAAATTTTTTTTACAAAAAAAGGGAGTTACCGTTAAGACATCAGACAATGTTGTCTTCTGTAAATCAGGCAAAGTCCGAGTGTTGTTTGTGGCAGCTGACTGTGCCGTGGCCGCCAAACCACGAGGCTGAATCTCGTTCTTGCCAGTGGCTCTCATCTCTGCAGCTTGTATCGCAGCTGCGTCGCTCTGATCCACCGGCTTGTCACCCGCAGGGGTCAGCGCCGAAGCGTCTAGAGCCTCCCCAATGGTTATGGCGTCTCTATCCAGAGCTGAACCAGGAGTGTTCATAGGTACCTCTGGTTCCGCAAACTGTCCCACAACCTATGGAATTCCTTAATTAATTAGTCATAACTTTTTTTTTTCCCGTAATAAAAACCGTTATTTGAGAATAAAGTTAAGACCATAGGAAAAAATTATCCATTATTAATAGAATTTTTTTCTTGTATCAAATAATTTAAGTGCTTGCAAAAACAACTAACGCTATATATCTAAGTCAAGCCATCAAGATTGGTTGTGACAAGAGATTTGAGTAGAAATTATAAAATCCTATATCATTATGAACAATGCAATTTGCAAAGTAAAAGCTATACTGAGTGAAATTATTTGTAAGAACAAAAGAGTGAAAATAATCCCTATATATATATATATATAAATCCAGTTTAATTTAGACTCTTTTTCGGTTACATGATCCAATTTAGAAGGAATTGGACAGATTTTGTTTAAGCTTATTAATATGAATTGAATTTCAGTTTAATCTTAAAAAATCGAACTAATTCAATGTATAAACCAATCAATTAATATTATCTGATATAATTTTTTTTAAAAAAATTATACTAAAAACCAATCCAAAAGAAATCGCAAATATCCTAATTGGAAATTTCATCTAGCTTTTTATTATTAAATTTTAAGTTTAATTTAAATATATTAATGATGACTCTAAAAAACTCTGATCTAGTCATTTATTGTTATATTAACAAATATAGTTAACTTATACATCTACTATTTAAAAGATAATCATTTCCCTTCAAAAAATAGAATAAAAGGTAATTATTTAAAACAGAATACAAATGAACAGATGGATTAAATTAAATAATAACCTACACGATTATATTATTAAAATATTAAAATTAAACTCTTTTAATAAGAAAAAAATTCAAATGCAAGTAAAAACACGCCTAATTAATTAATTAATTAAGAGTTAATGATAAAGGAGTTAAGCACTTGAATCCGGTTTAAATCTCAGTACTATCAACTGTCTTTTTTTTAAAAAGAAAAACACCCCGGGTTAAAAAATAGCAACTTATCGTTTATCAAAATTATGTCAATTAAAAAAAAATAGATGATCATAAATTTGATCAGAATTTTATTTTCTAAAGTAGCTGTTAAGATTTTGCCGCTGTAAGCTAAGAGTCATTCTCAAAACCAACCTGTCTTCCCACACTCTCCGTGACGACGCGGTTGGCACCCACTTTGGTCTCCGACACGCTGACGCCTTGGTCCCTCGCCACGCCAGATATGTCGCCGCGGCCCACGAGCCCCGCGCTGACATTGACGGCGGCGGCGGACTGCATGACGGCGGCTGGGCCACCCTTCTGTGTTTGTCCCAAGGCTTGGTTCTCTGTTGCTTGCATGAGTGCCGCGTCTCTCGGCATGATGGGTTCGGATGCTAGGTCACCTGAGACGTTGAAAACGTCGCCGTATTTGATGGGGTCTTGGTGTTGGTGTTGTTGCTGCTGAGGGTTCTGGTGATCACCCTGTGGTTGAGCTTGAGGTTTTTGTGGTTGTTGCTGCTGGCTCATGATGACGCATAAGGTTTAGACAAATGACAATTCTCTACGATTGAAACAGAAGCCTGGTTTCGGTGCGAAAATGTGTTTAGAATGGATGATCCATTTGGATTTGGGTAGCTTTGGAGTATATATAGGAAAACCTGTTCATAGTATCTTTTCAACTAAATTAATATGAGTTTAATTTTGATACATCGGTGACTTAAAATCATTTCATCAAAATCTTTTATAAATAATTTTCTTAAAGTTGTGTGTAAAAGAGTCAATTATTATGATTAATGTATTAATATATGATTAAATAACTATGTAAATTTTTTACACTATCATGACATAGAAATTAAATCCTATTAATATTGTATACTTGTAAAAATTTAGTTTATCAAAAATGATATATAATAGATTGTTGTATTTTTACAAATTTACAATGCATGTTATTTCATATTGTTAATGCAAAAGATTTAATTTTTTATATTAATAAAGACATATTTTTTTATAAAATTTTACAGTCAAATATGTCAAAATGTTTTTTAAGTGTTGATTGAGAAAGACTTTTAATTTTTTTCTCAATCAATGTTTAAAAGATACAGTAAGATGTTTCCTTATAAAAATAATATTATTATTTGATTTGTATACTAACTAAAATGATTCATGGCAAGTAAATTGAATGGTGATGATCACATGCAAATTTTATTTGCAATATATGTCACAGATTTAAGCCTTGGGGTTACCGATTTGAGAAAAGTTTTGATTAATCAACATTATTATTGGTCCAAAATTATGTGAATAATTTCTTGAAAAGAGAATTTGATGTGTTTAAAACAGAATCTTTCCACCTCCAAACGCCTGAAATATAAAATATAAAAATAAAATACAAGATAGGGAAATTAAGGTGTCTTTACATATGTCATGAGGGAGTTATGGTTGTTCAATGTGTTAGGTTATAGGTGGCATTCGAGGAGCAAATTGCATGACACATCATGGAATAGGAATGTGTGTACAATGTTTCAAGAACTAAAGTTTGAGCACCTAGCTGGTTCTGGTGCTAGCTACATGTTACACGTTCTCCCTGCCTCAGCATCTCTCATAATTTTGTTTTTCTGCATCTCCACCGAGTCCGAGTGGGAGTAACTGTGATAATGGAATGAACATATAAAGTACAGTACAAGCTTAAGCCGGTTACCATCCTCGATCTTAGTAGCAGGAAAAGAAACGAATATAGTGCCAATTTTAACTTATGAGGTGTCTATATACGAAGGTGGGTTAAGGTAAGGTTAATAGATAACATTGAACTTTTGGGATAAGATTGTTATACTTTTTAATCAACTATACACGCATTGTACATCGTCTCAATACCAAATTTATTATTCTTAAATTTTATATGCTTCTTATTTAAAAATATAAATTTTGATGTTTCACCTTTAGATTTGATTGGGTGTTAAAATAACACCACCCTTCAATTCTTCACTAATGATTTTCTTATATGAAGATATATGGTCCAACCTCACTGAGATCCTAAAAGGGATAAGTGCCTCTTGTGCATGCAATTCTAAGTAAAATAATAAATAATGCACTTTTGATATACATAAATTTGAAATAATAATAAATTTTTTTATTTTGGTAGGACAAATAATAAATCTTTTTTTTTTCTCAACACAATAAACCTCTTTTTTTTGTCTGAACAAATCTCTTAATATAAGCTAGCACTCAAGTAGGGCTTATCTGTTACCGCCTTATTGTTTTGTTGGGCTGAGCCATAAAAAGAATGGTTTGGTACAAGTTACCTTCTCAACCAATTTATGGGCAAATGCCGATAAGACAAGGCAATGTTAAAAATCGAGTTAGCTCACAAAATACTTAGGTAGCGTTTATTTATTATCTCTAAAATAAAAATATAGAAATATTGGAAATACAAACCTGTTTGATAGTAGAAACAGGAACAAGGATAAGAATTTTTTGTCTCCGAAACAGAAAAACACAATTTTTCTACCTCCAAAATACGAGGACAATGAGAATAAGATACAGAGACAGAAATTTAATATTTTTTTCCAATAATATTCATATATATATATATATATTATTTATGTCTTTGTCTCTACTATCTCCATTATCCATATATTTCTGTCTCAAAGATAGTAAACGAACACTATCTTATAGTCTTTTTTCGGTTGAAAATAGACCAAAAAGAAACTATTTTGTGTCTTCGGCCGAAGTGATGTATGATGGACTTACTCTGAATTGAGAGATATATACCAATAATAATTGGATGCTGCAGTAAACAAGTTGTAATTTCAAATAGATGTTTGAAGTTCAAACACGAGACATTTGTTAAAAAAATCTCTTAATCATAACATTACCTAAGATAGCATTCGGTAAATGCTCTAGTATAGAAAATACAAAGTAAATATCCCAATATAGAAAATACAAAGATATTGAGGATAGAAATATGTTTAGAGAAAAAGATAGACAAAAAAACCATAAAATTATTTTTGTTTAAGGATAATTTTTTGAGTCATTTTCTATACCTCGAAAACAAAGGGAGTTTAGAGAATATTTTAAGGATATAAATTTAATTTTTTTTTCAAGAATATCCCTTAAACATTGCATATTTCATCTTTATCTTTCTCATTTTTTTTATTTTTTATCAAATTATAATTTAATCTTCTTTTGCTTATCATCAATGACCATGTCCTACACATCACTGCTAAACACAATTTCATCTCTATCTTTACTGTCTCACTGGGTTCTTCCTTTCAGTCTTGGGAGAAATACCAAACACAACAACAATGTCTATGGAAATGCTCTAAAACCTTCATAAAATTGAGAGCTCTAGTAAATAATGTCATGCAGATTGTTAAAATGACATGAATTTTTTATAATACTAACAATTAAAACATAATTTTTTTCTAAAAAAAATAAAATAGATGACATTTAATAATTAGTCAAAAATAAATTATTACAGTGATGGAAAATTTAAAATGAAAACCCGAAAGGTCAAGGCGATTTTATCACTTAACACAATATTTTTGGTTAAACAGCAAATCAGATTAATTTGGCTTTCTAGCCCATTTGATGCTCTAAACCCAAAAGCCAGGACACATACTCAGATGGGCCCATTAACTGGGCTCAGTTTCATGCAATGTTGTTCTTGTGGGGGAAAAAACGAATAATAATTTTTGTTTAGGGGAAAATTTCTTAAGCGAGCACAATTTCAATACCTCATATTTACACACTTATAAGAAAATTGGTGGAACCCTTAAATAACTGAGTGCAATGAATGCGAATTATTTTAATATTTAGCCACACTTTATTGATCGGGCTATTTTGTTGTTAAAACATCGTTTGCCACCACGATGATACAAAACTATGACCATTACAGAAAGTTGCTCAAGTAACATGCCCCAAAACAAAGAATTCATCATCAACATTTAGTCATGCATATCCTAATGTCCTCTAGCGAGTTTACCGCCACAACATCTCGAAACAGGTTCAGTTTCTGTACAACGTGAACCACAGTGCAATAATTCATACATCCAAGGCAACAACAGCAAACCGAATTGCTAACCGATCGTGCTACGTGAAATTCCACCTCAGAAGAAGTAACATAATCACGTTTTCTGTAATGAAAAACTGAAACCTGAGTCTAGAATTAAAAGTTTAATTTTCTAAGGATATGACAGTCTCATGTAATTTGTGCTCCTTCTCGATGGTTTCCCTCGAGCACGGCATTGGAGTCAAGAAGCCTAGTACCGAAGTCCCACATCGAATAATGTCAAGTGCAGGACGAGTGGGATGCGTTATAAAAGCAAAGTTAGTACGACCATTGCAACATACTTACCTGGACGGGGTCTATGGGCGATCAAGAAGGCCCATGGCCTAGGCTGGTGACCTCCATTGCACGTAGGAGGGGTACCCGTCTAAGGTCTACCCAAGTGGTGGAGCCTACGTCATAATTTGTGGTAGAGGGGGCCTGCGTCCGCGCGGCCCCTGCCAAATCTAGTTCAAACTTTTTCTGGGCTTTCTCTTAAAGAGTTTGTTTTTCGGGTTTCGATATATTTAAAGATTTAATCATGACGGGTTCTTTGTAACGGAAACAATACGATCAAAAGCATTGTGCGTATCCCATTAGGGGGCAATAGGTTAAGCAACTCAAGCAGCTTTTGGCTTAGCTTACATTTTGCCTGTTTTTTTTGCTGTCTAGACATTTGGCTTTTTTTGACTTAACCCATTTAACAAATAAGTTACATTAAATTTTTTTTTTAGCTAAACTAGTTAGTGTACAGGCAATTAAAAGACCTAACGGACAGATTTATTTATTTTATTATTATTTTTTAAAAAATTTAATGATAACAATGACATTTTAGTCTATTTATAAATAGAATTTTTTGCCTATTTTAGAAGCCTTTTACCTATTTAGTTTTTGGCTTAAATGTGTTTTTAGTCCATATAAATATCTAACATTTTGATTTTGGTCCCTTTAAAATTTTTGTTTTGATTTTAGTTTCTTTTTTATCCCTTTCTTTGTTTTTTATCCCTATTGTTTTAAATTTTGATCTAAAGTATTTTAGCATGTGTTTAGTCATTACAAATATTGAAAATATTTTTTTTCCTTATAAATATTTTAAAATTATTCTTTTGGTTGTTATATATATCACCACTTGACATTAAGTTTATGCAAAAAATGACAGAAAAACATACGAATAATAAATGCGGGATCAAAATCAAAGAAATTTTTCTAGAGAGACTAAAATCAAAATGATTCATATTTATGAGGACTACAAATATATTTAAGATTTAATAATTTTTTTTTATATACTTTCTCTATTCTTTAATAAGTGTTCATTTTCATTATGCATACATATTAAGAAAATAATTGGATGAACTTAGCTTGAAATTAGATAAATTTAAGTATATTTTATGATACTATCCTTCTTATTTACTTCAACATTCTTTTTCATATTTAATTTATCCACCAACCCCCTTTCTCTCGTAAGGGTATTAAGAAAAATAATTAACATTATCTAGAAATCATAAAAGAACAAATAATAATAGAAAATAAAATTTTGTAGATAAACACTTATTAGAGCATGGAAGGATTATATATTTAGAAGTTTATTAACTTATCTAAGAGGAAATGTTTCAGTCTTTTAAAACTTTTATAATAAAAAAAGTCTTTAAATAGGCTTTTGAACAAATATCATATGCTTGAGAATGCTAGGTTAAGGTTATAAAAAAAATTCTATGTGAAATAATAGAATAGCACTTAGATCACTTTTTGATAATACAAATCAGGTTTACTTACATCAGAGTTCAACATAATATATTTCCACCCTTATTTTCCACTAATTATTTTCATTTTAACATTTGCCCACAGCTCAGTGGGGAGCTCCAGGTCTGCCTAAGTCACAAGTAGTTGCCAGCTTACGCATTTAAATAAATTGTCAATTTTATCGTTATTTATTATAATTTTTAAATTAGTTTATAGTTTAATATGTTTGTATTTTTTGGATTAAAAATATTATTTATTGGAATTATAATTAAAATAATAAATATTTAAAAATTAGATTAATTTTAAAATTTGTAAATAAGTAATTAAAAATTTGATATTTTATAATAAATTTTTTTCTTGTTATATTTTATAGTAAGAATCAAAAAATTATTATATAAATATTTGTTATATTTTTTATAAATATTTGTTGATTTTTATATTTTATTAAACAGCAAATACTTATAGAAAATATATAAATATTATTTAATATAGACTATAATAGTATATAATAAAATAAAAGAATATTTATAATAATTATAGTTAAGAGGTAAAAATTATTTGAATTATTATATTGACTTTTTAATTTGTAATTAATAAAATTACTGCATTTTATTATGATTTAGCCTTTTTGTTCTCTTTCGATTAGAATTAGTCATGAGAAAGAAAGGATTTTACTATTTTGTATAATATAATATTTTACACAATGACTTATCAAACATGGGATATTATTAAACTTTTATCATGTTTTATGTGACCAGAGCTTATACTATTTTGGGTTTTTCACACAAATAAATTAAAAAAAACACCTTATTACATGAATGCCCGAAGTTAAATCAGTTAACGAAAATGTCCTGTTTTGTGTGATATGGAAGTCGAGTAAAAACGACTTCATTTCATGCTCAAAGTCGAGTATAATCGACTTTCCCTCACCCCCCCACTGACAGCTACAGGAGCTCCTCTGGCACATGCAGCCTTTGACCAAGAATCGAGTATAGTCGATTTCAAGGAAGAGAAGAAGTCGAGTAAAGTCGACTTTTGTAGTGCTAAGAAGTCGCTTAAAATCGACTTGTGTGCGCCCTCAGATGTTGGCAGTGAGTCGATTGCAATCGACTTTGGGGTTGCGCGCTTTCAGTTGCTATAAGAGGCCATTGCTTCCTTCTTGTTTTAGAAGCAGAAGGTTGGTTATCATCGTTGGGGAAGGAGGAAGGAAAAGTGCAGGCAAATTTTATCCTTCTTGTTTCAGGCTGTGACATTTCATGATAAAGGTGGTGAGAGGAAGTGCTATAGTTATTCGATGGATTATCTATATTGGCTCAATTTTATTGATCATATTGCAGGCAAATTGACAGTACAGGTAATTTTATGTAGTTTTAAATTTTTCACTGTATATTATTTTATCATTTAGTCTGATATGTTAATAAAATGTAAGTTGTTTGTTTAGAAAGTTTTGTAGATGTTAATTTAATATTTTATTATATATTTGTTTTGTAAGTTGATGTGTATGCATATTTAGTTGTATTGAAGCAGGTAGATAGATATATTAGTTGATTTGTAAAAAGTAAGGTAGAGTTTTTTAAAAATTGCTTGTAATTTTATTTTATTTTATTTAATTTCAGTGAATTTGTATTGAATGTTGTTGTATTTTAAATTTTAGTCTTGGAAAAGTAGAATTTGGTAGTATTTAATTAAAGAAATAAATAATAAATTGTAAAAAGTAATTTGGAAAATGAGAAGCTGGTGGAATTTTTAATAATGGTAGTTCATTTTAAAGTGTTTAAAGAGTATTTTTAAATTATTAAATTAATTAAAGGAATACATCATTGTATGTATTGTAATAGATATATAGCTTTAGCGTTAGGTAGCGAGGAGTTTGTTATAATTGGCAAAATTTAATAAACTTAAATTTAGTTTTAGTATTTGTAACTGTAATAAATTTAAGTTTTGTCTTTGTTTAATTTTGTGTATAGATAAATTGTAAAATCTAATTTGAAATGTTTAAGGGGCATTTTTATACATGTATAGATATGTCATCATATTTATTGTAATAGATCTATAGTTTTAGCGTTAAAGCTTAGCGAACAACCGTCTTTGATTGGCAAAATTTAATAAATGTAATTTTAGTTTTTGATAGTTTAAGCATGGTGTCATTGTGAGTTATTTATATAAATATGAAGAAAATGTTACATACTATTTTAGTGCAAGTTAAATTTTGATGTTTGGTTTGTATGATTTAATAATGTATTAAATATTTATATTTTACGATATAGGATACTCGGATTTTAAAAGCTAGGCGTTATAATATGATGGTCGCACCAGATCCGAGGATGGAGCCTTTTCTTAGGCAGGCTGGGTTTTGGTATGTTGCGCAGCTAGTCCCAGCATTTGATTATGATAGGGCGCTCATTAGTGCACTAGTTGAGCGTTGGAGGCCGGAGACACACACTTTCCATTTTCCGTATGGAGAATGTACAGTGACATTGGAGGATGTTGTGTTTTAGCTAGGTCTGCGTGTTGATGGGCTTCCTGTGAGTGGCTGCATAGGAGTATGGGAGAAATTTTATAATCAGGATATATGGGCTTTGTGTGCAAATTTACTTGGAGCGGTTCCGGAGGAAAAAGACATTAAGGGATTCTCAATAAATCTTCATTGGTTCACAGAGACATTTCAGACATTGGAACAAAATGCTAATGAGCAGACGATTATTCGATACACCAGAGCGTACATAATGGTTCTATTTGGTGGGGTCTTATTCCCGGATAAATCAGGATTTAGAGTACATATGAAGTGGCTTCCTCTTCTCACTGATTTTAATGGGATTGCAAACTTTAGTTGGGGTTCTGCAGTTCTTGGATCTCTTTATCGTGAGCTTTGTCGCGCTGTGAAATACAATGTCACCGAGGTTGCTGGTTGTTTAGGTCTTCTACAGTCTTGGGCATGGTATAGGATACCTCAGTTGGCCCCTAGACAACACCATCCACTCACTTTTCCACTAGCACTGCGGTACACATATTTGTGAATATTTTATACTTGTTATTCATTTGTATATGTCCAAATTGTAATCAGGAAAACAAATTATATTCATTTCAGGTGGAGGCATTATAGGTATTCGACTCGATCAGACACAAATAAGCTATTGCGATACAGGCTGATCATTGATTCCATTGGCGTTAATGGGGTAACTTGCATATGCTTAGTATCAAATTAACTCTTCTATTAAGTTGTTTTAGTTGTGTGTCTAATATTTCTTATTGACTATTTCAGTTTAGGTGGACGCCGTACCGCTGCGATGAGGTCAGGGATATTACACCTACATTTGTTTATGAGGAGGCTGATGTATGGGCATCTATGACTGCACTTATACACTTTGCTGTCATTGAATGGCACGCTACTGATCGTGTCGTGCGACATTTTGGTGGAGGGCAACACATATCGACCGCTCCAATAAATATTGATCGGTTGCACGCTAAAGATGGTCGAGGGGATCTCCATATATGGTGGCTTGACTATCATGTCGCATGGCATGCAGCATGGGAGGCGTGTAGGGATAGGCGGGTTCAATATCCGCTATCTGATGATGATCGGCCATCTGTCGAGTATTTCCAATGGTACGTGTCAGTGGCTAATAGATTTTTGTCATTAAATGGACCCCCCCAGGATCCAGGGCTCAGGGACTTGCCAGATGATGTACCAGATCAGGCCCCACCAGCTCCAGATATTGCACACCCTGATGACATCCCAGATCAACGCTCTTTTATGCGGCGTATGCGTGCCGGTACACGTGCTAGCAGATGACAGTACCCAGATGATGCGCCTGGTCATGATGGAAGTGGTTCGGATGATTATGGGGAGCAGCATCTTTGATTCTGACCTCGGCCCGGCTCGAGGCCCGGCCCGAGCCAGGCCCCAAGCCCGGACTCGATTCCACTCCCGATCCCAGTCCCAGTCATAACACCACTCACAGGCCCAGTCGAGCACAACCACGGTCGAGCGCGGCCCAAGCACGAGCACGGCCCAGCCGAGACATCAGCCCCAACCAGATCCCATCCAGCAGGATGATGCTTAGTCATTCCATGTGTACCAGCCGACGCCTATGTATCCCAACCCCGATTCATAGCGAGGCCCGGTCGGCCGATTCATGTTGGACCCCAGCCAGCAGTTCATGCCGAACCCCAGTGGCCAGTCCATGCCCGGCCTTAGCCACCAGTTCATGGCGGTCCCCAGCCAGCAGCAGTTCATCGCTGGCCCCTCCTACCAGCATTACATGGGTGATCCCTCATAGCACCAGTATATGACTAGCACATCTCAACCCCAGATAATGGGGGCCCCCAGCCATCAGTTCATGACCCCTAGCCAGCAGTTTATGGCAGGCCCTAGTCATCAGTTTATTTCAGATTCTTTTGTTCACCCCAGTCCGGCGCATCAATTCGTTACAGGTTTGGGCCAGAGTGACATAGCGCGGCATATATCCTTCAGTCCGCAATTCATGTCAGCTTCCGACGTGATGGCATTCATGGAATTATCCTGTACAGGGAGATCAGTATTAGTACTTCAGCCACCAGATCATTACTATCGACCATCTGTTGAGCATATCCTCGATCCATCTCATCAGGGCTCTCGTCATGAGGATCAGGCAGAGGTAGCTAATGAGGGGGAGCAAGAGCAAGAGGCAGATCAGGAGCAGGAGGACGAGCATGATAGAGAGGATCAGGAGGACGATGACGAGCAGGAGGATGGGCAGGATCAGCAGGAATAGGAGGATGAGGAGCTGCAGCATCGCAGGCCTGTGCGACAGATTGTATATCGTCGTTGTGCCACAGGGAGTCACATTGCTGGCCCCAGGCGCAATAGGCGTGCCGGGTAGTGATTATGATGCTTATGTATTTGATGCATTTGTTTATATAGTGGTTATGTACTCTAGACTCTTGTATTATGTACTTTCTATTTGTGCTGAGTATGATGGTTATGTATTATGGACTCTTATATTATATAATTTAGTCTTTTATAATATACTTGAGGTTAGGGCATCCATTTTATGTGCTTGAGGTAAGCAAGCTTATCATAAACAAGATTCACCAAAGTTTTCCATAAGTCAATAAGACTTTCATAAACACATATTCACTAGTACAAGTTTACAGGTACAAATTCAACTTAACAACGATAAGGAGCAATAACAACTGACTGACTTAAAAACAACCAATACATACCACATAAGGAGCAATAACAACTGACTGACGAGAAAAAAAACCAATACATACCCCACAAGGAGCAATAAAAGTAGACTAACTTAACAATAGAAATGAAGTATTGAATCAATTGCCTTGGCTAGAGGATGGAGCATGTGGACATGATCGTCTGGTGTGGCCCGTACCTCTACACAGTCCACAACGTTTTCCTTGGTTTGGATCAGGCTCGTCCATTTCATTGTGAATCCTCGTGGAAACCGGACGGCCCTCAAGAGTTCGCTTAAGTGCAGGATTTGGCCGTATTGGAAGCCCAGTGTATGGCTGCCACATTTCTTCATTAGCAACAGCAGAGAATTCTGTTTTGTACACACTGAAGACCGACTCCATCGTGTAAACTTCGTGAACAAAAGATGTCCAATCCCGTCGAGCGTCAAAGCACGCGGCAAGTGTATGGCGGCACGGATAGTGCAATTTCTGGAATTCCCCACAGTCACACCATCGCTCTGTTAAATGTACTCTGAATTCCCGTCTTCCACGACTTCCTATGTCATCTCGCTCAAACACCAAGTAATCCAAATTGTCTCGGGTCACTCGAGTGGTACTCATGATGCCAAGGTGTCGCCTGTTCTCCTCAATTGCATTCAAGAGGGTCTCTGAAAATTTTCGCCTACTTGCAAGCTGGGTCTTTGCCTCTGTGCCCTTTTGGACAAACAACTCAATAAGGCGATAGTATGTTGACTTCACTATGGCTGTGATTGGAAGATTTCGAGTACCTTTTATGACAGTATTCATACACTCTGATAAATTTGTTGTCATATGCCCAAAGTGATGACCCTCATCAGCATAGTGGGCCCACTTTTCGCGCGGTATGCTGCTAGCCCATGCACACATTTCGGGTTTCACATGCTCCAGAGCCCTAAACCAATAAAGAAAATTATGCTCAGTCTTTGCATATGCTGCATTCATCAGCAAGCGCTTCGCATCTTTATTCTTGAACTTTACAGCAAAATTAGACGCAATGTGTCGCGCACAGTATGCATGATAAGCTGAAGGGGGATGCCAACCACTCCCTTTTGCTTCTAAAGCTGACTTGATAGCATGATGCCTATCAGATATGACAAGAATTCCCTCCTGTGGTGTCACATGCCGTCGAAGATTTCTCAAGAAAAAAGTCCATGCTTCTTTTGTCTATCCTTCGACCACGGCAAATGCAACTGGCAAAATATTTGAGTTCCCATCTTGGGCAATTGCCATCAATAGTGTTCTAGCATACTTGCCATACAGGTGTGTTCCATCAATTGAAATAAGCCTTTTGCAATATTTGAAAGCCTCTATGCATGGTGGATAAGTCCAGAAGAGACGATGGAACATAATGCAACCCTGATCTACAACATCACCAACATAGTATGGTCCAGTTTGCATCTGAACAGTGGTCCCTGGCATATAAGACAGTAGGCCATCCAACCATCTTGGAAGCTCATTATACGATTCTTCCCAGTCATCATAAATCATAGCAATAGCTTTCTGTTTGGCCAACCACACCTTTCTATACGTTGTCTTGAACCTCAACTCTGACTCCACCGATGCTTGTAGAGATTTGATGGCGATCGTCGGATCTGCTTGCACCAGGGGATATATGTGCGAGCAGATAATATGATAATCCATTTGAGCATGCTGGTTCGTAGACTCTGGAAAGACACATGTGTGTGGTCCCGTGAGCTTTCGCACCTCCCACATTTGCAACTTCCGCCGAAGCGTGACACGTATACTCCACTGACAGTCAATACCAAACTTTACGCACCTGCAATGAAATTTTATATGGTCAGACTCATAAACTTTATACTGCACACCTCTTCGAATGCTGTAGTGTTTAACAGCAAACAAAACTTCATCTTTGTTGCGAAACACTTGGCCAAGTGCCAAATTAGTCTCCCCTCCACTGCCCAAATTTGAACCAGACTCCCCACTCCCATCAGACCGCATTGCATCTAAATCCACCGCTGAGTAGTGACTAGGGTGCTGTCGAGATTGAGATTGAGACTGAGCCATTTGATGTTCACCAAAGTTTTGCACATGAAATAACTGCTGATCTTCTTCATCATAGTTCCTCGCATCATTAGGGTCCTCTTCTTCCTCATTTTCATCCTCTTGGTGTTGTACAATAAAATCGAACTCCCTAATCGACCTTACTTCTACTATTGGTTGTGGATTTAGAGGCAATGGCTCTCTGGCAAAATGTTCAAGACTTGGAGAAGCTACCTCTTCTTGGTGGACATCTTGGCGGGACACTTCAAAGGATGGAGATGCATCAGCAACTGATGGACCTGGAGCTGAACATGCAGAGCTAAAAGGACCACATTCGAGTTCAACAAATAACTCTATTGTGCGAACTTCAGCAAACGAGTTAAAATAACTGAACATGTGATCAATGTGCTCATCTTTTCGAATTTGCCAGTTTCTATATCGGATTCCATTTGGTTCGATATCAACCGGCATTCTATAGAAGATTTTCGAGACTTGTACATTATTTCCTTCATACTTTTCCAATATTCGGCATTGTAACTGTAGAAAACTAATCAGTGAACGGACAACCAACCAAGCTTGATTGTCACTATAAAATGTCTCCCCCTCTACTGTGTTTCTAATCTCACCATTATAATATATCAGAAGATGAACAAAACTCTCTGCCATCTCTCCCTCTGAAGCAAAATTTCACGCTCAGACTCACAACATGAGCAAAAAATTCACGCTCAAACTCTAGATTTTGTGCTGGGAAATGCCATCTGGGGAGCTCTATATATACTGGAGGCCTAGGTGAAAATCTAGTAAAATCGGATTCTGAAGTCGATTATACGCGACTTTGAGATATGTGTCAGACTATGTCAGGTTCGTACAGAAGCCTATTATAATCGACTTCAGTTCAACACAGAAGTCGATTATAGTAGACTTCAGAAATATACTATAATCGACTTCTGTGTACTACTAAAATCGATTATAATAGACTTCCGTACAAGTTATCAGACCAGCTTCGGTTCGAGTTAAACGGAAATCAATTAAAATCGACTTCTATTAAACCCATTTTAGGACATATGTGTAAACGAATTTAACATCAGACATTTGTGTAATTAGCTATATATATTAATTTATTCCTGTAAAAAACCCTACTATTTTATTCCATTAAGTGTATCAAATGAATCATAAGAAATTGATAAGATTTCAAAGTATTTCATTTCTACCCGCCGAAAAGTATTTCATTTTGTGACTCTTTCAAGTCTGATATATGCCTATATATTGACCAAAAAGATAGAAGTCTGATATGCCATTACTTGATATCTACGGGTGTTCTCCTCCACCTAGAAGGCCACCTAGTAGTATCATGAGTTTATATGGACAAATATATTACATATGGATTGTTCTATGTGACTTGCACCTCGATTATCGCATATTATGATGACTTGAGGTGCGTTCATTGGGAATTTTTTGTTTGAAAAAAATATTTTTCAATTTTAAAAAACTACCTTTTTAAGAAGTTGTTTATATTAATTTTTACTTTAAAAAATAAAAAAAGTTTTTTTAATATATCTTTAGTTTTTTAATAGAAATTGATATAAGTAGCTTCTATAAAAAGTAATTTTTCTAGTTAAAAAATATTTTATGAAAAAAAATCTCAAACAAACAAATTATTCTGAACATTTAGTGATTATAATCTCCTCTTTTATTGAGCTTGAGCATGGTTTGCAATTGCAATTGTGTTATTATTATTACAGCAGCAGAAAGAAGGAGAAGAATGTGAGAAAAGAACCACAACCAGCATATGGAACCAAATAGAACCATTTATTTAGCATTAGCATAGTACTCTGTAACAAACAACTTGGCAAGTTGATGGGGTTCACATTTGCAAAGAATTGGGAGATCTTGGCAAGATTGCATCGTTAGATTCTCAGCAACAATAGGCTGATTTTGATCGATCCTTCCCCAATTTATTTTATATGTTTTTAATACTCTAAACAAAATGTCATTTGGGAGTTGGGACCATCCATGTTATGTGATTATGTCCATGATATATTTACTGCCGTATTGCATGATTTGACTGTCATTTCTTCTTTTGTTTTTGGAGCAGCTTAATTTTGTCTAGTTGGTCCAACGCTCCCATATTATGACTAGTGGGATTTTATGTCGTTTTCATTACCCAATACACATTTTTTTTCAATTCATGATGTAAATGCACTCCTCAAAATGGGTCATGCTACCTGTGTAGAATTATAGATATCCTTGTAGTTATTGATAAATGTTTTGTTGATTGTAGGTTAGCATCTACCTTGATAAGACCAAGATAAAGTCGGTGTCTGATTAGACCATGACATTTGGTAATAGGTTTATATAAGAAAAATTGGGCTATGTCTAGTAACTATAACTTTTGGCTTAATGGTAATTGCATCTATCAATTTGGTTAAGTAGCTTGATATTTATTTCTTTTAAGCAAAGTCAAGTTTTAGTTCTGTAGATGAAATGAGAAAACTTCTCTCTTATAATAGGTTATCATGACTGAAAAATGTATTATTTAGAGTTCAGTGAACTCTGGAGGTTTGGAAATTAGATAAGTAAAATGGAATTGGTAAGAACGTTTATTGAAAAGCAGAATTAGGCATAGAGAAATTTGCCAAGACAAAGAAAAGAGCAAAACATAGAATTCACAACAACAACAACAACATACAACACAAAGGGCATGCTATGATACATAGCATTAGTACTTAGCAGCATACACACAGACAAATGAGAAAAAAAATAGAAATAAAAATTAAGAGGAAACAAGGAGCAAAACAATCGACCACATGATTAAGTTATATAGTCCCTTGCATATCTGCCTCCTGTAGGGTGCATATATTTGCAAGTGATCTAGCAGTGCCAATTGGGATCTCCATTGACCTTGCACTTACCGGGGAGTGCCATGGCTTCGTTGGAATCAATGCCATAGTAAGCCAACCAGCCCGAATCCTTGTAAGTGCATAAGCATTTAAGGTCAGCCTTGGCTAGAGCTTTACAGCAAATAGGGGAAGGAGGATCCACAGGGTTGTCTCCACTCACACTGGGGAGGCATGCCTTTAGTTTTTTCTGATTTTATGAAAAAAATACTGAAAACTATGAGTTTCGGATTTCAATTTTTATTTACAGTTTTTAGTATTTTCTTCACTAAATTCTGAAAACTGAAAAACTGAAAACTAAAATACTATGAGGTCCCAAATTGCATTTATTTCAAAGACCATGGGAAACCAAGGTGTGGATTAATTGATAAATGCTCATGTGCTTTTCTTTGACAAAATTGCATAAGCATTAATTGTAGTGGTTGGAGCAGTATATGGCAAGCTGAAACTTTGTCTCATACCCCAAACCTTGACTCGATGATCAACTGTTCAAAATAAAGAGCCATCTGTCAGGAACCTGCTATCAAAATTTCAGCCCGATCCAATAATAGACAACTTTGCAAATGCTAATCTGCGGCGATTGTTTGTGACAGAAAAATGAATGAGTGGAGGCTGAGATTCTCTTTTCTCTCTCTTTATGTGGATGCCAATTTTTTCACAAATGATCACTTTCTCACAACTCTAGCAGACCCCTCTCAATTAGATAGGTCATGCATAGTGGGCTTGCTTATTTTGGGTTTTTTTTTCCATATAGGAAAAGAGCCCAAACCCAACAAAGGTAAGGTTACTAGATAATATTGAACTTTTGGGATAAGATTGTTATAATTTTTAATCTTAGGAAATATTTTTTCAACTACCCACACCTTATATATTGTGTCGACACATAATCTATTACCCTTAAATTTTGTGTGGTCCTTATTTAAAAATATAAATTTTGATTTTTCACCTTTAGATTTGGTTGGGTGTTGAAATAACACCACTATTTAATTCTTCACTAATGATTTCTTATATGAAGATCATCTAATTTTCATCCATGACTATTTATCTATCTATAAAAGGCATTGATGTAAGTTTGGATTTTGCATCAAAGTGTGAGTGAGCTATATGGTCCGACCTCACTGAGATCCCTAAAAGGGATAAGTGTCTCTAGTGCATGCAATTCTAAGTAAAATAATAAATAATGAACTTTTGATATACATAAATTTGAAATAATAATAAATCTTTTTATTTTGGTTGGACAAATAATAAATATTTTTTTTTCTCAACACAATAAATCTTTTTGTTTTTTGAACAAATCTCTGAACATAAGCTAGCACTCGAGTAGGGCTTGTCTGTTACCGCCTTATTGTTTTGGTGGGCTGAGCCATAAAAAAATTGTCTGGTGCAAGTTACCTTCTCGACCAATTTATGGGCAAATGCCAATAAGACGAAGGAATGCTAAAAATTTAGTCAGCTCACAAAATACTTAGGTTGTATTTGTTTATTATTTCCGAGATAAAAATATAGAGACACTGGAGGTACAAACCTATTTGGTAGTAGCGATAGAAACAGGATAGGGGACGGAATTTTTTTTTATCTCCGGGATAGAAAAACATAAAATTTTTGTACTTCCAAAATATGAGGACATGTTACAGAGACAAAAATTTAATATTTTTTTCCTCCAATAATATCCCTATATATATTTATTATTTGTATATTTGTCTCTACTATCTCCACTATCCATGTATTTCTATCTCAGAAATAGTAAACAAACACTATCTTATAGTCCTTTTCGATTGAAAATTGACAAAAAAGAAACTATTTTGTGTATCTGGCCGGACTGGTTGTCTAATGAACTTACTCTAAATTCAGAGATATATACCAATAATAATTCAAACATGAGACATTTGTTAAAAAAAATCTCTTAATCATAACATTACTTAAGATAGCATTTGGTAAATACCCCAGTATAGAAAATACAAAGTAAACGTCTAGTTATAGAAAATACAAAGATACCGAGGACAGAAATATATTTAGAAAAAAAGATAGAGACAAAAAATCATAAAATTATCTTTGTTTGAGGACAATTTTTTGAGTCATTTTCTGTACCTCAAAATAAAGGGAGTTTAGAGAATATCTCAAGGATATATATAAATTTAAAATATTTTTTCCATTAATATCCCTTAAACATTGCATATTTCATCTTTATTTTTCTTATTTTTCAATTTTACATCAAATTATAATTTAATCTTCTTATTTTCATCAATCACCATGTCTTACATATCACTACTAAACACAATTTCGTCTCTATTTGTACTATCTCACTATATTCTTCCTTTTAGTCTTGGAACAAATACCAAACACAACCTAACGAATTAATATAAGAACAATGTCTATGGAAATGCCCTAAAACCTTCAGAAAATTGAGAGCTCTAGTAAATAATGTCATGCAGAGTGCTAAAATGATATGAATTATTTATAATAATAAAAATTAAAGCATGATTTTTTTTTATAAAAAAATAAAATAGATGACATTTAATAATTAGTGAAAAAACAAATTATTACAGTGATAGAAAATTTAAAAAGAAAACCCAAAAGGTCATGGCGACTTTGTCACTTAACACAATATCGTTTATTTTTGGTTAAATACTAGTATGGCTTTCTAGCCCATTCGATGCTGTGAACCCAAAAGCCAGGACACATACGCAGATGGGCCCATTAGCTAGGCTCAGGTTCATGCAATGTTGTTCTTGTGGGGAAAAAACGAATAATAATTTTTGGTTAGGGGAAAATTTTTTAAGCGAGCACAATTTCAATACCCCATATTTACACACTAACAAGAAAATTGGAACCCTCAAACAAGTGAGTGTAATGAATGCGAATTATTTTAATATTTAGCCACACCTTATTGATCGGGCTATAACATCGTTTGCCATCACGATGATACAAAACAATGACCATTACAGAAAGTTGCTCAGGTAACATGCTCCAAAACAAAGAATTCATCATCAACATTTAGCCATGCAGATCCAAATGTCCTCTGGCGAGTTTACTGCCATAACACCTTGAAACAGGTTCAGTTTCTGTACAACGTGAACCACAGTGCAATAATTCATACATCCAAGGCAACAACAACAAACCGAATTGCTAACCGATCGTGCTACGTGAAATTCCACCTCAGAAGAAGTAACATAATCACGTTCTCTGTAATGAAAAATTGAAACCTGTGTCTAGCATTAATTTTCTAAGGATATGACAGTCTCGTGTAATTTGTGCTCCTTGTTGATGGTTTCCCCTTGAGGACGGCATTGGAGTCAAGAAGCCTAGTACCGAAGTCCCACATCGAATACTGTCAAGTGCGGGACGAATAGGATGCGTTATAAAAGCAAAGTTAGTACAACAATTTTAACATACTTACCTGGACGGGGTCGATGGGCGATCACAAAGGCCCATGGCCTAGGCTGGTGACTTCCATTGCACTTAGGAGGGGTGCCCGCCCAAGGTCTACCCAAGTGGTGGAGCCTACGTCATAATTTGTGGTAGAGGGGGCCTGCGTCCGCGCGGCACCTGCCAAATCTAGTTCAAACCGTTGTTGGGCTTTCTTTTAAGAGTCTCTGTTTCGGGGCTCGATATATTTAACTGTTTGCAAAGAACTAGATATACAAAAAACAAAGTGCACTAATACCACTACTAGTGTCAGATTAGTATTTTAAAGTATTAACGTTTTGGATTTGCTTTGATATAAACATCTTACCTAAAATTTTTTCCCTTTTTTTTTGGTTTTTTTCTAATCCGAAGTGGTAGGAGGAGGTAGGAGGTGTAGGGTAGCTAACTATATCGATGAAGATGAAGTGGCTCCAGCATATTTTACTGATAAAATGTGTTATTTATGTTATCGTTATTTGAATGAGTTTGCATCCAATCCTATAATAAATAAATGTGGATAAATGTAGGGTGTATACTAAGCAATTAGCTAGAGGAACATACGTGCTCAAAAGCCACTAAATTTAACGTAACAATAAAAATTTGATAATATTCAAGAGATTAATTAATATTATGTACAAAGAGCGTAAAGCTGGACGAGAAAGAGCAGACACTTCAGGTTTATATCTTTGTCATATGGTATCAGTTAGTGACAATTTGGGGGTGTATTTTTGAGATGTATAGTAGAAAATGAAATGCATATAATTGACAACCCTATGGAATAAAAACCAAATGGATTTGACGTGACAGCATCTTTGGGGATTTTCTCGTGTTCTACTACACAGCAAATGTATTACGTAGTTCCATAGTGGAATACTGGTTTTGCATAAAGAAGATAAAGACGAAACGTAACTCCATCAATATCAGTCTCCAATTTAACTCCAAACCAAAAAAGTGTTTAGTTCCAATTTTAGGCAGAGGTGGGGCTATAGCACCGTCCACCCAACTTTTAATATGCGCCCACATCAGTAAGCCATTTCTTTTATGCGCTTGAAAACCTTACTGCTAAAATATACTGATGAGTACATAATTGAGGTTCTATTCTTTTTGTGAAAGAAAAAGAATAATAACGTTATGTCAGTACTTAATAACATATAAAGAGATAAATCAAATGTAAAAGTGCATATAACTACTTAATTCTATTAGAAATGCGCAAGGAATAATTGTAATAATATAACTTTGTTTGTATAGTGTAAATTAAGATAAAAATAAAGCATTTCGTTCCTTTAGATTGATAGGGCTGCTAAAGTAAAAGTTTTGGAGATTAATTACCTTTAGATTATTTGGTGAAACCCATAAATAAAAAAATTATTAATTTAAGGGTGGTTAATCCTCACTTTGTCACTAATTTTAGAGGAGAGAAATTCAAAGATAAATTTTATTTGTTGATAAATATAATCAAAGTTTGTGACGATAAATTATTGTTTATGTGAGATTAAACTTCTAACCCATCAACCTCTCATTTGTTGACTGTAGACGCATTATCAAGCTAGTGAAATTGACTTTATATCCAGGGTTACGTTGTGGTTAATTTAAATGGTCTGATATTTATTTTCTTTAAACAATATTCGATTTGAATTTTGTTAATAAAAAAAAATCAAAATTTAATAGATTTTTAAATATTAGTTATTTAGAAAAAAGGAAAAAAAAAATAAACAAAAGCAGTGGTCATCTATGAGTTGATTAAAGGTTCGAAATGCATGATCCATAGAATACTGCAGAAAAAGTCAATGCAATGTGTGCGTGTGTGTGTGTTTTTTTTAAAAGAAACGCAATGTTTGAATAAGCCATCAGAATCTTTTCTTTTTATAGATTTAATTTTGATGTAAATAAATTTTATATCATTATTTAATCATATATTACTATATTATTACATATGATTAACTTTTATTGCTACTTGAATAATTATATAAATATAAAAATTTAATTAAATGATAATATAAAACTATTTTTTTTATGCTACGTGAAAATTAAACCTTTTTTATTATTATGATAGCCACCACATATCTTTTAATTGCATAATGCATATAACTATGTGCTCTCCCTTGGCCACTTGTGTGATTAGGAAAACAGTAGAACACACTGTCAATTTGTTATCAACTAAATTTCTTGCTTTCTCTGCATACTATTGTTGCATCGCGTGATAACAAACAATTCAGCCCATAAAGCTATACTGCAGTGAAGCCGAACCATACAATGTGGTGTCCCACTTTCGTGGTGAAATGAAAAAGGAAAAGAGAAAAAAACAAGAAGAAGAGAAATGACATAGACCTCAGTTCATATTACGTTGTTCCACAATTCATCACCATATATTGACCGATGTGCAAAGATTTTATTATTTAATTATAGTTCAACTCATGTCATTTCGACATAAAACAAACAGACTATTAATTAAATCAGTAATGTTATGTTTGTTGTACATTAAAATGGGTGTCCTATTTAATTTTTTTAGGAAAAAATTGCTTTTTTAATATTTTTTTATGTTTCAATAAATTTTTAAAAGCAATTAAAATTTTTTTAAAAAATTAGTTTTTAGTTTTCTTTAGAGAAGTTGAAAAAAAAGTAGCTTACGAAAAAATTAATTTTCATTTTTTCTATTATATATAAAATTTAAGTATTAGAATCACTTTTTTAAAAATCTGAAACAAACACACCCTACCTTCATCATGTTATCATTGAATTAGTGAATGTGATAGTGGTCTTTACTCATTCTACTCAATTATTTCATTTAACAGTGATATAACGAAGCACTCACTTTTTCATTTTCAAATGACATTATTGTCTTTTAATTACTTAAATATATTTTCATGCTAAAAATTGCTTGACCATCAATTCAACAAAGAAAAAGAAGATAGTGATGTATAAGAGCATTCTTCAATCAAAATGCCAGAGGGCATAGAATCGAAGTTTTATTAGAGAAAGTGATCATCAAAAAGAGGCCACATACATGTATATGCCACACGTACATTTCATATTATATATATACTATTGTAAATGTTTTTAGAGGAATCAATTAATTCCCTCTGCTTTTTGGCACCGTCACCACCAGCTTCCCACCGCTGCACACGGCAGTTGCCATCTCCGGCAGCATCCACGGCGGGAGCCGGAAGCGCCACACGTCGACTCCGTTGCCGCCGCCAAAACGGTATTGGTCTGTGAAACAATCACCGCCGTCCACTCCCTTGATCACGACCTTCGTTACACCCGGCACAATCTCTATGGCGTGTGCTCTCGCACCACAACAACCTTTGCCATTGAACTTGTTTTTGTTGTTGTTGTTGCACTTGCATGATGCCACGAAGCGAAGAAACTGCGTGGTTTCGTCGATCGAAACGTCGTCGTCTGAGCGGAAAGGGAGCTCCAGCACGCTTGCGAACACGTGGGGAAGTTTCCACAGCTTCTTGTTAGAGTTTGGATTATTGGATGAAACGACGGCGTTTTGGGAGCGCTGGTTGTTTGCTCGCTTCTTTGGGGAAGGGTGGACCTTTGTGGTGAACATGGTGTGGTGTGTTTGAGTTGATGATTCCAAGCACTGTAAGGCCTTGTTTGGATTGCGGAGTTTTTGGGTGTTTGTAGATAATTAACTAGAGATATGAATGAGATAGCTAGGTGGGGGGATTATATGTGTGAATGTGTTTTAATTTGTTTCTATGGCACTTGGCTAAGGTTGCAGAGGGAAATCACATACTTATGGTTGTAATTTTTTTTGACTATTATAGCTACATATATGTTGTGGATGGTGATTTACATATATATAGGGACCTTGCCAGGATTTGGTTGGACGAAATTACCTTTTATACAGTAGGGATAAGCTATTTGGATGCGGGGTTTATGTTACACAATTATTATAATTTAAACTATTTTTTCATCTAAAAAATAATTTAACATTTTAGTTTTTAAATATTTCTTTATTCAATTATGAGAAGCTAATTTCTTGAAATATTGTTGCATTCTTAAGCAAAAACACCTCGTAATAATATTTTCTTTAAAGATATATAATATGTGAATTTTGAATTCATTTTATATTTAAAGCAATTTTCAGTAATAAATGAAGAAAAAATTATATATAAATACATCATATAATATTATGAATAATTAATTTTGAACTTTTGATGATCTATATATATATATATATATATATATATATATATATATATATATATATATATATATATATACGACAGTTTATAATTAAGATATATCAGAGCTTTTATAAATAAATAGTTTAAAATTCAATTATTGCATTCCCTGTTAATAAGGATATTATTAAATTTAATTACAGGATAGACACGTAACTTGAATTCTTCCAAGCTTAAAAATACTATCGTGGGAAAGACATATTGAAAATATAATAAAAATTATTTAATTTGTGTGGCTTGAGAACTAGATCTTCTGAGAGAAATTATTTAACACAAAAGTATATATGGTGTATGAAGAATGGCATTGCTTGCTTTTGCTATCTTTTTGTCCCCAGGAATCTTGAAAAGTTCTCAGGCCAAACGAAAGGAATAGAATCCGTGTGTTAATTTAGGGTTCAGGAATTGGAATTGTGTGATGTGGTGCTGATTAGTTTTTTTTTTTAAGTGGTTCGTATATAAATTCACGAATCTGTGTGTCCACGCAGATAGCTTTAAACCAAGGATAATTTTATTATTATTCTTTGACACAAGATAAAAAGATTCCCATCAAAATCGAATAGTCAGACTCCACTTTGGGCATGGGGTGCTAGTTACCATTCAAAGTTCTGCTTCGATACATATATAACTTTAGTGACTAGGATTTTATTAATTATTCGTAAGTAGTGTGTGGTCTGTTTTTGAAGAACACAATTCAGCTATATTCAATCACCAATAATCCCATGTCGGTGAAAGTAGTTTGTTCACTCACCTTCTTCTATTTGAATTTTAGGTTTCTGTTGGGATTTTGCTATCTATGTTGGGTTAGCATGCCTGTATTTTAGTTTTGAAATTATTTATTTATTTGTTAACATTTCAATATTTTGTTTTTTTGGGTCAGAGACGTGACAGGATTGGAACATTGTTAAATATAAGCCCATGAAAAAAGCCAACCAAAAGCATTAGTTCTTTTTGTCAATAAAAACAGCTTTCAACCCAACCCAAAAAAAAAGTTAGATGAAAGGTTAGTCCATTAGGTGAGAGAATTTTATGACCTAAGTATCACATTAAACTTACCTGTTCATTTATTGAGGAATTCATAAGAGTAAGTGCATCATTGTGTGATTTATTATGATTTTTTTCTTCTTTTGCACTCAATCTTATCGTTGATTATCTTTCTTTTCTACCCTAACACGTGCTAGCTGCACAAAAGCTTAGTAGATATTGGTTGTTTTTACTTTTCTGCTTGGTTTTGCTACCCTAACACGTTGATAATCAATCAAGGGAAACTGACAAGCACTTAGTCTTCTATCAGCCAAATCAACAGACAATTTTTTTACAGATGAGGCTGCTCTATTGTAGAACCCATATGAAACATGAAACTTTTGAGAGAAAAACCCTATGGTATCATGGAATATGAAACAATAAAAGTTGAACAATGTCCAAGTCGGCGATTTTTTCATTGCACCTTACAAGATGTGGCTAAAGTTTTGGGCGTGGGTATACATTTAGCCACGTCCCTGTAAATCATGTTACCGAAGTTCAATGAGGCCCGTCACGCCCTCTTATCCATACTTCAATTTCAATTATTTTTTCCACTTGAACTTTAGGCCAAGTTTACAGTCTAACATTATAGTAACCTAATTTTTTCAAATAATACAAAACGCCTTAAATTTTTCAAATAGTCAAAACTTTAAATCATAGATAAGGTGTTATGTTACATACAATTGAAAAAAATCAAGGAATTAAGTGCAAATGAAAATTCACTATCACATTACACAAATTAAAAATATTATAGGGATAAGTACATATAATCATACATTTACCAACTACTAAAACTATATGAAAAGATGTTTTGCATTGTTTAAAAAATTAAAAATACCATGAAATACATTTAGAAAAATCAAGATGTAAATCATATGTAACTTCAAATTCGGAGGTGAAATGCATTTTGTTTTATTTTATTTTTTTTACTACTATTAGTTTTGGACAAGTCGTAGGTCGATGTTTGAGTTCTGTTCTTTTTGTCAAGGAGTTCTGTTCTAAATGGCTTTGTTTGATCTCTTGTTTGGGCCAAGACGGCTTTGTTTTAATCTGTTTTGTGATGTAAAAATATTATTATTTGTTCTTTTGGGCCCCAACCTAACAAGGTTTGGGCTTTTTAATATGAATGTAGACATTAGTTGGAGAATGGCAGCACCTATTGGACTAGCTCCCGTACGAAGGGCAGAATTTCGATAACCCAACCAAGTAATTTTCACTGGGTTGAAAGGTCAAAAAATGACCAGCGGATTCTTGACTTGTTGGCGAGTCATACGCCTCATGGATGAAGCAATCCAAATGCAAGTCCTCTTTCAGCTTTTGATTTACAGAATCTTCATTTTTATTCTTTTTTGAAGGTAATTACAGAACCCTGTGATTATTATGAATGTGACAGAGATCATAGATGTTTAAATACATGCATTTTTTATATACATATTAGTTTAAGATATTTACCGTACCAATTTTAAATATATGTTACTGGTTTTGGTTACTCTAATATTGCAGATTATATTATTAATATAAATATAATTCATATATTGTCAATATAAATATTTTATAAGCCATTAGAACTAGTCTAGTAGTGCAGAATTTGTATAATATGTATGGGGTTTTAGGTTCAAATTTGATAACAATCAATATAATTTCTGAAGTATAATATATATAACTTTTATTAATTATATGTTATTATCTACATTTTTTTTAGATAATTGTTATAAAAGTAAATGCTTATAGTAACATATTATATATATATATATAATTGACTTAATTTCTTTTTTATTGTTTTTATTTTTAATACATTTTGGATTTTATTAACAGATTTGAATTTTACTCTCTCTTAGATGAGTCTTTTTCCCCTTCACTTTTATTCTTGTATTTGCTTTTGTGAGTGGTGACGATAACCCTCTGCTCATTCTCTTTGGGTGGGAGTCTTATCATTTTCATTTTTTTTAATTTGTATTCTCATTAAATAAATAAATTATATCTTCTTACCAAAAAAAAAAAAAAAAGCTTATATCTATTAGATCTTGACAATAATTATTCAAATAAGCCATTTCTTTTAAAGATAGGTCTTATATCCTATTTTTCAGATTCTTCATTTTTCTTATGATTTTTCTCTATTTTAATTGTATTGCATAAGGCGAAAATGTTACCACTTATAGAGTGCCATTGTGATGGAGTAAAATTAGGAATGATAGTCTGAATTAATGTTTATTTTAGTTTCTAATTTTACACTCATGAATTAGTTTACTAAACATATTATCATTTGGAACATAATTTTAAGAATTGGACCGGACTAACCGATTCGCATCAAAAACAGGTGAATTGGCCACTGGTTCAGTTCAGTTCTTTTACACTATTATTATATTAAAAGTAATTCGTTTAACTTAAAATTTCATACAAACAATCTAAATCTCTTTGCTATAGCCGAATCGTAGTTACTTTCTAAGCTGAGATTTGAATTCCGTTCAATACGGCAAATATATACAAGGTTCAGGGGAACCGAGTGGCACAATTTTAAATGTCTGATATCTAAACGTAGTCAACACATAAAAAGGGTACAAAGTGATAAAATCTATTCCAATACTTGAACCATATGACAATCTCTGAATAAAACCGAGTATAATATATTGGATTGACTGCTTTTCAAGCAATATATAACTAAAGATTTAAGACATTAAAGTACACATGGAGTCATGGAATGACTTTAGAGGAGGGTCTTTCATCGCTTTTGTCTTAAGTCTTCTGTCTTCGTCTTGATTCCGAGATGAAATCACGAAACTTATTGTTTAGGGATAATATATGCCAATCAACAGGGATGTAGCAGAAGTGACACTCTATCTTACACCGTGGAGGAAAAGAAGATTCATCCTCCACAACACAAGCTATTTTTACCACAAAAATGTCTAAGCATAGCACTAAGCAGTGGATCCCATATAATATTTTAGAGATGTTAAGTTAGTGCGGAGGAAGAAACACTCTTTTCCATAGAGCAAGTAAGAATTGGTCAATGAGTAATCCTCACAAACACAAAGTAATGAACTATTTGGTACTTTGAAAACGAGGGTTCAACCTATAATCTCATAATAAATTATCCAAATCTCTCATTATTAATTTAATTCTAGTGGTTTATTGTCAAAATGTTAAATGAAAAAGGTGTTTATATTTATTTTAATTGAAAGAACTGTTGCATACCTAAAAACAAAAAAAATTGAAAGAACTGTTCATATTTTACGTTCAAATAATATTTGAACATAAAAATATTTGAACAAAATTATTTTTAATGGAGAAATACTTGTGAGAAATTAAAACATATTCTAATTTTAAGAAGTTCAGTTGAAATAAGCTTTTAGATTAAGTAATTTTTTTTCTAAATATAATAATTTTCATAATATTGACCTGAATTCAATATTGAAGTTTGTAATTATAAACAAGACTAACTGCTATGTACCATTTCATTTTTAAAAAATTGCTTAAATATGTTTTTAGTTCCTATAAATATGCATAGTTTTAGTTTTGATTTTTTCTTTTAAATTTTTGTTTTGATTTTGGTCCCTAATTTTTATATGATTATATATTTTTTTAATCCTTTTTGTGTAAATTCAATGTTAAATGATTATGTTTATAAGAATCAAAAGAAGATTCTTAAAACATTCAAAGACAAAATGTAAGATTTTTAATATTTATAATGACTAAATACATATTTAAAAATATTTATTTGAATCAAAATTTAAAACAATAGGGAGCAAATCAAGAAATGAGGAAAAAAAATTCCAGAATCAAAGAAAAAGTTTAGAGTTAAAACTAAATGAACTGCATTTACGGGGCTAAAAGCGAATTTAAGGAAAAAAAAAATCAATGTCATTCATATTAGTATCTATTTCTAAAAAAATAAATTATCTTGAATTTTCTCTATCTATTTTTAACTGTTTTATAGAGAAGTAATAAGAGTTTGATATATTATAAACTTAATATATTTAGACACAAAGATACATTGAATTTATAATATATCAAATTGATTATAAAAGACACTTAACAGTGGATGAGCTAGACCAACAAAGCCTAGTATAATTAGTGAGATGATTAAGTATGTGTTAGGGATTTAATTCCTATCATATATATAAAAAAGGGCTTTATTGAGAAAAATAAAACTCATGTTGATGATTTCTATATCTGGATAGAATTAGTTTTCGATCGATTGGGGATATTCTTGATCGATAAAAACAAATAATGGATGAGCTGGTAGATATTTGTGAACTTTTCCTCTATTTCAAATTTTGTTTCTGTGAAAGCGGTGCAAGTTTCCTCTGTTACCTTGGGAAATGAAGGCCTTTAACTCTTTAGCATATCATTCGGCGTGCATTCCGGCACACTAAAGCATAAGAACCCCTCTTTTTTGAGTCTGCTTTTGTCACTTTATAAAGTTCCATCATGACCAAGCAAAAGCAACGAACAACCTCAGATTTTTGTTTGTGACGCAACGGAAAATAAACGTTACTCTCACATTCACATGCCTAGGAGGAGGTGCCCCAAAAACCGACACTAGTAGGTGAACCATACTTTTTACCTACAATGAAAACAAATAATACACACAACAAGTCACTTTTAAAAGAAATAGTTTGATTTTGATACATCCTCAAAGCCGATCATTTTTTAAAAAAATTATATAAATATTCAATAATATATTATTAGTTCATATTTTCAATAAAAGTGTTTAATTTGATCACTAATTATTTTAAAAGCCTCACAAATATAAATATTTAATTAGATGATAATGCATAATATTTTTATATTAATTAATATTATATTAAAATTAAACTTTAAAAGAATATTTTTAATAGAATGAGTTTGTTTTGAAATGAAAAACAAAGATATATTTTTCATTAAACAAATTATGTTATAACTTTAAAGGCGTCAATATTTTTTAACAATTATAAAATAATATTTAGTCATGCATGCACTAATTTAAAATATATCATTTTATATTTGTTTAGAAAAATTAAATTCATAACTTAATTTTAGCTGCTAATTACTAAAGAATATTGGTGCCCTTATATCTTAGTGAATATGAAAAATGAATATTAGGAGTGTGTTTGTTTGAAAAGTGAAAATGAAGCAAAGGATTTATTCATAAACTTCGTGCATACAATTACAGTGACAGTTCATTTATAGAATTTTCATTCGCTCTTTTACTCCTAACACAAACATACCTAAGAGTATTTTACATCTATGATTTATTAACCTAAGTCATGTTCCGGCCAGATTGAAGGTTAGAACGTAGCTAGCTAGTTGATTGTACGCTTATTATTTTTTATTGGCTCTGTTTTACCCTATTGTGAAGCTTTATAGAGATCATCCTCTCAATGCATCATTAGTGGAGGACCCCAAAAGTTTCGAATGGATTGCAGATGGATATATCATCCACTCATAACAAATAGATAAACTCAAATGGACAGAAATAATCTGAACCGATTATGAATGTTGGACATCCATTTAAAACTTTTGGAATTCTCCACTAGTGACCTATCAAGAGAAGGACCTTTATAAAACTTCACAGGAGAAAAAAGTGGAAACCAAGTTTGAAAACAACTTTACAATTAGTCATATACACTAATTTGACCCGATATTTCTCAGCCTTCGATATCAGGAATAAGTCATATTAATTTTTTTTTTGTGTAAATCAAAGGTTATCTTCTAGTTGGCAGTCGAAGACTAATTTTCTTGAGATGTGTGAGATCATTAAAGTGAGTTTCGCCTCTTCCAACAAAGCCCCTTTCTATACACACGGTAGGAATTGAATCTCTGATACATGCTTAAAGGCTGACGGACACACTAATCCCTCCACTAATTTTTCGTTAGTGAACTTACACATGTGGCACAGTACAATGATAATGTGTTATTAAAACGTTAGAGACAAGCTACATGAAGCTTTTTTGGAACATGTTATACTCATTTTTGTGTCTAAAATTGCATAAAATGAATCACTTTATAATTAATAATAGGGATTTAAATGACTCATTTTATGAATTTTAACTATCAAAATGAGTCATTTTAAATTCTATTCCACTTTAAATGACATATACATCACTTAATATCATATTAATAGATCATGCAGTTCTATTAGTGTTTAAAAAATCACATACATATAGAGAGACTAAAGTGTTATATTATTAAAATCTTGAAGGACTATTGATTTAATTTTAATTTTTGAGAGACTAAATAGTGTTGTGAAGTTTTTTTAAGGATTATATGAGTTATTTACTCAAAGATTTAATATGTCTAAAAACTATAATGATAAAACAAATGTAATAATAAGTTGATATTAATATAATCCAACATTATATATAAAAAAAAATTAGTACAGTTATACATTGAATATTATTGTTTTGTTGTTAAATGTTCGAAATTTGCTGAAGTCCTGATTCCTGAGTCCTAGCCCCAGCGTCACTCCTCAAACCATTCTTGCTCTTGTATATATATCACAATACACACACCACACTGTTCAGTGTTGACCCTTATTCCAGATCTGTTCTTGTGTGTGTCATCTTTCCTTTCCCATGCCACTCTCATTTCTTCCAAAACACCTAAAACAAAAATTGTAGTAAAATAAGCTTTTGAAAAATATCTAAGGAAAATCAGCAGCACTATCAGCACCACACTCTTTCATCCTTCAATCAATCTTCCGGTAATTTTTCGTTTTTCGTTTTTTTTGGGTGTTCATTTCTACAGAAAATGTTGAAACTTTATTTTGTTTTTTGTCTTTTTTCTCCTTAACAATTTTTTTGTTTGAATCTGTCTTATATGTGTTGATATTTTCTTTTGTTATTTTTTTTCAGTGTATGAGAAGTTTCTGTGGTTGATCTGAATCAGTGAGATAGTTATCTGGGTGGTTGAGTTTCTGGACAATGTTTTTGTTTTGAAGGTTACATGTTCAGTTTGGATCCACTGAGAAGGAGACAAGACAATCTAAGACTACAAAGTTTTTGGGTTTGGTTCTGTGGCATGTTTTTCTGATATATCCTGTGCTGAGTTGTGTAGCATTGGATCTAGTTTGTTACAACTTGACATCTCTCACTAATTTGATTATTTGGCTCTATTGGATTTACTCATTCATTAAGTTAATTGTTTGTTGTTGGCTTATGGAGACCCTTGTTGTTGTGGAGCAGCATAAGAACCAATACTACAGCAACAGGTCGAAGCCACAGGGCCATGCCCCTTTTGGCTGTTCATCACCTTCAAGGGACTTTGTTAGGGGAATCAATTGTAGGACTTTTCAGTCTGGTACAAGTATATTGCCAACACCGTTGAAATCACATGGTTCACCTAAGACACCATCATCATCACATACACCCGCAAAATTTTCAAGCCCTGATAGTAACAAATTGCATGAGAGAACTTCTCCTAAAAGCACCCCTATTGCCATCAATGGCAAGGGTTGTAGAAAAGAGAGGACTTTCGGTGATGATGTGATTGGTGGAAGCCTTTTGCTCTCTGAGCTTTGGGCTGGACCTACCTACTCAAACTCACCACCTCCTAGTTCCTTGCCGATACCGAAGTTTTCGGTTAGGCCAAAGAGGACTGTGTCTCTTGATCTGCCTGTTTCATCATCCCCTGAGATTGAAATGTGGCCCGTGGCTAAGTCTGCGCCCGCATCCCCCACCAGGGAGCATTCACCTTCTACAAGAGGATGTGGTCTTTGTGTTAATGCTGATTCTGCAACGAAGACCCTGTGTCGCATTCTCAATCTTAACATTAATGATGAGTGAAAAGACAAGGAATATTGGACTGCTGTAAATAAAGTCTTTTTAGTGAAACTAGGTTAGTGTTAGATGTGTATAGAGAGACAGAATAAAATTTGTAGTCTTAATTGGTTTTAGTTTGTGTAGATTTCAGTTGTGGTGGTGCCCTTGTGAATTGCGGCAGTGGCAGGTCAACAATCTCCAGATTTTGGAAATTAGATCAAGCTTAGAAGTGGAGAGGGTAACTGGTTGTAGACTTGAGTAATCTATTGGGAGCAGGCTTTAATATGGGTCATGTGCCTTGATGGAGGCTTCCATGAAACTGGTTGGGAAGCTGGATGGCGGTAACAGGTAGTGGTGGCATGGGATGGATGTGGTTGACTGCATTTTAATCTATTTGATCTGAAGAAAGTTACATTCAAGTTGAATCCTGAGTTTATAAAAGAAGGTTGCATTAGAAGTTAAATCCTGAGTTTATAATGTGTAGTACACACTTCTCAGCATCATCTACTCATAGAATGGTTAACTTTCACTTAATCTGACATGGATTTATACCTCTTATTTTAGATACTATGTACATACTGTAGAATCTTGCACTTGCAAAAATCCCTAAGTGTACCCTTTGGGTTCCCCATCTTTTTTTTTTTTTTTGTTTTTCCCTTTATTTGACATTTAACAGCTTGCAGCACTGTTATTCTAGTCTTCTAGATGATCTGCTGTTTACTAGCTACTACCTTGGCTTCTAGCCTATCTCCACTCCTGGTCAGCTTTCTTTCTTTATTTTACTATCTAAAGTTTCATAGCTACCCTCAGCAAAGGTGTAGTTACCCTTCACAATCTTTTCTGTTTTTTCTCAAAGAAAAGTTGAAAGGGGTTTAGTATAGTGTCTTACAGCATCTTCAGTTTTCTTAGGATTAATCCATGTCACATACTATCTGCTAGTAAGCCCCTGATATATTTCATTTCTGGTCCTGAGTAATGCTTCTTTCCTTAGTCCTAGTCCTCACCTGGCTTATCTTCCATGGAGAGTGTTAACCATGCTTTGCCAAAATTCAAGGTAAGATCTAACGTGATGGTTATTTAAATGGTTCTGCTATATTTCTTTTTCCATGCCATTACATATTTGTAGTTACTGAGAATTGTTTAATGTGTGAATCAGGGAGGCAACACTTCTACTGAGGCTGTTTCAGTCATGAGATGTGGTCACTTGCAAGTCAGTGTTTCTCCATGAAGTCCCTTGTGGCTTGTGAATTTGTCTGCTTTTCTTTCTTTCTGCTTCAGTAACTTGTGGAAGTGTGGAACTTGTTTGGTCTGCTGAAATAAAATCTTAGTGACTATTTTCTATACACCATTAACCTTGTTGTACCTGGATTAAACTCTTATTCTCAATATTAATTTATATTATATAGCATTTATTCTGTGTCTGATTTTGATATGGCCTTATTTAATCTTCATTTAACTGAATTTGATGGTCCTAGTAAATTGATGGGACTTGGACCATGGAATATTGAGTAATGGTTCTCACACATCAAAGATTTGGTGTGATGTTTAAACCATTCCAATTGAGAATGGTCTATTTTTATTCGATCGATGGCAGCTACATGTTTGGACCCTTCATAGGATCTCATCATCATGCAGTTTCGTGGAATTATCACTAAAATGTTTGGTTCATTGAGCATTAGTCAAATAACTCAAACTATTTTAGTGGAATTATCAGAACACTTCTGTGCAGTTTCGCAATTCATTTTAGTGTTGACTTGAGTAGGAGCAGTTTACTCGGATCACTTAACTATGTTGTCTTGGATTCAATCATGGGATTTATGTGTTTGAAAAATAACACTATTGAAAGGGGTCTTCCCAAATGTTATGTTTATGAGTTCAGATTTTCAAAAAAAAGGTAGGGAAAGGGAGTTTGATGTGTTAAATATTAAAATCGTACACTACAAGTCTTTCTTTCCCCTCTTCTCCCTTTAAAATCTAAACTTGCAAATGTATGTTCCGGCATACAATGGTAATTCGAGAGATTAACATCTTACATGTAAGGAAAATGAGGGATACTCTTGGAAACATTTAAACAAAAAAAAAAAGTCATATTAGCACAACAATTCCTCATTTTAATTTATTTTTTTGGCCTTGGTTCATTCTTGTCAATTGCCTGGCCTAATAGTAAGCCTATGGTTCCCCATTTTTGGAGTGATTAAAATTGTTCACTCTTGTACTTAAAAAAGAAATTGTTCACACTCATCATATTCAGTCTGAGGCAATCATATTGTCTCTCTCTTCAAACGGTCGTCCACACTTGATGAATGTGGGACTGAGACAAGCTTCTATATTTTTTGGGTGAAAAAGAAAAATAGTTGTCTTTACTCACTGTTTATAATGTGTGGATAATACGATCTGATTGAAGAGGAATTCATTAGTTTGCAATTCATTAATTTTTCAGTTAATATACACAATTATAGTTATGAAGTTAGTTTATTGGCTTAATGCTTATTTTGCTCCTTAATACTTATTTGTTACATTTTGTTTAATATATATATATATTCCAAAATCGAAAAAGAATTGCAACTCATGAGGCTCCCACTTGTTGGCAATGTTTGCAGAGAGCAGATGTACGAAACGTCACTCTCAAAAATGGAGAAATTGTTTATAGGATTTGAATACGTTGTCTTCAACTCACAAGCATCAACCATTCTCACACTCACCCTCTAAAAAAAGAAATGTAACTATTCACAGAAAACATTTTTTGCCATTTCGTGAAATGACTGGTGCTTAAGCTTATCTACTAGTCCTTTCCTTCTTTACTTTTAGGGGTACACATGTATCTTCCTTCATTTAAATCTGATGTAAATGTCACAATGTGTGAATGGTGTTTCATTTCCAATATGTGATAACAATGGGAAATGACAAAGGAGTCACCATCTTTCAGGTTCGTTTTGTTTGTTCATTGTTATCATTAGCAAGAGAGCATCTTATAGCACATAAGCATGCTCTCACTTTTTAATTGCTTTGGGTCCCAACTTCTGTTGTGTTGGGTTTTCAACTGAGTCTGCACCCTGCCTTCTTGAATGTCAATGTCTCTTATTAATGATTCTCCTACCACAGGACTCCTCTTGTTAAAGCTGCTCGTATCAAGTCTTGTTTGTCATAAAGGCTTTGTTTGGATAGTAGCATCAAGTAAAATGGAAAGTAATGGAAGGACATATAATGGGATGAAATGGAATAAAAATGTCACACCATTTTTTTTAAATCACTATTATTTGAAATGTATTGGACCTCAGCTAATTTAGTTCAAGCTTAAAAAAAAATAATAATAATTTATATAAAGTCGAGTTAACCCATTATGGAATCAAAGATATCTGAAAGTTAGTTTTTTGTTTTTGTTCCTATAAACTAGAATTCGAGATATTACTTAAGAGAAAAAGTATAGAATCATTTGAGCTGACCAAGGGTTGGTTCCAATGTCATTGTTTGGATATCAAATAATGGAATAGAGAGATTTCTACTCTGTTATGTGAAAATATAATGACAAGATATGGATGTCATACATGTGGAGATTACGGTTGGGTAGTATTCATTAAGAAAAATGCTATAGAGCGAGATAAGTTTTGTTTAGTCGCTTTGCCTTACCTATTTTACAAATCCATAATTCAAAAGTTGGGGTTTGTGACCCACCCAGCCAGATCACTCATCTCAACTCAATTTATTGGCCAGGTTTAGGGTTCTAAATTTGACCCAATATATTTTTTGGATTAGATTCATATCATATTTTAGATTGATTCGATTCATTTAAAAATTAAATAATTTTTTAAAAGTTATATATATATATATATATAAAATAATTAGTGATGGATTCTAAGATTTTGTCCTTAAATTAATATATTTTACATGACATAATATTATTTTAATATTGATATAATTTATTTTTTCACTTCTAAACTTCATAAGTTTACATTGTATATGTCCAAATCTTTATATATGGTTTAAAAATTGGGTTGACCTTGTTAGTAGTAGGGTGGAGTTCCAACTTAAAGAAATGGCACGATTTAACCAAAAAAAAAAATCAAATTGACTTTGAGTTTGATCTAATTTAGCCTAACCGCCCTTTATACATCGCTAAGCAAAAAAACTTCTGATGCATAATGATGGAAACAAAAACACAACTAAATAATTGGCTTCATAATCATGTTCTAGGATTTCCTACCTCATGCCCGCAAAAATGTAGTTACTGATATTATAGCCAATCATTCAATCATTTAATGTAAACAAATTCATTATATACATATACACCATAACCATAACTTTGTTTTTTGTGGGGGGGGGGTGGTGTTTGTTGTTGCGTAATGTTGTTTCAGTGATAGCCCATTCATTTTAAAAAAAATTTCAATATATACTCGAGTTTATTGTAAATAATATATGTGATATAATATTAACTAATACTTTTATGATATCTATATATTTATAACTTTAAATTATATTTTTAATAATTGATATATTATCATGTATAGAGACTGTGAACTCGAAATCATAGTATCATTATTCTTATTTTAAACCCTTTTTCTTGCAATGCCAAATCAAGAGACATAGTAGTTGGCGTTGTTAATAATGGATTAGGACTCAGGTATGTGGGACAATAATTTTGGTTATATTTGATACCACGGTGGCTTTTAACCCAAACTTGAAATTTTGGGATTCGCCCTGTTATACGTATCAAAGATTTTTTAAGTAATATTCAATTATATATCTAGATAATGAAGTAATAGGTAAGGAAAAGGACCTTTAACAAATATATATTTCTCTGTCAGTGTCAGTATTTTAAAAGTATTGTAATAGTTTGATGGATTTTTTCTCAATCCAGGGGCAATAATAATAGAATACATGCCAGAGAAGGAATCTTGAGAAAAAAATAATGAAAATTTATTGGTCCCCATCTACAATAATATGCATCATCATCATCAACTAAGATAAGATGAAGAAGAAGGAAGATAGCACTATTTTTCAGTCATACATCATCATCATCATCTGCTTCAGCATAAAACAAGGGGGTGCAAAACCAGAAGCAAAAAATAAATTAGTCATTTCTTGAAATAAACTCTACATCCCTCTCTTATCTCTATTTGCATGGGAGAGGGGGAAAAAACCAAAAACAAAAAGACAAAAAAAAAAGAAGAAGCTTCAAAGGGTGAAAACTGTTACTAGCTGATTATCCTCTCATCAAAATGCAATGCTTTTTGAGGCCGTGGTGCAAGTAAAAGCTTGCAAAGTGTTGAAGTCAAAAATGACCATTAGTAACATCAAATTCTGAATTTTCTGCTCCATCTAACACCATCTCTTGGTGGCGACATTCTTTACTGCAGAAAGCTCTATCTCCTCTACAAAAACCCAAGCAAGTTCACATACACCCCGTATGAGGTTTTTGTTCAAAGTGACTCAAAAACTAAATAAGACCAAAAATATGAATCAAAGAATTAATCCCACTCATGTTATTGTGGTTGTGTTTTTCTGATTAGTCTATATCACTTTTGGTTCAAGGCATAAAGGGTAGCATAGAAAAATAATAAACCACACATACATATATAATTATATTTACCTGTAAATAAAGATGTCCTTTGTATGCTCAAGATGCTTCTTGCAAGTGTAACAGAAGCTGAGAAAACTCACTGAAGAAGAGTGCTTCTTGTTATGGGGAAGTGAACAGTAGCTTTCCACAATGCAGTTGTCAAATATGTGTGTTGTTCTTGGATTAGGACCATGGGATATCACACACGTGTAATCCTCAGAAAGCTCCATCTCACTCAAAGTCAGAAGACCTGAACCAGCTACTGCTTGTGGAGAAGAACAATCCTTTTTTTTGGCACAAAGTTCATGGTTTTGTGAATCCTTGGTTTTGGTTCCAAAATCAGCACCACATGTGTTAGGCTCAAAAGGGTTGAAAGTGGGAGGTGGAAAAGGAGGGATTTTCACTCCAAGCTGGGTTCCAAAGAGGACGCTTCTTCCACCGCTTGGCTTAGTAGAATTCTCATCAATTTTCTCATTTTTAAGGGCACCTACAAGGCCAAGGCCAATACCCTTTGAATCAATCTTGCCATAGGAGCTTTTTCTTTCTGGGTGCATTATTCTTGGGGAGATAGTAGTTTCTGATTTGTTGTTGTCATATGAGAACGGATTATTCCCAAATGGGGATGATGATAGAGTCCTAGTGTCAAGAATGGATGTTGGACTTGGCAAGGCCTCATTTGCTGAGAGACACTTCATGGTGAAATCTCTGAACTTTGGTGAGCAAAATAGAGATGGCATAGTTGTTCTAGCATAGTGCTGATTTGGTTTTGGAGATGGCTGAGAGCTGTGATCAGCCATCAAGGTTGGCTTGTTCACTGCTCTTGATCTGTTCCTTATCAGCATAAGTCCCTTCTCCAAAGGAAAAAAAAAAAAGGTAATTAGATTCAAAACTAGAAAAATTGTGCTAGTACTACCTAGAATGATGAGAAAATTAGAGCATAACAAGGTGTGTAAGCAAGGACTCACAAAAAATAGCTAGAGTTATATGACAAGGAAACCACTATACGATTGAAGCAAGTAACAGATTTTCCAAAAGAAACACCTTTCAACTTGAGGTTTCAATAAGGTCCTTTTAGACCCTAAGAAAACCGAAAAAAAGAAGAGAGAGAGGGTGGGAATCCTAGAGTACTGGGAATGTTTCTGAATTTGTGACAAAGTTGGTCTGAAACTGTCAGGCTAACTGAACTGAAACTGCCTCCTCAAACTGTATTAGCATCCTTACACATGAATGAGTAAAAACCAAAAACCAAAAAGCTACCCTTATTGATTTTCTTTCATGAAAGAAAAAAAGCATCTATTCCCCATCATAATCACAACACAAGTTAGTGCAACACATACTTCAACTTTGTGATTGCTATAATATATATTTTTTCTTTCAGTTTTGATTCTGCTACTTTATGCAGAGGAAACAGAAAGAGGAGAAAAAAAAAAAAAGAGAGGGAAGCTTTCTTTCTTTCTCTCTACCTAGAAAAAGAGAAAGAGAGATAGAGAGATGGAGAGGGACATGTTTGAAATAATGGCTTTTTTAAAGGAAGGGAGGAGAAGCAAAAAGAAACTGCGTGCATGAAAATCAAACGTTAATAACTTCAAAGTTTTGCTTTCATTATCAAATCTCATCTGCTTTTCAATTATGTTATTTAAACTCATTTTATTGCTAGAGACATCATATCGATTTATTTATAATTTATTATTAAAAATAATTATAAAATATTTAAAATAAGAACTTATCATTTCAATTATGCACCATAAATAATATATATATATTAAAAAAGTACAAGAAATATTAAATGTGTTCATTTTAAGTGTAATTCTATTTCTCTCTCTTTTTCTCTATAATTCTAAACTGTGTCATTAAACAGATTGGTTCTATTATTATTTTATTTTGTTTTATTTGTTTTTTTGTCCTTTTCTGATCCCTGATTCACTGATCCAAGGTATTTTGTCCCGACTACAGTGTGCCTTCGAACAGGGGAACTGAAAGAAAAGGGGCTATTATAATTAAGTTATCAATAAAAAACGAGGAATACACCATGGTGGTTGATAATTTGGTCCGGTAGTAATTTTAGACAATCACATACTCCCTCATTTATAGCCATAAATTATGTTTGAATGGTCTAGATTTATTGATACAATAATTATATAAAATGATAAAATAAAATAAAAAATTTAAATAAAAAATAATAATTTTTAAATTACAAAATAACCCATCAATTTTTTCTTTCTCTCTCCACTTCACCGTCTATCTTTCTTCTCAATTCTCACTTGGAAAACACCTTCTTACTTTCAATCTCCGACTTTTCAATTCTAATGCCTTTGCACCTCCATTTTTCTAGCTCTAAAGCAAACCAAGTTTGGACACAAAGATGAAAAACATAGTGTAATATTGAAAAAAAATGTTCAAGAATGTTTGGGGTTATTATGCCACTACTTCTTGCACAGAATAACATCATAAACATGAAACAAGTGTTATTGTTATTTCCCCTTCTTCATCTAACACAAATCACAACGAAAGGGAGGAAAAGAAAAACAATAAAATGCATCTAATAACAAAGCAAAAGTTAATAGAAAAAAATTGCAAAGGTTACTAGAGAAGTCAAACAAGAAATACAAAAGTCTTTCCCAAATCAGTAACAAGACATGATGAGAATAAAACTTTGATATAAATCAAATTCGGTACACTACATCCATAAAGCATCAAAGTTTTCAAAATAAATAAATAAATAAACTGGGATTTCAACAGTGAAAAAAAAAATCAAAGGGAACAAGCAATATTGGATCGCTGCAATTACGCGACTGTTTGGGTTGGGGAAAAAGGGAATAGAAAAGACAAATATGGAAGGATTATTATGTAATTTTATAGGAAAAATAGAAGAACCATCAAATGTTCTAAAATTGATATACACCAAATTATCCTTCACCATACATCACAAATCTGATTCTAAGAAAGATGATAAATAAGTATATAAAAAAGCTGATAAATGCTTATAAAATATTTTTCACAAAAATATACAGCTATAATTTTGTATTCATGTGAAATAGTTAGTACAAAATGAATCTTGTAGTTGTTTTAAAACGATGACTACAAATAAACCCTAAACCTTATACAACTAATTATTAAAATAAAAAATTAGTACGACATATATAAACAAAATTAGAGATTAATTTTAACATAGTATTTGTGAAACAACTAATTATATATTTTATCTTTTATATAATTTTTTTAGGTGATTATGATAAGAGTCAAATGCTTTTAATGATGTCCTATTAGAAAAGAAAAGTGCTTTAATGTTGTGGCTATATATTCTTGAATAATTGTGTGAAACAAATTTTATATTGACAATATATTAAAATCAAATTCATAAAATCATACAATTTTATTATTTTTCTTTGCCAATTAATTCATCATTACAAATCTCAAATATAATAGTTTATGATTAGGCAATAAAATAATTTTTTTTAAAGGGAATTTATGTCAAAATTAATTTAAAAATATAAACATCGTATAGCAAACTTTTGTCTCCATGTTTTCGTTATTTTTAAGGTACTTTTCAATTGATGTAATTTTGTGACATTTGTTGAATCGTTGAAAGGCATTTAGTCATTTAGATGAATGGGTACAGTATTATGTTCTCATCTAATGACTCGCATTACATATTTGTGTACACTTGTATATATAAATCACTTATTTATAGTTAAACTTCTATTATACGCAGAAACTACTTTTATACCTTGTAACTGTAGGTTGAGCTAAACTTTCAATTATTAAATTATAGCCTTGGCCTCATAAATTATTTATGTTGGCTAGTATAACTTGTTGCACTAGTGCAACATCATCCCATGTGAAATATTCTAGACTACAAAATTTAATCCCAATTTGACACATATTTTAATTACAATTGGTTGGGCTTACGTCTCTCTGAAATTTTAATTGAAAATGTGTCTAATTAATTTAAGTTTTGTGTTTAACAAGAATTAAAATTCGTTGCTTAGAATATATTCTTCTTCTGGCAGAGATAACTTAAGTCAGAGTTTTCTAATTTGAGATACACGGGTTTGAAATTTAAACTTAAAGGCTTTTACCTTATGGCAAACACCCTTAGACCATTTGTGCACACTTAAGCATTCCACCAAAGCAAGAGAATATTGATTCTATACAATAAATTAGCCAAACAATTATTAGAGTAAGATTCTTTTTGTCCTTAAAAGATATAAGGGTCACTATATTAGTTATTCAAAAATTATTATCACCACATTTTTTTTCAAAGATCTAAAATATCACTATATTCATCATATTTTAAAAGACTAAAATGGTAACACGAAAGGACGAGTTATCCAATCATGTAAAATTATTGAGAAGTTTATACACTGACAGTAATGATTTTTAAAGGACTACAATATGATGATATTCATATTTTTTAATGACTAAAGTAAAATTGTACTCCAAGTAATACATATTTATGCCTCGGGAAATTGGGATTTTGTGATATATTAGGATTAGGATATATTATAATCTTTAATAAACACAATAAAAAAAATTTATGACATGTTTATAACATTTTTCAATGAGTAAAATTTCTAATTGTTCCTTAAAAAAGTTGTGAGATATCAATTTAGTTCTCAGAAGAATTGTAACACCAATTTAGTTCTCCAAAAATTTATGACATCAATTTAATTATGTAAATATTGAAATTCATTTTAAATTAATTAGTGTAAACAATTTAAAAAATTTAAACTAATTTGAAATAAATTTTAACTTTTCGATGATCAAATTGATGGTCTACAACCCTTTCAATGATCAAATTAATATTATAATTAATTCAAGAATTACATTGACCTCCTACTAACTCTTTCGAAAATGAACCTGAGGTTTTACTCTTTTTTTCAATTGAAAATTATATGGGCTTGTCTAATTTCCATGTGAAGAACACTGGCAATCTTCTTTCTTGTACTCTTTATTGTATGTCCAAAAGCAAGATAGGGTTATTATGGGTGCTCATCCATCTCAAGTCTCATCAAATTATGCTACAAATCCCACTCCAAAATATACCCCTTTCCTTATGTGTCATGATTTCAGTCCTAACCAACATGGTTTATTAGGACTCCACTTACATACAATGCAAAACAACATAGAGTGGGGGGGTTAAAGTTTTCTGTTTGTGGTGGGTGGTCTATCTACTCAATCTGAACGTGTGGGGACATAAATGGAAATAAAATAGAAAAGATTTAAAGGGCCTTGTAGAAGTGGTGGGGCCCAAATGGCATCAACTTTCATACTTAGGTCCAGCCCAGCAGCAGAAAAAAACGTACACTCCTTCATTGTCCTCGTGGTGTGGGACCCACATGTAGCCTCCACGGAACTCCATTCATTGGAAAAGGGTCCTAAAATACTTCAAAGTAACGCTTGCATACTTTTGTAACAATTTATATCTCGGGAAAATTACACTTTATTTTCTAAATTATAGAAGAGTATGTACCCTTTAAATTCTAGTTTTTAAAATATGCATTTTGATCTTCTTAGCTATTTTCAGTATGCAAATTGTGTTGTTCATTAATATTTCCATAAATTATTAATAAATATATCACAATTTAAAAAAATTAGAGTATCGAATTACATATTCAAGAAAATTTAGAGGGTTGATTTGTAGGTTTTCGGAGTCCAGAAATTAAAGTGTATATTACTTATAATTTAGGAAAATAAAGTACAATTTTTCTATATTTATTATTTAGAAACTAATTTAGATACGTTAAAAGTTTAAAAGGTCATATTATTATTTAATTAATTTTTTTATTTGTATAACTTTTTAAATAGTGTATGTAAATTTAATTATATTTTTTAATTTAATAATATATGGTTAAATGATAATGTATTGTTTTAATACTATCAATGTATTAAAATTAAGTTCTTTTATTTGATGATGTATAATATCTGATATTGTATTTTAAGTTAAGTGAAATATTTTAGAATTATAAAAAATTCTTTTCATCTAAAGGGTTAAAGTTGGAAAAAGGTTCAGATGCACATATTCTGAAAATAATATTCTTTGTTATTACGTAATATTTAATTTTTTAATTATAATATTTTTAGATTGAATGTTTAAGTGACCGCGTCATTCCTTGAAACACAAACAAAAATAAAAGAAAAAACATGTAATACTTTCTTAAAATTTCAATCACTTATTTTATTTTATTTTTTGCCAAAATTAATTAATTCATCTTCTAACTTATTTTTTATTTTCAAATTTATTCTCTAATTAATATATGTTTCAAATTCATCATCTAACTTTTAAAATTTGAATATGTTTATCATTTTTATAAATAATACTAATTGCATGGACTAAATTTTAAAATTTGAATATGTTTGTCCTTTTTATAAATAATACTAATTGTATAGACTAAAAAAAATTATTTCTAGAGGGCATTTATTTCAAGTTATACTATTCTGTTTCTATAAATAATTGCTTGGTAATAATTATTTTTATGTTTGTTATAAATTTTATAAAATTATTCAGAGTACTAACTATTCCCAGAAAATAGAATTCTCATGTTTTAATGAGATTTCATTATCATGTTGAATGGTCGGAATAAAAGTTTCCATAACTTAGGAATGATAATTATTGAGTACAAATCCTAAAATATTTCTCAACAACAACAACAACAACAACAACAACAACAATAATAATAATAATAAATGTATTAGGGATATTCTGAAAATTATGATATATATTTTAGCATTGAATAATCATGGGATAATTTTAAACATTGAAATAAATGCACTTTAACTTATGAGTTGGCGAAAATATTATATATGACATCGTAAGTGATATGTTTTACTTTTAAATCTATCTTTTAACACAAAAAATTACATTCATGAAAAAGATGAATGTATTCAATTTTTAGAAGATAGATGACTAATTTAAAAATAAAAAATAAATTAGAGGATTAATTAATTAATTTTACTTTTTTTTATTGAATTTCAATCACTTATTATTAACTACTACCGACTATTAAATCTTATAATTAAATCTTTAAACTAAAATAATTTTTTAAATTGGAATTTTAGTTTAATTTAACTGAGTTCATTAATAGAGTTATGCTTGTTAATGACCTCAAGATGCGTAAGTATCATCTATTATGTATTAGAATTATCATCATTGATTTTTTTGTATCATTTTCGCATTGGTTATCTTATATAATATTATTGAAAAAACAAAATAATATGTTTTAAAAATGTAAAATAAATTCCTAGACCTGATTATCAATATATGTGCTAAAAAAATATCAATTCTCCACTTTTGTAGAAAAATGAAACTTATTAGCTATAAAAATATCGCAATAACCCAATAAAAAAAAGGAGAGAAAAAGATAAAGAAATAATGAATGCAATGAAGCATATAATCTGTCCCTATGCATGTATTCAATTTTTTCAAACTATGTATAATTTGCCGATTTTCATAACATATCATGAAATATAAAACGTGAAGAAAAGTGTGGAAATTAATTATTTGAAATAGCTGGCCCTTTTGTTTTTCTTCAAATAATTGGATAATAACACGGTATGCTTCATCAAATACTGCACTACTGGTCCCAAAATTATACAAGAGATAATCAGAGAACTAGGGATTTGAAAAGATGGGGAGTAGGCCATTCTATTCCATTGCATTTCCATTTTGTGTGAAATGAAAGAAATAAAAATAATTTTTGGTGCTGAGATTATTAATGGGTGGTGATGGGAACCAAAGGTGTTAGTTGGCAAAGCCTTTTAAAAACTATTCTTAATTTTTAAAATAAAAAATACTTGTTTGATAAGATGTTTTGTTTGCATTGGTTTTAAAAAATTGAAAATTGGATGTATGTTTTAAAAATAAGAAACCCAAATCAATTTTCGGTGTTTTTCGAGCTTGTGTTTTAGACAACAACCAAAAACGCGGTGGTATATTTGTAAATACCATGAGTTATTGTTCTTTGCCTTCATTTGATTCTTGTTGTTGGAGGTCTCATATTCTTTTTATTGCATTTCTCATAGAACATCACACAGCCCATGAGCTCATCACACAACCCACGAGCCCATCCTCCCTCAGAGAACACCGCACAACCCACGGGCTCACCACACCACACCCCTATTCGCCAGTGAGCTCCTCCCCATTTGTTGGCAAGCTCTTCCCACAAGCTGGTCCACCATTCACAAGCAGATGCGAGCTGCTCCACTGTTCATGATTGAGACCGAGCGACCCCAGCGACCTGCTTCCAAGATCGAGACCGAGCTCGACAACCCAGGCCCTACAACCAAGACGCTGTGATTTGCTGTGCTTCGAGGTTGTTCATGGTGGTTCTTCTCATTTTTTTTAATTTTTTTGGAATGAGTTACTGGTGATGAATGGTTTGGGGTTGGGTCTGTATTTCTGATATTGGATTGTGGTTTGAAGATTTTGGGATTGAGATGAGTTATTGATGATGATGATGAATGAGTGAATGAATAAGTTGTGGTTGATGAAGATATTTACTGTGAATTTGTGGCTGTGATCGTGGTTTTAATGTAATTTGACAGACAATTTTTTATTTTATTAATTTTAAGAGTTATTTTTTAAAAAAAGTTATCCAAACATATTTTCTATTTTTTATCATTATAAAACTGTTTTTGAAATTAAATCGTTAAATAGGTTTTTCTATTTTAGGGTTTAAAAATAAATAAATACTTAGTGGTTCAATTATTTGTATTTAGTGGTTCAATTAACGTGCATATTTGATCAAAAGTTATTATTACAATATTACTCAAAGGCATGATATTCTCAATTTCTAGTAAAGTAATTTATAAAGAAAGAAATGCTCTCCATAACTTGGTATAGTATTCTGAAAATGATTATTATATTAGAAACTTAAATTATTTATTAAAAAAAAGAAAAGAAGAAGCTCTAAACGCAACATCACATTTACATTCCTTTCTCATTCAGGTCCCAGCCATGAAGAAGAGAGGAAGCATGAATTTTTTTTTTAAAAAAAATAATATCATATGAATGAGAAAATTCTTTGGACATTTTCTCCTTTTAAATCCAGAGAAAGGTTCTATTACAATGATATTTTTTTTTATAAAATAAGAGATTTAATTTGGGCACACTAAAAAAGTAAAAAAAAATTAATTATATCATCATTCAATTATGTATTATTGTGTTAGCAAATATAGTTGACCCTTAGGTCTATTATTTAAAAGCTCATACAAATAAAATGATTTGTGTAAAAATTTTTACACCCTTAATACTCTAAAAGTAAATTCTAAAGTAAATGAGTAAACTATATATTTAAATTATCTTGTATAAACTGAAAAAATAATACATTTCAAACAAAATTAAAGATAGAAATGCTCTTACTTTTTTACTTATTCAAATAATTCTTTTCTATTTATATGTTTCCTTTGCAGCATTAAACTAATAATTGACTAAGAGTGGATCAATCAGCACTAGGCCAACCCATGCCTTGGGCTCATGCTCCCAAATATGGACTGAATGTGCAATTGGAGGCCAGCACAAACGGTTGATGACACTGCCTCTATATAGAATTGCACTGGGTTGAGAAAATAGAACCCAACACCCCCCCTCCCTCCACCCCACCAAAAGAAAAAAACTTTCAATCAAATCCCTCATTTTATAATAATTACTTCAACAACAATAATAATTACTTCACTATTTATTTTATAATTAACCTCATGTAAATATTATTGAATGAAGATTTGACTTCAAAGGATACAAAGACCCCAACACTCATATCATGTATACTATTCCCTTCTTGACTCCTTCCATTGTTCATCACTTGTCTTAAAGGGGTAAAGTCTCCATGTCCCCATCTGCTAAACACCATTCAATGAAGTCGTTCTCTATCAATAAAACCGTTAATGTCTGGACCAACAATTTTTTTTCTTAAGATGCAAACAAATAATCATATCTGAAGGCTGGACGTTTCCCCTTGGTGACATCTAATGAGTGCATAATATATACTATATAAGTCTTCTTGCTACCTATGAAAATAAATTGTTCCACAGAGACAGACACACTCGAGGGTATATTTCTTTGTGAGCGAAAGCTCATTCTGATTCATCAACTTATATACTTACATCACTTTAATCTATGAACTTAAAAAATTAATGATTTAGTTATTGAAATTGTAAAAAGCAATTCAAGTTAACTCCCAATATCATGGTCCTAGGGATTAACTTAAATCACTGCTGAAAGACTAATTAAAATGCCATTTTATAGCTTCAAGAACTAAATTATTAATTTCTTAGTTCGAGAAAGTAAAATGAGATATGCACACAACCTCAGAGGCTAAAATGAACCTTTACTCGATCTCTACTAAGGGATTGCACATTGCGGCTTTGATAGCTTCAGCTGCTTCCAAAGGAAACATTCTCACCATCAACAAATGCATCAGTTCCCTGAAGCATTTCAAGCAGCTTCTCATCCCAAGGCACCTTATCATCTATCATAACAGCTGGCTCTTGCTTTAACATCGGCACCATCAATTACTTGGACACAAGCCCAAAAAGAATTAACTACAACCAGGTGAACTAGAGACACATGTTAGGTTGTTTCCATCCACAATATCCCTTTAGAGGGATTGTTCCTCACACAGGTTGGGACCAAAGGGTCTCTCCTGCAACATAAACCATATTCAGTGGTCCAATCAGTTCAATGGAAACAACAGAACACCATTTACATTTAAAAAGAAACGTGTATGTTCCCTCCTATGAATTTCCTTCTTTTTTTTTTTTTCAATTTCTTTTTTGCTTTCATAAGATGATGTTAACACACAAGTGGAAATCTGAATCTAACTTCTAACATGGCCAATAGAGGATTAAAGTATTTGAGAGTCACAACACAAGTCAAATGTAACTTCAACAATTTGTTATCATAGTCCTTGGCAGGTAGAAGTAATAACGATAATTACTTGTATACATGAGATAAAAGACAAGCCTATAAATATATATAACAAGATACACTAAAACAAAATCACAAAAAAAAAAAAAAGATAAGTTGTTATTTGTTGCTATATTAATAATTTCAAGCATTGAGTAATTGATAGTCCAATACAACGATGACAAGAACAGCAACAACAAAACTTTTTCCCACTAGGAGGAGTCGGCTACATGGATTGAATGATGTGATAGTGCTCTAAGTAGTTACTAGTCCCATAGACTTTTAAAATGCATTTATGTTGCAATGAATGTAACTTGATATAAATAACAATTCTTGGAACCTCTTAGGTAAACAGAAATAGCTTGATTGCAACCTCACAAGTGTCTAGGACTAGAAATGCTCAAGATGAGACACCTCACAATTGGACCTGCAGAAGGCAATCCAATTACTTCTGTTAGAAAGAGAATCTTGAAGAAAATAAACCTGATGGTTGAAACATGAAAGGTTGTTTTCAATTACTCACTGGAATCACCACTGCCGTACATAAGAGGTCTTTGAGGGCATTCCTTATTCTGTAATCATCAAGTTTCTATTGCAATATCAGCATGAGTTGGGACTTGTGAGAATGTGACTAACAGAAACTAATCCCACTCTGTATGACCAAGAAAAAATGTATCTCCTGATCAGCTCCATCCAAAAGGCTTGTAGGGGGAAAAACAGTAACCTTGATATGGCCATAGTCACATAGAAATATTGAATAAAAATAAATAAATAAAGCCAAAGAAGCAATAAATGGGGGAATCAGATAAAAAAAAAAAGGAATTCTGTTATTCCTGCATCTTGAATATGAAACATAGATGGTGGAAGGTTCACTTGAAGAGACAAGTCACCGCAGGGCCCAAAAGCATAAACTGCATTAGCAACCAAGAGATGAAAGAATAATGTTGCCACTTGCCATAGATGTAACCTGAGCTATATAAAGATATTTTACAAGACACCAGTTGACCCATCGTTTATGCATGATTGCCATCAAAACCAGTAACACAACCCCAAATTTGTCCCCAACCCGCCAAAAAAAGCCAAAAAAAAGATTTGCACATGGCAACTGCACTGACTTTCTTTAATCAGGTCCTACTTAATTGACAGTACAAATGTTCACTGCAAGAAAGGGCAGACAATTATGCACGCACAAAAGTAACCCAGATACAGCATAACTTATTAAAACATGTATATTAACTAGCCTAATTTCTTCAGAAAACATAGTTTCTAATTTCAACAACTTCGAAACATTAGTCATCGGAAAAAACATTTAAACTAGACTTGAGCAGGGGCCGCGCGAACGCAGGCCCCCTCCACCACAAATTATGACGTAGGCTCCACCACTTGGGTAGACCTTAGGCGGGCACCCTTCCTCAGTGCAATGGAAGTCACCAGCCTAGGCCATGGGTCTTCCTGAACGCCCATTGACCCCGTCCAGGTAAGTATGTTGCAACTGTCGTCATACCTTTTCTTTTATAGCACCTCCTTCCCATCCTGACTTCATCTTTGTCAGATGTGGGACTTCTGTGCTAACCATCTAACACCCAACCTCATCCTTCCAGCGTGGGACTTCATGCAAAGAAGCCATTGAGCATCTGATTCTTGGTCTCCAATTGAGCATGGATTACACGAGACAAGGAGATCCTTGAAAGTGAAGCTTTGAATTCTAGAGGCAGAATTCGATTTTAATGCTTGTGCTATCAAAATTTGTGTTTCTCAGCATACAAATGTGATTGTGTACTCCCCTGAATTAGAATTTCACTTAACACTACAAAGGCTGCTACCTGGGAAGGAGATGATTCTATACTAGTTTCACCTTCCTAGTTTTCAAGTAACCCACAATCAGAACTGCAGAAAACAATCTGTAATGTGTTTTAAAGGAAGAGTTAAAGTAGGGAAAGAACTCTGCTGATAATAATCTTGTAACAAGTATAATGGCCCAGATAGCGCAATTAGCAGAGTTAGTTATATATAGGAGAAAAGAGTTTAGATACGAGTAGTAGGAATTGTAATGGGACTGAGTCAATTGTTATTGGAAATTCTCCCTTTTGAGTTGCTCGTCCTCTCTAGAATTCCCTCTCATTGTTCTATTCTCCCTCTAATTCTTCAATTCTCATATCTCATTACACATGTCTGGAGTTCTAAAGCTCTTTTAAGGATAATAATCTCAAGTAGACATGATTCAAGGAGGCATAAGCAACACTCATTAGTCAGCATCTATAATCATCAAATGTTGCTATTGTTATCAATATCAGCAAGAATGTTATTAAGTATGCGACTAAAAGATGCTAGTTAATGTTAGGGGGGAAAAAATGAACCCAATAAGCGAGTACCCAGAAGGAAACAAAAAAATGAAAAAATGAAAAGAAATGTTAGCTTACAGGAATTTCAGAATTCTCATCAGTACTAACAATAAACGAGTTTGTCAATCTTACCAGTTTCACAACACAAATCTAGCATACAGCTGAGCCCACAAAAGATTTCAAATCATATCGAAAGGCAGACAAATATCCAATGAACAACATCGTAACAGACAACTGATACATTCCCAAGTTTGAATCAAGTCACTGCACTCAACAAACTAAACCAAAAAATAAGTAAAACTTTACATTTAACGTAACACTTACTCAGCTTTCATTTTCCCACACAAAAGTATACAAAATGATAATATTATTATACAGCCGAAGTTGAGAAATAAATTGAAGTCAGTGCCAGTAACCAACTTGGGAACAGATCCCCTTATGTGTGGGGCCATGTGCTAATCCAAACCTTTCATCTCTTTGATTTAAAAATGATAAGGAGATAAACTTGGAAAAATGAAGGGTGTAGATAAACATAGAATAACACTCTAAATATAAAAACATATATATAAAATAATAAAATAAGGCCATTATTCGTATTTAGTGGTTCAATTAACGTGCATATTTGATCAAAAGTTATTATTACAATACTACTCAAAGGCGTGATATTCTCAATTTCTAGTAAAGTAATTTATAAAGAAAGAAATACTCTCCATAACTTGGTATAGTATTCTGAAAATGATTATTATATTAGAAACTTTAATTATTTATTAAAAAAAAAAAAGAAGAAGCTCTAAACGCAACATCACATTTACATTCCTTTCTCATTCAGGTCCCAGCCATGAAGAAGAGAGGAAGCATGATTTTTTTTTTAAAAAAAAATAATATCATATGAATGAGAAAATTCTTTGGACATTTTCTCCTTTTTAATCCCGAGTAAGGTTCAATTACAATGATATTTTTTTTTATAAAATAAGATTTAATTTCCACACACTGAAAAATTAAAAAATTTCAATTATGTATTATTGTGTTAGCAAATATAGTTAACTCTTAGGTCCATTATTTAAAAGGTCATACAAATAAAGTGATTTGTGTAAAAAATTTTACACCCTTAATACTCTAAAATTAAATTCTGAAGTAAATGAGTAAACCATATATTTAAATTATCTTGTATAAACTGAAAAGATAATACATTTCAAACAAAATTAAAAATAAAGATGCTCTTCCTTTTTCACTTATTCAAATAATTCTTTTCTATTTATAGGTTTCCTTTTGCAACATTAAACTGATAATTGACTATGAGTGGATAAATCGGCACTAGACCAGCCCATTCCCATGCCTTGGGCTCATGCTCCCAAATATGGACTGAATGTGCAATCCCTAGCTCGTTGAACTTTCAATCAAACCCCTCATTTTATAATAATTACTTCAACAACAATAATAATTACTTCACTATTTATTTTATAATTAACCTCATGTAAATATTATTGAATGAAAATTTGACTTCAAAGGATATAAAGACCCCAACACTCATATCATATATACTATTTCCTTCTTGACTCCTTTCATTGTTCATCAGTTTTCTTTAAAGGGGTAAAGTCTCGATGTCCCCATCCGCTAAACACCATTCAATGAAGTCGTTCTCTATCAATAAAACCATTAATATCTAGACAAACTATTTTTTTTCATAAGATGCAAACAAATAATCATATCTGAAGGCTGGACGTTTCCCCTTGGTAACATCTAACGAGTGCATAATATATACTATATAAGTCTTCTTGCTACCTATGAAAATAAATTGTTCCACAGAGACAGACACACTCATGAGGGTATATTTCTTTGTGAGCGAAAGCTCATTTTGATTCATCAACTTATATACTTACATCACTTTAATCTACGAAATTAAAAAATTAATGATTTAGTTATTGAAATTGTAAAAAGCAATTCAAGTTAACTCCCAATGTCATGATCATAGGGATTAACTTAAATCACTACTGAAAGACTAATTAAAATGTCATTTTATAGCTTCAAGAACTAAATTATTAATTTCTTAATTCGAGAAAGTAAAATGAGATATGCGCCCAAATGAACCTTTACTCGATCTCTACTAAGGGATTGCACATTGCCGCTTTGATAGCTTCAGCTGCTTCCAAAAGAAACATTCTCATCATCAACAAATGCATCAGTTCCCTGAAACATTTCAAGCAGCTTCTCATCCCAAGGCACCTTATCATCTATCATAACAGCTGGCTCTTGCTTTAACATCAGCACCATCAATCACTTGGACACAGGCCCAAAAAGAATCAACTACAACCAGGTGAACTAGAGACTCATGTTAGGTTGTTACCATCCACAATATCCCTTTAGAGGGATTGTTCCCCACACAGGTTGGGACCAAAGGGTCTCTCCTGCAACATAAACCATATTCAGTGGTCCAATCAGTTCAATGGAAACAACAGAACACCATTTACCTTTAAAAAGAAACGTGTATGTTCCCTCCTATGAATTTGCTTCTTCTTTTTTTTTCAATTTCTTTTTTGCTTTATAAGATAATGTTAACACACAGGTGGAAATCTGAATCTAACTTCTAACATGGCCAATAGAGGATTAAAATATTTGAGAGTCACACAAGTCAAATGTAACTTCAACAATTTGTTATCATAGTCCTTGGCAGGTAGAAGTAATAACGATAATTACTTGTATAAATGAGATGAAAGAAAAGCCTATAAATATATATAACAAGATACACTAAAACAAAATCACAAAAAAAAAAAAAAAGATAAGTTGTTATTTGTTGCTATATTAATAATTTCAAGTATTGAGTGATTGCTAGTCCAATACAACGATGACAAGAACAGCAACAACAAATTCTTGGAACCTCTTAGGTAAACAGAAATAGCTTGATTGCAACCTCACAAGTGTCCAGGACTAGAAGTGCTCAAGAGGAGACACCTCACAATTGGACCTGCAGAAGGCAATCCAATTACTTCTATTAGAAAGAGAATCTTGAAGAAAATAAACCTGATGGTTGAAACATGAAAGGTCCTTTTCAATTATTCACTGTTGAATCACCATTGCCGTACATAAGAGGTCTTTGAGGGCATTCCTTATTCTGCAATCGTCAAGTGTTTCTATTGCAATATCAGCATGAGTTGGGACTTGTGAGAATGTGACTAACAGAAACTAATCCCACTCTGTATGACCAAGAAAAAATGTATCTCCTGATCAGCTCCATCCAAAGGCTTGTGGGGGGGAAAAACAGAATCTTGATATGGCCGTAGTCACATAGAAATATTGAATAAAAATAAATAAATAAAGCCAAAGAAGCAATAAATGGGGGAACCAGATAAAAAAAAAATTCTGTTATTCCTGCATCTTGAATATGAAACATAGATGGTGGAAGGTTCACTTGAAGAGACAAGTCACCGCAGCGCCCAAAAGCATAAACTGCATTAGCAACCAAGGGATGAAAGAATAATGTTGCCACTTGCCAGAGATGTAACCCGAGCTATACAAAAATATTTTACAAGACACCAATTGACCCATCGTTTATGCATGATTGCCATAAAAACCAGTAACACAACCTCAAACTAGTACCCCACCCACCCTAAAAAGCAAAAAAAAAAATTTGCACATGGCAACTGCACTGACTTTCTTTAATCAGGTCCTACTTCATTGATAGCATAAATGCTCACAGAAAGAAAGGGCAGACATTTATGCATGCACAAAAGTAACCCAGATATAGCATAACTTGATTAAAACATTGATATTAACTAGCCTAATTTCTTCAGAAAACAAGGTTTCTAATTTCAACAACTTTGAAACATTAGACATTGAAAAATACTTTTAAACTAGATTTGAGAAGGGACCGCGCGAACGCAGGCCCCCTCTACCACAAATTATGACGTAGACTCCACCACTTGGGTAGACCTTAGGCTGACACCCTTCCAAGTGCAATGGAAGCCATCAGCCTAGGCCATGGACCTTCCTGATCGCCCATCGACATCGACCCCGCCCAGGTAAGTATGTTGCAATTGTTGTACTACCTTCTCTTTTATAACACATCCTACTTGTCTCACAATCACAATCCTCCGATGTGGGACTTCAGCAACAGGCATCTGACATCATCCTTCCAGTGTAGGACTTTCAGTGCTTTCTTCAAGGAAGCCATGGTACAAATGATTCTGAGTCCGCCTCAAATCCTCCCAAGAGGAGTATAAGTTGCAGAATGTGAAACTAAAATTCTAGAAGAAAACTTCAATTTGAAAGCTTATAGAGACTGAGTTGCTTTTTCAGAAATGATTCTATCCTAGTTTCAACTTTCTAGCTTCTTCACATGCAAAAAAAAAAAAAAAAAGATCTAGTTTCAGGTATTAACAAATTATGTAATTCTTGGAGTCTCTGGGATATACAGAGACGCCTCAATTGCAACCTAACAAGTATCTAGGAGTTCTCAAGAGGAGATATCCCACAATCAGACCTACAAAAATCAATCCAAATTACTACTACACAAAAGGGTATTATAAAGAAATGAAATCATGAAAGTCTGTTTCAATAACTCACTGTTAAATCATCACTTCCGGAGATAAGAAGGTTTCGAGGGGCACGCATGAGCATGACTGAAGGCAAATACGGAGACAAACCTGGAAATAGATACATATCAATATCCAGAACCTGGAATCTTGGCAAAAAAGATATCAACTTCAAAAGGGCATAAGCAACACTCAATATCTGTAATCACTAAATGCTGCTATTGTCATCAGTATGAAAGACAGTATTAGTTAATTATGTGACTTTGAGAAGCTAGTCTCACTTTGTATGACCAAGATGAAACCCTATACCTCATGAGCCACGTTCAAGGCTGTAAGGAGAGAAATAGAAAGGCTAAAAAATAGATACAGCAAAGCAATAATTGGTGAACAAGATAAACAGAACAAGATTTGTTATCCTGCATCGAGAATTAGCAACATAGTTCACTTGAAGTAAAAAGTCGAACAGTAGGGTCCGAAAGTTTGAATTGCATAAGCAAGCAAAAGCTGAGTGAATAATGTTGCCATGATGACAACATGAAATAGAATCGCCTCAGATAATAGTATTCTTAAATCTGAAAAATCTAAATATGAAGATATTTTTTTAAGTGAACAATCCATTCATGACAAGATTGAATAGACAAACTTTATGTAGCAGTATAATTCACCAAGCTAGTGATAATACTGCAATAATGAGAAAAAAGTGTTGCTGCCATCTTATCAACAAACTGTTGATTGCTATCAAATCCATTCAGGGGCACAACCCACATAACACCGAATTCGTCAGAAACACACACCAACTAGTTATCATTTCTAATGGCAGCTGCACTGATTTTCTTGTGAGGATCGATTTCATTGGTAGCGAAATGTTCAAGCAACGAAATTATGCATGCATGTGCACAAATCTGCAGACCACTATTGACAGTTTTATGATCTTCAGCTGACACAAAAAGCTTCCCTCTTGGACCAAACTGAGAAGCTCTAATGGAACCCTTATGAAATGGCCCAACAGAGAGTCATCAAGTAAAGACGCTGCAGAACCAGCACTGAATGACCAAGTTAAACCATCACCAACATTCACATTCTTAATCCCAGCTAAAGGACATAGTAACATACCAAAGCATTCCTGCAGGGGGTTGGTTCAATTTAAGTGTTAAGTCACACAACACGGGTCCAAAAGCTTGATAATGTTGCCAAGACGATAAGTTGCTATCATGAAATACAGATATGTGTTCTTAGACTGCTGAAAGCACAATTGGTCTGTAGAACTAGAATTGGTTAAAATTTTAGACTAGCTTTGGGCAGGGGCCGCGCGAACGCAGGCCCCCTCCACCACAAATTATGACGTAGGCTCCACCACTTGGGTAGACCTTAGGCGGGCACCCTTCCTCAGTGCAATGGAAGTCACCGGCCTAGGCCATGAGCCTTTCTGATCGCCCATTGACCCCTTCCAGGTAAGTATGTTGCAACTGTCGTCATACCTTTTCTTTTATAGCACCTCCTACCCATCCTGACTTCATCTTTGTCAGATGTGGGACTTCAGTACCAACCATCTAACACCCAACCTCATCCTTCCAGCGTGGGACTTCATGCAAAGAAGCCATTGAGCATCTGATTCTTGGTCTCCAATTGAGCATGGATTACAAGAGACAAGGAGATCCTTGAAAGTGAAGCTTTGAATTCTAGAGGCAGAATTCGATTTTAACGCTTGTGCTATCAAAATTTGTGTTTCTCAGCATACAAATGTGATTGTGTACTCCCCTGAATTTGAATTTCACTTAACACTACAAAGGCTGCTACCTGGGAAGCAGATGATTCTATACTAGTTTCACCTTCCTAGTTTTCAAGTAACCCACAATCAGACCTGCAGAAAACAATCTGTAATGTGTTTTAAAAGAAGAGTTAAAGTAGGGAAAGAACTCTGCTGATAATAATCTTGTAACAAGTATAATGGCTCAGATAGCCCAATTAGTAGAGTTAGTTATATATAGGAGAAAAGAGTATAGATACGAGTAGTAGGAATTGTAATGGGACTGAGTTAATTGTTATTGGAAATTCTCCCTTTTGAGTTTCTCGTCCTCTCTAGAATTCCCTCTCATTGTTCTATTCTCCCTCTAATTCTCCAATTCTCATTTCTCGTTACACATGTCTGGAGTTCTAGAGCTCTTTAAATATAATAATCTCAAGTAGACATGATTCAAGAAGGCATAAGCAACACTCATTAGTCAGCATCTATAATCATCAAATGTTGCTATTGCTATCAATATCAGCAAGAATATTATTAAGTATGCGACTAAAAGATGCTAGTTAATTTTAGGGGGGAAAAAAATGAACCCAATAAGCGAGTGCCCAGAAGGAAAAAAAAATGAAAAACTGACAAGAATTGTTAGCTTACGGGAATTTCAGAATTCTCATTAGTACTAACAATAAGTGAGTTTGTCACAACACCAATCTAGCATAGAGCTGAGCCCACAAAAAAATTCAAATCATATGAAAAGGCAGACAAATATCCATTGAACAACATCGTCACATACAACTGATACATTCCCAAGTTTGAATCAAGTCACTGCACTCAATAAACCAAACCAAAAAATAAGTAAACTTTACATCTACGTAACAATTACTAGTTTTCACGTTCCCACACACAAGTCTACAAAATGATAATATTATTATTATAGAGCTGAAGTTGAGAAATAAATGGGAGTCAATGACAGTAGCCAACTTAGGGAACAGATCCCCTTATTTGTGGGGTCATGTGCTAATCCAAACCTAAGATATACTTAGAAAAATGAAGGGTGTAGACAAACACACAGACCCACGGGATTTATTCCCAAACCGACAAGTCCGGTTATATCACGCCCAGTGTATAGGAGGTGTGGGATACTGTATTGAGCCAAATCAACTTATTTATTATTAGGTATTTACAAGTATAAATAACACTTTGTATCAATAAAATATGCAGGTGCCACTTCATCTTCATTGTTATTGTTAGCTGCCTACACCTAACACTCCCCCGTTCACTTTATTTTTTTGTTTGGCGATAAAACTATGATAACGTAGAACTTCAGATTAGACAAAACCAAAAAAAATATAAAATAAAAATTTTGGATAAGATATTAATATCAAATCTGACAACAATATATATGGGCCACATGCCCACATCCAATACCACATCTTTTTTTTTTCCTGGTCTCGTCTCTCCTTTTGAACGAATTACGAACCCTCATCTCCGTTTCAAAGAACACGTCATGCTTAAACACGTAAGTACACTGACACCCAAAATAGGAAAATTTATGATAAAGCCCAATGACAGTTTGCACTTTCGGAAGCCCAACAAAAGCTTGAACTAGAATTGGGCAGGGGCCGCGCGAACGCAGGCCCCCTCTACCACAAATTATGACGTAGGCTCCACCACTTGGGTAGACCTTAGGCGGGCACCCTTCCTCAGTGCAATGGAAGTCACCAGCCTAGGCCATGGGCCTTCCTGATCGCCCATCGACCCCGTCCAGGTAAGTATGTTGCAATTGTCCTCCTACCTTCTCTTTTATAACGCATCCTACTTGTCTCACACTCACCATTCTCCGATGTGGGACTTCGATACTTGGCTTAGTTATTGTGAGCAACTTCTGTAAACGGTCGTAGTTTTGTACCATCGAGATGGCATGCGATTATGTAACAACGAAATAGCTCAATCAGCTAATTTTATATAAATAAATATTACATAAGATAGACATCACACAAAATTCTTCTGTTGAGTATTCACCCCCCCCCCCCGCCACTATACATACAGCTATAGATATCCTCCAATGGGCTGTGACAAGTGACAACGAAAGATAAGACATGAAATTTCAGCACTCAAATAATCTCAGGTCTCAAAATCAGAAGAGCTTGGTGAAGGTGGAGACACAAGACACAATGACAACAAGAGAGAGAGCCAAGTCGGAGGGGACTTTGATATTGCTTCCATCAGATGAGCCACCTTCTGTTGATGGGACCTTTTTAGATGCTGCAACTGCAATTGAACAACATGTTACAGGAAAACATTTTCTGCTAACAATCTTAATGACTAGATATTGTTGATATGCATTTAACTGTTTTTTTTTTCTGGGTTTATTATAACCAGGCAACTTAAAAGTGTTCCATACCTGAGGGAATATCTGAAGCTGATGGGGTAATTGAGCCCTGAGGTGATTCACTTGGAGAGTCAGATGGAGCAGCTGAAGGAGATATTGGTCCATTGACACCTAAATTCATGCCATGATAACAAAGTTATATATACCAATTAGCCTATACATATATATATATATATATATAACTTGTGATTTAATGGAAAATAGAGACTTGGACTCATTCTTATTACCTTTGCATTGGCTAGCTGGTGGGGTTTCCACTTTACAAGCACCAGGGAGAGAGAGTGCAAGAGTTTGGTTTATGGTGATTCCAAAGGAACCCCCACCATTAAGCACCGAGCAAAGGCATTGTGGGGAGGATTGGACTACACTTGAGAGCTGTGAGCAACATGGAGCTGATGGGGTTGAAGAGCTTCCCATTATGTAGTTCAGGCAAGGGCTCAAGCTAGTGATTGCAGGGGTGCAACTTGGTTGAGCCGATGCTTGAGTCCACAAAATGGCCATCACCATGAGCATGGTAACTATGCTCAAGCCATACGCTCTAAATGCCATTAGTTCTGATCTTGGAATTGACTTCTCACAGATGAGAAAATTCTCAAGTGTAGATGGTATCTTGTGTGCTGATTGGGGTAATAATTGATGTCTGAGTGAGAATTAAAGAAACTGAAGAAAGGGTTATATAGAAAAAAGTTTGGAGAAAAGGCAAGTAAATGTAGGTTGCCTAACGTTCCTAAGGACATATCATACAAAAAAAAAAAGGGAGGCTAAATTTGTCCTAAAAGGAAGTGTAATTACCGAAAACTACGGCTAATGGACTGTTTATAATAGAACTAGAAGTGTTGTAATATTACAGAATATGTTTGACTCTGCCACTCCAGCTTGTATGGGTGACCCAATCGAACTTTTAAAGAACCGCGATCCAAATATATGAAAAGAAGCTAATTAAAAGCACTATGCTTCTGTTTATTTTCTTAACACACTTTCATAGAAAGTAAGATTTTTCTTACTTCCAACAAAAATAAATTTTGCACCTTTTAGAATGGCCTCAATCTTTCAAATTTCTACCTTACTAGCTTAGTATTAAAATATGTTAAAATGAAAAAAGGATGGCCAACGACTAAACTGAGTGATTCAAACATTTGGCCCCGTAACTACAAAAGGCTCTATGCTAACCAACCATACCAAACTATAACTGGGACAATTATAACAAAATATTCTTTCCAATAAAAATGTTGGTTAAAGTAGTTGAACTCCTATACCATATTCAAATCTACCTTGTTTATGTTGTTGGGTCATTGCAATATATAAATCATGTCCTTATCTTTGATCTAACCGATCAGCATCCTGAGACAGTGACAGAGACACATAATTCTTCTCCCAACCCAACACTAATCCTTCTGTTATTCATGGGAGAGCTAAGTGCTTTTCAAATGACTGTGATATCATCAGCCCTTGTAATTGTTTCAGTAAATTTGGTAAAGGGGCAGATCACTACACTATGTACAACATCTTTGATAAGAACTTTCGGCCCCCCTATGCCAACTTCATCAAAGACAGCTCAAACAATGGGTTAGCACCATCAACTACATGTTTGTGATTCATTGAGGTCTTCGGTCACCAATTATGGATTGTGCTTGCCTAATGATAGCAGCCAATTCCAATCCCATTACCCATTAACCGTGCCCTTGCCCTCATCCTCCCACAAGCATGCAACATGAATAATGTGCTTACACTGTGCAAAGGTGCAAATTCATGTTCCATTGCAATTGCAACTATATCGCCGGACCCATCCTTTCATGTTCAATTTTCACACTGCTAATTTAAGATGTGAGACTTAGATAAGGCATATGATAAAAAAGAGTTGATATTGAGAAATCACATATAACAAAGTCATATGAAAATCTAATATGAGAGGATTCATTTTGAAATGGCTAGCTATGCGAGTTTTTTTCCATTTTGATTTTTGCAAGGAAAATAATGAATATCTAATAGTGAGTTTTTGTAAATTGCAGCAGCTCCAGGTAGTGACAAATTTGTTCAATTGCTTTTATAATCCCATTAATTAGCCCAAGATTTTCTTTTGCTGTTGTTAGTCTCTTTTTTTCTTCGTCAAAGTTAATACTCTTTTTCTTTTTGTCACAATATTTTTTTTTCTTTTTTGGGGTCCGACAATGTCAATATTCTAGTAACATTTAGGAATCAAATTTCAATTTGGATACATTGATTTTAGCCCAAACTATTTTATAATAAACAAGTTTACATTTTGGCAGGCCAAACTATATTTGGATGAAATGACCAATTGCTTTTACTGATTACTGAATCTCCATTAAGTCCACAAGGTATTTTAACTCCCTTAAGTCCAACTTCACGAGGTCGAGGCTTATAGTCAAGTGGCAAATCAAATTGGCTCTAGGAAGCCACATCACTAAAGGCACGCGAGTTTGACTCGCATAGAGGCAGAGTCCTCATTAAGTCCCTTAACCCCCATCCTCGTGTATCATAGATTGAATTGAACAATGTAACATGTGTGTTCATTGATCATTGAGTGGTTTATATATACAATGGCAGTAAGCAGTAAAGACACGTGATGCTATCAATGTTAAGAGTTAGTCAGAGTAACTAACATAAAAACTATCTTTAATGACAAATTAACTAACTCATTATAACTAAAATACAAGAATGGAACTATATTCTAATATCGTGTGTGTATGTGGGACCCAAAAAAAAAAGGTCCAACTTAACAAAGCACATGAGGCTCGGCTTATATGGCAGAATTTTCTGCCTTTGGTAATGTGCACCCAAGTTCGAGCCCCAACAAAGCCAGTGGCATGTGAACCACCCCCCCTTCTGAGACAAAAAAAAAGAGTCCAACTTAACGAGCTTTCAAGAAAAAATGCTAATTAAGTTGAACTAATTTAAAAGAAGGTGAAAACTCAATTTCATCCTCACAGTGATATTTTAATTTTGTTTTAAAAGTTTTTTATTAATTTCATTCCTAACGTATTTCAATGTCGTTTTATTTGATAACAATATTAATTTTTTTAACGAATATTATTAATATGGCTCAAATATATCCATTTTTATCTCATGTGGATTTTGTACTGTATAGACAAATACTTTATTTTCATCCCCAATCATTTAAAATTCAGTCTTTCTAGTTAAAAATTGTTTATAAATAAGATCAAATTCATTTTAATAATAATAAATAAACAAAAATAGTGTTTCAACTTGTATAATGAGACATCCGCATAAAGTAATAATAAATATTTCATAGTCAAATCTGCAATATTGGTTAGTAAAATTGATAGTATTCACAAATAGGGGAACATAGAAACTTTTAAGACAAAATTGAAATGTCAAAAGATTAGGGACGAAATAGAGTTTTTGCTTGAGCAGAATAACTATATATATATATATATATATAGATGACCAAACAAAAATGTAGCTCGACAAAGTAAAATTATATATATAATTTATATGCATTACAATTTAGAGAATATAAAAAATTTCGTTTACACATAAACTTTTCATGTAATCTTTGCATGATTTCAATAATATGTCAAATATTTTATATAATTTTCTTTCAGAAATAAAATTTAAGAATGTCTATTTAAGTTATAAATTTTAGAATTGTTTAAAAGAATTAAATATTTTATGTATTTTATGAATAAAGTTCTTAAGTTTTGAGAAATTTATTTATTTAATGATTTATGTATTCTTATTTAATAATTTATTTATTTAGTAACTTATTTTTGGGTCGTGACACAAGATTTGTTTGTTCATTCTCTTTATTTTCATTCTAGATTTTTCATTGACTAATGCACTTTATTCTATCCCAAAAGAAATTACCAAAACATAAATTCGTAACTTTAGGGGGCGCTTGTTTTAAGATTTGAAATTAGGTTCCCAGGAATGCAATTCCTATGGATGATATTCCTAGGAATATTTAAAAAATTATTTGTTTAGTATTAAACATTCCTAGGATTATTTGTTAAGATTCCCGGAATAAATTTAAAACGTGTTTATTTATAATCTATATTCTCGACAATATATGTCATAATTTTTAAAATATCCTTAACACATTCATAAAGAGAGAAAAATTCAAATAAATGAGAGATTATTTAGTAATTGTGCTTAATAATTATGATTCTCAAGTCATCAGAATTTTTTTTTTATCCACCCGTCAACTTGGGAATGAAATTTCACTAAATCATATAAAAATATTTTTTCATGGAATAACTAATACTCGAAAGAAATTTTGTAAAATTTGTAACAAATCTAGGAACACATTATTCCAAACTATCTATTCCCGGGAATAATCAAATATATCCCGAAATAAACACCTCGTTAGGGGTTATATTTATTAGGGCTGGCAAGACGAGCAAACTAATCGGGTCAACTAGTTTTCCCAAAAAATAAGTGGATCGGGCATAAAAGTTTTGATCCGTTTAACAAAAACCCATTTTGAGCCCGTCTGCTTAACCCGTTTAAATCGGCCAACCCGCATGGTAAATGAAAGGCCTATTTATTCATGAATTTTTTCTCTTAACACTTGTAATGTAATGAATTTACAAGTTTCTATCTTCTAGCTCACTATCCTCCACCAAGCACTGCGAGACCCAAATCCACAAACAAACCCAAAGATACTCAATGAAAGAGGAGAGTTCGGGTTAGACACATAGTAGCCTTGCCACTGTCGTTGCCTTGTCCTTTCTCATCGGGCTATTGCGCCTTGCCGCCTTGCTTCCTTCATCATTGGGAGCCTGGGACAACAGTCGCCATCATCATCTTCTACCTGCCTCATTGCCTGGCCAGGATAACAGTAGCCGTTGTTGTGCCAGGGTGTGCCGTGTTCATCTTCTCTCATCATTTCACTTCCAACTCCAACAAGTCTTTTGTTCTGATTTGGGAAAATCCGAAACTAGAAGGGAAACACGGTGTCCCTCCTTTCTTCCTTCCTTCTTCCTCATTGTGTCCTAGGTTCCCCAATTTCACTTCCAATTCAAGGTCACGTTCCCTCTCTTCTCTCTGCTTACATAAGTTTCTTCTCTATTTTTTTCAATTATGTGTATATTTCTTTTTAACTCATTGTTCGCTTTTGCTGAATCGATTTGTATCCTTTCCCTACTTTTCCATACTCATGCTTGGGATTTTATGTAAAAAAAAAAAAGATCCACTATTTATTTTTCAAAGTCAAGTTCCAATTTTTATATCTTCGGGTTTGAATTATATCTGAAGTACGTGTAGCGGATCAGAAACTTTGTGGCAAAGGAATGAACAAACTTTATTTATAAAGAATAAGGAAAATATGCCCAAATTGTATATAAAAAAAAAAGGCAGCTTGGTTTGGCCTGCAAACTGCTCTTATACGGCCAAGCTAGGGGTTTTAGCTCAACGGATAAATGGGCCGTTTATTTGTAACTTTTTGGGGTTTATTCAGGTGCAGTCAAATTCATTTTACTTTCATTTAAATCTTATTCTTTGGTTTTCCATTCAACACATTTCTTGTTTATTTATTTATTTATTTTTGGGTGATTGTAGAGGAAGACCCAAAAATGGGTTGGAAAGCAGCTGAGAAACTGATTAGGCACTAGAAAGTTCTCAAATGGGACAATGTAATTGCCTCACAAACCCACAATTATTAGTATTATTGTTGTTGTTTTTCTATTATCTTTTTTCTTACTTTTACTTTATCTAATTAATTTTATTTTGCATATTCGTTTTTATAACAGGTTATGATAATAAGAGGCAAAGATAAGGGTGAGACTAGGGTCATCAAGCGTGTAATTTGCACCCAGAATCATGTTATTGTTGACGGTAAAAATCTAGTGTGATAACAAATACTTATGATTACTAGTATGTAAGTAGGAATTCAACTTTTATACACTTACAGTACACAATAGAATTTCACCAAAGTGACAAATAATCCATTACCCAAAAAAAAAGTGACCAATAATTGAAAATAACAACCAATTATCACAATCACCTGCCATGATTTGTTATTTTGATGAAATTCTATTAACCGAAAATGTAAGATTGATATTGCTGTCAATACATATAAATTGAACTCTAACTAGTAGTGTGTATGTTTTCATTCCATTATCAGTGTGTCTTGTCTTGTGACAGAGTCTAAATTAAGGGGTGTACCTAAATACTTTGGCATTCGTTTTTTATTGTCTCGAAGGAAGTACCTCACTACCTATGTTACTCCGAGATAGAAGTTATTGGATTGAAAATTAATTATGCTATGAGTATTTGTTGCATCTTGAATGGTGTGGATTGAAAACGCGGTGCAGGAGTTGTCATCATGTAGTTAATGAGTATTTGCATCATTTTGAATGGTGTGGATTGAAAATGTAATGTAAGAGTTATAAATGTTTATCCCAAAACATAACTTTTTAGGATGTAAATTGCGATCCCTACCAAAAATGAAGTAAAGAAGTGAAAATCCTAAATTAATTGTCACATTGAGCATGTGATTATGTGAAGACAAATACAAAACTATGATTTTTGTTAAGAATGATATGTTATGCTAGTTAACATTTGAATTGGTAGGTGGTGCATCAACGTTATATTTTGTTAAATTTCAAGCAGTATTTTCCTAGTTGTGTAGCATAATTTGCATAATGATGGGTTTTTACTTAAGTGCTTTTCGACATCCTTTTACAGGTAAAAAAACATATCAAGCAAGGGCAAGGTCATGAAGGGGGTATTTTTACTGTTGAAGCCTCACTCCATGCCTCCAATGTTCAAGTTCTTGACCCAGTTACAGGATATGTACTTGTGTTTGAAAAATTGAACTGGTGATTGCACCTCCAGAGCTTGGAATTATATGTAACAAAGTAATCAACCTTCACTTGTTCAGGAAGCCTTGCAAGGTTGGGATTAAGTATCTTGAAAATGGTACTAAAGTTAGAGTATCCAGAGGACTAGGAGCATATGGGTCCATAACCCCTCGTTTTGAGATCTTAAAGATAACAACTACCCCAGGACCTATAATCCGTATGTATCTAAAACCCTAATTTTTTTTTTATTTGTTGTTATTTATTTTTCTTTCTTTTTTAAGTTAGAGTCTACACACATGTTTAACCATCAGCATGCTATTGTACATGGCATTGAAGACAAGTAGCATTGAAGACAAGTAGAATAGTTTCCTTGTACTTTAGACTTTGCAGACATTCTTGATTGAAACTGAGTCCTCCTTTCATTAAAATACACATTTACTGTTAGCATAACAACATAGAGATGGAGGGGGAAAGGAACTTATTTGGAGAGAGATGAGGGTGTAGCCAAGTAGATTATCAGTTGAATTCTATATTGAAGAATTTTAACCATCATGTGAGATTTATGGAGTCCTTTCCCATGTTGTGAAAGTCTTGCTTCTAGGGTGTGAATTGGTTAGATACTTGGATGACTTTTTTTCTACATATTGATCAAAGCATATGGGCATGCACTCTGTGGTCACCCAACTAGAAAGTGCTACTTGTTTTGTATAACACTGTATTGCATTGATCAAAGTAATTTAGTCTGATGGATTCGAGTTCTCTGTCATTTTCAATCTTGAGTTAGAAGCTAGGCTGCAGAGTATAATACTAGCTAGGGACTAAACAGTTGAATCTAAATTTGAAATTTCTCTTGGCATAGTAAGATATCATCATTCATAATAATCTTGGTTTGCTAATACAATGCTTTTTTGCATGCAAACAAATTGATCCTCTGATTTTGATGTACTTGTCTATTGGCTTACTACCACTACTGTTTCACTGCTATTTCTTTTGGCTTCTTACTAGGGATTGGGGCAATAGCTTGGATGAGCAAAGTTAAAATTGCAATTGTTGTCCCAATATATTCAGAAAACAATATATGCCATCGAAGAAAATAATAAATAAATAAATTGATCGTATTTGATCATAAATTCAAGCAGAATACCATAACTTTCCTGCATTAAATTATATATGTGTGCCGTAATGACCAAAAATAATAATAATAATTTAAGTTGTATCCATAGTTCTCTGCTCTCACAATCAGTTAATTGAAAAATATGATCAGCTGACATTTACACAATATATTCTTTAATTGGGATTTAGTGGTATCACTATCATCTTTTTTTTTTCCCCACTAATTACTAGAGCCTTTTTGCTCACATTCCTTGCCTCTTGGTTCTGTCTCCTAATGGCGAAAGCCTCTTCGCAATATTAAGCATTGCAAAGTTTTAGCTCCATCACTTTAGCTATTCTTTAACCTAGTTCTGGACTTAGTTGGAGTAAATGATCCAAACTTAAAATTATATATGGAATTCAATGGGATTCATCTATGTTAATTTTGCCCCCTACTTTTACCCTCCAGCCAAACACATCCTCAAAGATTAACAAATTCAACCAATCATTCAGAAACCTGACGAGTATCTGATGGTTTGTTTTTCATTTTTCTGCAACTGGTCCCAAAGATACTCCAATGGAGCTTGTGTTAGAGAAGACTTACGATGGAAAAACAGGGAGGGGCATGCCTAAACTTTAAAGAGATTTGGTACCCTATTCCATATTTCCAACTTAGGTAGTTGTTGTGGTAATGAACAGGTTATGGCATGAGCATGTCACATTTTTTCGTCTATCATGATACACTGATTTGGTTGAGAATCCCTTTCAGATTTTGTAGTTTTATGTGATCATATCCAGCTCTGAAGAAATTAGTTGTAACTTTCTTTTACCTACTAGTTTTAATATTACTAGTAACTAGCAAACTATAAATTTTTATCCTTTTTGTTCAATTGATGTTTATTTCCTGTGGCTAATGCTGACTATCGTGTCACTCCCTAAACTTATTATTGATGAAAATAAGTGAAAATTATAACCCCCTCGACTGTTCTTGAACTTTTAAACAGTTGTCTCTGACTTTAGTGATTAATTTGACTCCCCCTTTGGTGTTTGAACTCTTTTCAATCAGTTCCTTGAAACCTTTATTGTTCAAAGTCAGGTTGTATCAAAATGGTCAAATTTTATTCAAACTAGATAACTTGTGTTTGGTTATTTGGTGTGCAATGCACTTCAGAATCTCCTTTTTTATGGATAAACCTGTCGTGGGATGCACAATAACTTAATTATTGGCATTAAATGGTATAGGGGTGCTTAAGATTCAACCTGCCCCTATGAATTGGCATGGATTCGATGTGTTTTCGGGGTTAAATTCGAATAGCACTTTGGTTTTAATTGTTCCTGCATTGCAATCCGTGAAAACCTATTGTTTGTGGAAGACAAACATGATTGGTGGTTAATTTGTTTTAATCAAGTAGTTTTGGATGGGCAACAATTTAGTGATCATTTTCGTGAATGAGTTTAATTATGTGTAGGACATATCTATAAACTATGAACTCATTTTTATCCCACATCAAAGTTTGTGTTTGGTTGTAGGGTAAAAGTGGTGATAAAATTTTTATGGATGAGTATAAAATGGTGAGAACATTAATTATAGGATTTGTGTCATTGCTTTTGTTCATGGAATGCAAATTGAAATCATTGGAAGTTTCAATGAACTTCCAACTATTTCACAGAGTAAACATGTTTGAAATCCATTCAAATTGAAATCGTTGGAACTTCCAACAATTTTAAGTAATAAAATCAAATGATGCAAATCCTATAATTAATGATCTTACTATTTTATGTTTGTAATTAGTTTGTTTTTTAGAAGGGTTAAAAATCCTGAGTTTTATATATAAGTTATTGTGGTGTCCTAGTTTCTTTATCATTGATTAATAAATAAAGGACAAATTAGATACAATTCATCAAAAGTCACCCTACATATCTCATGATCCCAAAGGTCAACATATCAACTCTTTGATGTTTTTGAAATGTATGTTTAATGGCTTCAAGTATAAATTGCATATATGTTTCCTACATAGATGGTAAAACAGGTTGAACCGAACTAAAAAAGATGGATTGGGTTGTGTTTTGCAATCTATTTCCTTAATCAAGTTAGTTAGTTAACTTGATTAAGGAAATAAATTAACTTGCGTCTATCCCATTTTCAAGTTGACTCGAGGTCACTTAGGTTCTAAACACAAGTTGCCTTAACTACTTCAAGAGATTGGGATATAATTTTAAACCTTTTTTTTTTTAATGAAAGGTAATAAACCAAAATAATAGACCAAAATTGTAGAGAGAAATGTTAAAACCAAATTGTAAAATTAGGAAGGTCAATGTAAAATAATAAGGGCCAGGGGGTTGAAGGTTTAAGGTGAAAGTGTTTGGCGTGCATGCGGTATAAACCCCAGTTTGTTTTTGGGTCTGGAAAGCCCAGGGTTTGGATGTAGGGTTTACTCTTATGGGCCAGATTAATCTACACCCACCCTGTTTGATAAGAGAGATTTCAAAGTTTACCAAAACAGGACCAAACAAAAAGTTGACCACAAAAAGAGAGATTATTTTACTTTTGTTCTAAATGCTTGGAGTACGTGGATGATCAAATCCAAATGACACAAACAGTGCGAATTTGGTTGAGGCAAAAAATTTGTGGGAAATGTTTTATAAATAAATTTTATATGTAAAATTACATATAAAATTTATTTATAAAAATTTATTCTTCATTTTTACTCTTTACTCAAACACGTTTGGATTTTTGGCATTTTTCTTTTCTTTTTTTTTTCCCAGTATACCTAAGAATTACATATTGCGTGACATTGTCTACAGCTAGGCTGATTCTAATTCTTTCAAGTGTTTGAGAGAAAGCTTTCACATATTGGTCGTATTAAGTTACTGTCAAAGCATGACTTGTGTTTATAAGAGAAGGCCGGAAGGATGGGAGTTGGACCAAAATAATAGTAAAATAATAAGGAGGATTTGAATAACATTATTGTAAAGGACAAATAAAAATTTCACGAAGATAATAGGTTTTTTTTTTATGAGTTATAAAATTTAAATTCTTTTATAGGAGCATGTTCTTGAGTCAAATGTTTAGAAATCTATTACACTTCTAGAAATTTTTATTGAATTGGAACTTGGAAGGAGATTTTGAAACTTTTGTTATGGAAATTGGGATGCCTTGAGTTGATTATTACCTTCAAATTCAAATAACTATCTAATTTTAAATATATCCATGAATTAAAAAATGATTGAAAAAGTCACAACATTAAAAAAACATCATATGCGTTTTACCTATGCAAAATATAATTACTCTTAATTATTATTTTCCCTTACTCAAAATTCACTTACTTCTACTTAATTACTCTTTCTCTTCTACTCTCCTCTCTTTTTCTTTTATTTATTTATTTTTTATTTCCTACGATATCCAATTTCTTTGAAAGGAAAGCTCTCCTAGAGAGGTAAGTCTTTTTTTTCCTTTTATTTTATAAGCATAAAAAATAACTAGTTTTTATGTAAAGTTTTTGAAATAGTTATTATTTTGTGAGAAATAAAATTTTAAATTGGATAATTATTTGAAAATGAGAGTAGCATATTATAGTATTTGAAATAATCTTTATAATAAATATTAAATCGCAGTGCAATTTTTTCCTTCAATCATCGTTCCTAGCTATTTAACTTTGACAAGCGACCTTTGTCATTATTATTATTATTATCTTTAAATTGATTGTTATAAATTTAATTTGTACCCCTCAAATGTAGGATGCTGTGTGACTTACACCTCGTATATCATTGAACGAAATGTGAATATCATCTAATAATAAATGATGTCTGAGTTAATACAATATCCCAAACCCATGAGCACAAATAACATATCTCTATAAATTTTACTATCCCCTTCAATCTTTATAATCATGTCGTTCTTTCTTCATCATTCGGTGGTACAATTATTCGGTGCTTAAATTGGCAAGTTACGACAATGTTTCATTTTCTCACTGCCTGCTTGGTGATGTCATGAAGAACCGATTGTACATATTTGCAAGCTTTTTTGTGTATCTCTAGCTGGTTCCCGTGAAGCACAGATTACCACATACAATGACACCAATGCCACTCGCATTCAGCATTGCAAGCACCTTAACTTGGGAACTACACTATTGCCTTGGCTCCCTACTAGCTAAGTATGCCTAACCTACTTGTCACTAGCTAGGCTACAACATTTATTCTGTCTGTTCGAGGCTCTTGTCATTGAGATTGTATATTGGTGTTCATCTTCTAGTAACTTCCAAATTTTAATGGTCACCATGTCATTTGATTTTAGATTTTCTGAGTATCTTCTGTTTACATAATTACCTACATGTAAAATTCTTGGATGTTATGAGAGTAAGCATTTATTCTATCCTATTTATATTATTATTTAACATATCAATATTACATTGGAAATATAGGAAAAATATGAGACAATGATAATCTATAAAATTAATATATTGACTAATAAATTAAATAAAATAAATATTTTTTTTTACTCTTACAATACTTGAATATTCCTCCTATGTACATGTATAATTGATGTCTGGTTACATGCATGTTTCGTTACACTCCTACATCCAACATGTTTGGTTTCCAATTATTTTCTCATTGCGTTCTTTAAAATTGATTTGTCCAAAAGTAAAACTACTTGTTTTGCATTTTCACTGTACGAAGAATTGAGTTACGGCGGCTAAAGTTGATTCTATTAAAAGCTACTAGGAATAGCTTTTACTTTTGGTTTTTTCAACTAAAAGTTAAGCTTCTAAAAATCGGATCGGACATCGAACCAATCAGGATAAGGGTTTAGAGGTTCAAAGGTTCAACCGGTTCAATTGGAAGTCAAATCGGTATATAACCGGTATATAATAAAATATGTATTTATATAAATATATAAAATAAAACATATGCCAAAATAACTAAAAATTAAATTAGGTATCAATAAAACCTATATAATATAATATAATTCATCTCTTAATCAAAATAAATATTATCTATATAGTTCAAATTTCTCAAATTACTAATTCTACATACCAGAAAATAAAAAGAATTAGAAAAAGTGATATTTTAGACTTTTTTTTAGAAAAAACCTCAAAATGATGTCATTTTGCATCATTTTCGTAAAAAAAAAAAGGGTTCGGTCGGCTGGTTCGAAGCAGTTTTCCGCCGATTCATTTCCATTCAGTTATAGGGGCCAACCCGAACCGAACAGCAGGTTGGTTCCAGGTTCGACCGGCTGGTCCGGTCCGGTTCTCAATACACTAAAAGCAGCAATTACCCATATTGTATATCCCATCACTAATTAAAATAAAAAAGCTATTTTTTACTTTTTGTTTTAAAAAAAAAGATAATGTACTTTTTACTAATTATATCTCTGAAACAATAATTTTAAATAAAAATAACTTATTAAACTCACTTTCTTAACATTATTCTCAAACACAAATAAATTATTTTAAAATTAATTATTTCAAAATAAATTCTTTTAACTTTAATGATTTCAAAATGAGTTTTACCAAAGCCTAAACCAAAGAGGCCTCATATCATTATTGGGTTTTGCTTTTTCAATATTGGTTCACGGTTTTTGTATGAGCTAGGTTAGCTCTAACGTTTTATTATATCACACAGTATAGGAGGTTTATCTATTTATTTTGGGCATGTATGTGAGTTTAGTTTTTGAAATGGAAAGAAAAAGAAGAAATGATTGATAGTGTGAGATTTTAAAATTTCACACTAAAAGTCTTTCTTTTTCTTTTAAAATTCAAATTTATAAATATATGAACTTCATGTACCTTTGTTCCTCCTATCTTTTCTTGGAGTGGAGCCTATTATAATCACTAGAAAAAAAAAATAATTTATAAAATTTTTAAGATAATAAATAATTAAATTAAATATTTTTTTATTAATATAAGAACACATAATTAAATAGGTATAAAACTTTTTTTTATATTGACAGTGCATATAAATTAAAGTATTAAAAAATACATAATTATATTTATTTCAATAGTTTAATTTGAATACACATTCTGTGTGAAAAATTTTACATAACATCAAATAATATATTATTACATCAATAAAAATATTAGACTCAATTACCCACTAGAGAAAAAATCTAAACAATAAAAGTACATGATTAATTGACCATAATTAATGCATTAAAGTTAAACTCTATTACATCAAAACTATACTGTAATTATTCAATTTTCTCATTTTAAATTATTTTTATAATTCAAGAACTTTCTCATGCATTCGCATATTGATGATGTGCATACAATATTATTTTTAAGTATAGCAAATACATAAGGAACGATATCGGCATACCCGGCGTAGAAGTAAAACGATGCGTGCAAGTGTAGATGTCGATGATTCAGAAGAATCCATCCATAACGAGCAAATACAGAAGAGAATATATTAGATCCACCCACCCAATTTTGTTTTTATTTTTTTTAAGATGATATTTGATACCCTTATAAAATTTAAGAATATTAGTATCTTTTAATTATTTATGACTTAAAATGCATCACATATTCTACTAATTAATTTATTAAAATATATAAAATTAACGTATAATTCAATCACAATCATTAAAAATAAAATAATATTGATATCCTATGAATACCAAAGAAAAAAAAATAAAAAAGTTAATGTTCATTTTAGTCTCTTGACTTTATTCTTATAAATTATTTTAGCCCATAACTTTTAAAATAAGCCAAATTAATTCCTGATATTACAAAATATAAATCATATTAGTCTCTCAACTCATTATTATTTAATATTCTATTAATTAAATAATAAAGTATAACGTTAAGTGATAGTTTGATATATCTTATATCCTCGGAAGTAAAATTAAATTTAAAATAACTCATTTTGATGTATAAAATTATACAAAATTAGTCATTTAAATATTTTATTAAAGTCATAAAATGACTTATTTTGTGCAATTTTAAATACCAAAATAAGTTATTTTAAAATTTATTATACTTTTGATAGATACATATATAATATATCAAAATATCACTTAATATTATATATAATCATTTAATTGACAAAATATTAAATCAATGTCGAATGAGAGGCTAACTTAACTCACATTTTATAATGTCAGAAATTAATTTAACTCATTTTAAAAATTATAGGCTAATAAAATGACTTATAACTATAGAGTCAATGGTTAAAATGATGATCATTAATTACCTCATAAAAAATTAAATTATTTTGAATTTTCAATACATTAAATACATGGCAAATTCTGCTACATGCGCCCTACTAAATATGGTGTGTGGTACACCCAATGTACTGAAAACCGGACCAGACCGGCTGGTCGAACTGCTCAAATGAACCGGCCTCTGTCTCGTTGGACCCCATAACCTACTGAAAAGAACCTACATGACCCGCTCAACCGCCGAACCGAAATCAGCAAACTGGCCGCCCGAACCGGTTTTTTTTTTTTTTTTTTTTATGAAAAAAATGCAAAATAATTCATTTTGAGGGTTTTTTTTTAAAAAAAAAGTCTAAAATATCATTTTTTTCTTAATTCTTTTTATTTTCTGGTATGAGAATTAGTAATTTGAGAGATTTAATCTATATGGATAATATTTATTTTAATTAAGAGATGAATTATATTATATTTCATATGTTTTGTTGATGTCTAATTTAATATTTAGTTATTTATGACATATATTTTATTTTATATTTTTATATATTTATATAAATACAGGTTTTATTATATACCGGTTATATAATTCGACCTCAGTTAAGCCAGGTTGAGCACCTTTGAGCATACGAGCACTTCACACTGGCCAGGTTCGATGTCCGGTCCGGTTTTCAGAACCTTGGGTACACCTATTAATCCAACAGCAAAGACCTGAGGGTGTACGCTTGGTCCAAATAAATGTTTGCCGTAGAATTTGCATCTCTCATCCTTCCACTCACTGCACCTCTCTCTCAACTGGAAGCACCGGCAACTTCATGTCTCAGCGTGAGATATCATCATCAACCATACACAGTTCACAGTTGATTCCCCGCCCGCATGAGCCAGTCTCAAATTAACAACAAACCATTCAAAAATTCCAACCACAACACTACCACCAAGCCTTCACTGAGCACCTCAATCTCTTGTTAACAAAAGCTGATATAATTTTCGAGCGTGAGATATGTTAACAAATACATATAAAAAACAATTGCCACTTTTTAATTTTCGAGCTAACATATTCTTAAAACACTGGTTTGGAGGGAAAACCCGATTTTTGTTTGAAATTGAAACATTATGCTACAGAAATAAATTCATCCACAAAGCGGCAAATTAAGGTGATCAGTAATCCTGCTCCAATTATGATGTCACTGCATATATACACATATGTACCCAATTCAACAGGAGTCAGTCTGCAATCTGCACTCAAGGGGAAGAGGAGTAGGACAGTATGTTTAATTTGCATTGTTGACTTACTCAAACCCCAAAGGCCACATATAATAGGTGAGAAATTCTTGGTAGGAAAGTTTTTTACCTTGATTTAAGTTGTCAATTTTTAAAACGTATCTAGTTATTTTCTTTTCGTACAAAACATGTCAAGTTATATAAGTCATATTAAAAATTGGTCTATTTTTAGCAATAAAGTTTTGATTTATCTAATCAGTATCCCAACCGTACTAGTTAAAGAATTAGAAAACAAAACCTTTGTATTAAGAACAGAGTTTTTAATTATGTGCCTTTCAAAGTATATAGTTCTAATCACAAAATATTAAAATTTGTTTTTTTTTGTATTCTTCATTCATGTCTAAGGACACGGACTGAAAGAAAGCCACGTTCATAATGCAGTCTAAATTAATGAAAATTGTTGACTTATTGACCCAACGCACGGGTGCTTGCTCTTCTCTTGTGCTGTGAAGATTCTATGTCATTAAGCTATTACTCTGGGCACTGACACCTTGTTTAACAAGCAAAAACAATCAGAGAGATTTCAGGCATACGAGTAAATGCCTACCTGTGACATCACCATTTACGCTATATAAATACACGCATGTGTGCTTCATTATGAAGTATGTTTGTTTTGAATTTTGAGTTTTGAGTTTTTTTCGTTTTTCAGATTTTTTATAGAAAAAATTAAAAATAATAAAAATTATAAAATCTAATTTTTAATTTTTTCTTTACAAAATCCTTCTGCAAACTGAAAAACTAAAACTCATGACATTCTCTTCACCTGCATACATCGTTATCCCATTATGGTCAATGCTTAACTAGCTAGCCACGCCTAGCTTGCGTATTCTGGTTTCTGGATCCTACACATACATTGCGCTTGTCATTCTCCTGCTGATGATCCATATGCACATAAAAGGTGAAATTTGTACCTTGGTTGTTGACAGTATGTCGACACATGTAGAACTCAATGTATAAATAATTAAAAAAATTCAGCTATGTTTATATAAATGAAGTAAAATAATTATTAATAAATGTATAATTTTCTTCATAGATTCGTCGATTATAATTCAGATTTACAAGCATTGTAACACACATAATCTTTTGTATTTTTTTTCATACATATAAAAATTTAGATGGGTTTGATGTCGATTATCCTATTAGAGTTTGAGTATCCTTTGTATTTTTCTAAATATATTTACTTGTAATGATATAATTTTTTTTTATTGAAATCACACGTATCTTTCGATTGGAGTTGATCTTATTTGAATGGGATAGGACCATGAGAATGACTAATCTATATGTATAACACAATTATGTGATCAAAGTTCAATTCAAACCTGAAACTTCTGGCTATTTAAATATAATTAAAATCATTAATATTTTAGGCGAGCTAAAATCATTAATTATTTACATACAATTTATTGAATGTCCATGTATCTATAAATATAATGTCTACACATATATAATAATACCTTATGCATGTATATATATACCAATGAGTAAATGTTTTGGTTTTTCTCTGTTTTGAAGCTGCAGCAATAATTCTACAGTACAACTCTTTTACTAAGCTCAAGTGAACAACATGTACAATCTCATAAATTAACCAGTCACAGGTAGAGGAACGAAATTCCATCTTGCACGTTACTTTGCAAGAGAATACAATGCCGTATATTATAATAAACTCGGTTATTCGTGACAGAATCTGCAATAAGGGATGAGAAAGTAACAATGGTGGCTTTTGTTGTTTGAGCAAAAGGATGATGGCATTGGCGTGAGGTATAAGAGTGCTTTTATTTTTGACGCCTTCCAAAGCCAATGAACTTTTATCATAGCATAGCCCTCTGTGCAACTTTCAAGCGTGCGTCAAACAATGTCAGAAATCAGCATTCCCTCTGCAAAAAAAATGTATGTGTCTGTCTCTGCTTATATATGAAACTTCGAACCAATAATGTGGGAGAATTTAAGCATCATCATCATTTACCACTTACCAAGCATAACTGTTGATCACGTCATGCGTGAGGTAAAAACTTGGGACGGGGGTTGAATAAAATTTACTTATATGTTTGGTGTTTTGGTAATGATTATTACTTCTTTTATTATTGAATAATTATTTAATTTTAAATATATATTAAAATTAAAAATAGAATTATTTTAATTTTTTTTAATATCAATTTTTTTTCCTCTTCCATTATATCTCTCTACTCTTTTAAGAGTATTAAATAGGGGTATTATTAAGAATAATAATTAATATCATTTAAATTTTTTAAACTAGATAATTATTTTTAAATAAAGAAATTTTTAAAATAAATAATTATTTAAGGATAAATGGAATATAACAACAGATTGGTCAAGATAATAAAAATGAAAAGTTGTTTAATTATTTTTAATCCATTTAATATATTGAAGACTTGAAAAAAAATTAAATTATTGAAGTCTTTAAAAATTAATTTTTATAATAATTTTTTATTTCTTTTAGTTAAATATGATGTCCTTGGTGTGATCACTAATAAAATTCATATTTAAAAGTGGGTGGTGCTCAATTAATTAATTGAACATATGATGTACAATTATTATTATCATCATTATTAGTTTATTACTATATGATACCCTTTTTTTTTTTTCTAATTTGCTTATTTATGCGCATTTGATGGCTGATGATGTACTATATCAAGTAGGGTATATTACAATGGTAGAAGAAATAGTAATAATTTTGTATAGAAAATAAAAAAAAAAGTCATTAGGTATAGAATAAAATGATACGATTTACTTGGTTACATAGAGTTAACTTGTATGCTATAAATAAATTAGAATACAAATTTTAGTTGTTTAAAATTCTTCATTCAACTAGACTTATTAGTTAGAAATGTGCATAATGGTTAAAAATAATGCTAATGATAATGATAATCATGATCCACGAAGCCTGCACATCATCATAATAAGCTTGCTGGCCCCATTTCATCAGTGCTTCATACCATCCTAGAGGCATATATGCAAATGCAATTCAAAAAAATTTGCAAGTGACCTTTTCTTTTTATGTGACATCACTTGTCAATTTGATTATATATGATTAAGTAGTGGTCCACTCCTCAAAAGTGCAAACTCCAACCGATGCATGTCGAAAATGCACACAAGCCTCGCTCGCATGCATTACGTATATATAATAACCAATGAAAAGTGAGAGACCTAAGCAATGCACACATATCATGAACATTTATCATTGAAATCGAAAAGCATAATAAATGGCAAGAGTATCAATGCCTAGTTAATCGTACAGTCCAAAGCAGGCCTTTCTTTTAATTTATTTTTATTTGTATATTATATATACTTTTTCATGATTAAATTCCGTTAGTTTATTCAGGAATCAATACCCTTTTCCCATGATGTCACGTGCTAAAAATGATTGTTTAAGACATTGGAGATCACAGAGACCCTCACAGGCAGCCCAAGCATGGGAATGAGGATGGGGTGGTCAGGGGTCCCAGTGGAGCTGACGTGAATATTGATCATCCACCAATTATTGAAAGAAATGGTTGTTCTTATTAGCTTGTTTTCCTGTGTTTTTATTTTATTTTATTTTTGGGTTAAGATATCATAAGGAGTTTGAGTAATGATGCTTACACTCTGATTTGAGAGTTTGGCAGGCTCATATTTTGAATCAACACGCTCTAATTATATTAAACATGAGCAATATCAACTAACAAACTTTTATGTTATTATCAATATTTATTTATTATTTTCTTTTCTTCTTCTTCTTCTTTTTTTTTTTTTTTTGGGGTTTTAGGCAGTTGAGATTCAATAGAGGGAGTCTATCATGTAAGTTGGAAAAAATAATGTATGGCAACAAACGTCAGTTGTGACAAACAACATTTAATGCAACAAACAATATAGTTCTGTTTGATTTTTAAAAGTTATTGGGTAAATTTGAAGCATTTATTACTTAGAAGACTAATTTGAAAACACAAAATAAGTTATTATGAGACAAATTTTTGCTTAAAAATTAATCATATCACCTTCTATTCAATTGCCATATATATTGGTGTATTTGGTTGAAGGGTAAAATTGGAGGGAAATTATATATAAAATTACATATAAAGTCAATCCATGAAAACTTACCCCTTATTTTCATCCCTCAACCAACCATACCCTATAAATTAAAATGAGTGATTATGTGTATTTTTCCTTGTAGAGTATGTATAAATTGTGTATCGGAAACAGGCGAGAATTTCTCCTATACCTGCCGTGTGAGCTCGTATTCCCAGAGTTATGCAATTGCTTTCAGCAACTGAAAGTTTTGTTTTATTTCAGCAATGAAAAAAGTGGTGTGTGTTTTGAATGGGAAATCATGGACGAATATATAAAGCAACATGAATCACACATTAAGGGACCATCACTTGGCCAAGTGGGGTATGTACAGTACTCTAATGGTGGCCAAACCTTGATAGGACCAAGACAGAGGCAGAGGATGGAAGACACTCATCAAGTAGCTAGGTGAGCAATTTAATTACTTGCATGAAAAGTGCAACCTCCACCTACGTGGTTGGCATTTGGTACAAGCCATGATCATCATTGGAAATAACCTTAGGCTATGATTAGGAGATTTAAAATGGAAGGAAGGGATAATAACAAAGAATGGAAAAGTATAGAACAAAATAGTTAAAAGGTTGCATTTATAGTGTTCCCAAGAAAACCTGTTCATTCAATGGTCATTTAACTTTAACCCTTAAAACGAGTTTATTTTTATATTCAATAGTCCTTTATTTTCAAGTTGGTTTGAGTCCACTGGGTAGTTTTGTTCAAAATAGAAATATAATGATGGATTTATCTATAGTCCTCATGGGTTTCAAAATGATAACCATCACGCATGCCTTGGTGGAATCACCCATCAAAGGCGGCAGCGTTCAACACAAGTTTCTCCATCTATTCTAATTATGCAAAGTTTTTCACGGTGGCCTTCAAGCTACTATATATGGTTTTGTCCTCCTAGCTAGGGAAATTCACTTATTTTTTTTTATCAAAGATTAAAAATATATAAAAGTGAACCTACTAATCGATAGAGTATAGTTACTCCAATGACGGCTATTTGTACACCATTAGGTTTACGAAAAGCATTTCATCGGTGGTTTATAATTGCATGAACATTGAATGTTCCGATTTCTATCTGAACATTGTAAATGTTATCATGGTTAAAGTGATGTCATCCCCTTGTTTGCAAGTTTAAAGGAGGAAGGGAAGGGAGTTAGCATGCTTCTGTTTGGAAGTTGTAGTTTTAATGAAGGGGTGAAATGGCAACTAAATTTTATTTTTCAATTTTATCCCTTTAACATGGTAATTATATAATGCCCCTTTGTTTTATTGTGTTTTATAGGGGTAAAACAGTAATTATATTAATTTTGATGGAAAATTCTCCCACCAAATAGTAATTGTCCTCCCCCAAATGCTTCAATTTGGAGGATAAAGAAGGCTGTCCAATTTAATGGGAAGGACAACTCTTATGTCCCTCCATTGCAACTCCGTTCCTTCTAAATTTTTAATTTCCAAGTCCACATTTTGCTATAGACTCATTGCCTTTTCATGTCTCTCTTCCAATTTTATGCTTCCAATCATAGCCTTAATATGTGGGGAGAATATTGTGGGAAACCATTCAGGTGAATTTCCAGCTACGAATCCCAGATTTATATTGTCAAAGTCCATCACTATATTATTGAATTTAAACTGAAAAATAGAAGTATATCCTTTTTTTCTATGTCTTTTTTCAAGGAAAGAGCGAGCTTATTTAGCCTTAACAAAGACTTTCATTAATGCTTTCACATGCAATACGATACTTCATTAGTCCAAAAAACTTTGTTAGATTCCTTAAAGAAATTGCGTGAGTGATTGGATGAAATCATTCATCCAAAGAATAAAACTCATGTAATTGCAACGCAAAAAAAACAGTTGAACTTTTAAAAGATTTAAAGACTAATAAAGGTTAAGTTCTAAAATCTAACCAATACACTTCATTATTATTTATTATTTTTTGGTTTCTTTTTAAAGTGTTGAGCTGTTGGCCTTTGGCTACTCTTTATACTTTCGATTCGCTGATTTGACAATAACATACTAATACGAATTGACATTATGTACAGCAAAAAAAAAAAAAAATGACACTGACGCATGCACTAACTCAATTACTTTATTATTATCTTTCAAAAGTCAAACCTTTTCCCACTTATGTAGAATCTTAAGAATCACACAGATAAATCGATTTGGTAGTGTATTTATGTGTCGAACACGTGTTAGTGTCCGACACTCACATGACACATGTTGGACACATCCATACACGTGCAATTGAAAAAATAATTTTTTTGAACTCAGACAAGTATCAAACACGACTGGACATTACTCTAATTCACTGTAGACGTGACTTGGACATCACATGGATACCCCTAAGTTGGTTTTGAATTATACAAACACGACAATAAGAAATTCAGACCAAAAAAGAAAAAAAAACATACAACAAAATAAAAAATTATATATATATATATATATATATATATATATATATATATATATATATATTGCGTGTCCATGTCCTATAACTTTTTGAGTTTGGTGTATTTTCATGTCAATGTCGTGTCCGGTATCCGTGTCAGTGCCTTTGTTTCTTAGGTAGAATCAAACCTATTCGAGGGGCGGTGAATGTGAGGGGTAAGTGGCATAGTAACTCTTATTTTAGATATAATTAAATAACTATAAATTTTTCTTACATTTACCGTATATTGACATTGATCTTTATTAACATTTGCACAAGTTTTAGGAGGGGGTTGGGAAGGTTGTTGGTCAATAATAACTCTAGTAGTAAAGCTGCAACCATGACCATGATGGTCCACATATTAGGATTTGATGACTTAAATGAGAGCAATTATTATTTTAGTTTTTAATATTTATTCACTGTAAGGATCAACATAGGTCCATGAGCAAAAGCACTTTGGCACGTCCCTTTCTTTCTATTGCTATAACAATTATGTCATTCTTTATTAGGCTTACCTTTTTCCAAATTGTAGCATAGAAATATTCTAAAACCTTACAATGCCAAAAAGGAGAAGTGAGTTGAATATATATATATTAAGCATGGGCCTGCATTCACCGGATTTATAAGGTAAACACATTGACTGAAAAAGGATATTGATGTTGTCCAAAGAATCATACCATAATCAGAATGAAAGTAAAAGGGAATGATAGAAAAGGGTCAAAACTTAGACTTGGAGGGTGCATATAATGACCTATGAGTTAAAAGCCAAAAAAGCAATGTGAAGTGTGTGCATTCCCTCCTTTCTTTTTGGTTGCAACTTTCATATTGTTCAGAAAAAAAGATGCAACACATAATGTTGAAAAACAAAGCCATAAAAAATTTACTCATTATCTTTAATGGTTCTTCTCAGCTAAATCATTATGCTGCTACAAGAAAAGAAGCTTCATAGCCGTCAGAACTTGCACATCTCTACACAAGCAATGAGTGCCCATCACATCTCTCTAATTCTTTTCATGTTCCTGCAGCATACCAAAGAATGAATAAGATAATCAAGTGGGGGTTTACTTATCCCTTCCATGTAGCTACAGTGCAGATATTTCATTGCTCCCTCTTTTGTCAACTTTCTGGTACATTTACTTTTTGTTATTCTCACTGAGTGGAAATACTAGTCAATACCGAGCATATTACCTCATCAGCATTGCTAAATAGCACCAAAAGATCATAGTACTAATGACCACGCTTTTTCCTTGGAGTAAATTACACATGACCACACATTTTTTCTTAAGGTAAAGTACACCAACTTCTTCTGCATTTAGCCAATATTACGCACAACACCTCTTGATATGAGGTTTAAGTGATATTACATCCAGTACCCCATATTTTTTGTGATGTGATCTTGGGCATCCCAGTAAATATGATCGAGAAGGTATCATGTGTAATATCAGCAAATTTCAAGGAAGGTTGAAATAATTTATTCTTTTTCAAATAACTAACCATGATGGTGGCAAATAAAGCAATTTCATTTATAACCGCTTTCACATCGTAATTGTGTGACTTTCGCCTTACTAATTTCGTACTACCAAGCATTTTCCTTACCTCATTCATGAGAATCGTGATGCAATTTGCATTTGAGCCAGAAAATCTGTTATTCCGCCAAAAAGATTGTGTGAGCAGCAAAACATCCAGTGTCAGTGGTTGTTGGCAAAACTAAACTCTGCAGCTGCAACAAAGAGGTATGGAGGAGGTTTAGAAAGGAAAAAATCAGACAGAGGGCTGAGAAAAATAGGAGAGAAGGCTTAAGGACAACCTTCTTTGAAAGTGTGAGAATAACAGAATGTCACTATCACCATTGGGGCTAGCATTCCCCATATCAGTGCCCACCTACAAGAAAAGAGAAAGAAGGAGGGGGGGACCAAGCCAAGGATAAGAATAAGACAAGCATGAGAACTCAACCAAAAACTTTATCAGGTACACACAGTCATAAGCACTGTGGACAAATCTATGAACTAAATATACCATGAACTTATGCAGAATGGGCCAACTAGCCTAAAATTCTTAAATGAGTAGCCAAGATCAGATATTATAAGTTCTTATTCCATGAAATGGAGCCAATGCTTAAGCCAGTAATATCGTTTACATAAAACATGCTTCTATGAAAAAGATTTCGTGATCAAGAGGAGTTAATGAGGGAGTCGTATCATGCCTCAACTGAATTTTCAAATTGTAGCAGAGCAAAGTTCAATTTTTTTTTTTTTTTTTTTTTGCAAAATCTAAATGACATCTAAGCAATAAAAAACAATGATCTATATTTCTTTGCTGAGGTGAATTACCCTGTATGTACACTTTGCTACTTCAGTTGCCTCAATTAGCCAAGTTGATCACAAGGTATAAGTATTATAGACATTCATCAAAAGAAATTTATATCATGGTAACCATAACCATCTGAGTCAGGCAATAGTTCCTCTACTTCAACCCTTGAACTGGAGCAACTAGAACATTTTTTTGTTCGGCTACGGCCAATAGATTCAACTTCTGCGAGGAACATGCTGTAAACAGGTCTATGATCAGAGAATCTCGACTCCCCACGAACATAAGATAATTGGCAGAGGCCTCTTCCATACCACAAGATGCGATCACACCTTCATGAACATACAGTCAGATTAGAATTTATTAAACAGTGATGTAGTTTTAAAATACTAATGCAGGAAATTTCTTTTAGTAATAATATGATTCATTTATTTCCTCTCTTGTCCATTGACATTTGGCACTATTTGTATTCATGGAGGTGGTTATTTCCACTTCCAAGAAAGAAGACTACCATGCTGGAGTTCTTCTCTTTTGTTTTGAGCGTCTTTCATCGCCTGCATATCTGTCTGAATTGTTCGAATACTTGTATGTTGGAGGGAAGTATATTTGCCCTTCATTCCATCCATCAAAGACACGGCCTTGACTCTGCTCAATATGCAGCTGAAAGAAAAAGCTCCCAAATGGTCAGATTGATATTAGAAGTAATTTGAGAATTAAGCTCTAACATACTGTAAGGGGACAAAGTATCATGCCTGGTCATTCTCTAACAAAACCTTCCAATTATGCATCTCGACAAGAGCTTTTGCAGCACGGTAAGAAAGGGCTATCCGATAATTTAAATCCCCCAACCAAATTATTCGACTACACCAATTCAACCAAATGTTTAGATCTTGACCAAGGTAAAAATTAGGACTTAGGACTGAATTTGATTTAGATTCACAATCTCTAAGCATCAAATACACAGTAAGGATTCTGGGAAAAGAGATGAAGGACTTACTCATGTTCCAGAATTGTCTGTGGAGAACTCTCATCGCCCATGCCGTGAACCTGGGGAAACCTTGTCTTTCTGAGAATCTCCATCACATCAGAATTTCTCCTCAGCTCATCGCCCTCCTTTTGTCCAGAAGTCAGATGACTACAGACAAAGCAAAAGCTCGTTTGGTGCAAAGACATGCTAATTGATATCGAACCCTGGAAGACCAAAGAAAATGAGGTTGTGTCCTCCTTGATTCACTATAAACTATTTTCTTGTAAGAAAGTGACTAAATTTACCTTGTTTCCAAGATATCCCATCAATCCTCTGCCAACACAAGACACTTTCATATTATGAACATCATCTCTGATATCACTTTTCACCCAAACTGTAAGAAATATCCCAACCATTTGCTTACTAGCAACCAAACAGTATCTCGAGGGTCCTTTACGTCTCCTTCTATCCTCTATAGAGAAACCTCTATATGCCATCGGTGAATACTGTGTTGTAACAACAGGGGAGTCACCAGGCTCAATTTCATCATCCGAGGAAGCCCACCTATAATTCGGATCGTAGTCACTCGTCCTGTGACCGTATATCATTCTATCGCAGACGCTGAGACGGCGATCAAGGGATGCCTGTGGCAGTGGCATGTCATTATCCATTCTCATACTGCGACTCAAGGATTGGAAGGACCTCCGGTGGAAGAAAGACGTTGCCTTCTGCCTCGCTGATCCCTCAAAATCATCATCTAACTCTATGATAGGATCAGGGAGTGGCGAAGCAGTGTGGCATTCACCAATCGTTCCCGGCAGACTGTTTAGGGTCTTCCTAATGAGAGCTAGCCATTTTCTGGCTGGACCATTGTCTTCCGTTCCCAAAACATTACCAGCATTGAGGGGCACAATTTCTTGGAACCTGAGTGAAAGAAAAAGTTTAAATATATTCAGATTGTGAAATTTTCACATAACTAAAGGAGAGGACACATTACAGAATCAGTAACTAACCCAAGAACATAGATATCAGCAGGAGGAGAGGTGTGAAGCCAATCTTCCAGACTCAAATAACTAGGGGGAGATTTTCCAGCTACATTCCAAGTAGCAACAAAGATTCTGTATGCAGGAGAAAGTAAGAACTCAATACAGTAATGATTCTTATAGATTTTATTATAAAACCACAAGGACAGCAATAATTGAGTACAATGCACAGCAACATGAAGCATACCTATAGTTATGCACATCTATAGGCTGAGCTGCATCATGGTCGGTCCTACCTCGCCGCATTCTGTCCGAGTGCCTCCTCTTTGCTCTTTCTGTACATGGAAATGGAGGTTATATGGGTGAGAGATTAGTAGCAGACAAAAGAATATGAAAAAGAAAAAGAGTGACATGATTTCTGAAATTTTGTCACCGCTGCCAACTAAATTTCTTTTTATCTTTTTATACAGGTGGGGTTTTAGGGAATGGTGTGGTCCTAAGAAAAAAAAAAAAATAGCTAGGTGTATGGACAATGAACCTGCTTTGCTTTTCTTGATAGTACATTCCTCATTCTGTGAATAGTTGCTCCTCCACCCTTCATCAACACCTGTAAAAAGAAAAACCATAAAGCTAAATAAAGCTGTGCTCTTTCCACAGTCAATTTCATCATCCCCACACAATCAAATGCAAACGCAAACACCCCTAAAAAAATTAAAATGAAAATTGGTAGCAAGGAATAGAAACCATGGATAGAGGAAAACAACAAACTGCAGATCTTGGATTGCAAGCTGCATACTCATTGAAACTAAAACAAAATTTGTTATTCAAAGATTAGAAAAACCCCAAGTTTCATAAGAAAAATACAAGTCTGTTTCAGGGTTCAGAAAAGCAAAAAATACATAAAAAAATCGGTAGAAATTGAGCCAAGAGAGAGAGAAAAAAAATCCCACTTTTGTTTTTGACATTAAATCTTAGATTCCCAACCTTAGAGCCTCTAATTACACCAAAACCATGAGAAAATTGAGGAATCACCTCTGAAAAGAATATCATCTGCTTGAAAGTCTTCAGTTTTGCTCTTGATATTGAACCACTTCTTGACCAACGTTTTGGGCCATGAAAGCTTCAAGAACAACAAAAGAGTAAGCAATGGCAGAACACAACAGAGGAAAACAGAACACAAATGCAAATGAATTATTACGAGAGAATGAGAGAAAGAGTATGTGGCATTTTTCCTCTTCAAACCTTGCTTTTCTTAGTGTTCTCATCTCTCATTGTTGGCACAACTTCATGTAGCTTTCTGATTCATTCAACGAAGAGCTTGTTTTTGACAGAAGAAAAGAAAAAGAGTTGAGAAGTGAGCTAAGTATACAATAAGGACAATGATTGAAACTTCAGGGCCCTTAGATTAAGGGCGTGTTTATGGTTCAGTTCTATGTCTCTATTCAAACAGAAAAACAGGACGAAAAGGACACAAAAAAACTGGCTTTGACCTTTGATGGTCAAACAATCCTCTGTTTCTCAAAGTAAAGCAGAGGGGGAAAAAAACAGGGGAGAACAGAGCAAAATCAAAGTTTTTTCAATTTTTTTAAACACCGGTTCAGACATTGTGGTACGAATCAAAAGACACACACATGATCTTGTTTTCACATTTGAACAAAGGGAGTCTATGAGTTTGAGATTCTGGTGGAAGGAGAAGAAGAAGAAGAAGACAATGTAGAAGCTATATAGAGTGTGTGTGTGTTGGAAAAAACCTCGTTATGGGTACAGAGCAAGGTATCGAATTTGAAGAATAAAGTGCAGGCAAGCTTCGCTATCTCTCGAGGCCTTTTACCCCAAATCCAAGGCCAAACCCAAAGCTTAGGGACTTGGAGACAGAGAGAGAGAGAGAGAGAGAGAGAGAGAGAATGGCAATGGTTTTGTTTTTGGTCACCCACTTCACACCCAGCAATGTGTGTGTACGGAAACAAACACATAAGAGACTCTCTAAGATGCACTAAAAATGTGCACTTTCTTACTCCCTCTCACTCACCCAAACAGCCTTTTGAAGTTGCTATCACTACACACATGGTAAGTGAGGTTAGGCTTGATCTTACTACCCAACAAGGGGGTGTCGTGGTAATGTAGTGTACATTCTTACATTTTGGTCTAAATAAGGGGAGAAAAAGAAGCAGTTAAAGAAGGGGAAAAGGGTGAGGAGAATGAGTTGAGGGTTTTGTTTTTAACCCATTGTTTGTTTAGGTCGGTGCGATGCTGATTCATGTGTATTTCGATATTCGGTTAAAAGAGAAAGTTCCTTTTTATGGTAAATCAAATTTTAAACGGTTTAATCTCCAGAGAAAAGATGAAAATAATTGATAGAAGATTGTTTTATTACATCAGGACATAGTTTTGATTCATGTGCAAAGATGAAAACAATTGATAGAAGATTGTTTTCTTACCGATCGTTTTGTTATATCAGTACATAATTTTGATTCATGTGTATTTTGATGTTCAGTCAAAAAAGAAAGTTATTTATACTTAATTAAATTTGAGATGATTTAATCTTATGAGAAAAGATAATGGGAATCAATGGAGGAATGTTTTCTTATCCATATAGTTTTGTTACATCAACACTAATTTATGTATGTTTCGATTATTTATGATGGAACAAACTTTTTACGATCCAATCTTAGGAAAAAGGATAAAAGAAGAATAGAAGATGCATTGAGAGTTTTTTTTTTTGTCTTTATCTATTGGTTTGTTATAGTGGTGTTGGTTTGTGTGTATTTTGATATTTAGTTAGGAAAAAGTTATTTATGATAAAATAAAAATTTTACGGTTTGATCTTAGGAAGAAAGATAAAGAAAATTTTAGAGGTTCTTTTCTACCGATTGTTTTGTTATAGCTCTGCCAGTTTATGTGTATTTCGGTAGTTAGTCAAAGATAAATTATAATGATGAGATAAATCTTTAACGGTCTATTTTAAGAAATGAATAAACGGGATCTATAGAACGTTATTTTCTTACCCATTGTTTTATTTTAACATTTTTTATTTGCATGAATTTCCATATCAGTGAAATAAAACTCATTTATGATCAAATAAAAAAATGTTTTAGAAAAGTATTTTTAATAGTTTAATTGTAAATAATAACATTGCTAAAATTAACATACATGAATGTATTTATCTAATTTCACTTATTCATATATGAATCGTTTTTAAAATTTTGTACCTTTGCCGCACACAATTTTTCAAATAAGTTTGCATGTGTTGTTTTCTTACCCATTGTTTATTATAATGTTGCTTGTTTGTATGTATTTCGGTATTCAAACCAAACATCAATTATTCATGATGAAATAAAATATTATAAAATCAGCCACAAAAAAATATTATAAAATTATTTTGTAAAAATTTAACCTTAGAAGAATAGACAACGAGGATGAAAAGAGAGTTACTCTTTCGCTCATTGTTTAATTAATAATTATAGGTTTTCTATCCATGGTGAATCAAGAAAACTAGAAAAGTCGCACCACACACCCAATATTTAACTACATTTATTACTAAATATGGAACAATTTATTACTAGTGTTTAGCTACACTCTCTGAGTATTCAACCACATTCAATAAATGTGAATGAAAACATGTCGCGGACCTTAGTCGTTCCGTACATTAACAACCTTGACCCTGATTATAAGTTATAACGTGCAAGTTTATGTGCAATTTGATATTTGGTCAAAGAAAATTAATTAAGCTGTTTACCAACAAGAAGAGTTTTACAAAAAAAAAAATAATTTTAACGATTTAATTTCAAATAATAATATAACTAAAATTTAAATATATTAATATATTTATCTAAATTTCACCTAGCTACTTATATATTTTTTTAAAATATATTTGAATCTTTGCCAAACACAACTTTATGAAGCGGATGTGTAGATGGTTGTTTTTTTTATTTATTATTTTTCATTTAACTTAAATACATTGAAAATATAAAACTCTTTATACTGTCTTTTAATTAAATCCTCTTTTATATATATATATATATATATAAGTAATGAAATTAGAGTTATGCACGTATGGTCATCTAATTATTTTAAACTTGTTTTACTAACGTAACAATATACATAATAATATTGAATGATTGTATAAAAAATTTAATATTATCAAAATTAAACTATTACTTTTTTATAAAAATGTCGATTTATATGTATTTGGAATATTTAGTCAAAGACAAATCATTTATGAGTAAATAGAAATATTATAAAATTATTTTTAATGGTTTAAATATAGGAGAAAAGATAAAGATGTAGATGATTAGGAGATGGATTCTCTCAATTGTAAATTCTTCAAAACTTTGTCACCTGTGACTGTATATTATTGATTAAGAAGGTGGACCCTAACTTAGGTCTCATAAAAATTGCTAATTAATAGTATAAATGTATGCATGATATTTTCACGTGAAAATTACAATTGAGATCATCCACTATGAGAAGTTGTTGGTTTATGTACATTTTGATGAAATTTGGTCTAAAATGAGTTATTCATGATTAAAAAATTTATAAAATTACTTGTGACGGTTTTATCATAATCAAAATTCAATTACATTGGTGTATTTATATAATATATTTCACATAATTACTCATTTATGCATATGATATTAATAATATATTTGAATATTTTGCGGCACAAAAATTGTTTTAATAAAGAGGTATAGGGTTGTTTTCTTACCCATTTTTTATTATAGCAGTGTAATTTATGTGTATCTTAATATTCAATCAAAGATAAATTATTTATTGTGAAATAAAAAGTTTTAAAATATATTCTTTAACGGTTTAATTTTAAATAATAACGAAAAACTAAAATTCAAATATACTAAAATATGTATGTAAATTTCACACACTTATATATATATATACATACACACACACAAGAATCTTTGTTGAACACATTTTTTTCAAAGAAGAGATATGCTGAGGCTAGGGATGGAAAAAGGTCAAACAAATTGTCAATGACCTAATACTTGACATATTTTGACATGGTATGACACAACCCTTTTAGCAAATAACTTAGGTTTAAACTCATGCTTTTTGAAATGTCTATTTACATAGCGTTTTGAAATTATTATATTTAGAATGAGTTAAATTAAGAATTGTATTCAATTTCTTGATTTGGAATGACGTTAAAAATGAATTAATTTAATTATTTTTACTATTTTATCATTTACTAATAAGTTAGGAATAAAACATTATATTCAAAGTAAGTTTATTTTGGTATTTTCATTTATTGGAATTCAATTCTCACACCAAATCACACCTATTTAGGTCAAATTTCAATTTAGTTTTGTTGGATTTCAATTTCCATGGGATTTCAATTCCTTCACTTAAGTTACTTCCAAAGCATGCAATTCAATTCAATTCAATTTCTTAATAGAATTAAATTCCAGGGTTTTCAAACATCCCATTAGTGTGTAACGTACCTAAGATTTGAACCTAAGTCTTAAAAATATAGGTAAATTATATTGATATCTTCTAAGATTTTGTGAAATTCAGTCCACCTTCCATGATCTCTCCATATATCCTACTATCTCGTCATATCTTATATATTGGATTATATCTCCCATTAAATATGGAATATGTACGATATCTACATACTAAATCTTAGGAATATCTCTCCTATTTATGGAAGTTATCTCCTAATTTATCGCAGGATCACCTCGTCAAATAAAAAGGCTCAACGCCCAGGGTAACACAAACTTAATACAAACTACTACAATTTTACCATTCTATGCTCCATTTGTTCACTAATTTAAGTATCAGAGTTTTTTGCAAGTACCATACTCATGCTTGTACGGACGACAAAAACACTATAGTTTTACCTCTACCTGTAGATAAGAAGGTACTGAAGTGGAGTGATATGATCTTATTTAAAATCCTATGTTTTGGGCCAAGGTTGTTAAAAGTCCGCTTTAAAGCTTGGAAGTGAATAATGTTATCGCCCCATTAGAGACTCATATGCCAATGGCAAGATTTTACATGTACATGATTAGGAGAATCGGGTTATCACTTATCAATGTTTTCTTCGAGATTCTCCATTAATCAATGTAAATTTTCTATGATTATCTTACTCATAATGTTTAAATAACACAACCGGGAACACATTTATTGAATAAGGATGTTGAATTTGTCCTCGATCCACTTTCAGACAAAGTAACAAAACCTTTCCTTTCTCTCAACGCATGTTAATTTACGGTGTTCAAGGTATAGTCAAGACCAAAGAGCCATCTTCGAGGGTCAAAATGAAATTTTGGTTTTCCAAACTAAAATCCAAACATGCCGAGGACAAAAGTTAGTTTTTACCAAATATTGGGTCTCGTATACTTTCTTTTTATTTGCCACAAGCTCACACTTGCACGTGGATTGCAATGTACTATTTTTGTTTGCTTTAGGTGACGCGTCATTCAATAAACAATTGTTTACATTTCACATAAATGTAGGATCTTGTTAGGCCACTAAGGGTGTTTCTAACCCTAGTTCATCCCACCTTTTTAGCCCTAGTGATCTCCTCGGGTTTTGTGTGAATAACTAGCTATAAAATCATATACTTTAATGGAGTAGCACTTAAGTGCCATCTTAATGGTCTAATCTTAGCAACATGGCACCATGGAAGATCGGATCTGCAACCCCTCCCGGCTAGCTTAAGATTCTTATTTTTAATGATGTTCGCACTTAGCAATCAATTAATTAACTTTGAATGATTTGGCGTTGAAATCTTAATTAAACTACAAGTAAGAGATTTGCAATTTGCTAATGAGTGTCTTAGAAGAAACTATCTTTTGTGCTATGAGAAGAATCAAATTTTCTTGCTTCATTCTATTTCGAGCATGATATATTAGCATGGTGTGCCATTTTTATTTCTTTAAATACTCCGTTTGCCATCATTTTTCTAACCACCATGGTGCCTGCTTGTTTGTTATGTTTTGAGTAAAATGAAGTAATTAAGAGAAAATTTTTCCTCGATATATTAGAATTTGTGGTCTTAGAGACTTAGAAGATATTAGGTAAGGAATATTTTATGTTGTCTACTTATTGTTTTTGGTTACTTAATTTGTTTTGGGTTGTGTTTGAATGAAGTATTGTTAAATTTCAAGGAATTTAAAATGTAAAGAATTCAAATTGCTTCAATTTAATCCTTCATTTGCAAATTTCTTTATTTGGATAAGGTAATTTATGACTTCATTTACAAATTAAAATATTATTTTGTCTGCATACTAACAAAAAATACCTCTACAGGCAAGAGTAAATGATGGGCATCAGATGATATGCAATGACAGGTGAATGGTGGGGGACAGAAGGCTAACAATGGGGAGACGTCAGCAGTGGTTGGCCGACAACTGGTGATGGATGGTGCACGGTGGGTGGCTGATGTTGGTGACAATTAGTCGGTAGGCAAGCGAAGACTCGTGGTCATGGTTGATGATCAGTGATGGGCGAGTGGCAATCCGTTCTTGACGAATGACAATTGGTGGTGGGTAGTGCGTGGTAGGAAGCTGATGTCGACTACGGACGGTTGGCGACTATTAGTGAGCAACTAGTGGTTGATGAATGGTAGTAGACTTGATGAGAGTGAGAGTTATATGACAAAGATGAGAGGATCATAATTCTCTCTATAAAGATAGAATTTGTGATCCACTCTTTTCAAGTTTTGAGAATATCCCATAAAAGAAAGTTTGGAATTCCTTTTCATTAGATATTCACATAAGAAATTTCATGCTAAATCATTTGAAATCCTTTCAAAAAATATATTAACCACAAAAAATACTCCATTCAAACGCAACCTTATAATCTTTGAATTTTTTTTTTACTTTTTTTAATCTTGGAATTTGTTCACGTAATTTTAAACTAAAGATAGAGGCTAGGTAAAACAACCTCTAAAGTGAGAACTTCAAAATTCAAACCCATAGTATATTACAAGCAAAATTTGCTATCTAGTTTTGATCTGAATCTTGATTAGTCTTATTTAAATTGGTTTGGATCACCATAAGAGACATTCTATCCAAAGTTTAGAGAAAGAGAGTTGTAAGGGATTGATGGAGAGAAAATTCTAACATACACTTGACTCCATGGCCACATTTTAAGAATCTACTCTATTCCACATAAAAAAGAAAAAAAAAGGAGAGAAGATGCTCTATATGGAAGATAAAATCCTTGTGGGAATCATATTATTTATTTTTTAATTTAGCAAAGTTAAATTTTAGACCGACTAACATAGCCTTGGAGATACCTTAGTCCATTTATGGGCGGACGCCCAGCTTTAAAGTTGACATGGACTAATTGGCATGGTCGCTGACCTCTCAATTAGCCCTCCTAAACATCTTCACCCAATACTTGAACTTGAGGTTGAAAGGCTTATATAGACCAGTCAACATGGCCTGGGAGATCTCATAGTCCTTTTATGGCCATAAGCCTAGCTTTAGAGCTGGAATGCCTAGGGTTTAGACATATGGGGCACCATTCATCTCAGGCTCACCTAAGGGTTGACCTCTCTACGTTCGATCTTATGACCTGCCCAGGGTCGATTGACTTGGCTACCACATGCTAGAACACCCCTTTCATCACGTCCACTATTCGCTTCCATCATGATCTGAACCCATCAATCCATTTGATCTACTCCCAATCTTGATATTCTTCATTAATGCTTTATCAATATATGTACCCCTCCTAAGGAGAGGGAAAACAACTTGATTCCTAAGTTTAAACACTAGCTTACCCTATATAGGAGTAAATTTGAAACTATATCTTTCCTAAAAAAATGTTGAATCACCTTATCTAGTTAAATATAAATATAAATATAATTTTTTATTCAATACTGTGAACACCATATTTTGTCCGGACATTTTATTTTCATTTTTTGTTTCATTATTTGCTTCGTCCATTTTTTTTTTTTTTTGTGCCAGCCCATCCTATTTTGGTTTTTGGCCCAGTTTTTAAAAAAAAATTCAATCAAGCCAACCCATTTTAGCATTTTAACCCATATCATACTTGGTCCATTTTTTTATTTTTAATTCAATCAAAACCCAAAAGCTTCTCCCTGATGGAGATCAAAATTAAAAATACAAAAAGGTACAGTGTTAGCAGTGCATGTAATGATGATTTGATAGCTATATCACGGACATACAATCTTGACTACAAAGCAGAGCATTTAATGCTACCCGGCTTATTCAAAGAGCCAACAGTATAAAGAATCAATGCATTTAATGCCTCAGTCAGAAAAGTTGACAATCAGAGCAGCCGAGAATCAGAACATTAATTACTCAGCTGATAGAGCCAGGGATTGCAAGGTATAAATGAGAAAATTCAAAGACAGAAGGGGAGGGAGGCACATACAGAGGGAGCCAATTCTTAGCAACTAATTTTGGCACCACAGAGAGAGCTAATTTCCAGCAAACACAGAGAGAAAAAAAAAAAAAGTTCATCTTGCTATTAACTCTAAGGTCATCATTCTCACAATCACTGCAAACTCGCCATTACATCATCACCCCAACTTCATCCCTAGCCTCCATTGTTGAAACTCATCACTCCTGATAACCACCCAAACTATCATTATCATTCTTTATTCACTACCAACAGCCGTTAGCCTACCATCATAATTACCTTTCAAACTCAGCCAAAAAATAAAAATAAAAACAATACCCAATCTTCATCAACATAAACTCAGGCCACATGATTCATAACAATTTTCAAAACCTTAATCAATAAATAATAAAAAGAAAGAAAGGAAGAAGGAGGAGTTGCAACCGCCGTTGCAGCACCCCACCTGCGAAACGCCGCTGCGCCAGCCTCACACACCGCCAGCATCGCATCCTGCAGCACCGCATCACGGTGCTTCCCCCATGATGCCCAGCCTGCTCCGCCGTTAAAGCCTTCATCACTGTTCCTTCCATCACCTTCCCCGCCAAGAAGTCAGCCGTGAAATCCACTAGAGTACATCGCGAAGGTCAGACCAAATCAGGCCATAGCTGTCTGCGCACTCATGCTTCACGGTTTTGTTTCTTTCCCAGTTCCATATCACGTTTATTAAGTAAAGGTAAAGCAAATCAATTTTTTATTGTTTCCTTTATACCTTTTGTCAGGATGTGTTTTGTGCTTTGTTAAAACCATTTGAGTTGGTCTCGTGGGCTTTAGGGGAATTATAGTTTTGGGCTTTATTTTATTTAGTTTGGCTTTTTATATCTTTTAATTTGGGTTGGATGTTATTACCTTTGAAGTGTATTAACTTGGGCCTTCTAGTTATTTGTTGGTTGACGTTGTGATAATTTTATTTTTAGTTAAAAGTCTTAGTTTATTCTATTTAGAATTTTAGACCTTATTTGTTTAATGATAGGGATTTTAAAGCTGAGACGCCTTAAAAATGGGATTTTGAGTTTTATCTTTTTATTCTATTAAAAATGAAGAAAAATAAATTTTTATGCTTCAATACAGTGATCAATAGTCATGATTGAGAGGTGGATGCCTCCTTTATTCACCGTTAAATCATAAAGCTTTATTAATTGTTTAGTGCTAATTGAAATCCTATGCAAAGCCATATTTTTCTTTTAATAAGTCGCCAATCTTTTCAAAATTAAATTAATCAATGCATTTTTTTTTTTTTGTTCTTCTCTTTTAATTAAAATCAATCAATCCACAAATATTTTCTACAGAACGACGTGGTTTTGAGTTTCTCATTGCACTAGAGGATACGTCGGCATAGCCAACAACTATCAAGTCAAAAATTAATTTTTCATAAAATTAGTTCCTTAATTTCTGTTTTAATTTTAGTTTTATTTCTGTAAATATATAATTTTTAACTTTAGCTTTATTTCTGTAAATATATAATTTTTAACTTTAGCTTTATTTTTATAAATATATGATTACTAATCTTAGCTTTATTTTTATAAATATATAATTATTAATCTTAGCTTTATTTATATAAATATGTAATTATTAATTTCATCTTTATTTTTGTAGATATATAATTACTAATTTTAGTGTCATTTCTGTAAATATATAATTACATTTTTGGGAAAAATAAATATATTAAAATTATAATTAATTTGCATAATAAACTCTAAGGTAACCGTATTTATACGGACGTATTAGGGGTGCAGTGGGATTAAGTTTCCACCCTTCCTTAATCGTAATCAGACTCCCGAACTTGAAAATCTCTTTCAAATGACTAGTTTACCAAAATAGTTTTCCAATTTTAGCTATAATTAAAATTGGTGGCGACTCCCATTATTTTAAATTATTTGTCATTCTCGTCGCAATAACCTCCAGGTACGTTGTGACAGTTTGGCGACTCCACTGGGGAAGCTAGAGAGTCAAGCCTGTGATAGTTAATTATGCAGTTGATTATAATTTTATTATGTTTATTTTTCCCCTTGTGAGATATTTGTTTTATTGTTGTAAATATTTCACTTTCCTTTCTGTAGATATTGACTTATATTTTGTACTTTTGTGAATATTTTATCTTAGTTAGCTATTTAATTTTTTTTTTTTTAAAAAAAATAATGATTTATTTTAGTAGTAAATATTCAAAACTTTTGTAAGATATTGGTTTATTTACATTTGTTTTCTTTTTATAAATATTTTATTCTCCTTTTTTGTAAATATCAGTTTATTTACATTTGTTTTATTTTTGTAAATATTTTATTTTCTTTTTATAAATATCGATTTATTAATTTTGGCTTACTTATAAATATTTCTTATTTGAACATTAGGATAGAAGACTTTTATTTTTGTACATATCTTGAACCTTAGGGTAGAAGACCTTGTTTTACTTATTTTGGATAGTTGATTGTGTTTCTTGAATGTATACTGGCACGTTTTCTTTTTCAGGAAATAGTAGTTTCAGGATTGCAAGGTTTTTATGCTCCCTGCACACACTTGTACTATCACTGTCCTCACACATTATTTGGGCTCTATACCCGAGCCTTGGAAAACCATAGGACAAGAAGGGGTTTTGACGTTGTTATTGTGAGGCTTATGCTTCCCTGACAGTCGTTGACTCACCGCTCAGGTTGTTACTGGAACTATGGATTGCCATATTGTGACTTTCATGTCCCTGTGGTTTGACTCATAGAACTAGGTCTTTATCTTGTTGATAAAGGCAACCTGGGGACCATAATCCTTTAGGGGTCTAGATCCATCCAAAAGCTGCGCACTACTAGAGACCTTAGTTGGCTAACCTCAAATAGGGTTGACCATAGAACCATCAAACATTAAGTACCACCCTGTTAGGACACAAGGGAGCATATATATATATATATATTGTTTCCCCTCTTTTATCATGTATCATGCATTATAGTATCTTGCAACTTTCAACATAGACATTATAACATGCAAAAAATTTTATGCATATTATAATCATGCATAGCACATGCATTTTTTTCTCATCAAGCATATTTACTTTTCAAACATGAAAAATAACAATCACATTTTAATTGTACTTATTCATGTCACATTCATTCTCTTCATCCAGCATGCATATTTATTTTTATTTATGACATGCATCTCATTCATTTTTCTTCTTTCATAAAAAAATCTGTCGATGGTAGAGGAATAACGTCATATTTGATAATAGATGATGGAAGGAGCACAACATACTAGCAATGTATCCAGCTCAAAGAGGCACTTTAATGTGATAGGAAATACCAGCTCTCTGGAGAAGTTGTATCAGTTGAGTCAATTGCTACCTAATGAAGATAGAAGGGCTTTCTCAAATAAGTATGGGTCTATTCTGGATCTGTTACTCATATCAGTGGAAACTTCTGCCATCAATATTCTAGCTCAATATTGGAGTCCCACCTTAAGATGTTTTGAATTGCCAAACATGGACATCACTCCTACTATTGAAGAGTATGCCTGCTTGTTAAAATTACCAATGAAGAAAAGCACTTCTATTTATTTTCATCTGGAACAACCCTCTTCAGATGTAAAGATAGTAGAGCAATTTGGAGAATTACTAGGGGTGCCGATGACTCGAGTGAAGCTAACAGGGCATACAGATTCAAAAGGGGTGACTAAAACATTCATGGAGGATCGTTTAAAAGACTTGGGGCATAAAAAAGAATGGGCTACTTTTTCAAGAGTATTGGCATTTGCTATCTATGGGTTGGTATTATTTCCTCGCTCCGGATATAATTGATCAAGTCGCTATGGATGTTTTCTTTCTTTGTAGAAAATAAACGAAGAAATCCAGTTCTTTGTGTTAGTGAAACATTCTTGACCTTAAACTTCGCCAATGTAAACAAAAAGGGAAGCTACGATGTTGTCTACATCTCTTATATGTGTGGATTATTACACACATGTATGCAAGAAATCACATTAGAAATATCTCAGACCCACTAAGAAGCTTTCATCGTATCCCAACCAAGCCAAGAGGAGCCCATGAATGGAAGACGGAATTTGATAGTATAAAGGAACAGTCATTTAAATGGGTTTGTCCATGGTATGAACATGAAAGAGGTGACATCATTCTTAGCTGTGGAAAATTTCATAATGTACCATTGATGGGTCCTAGAGGTTGCATATCATACACACCGGCAATAGTACTCAGACAGCTTTGTTGGACACAAAAGAAACCACGGGAAGAGCAACTTGGAGGACTTTATTTCTGGTATAAGGAAGGCGAACACACTAAGATGTTATCACAAGAAGTCAAAGAAGCATGGAGAAATGTTCACATGGTAGGAAGAAATGAGTTAGGAAAACCACTTGTGATTAGTACTCATGAGTATGTCACATGGAGAGAAGCGAGAAAGGTACATCAAAGTGGTCCTAGCTTTCCTATTGAAAAAGGGAATGATCCTCAGTTGTCTGAACAGATAGAAGTCATGAAAGCACAGATGAAGCTCTTAGAACAGCAAAAACAAGCAGCGGAACTAGAAGTTGTTATTACACGAAGTCAATGTGAGAAGAAGGGAAAGCTAATTGAGCAATTGAAAGATGAACTTGCTGATGTTCCTAGTCAAGAAAGAGAAAGACAGATGATCCATGATCTTCAAAAGGAGGTCCGAATGATGGCTATTGAAAAGAATAGGTTTTTGAAGCATATTAGCCTATTGAATAAAGCAAACGAAGGATTGAAGACAAAGCTTAGCCAACAAAGACAAATGAAAGAAGAATTGGAAGAGGAAATGCAAAAGCAAAAAGAAGAATTGGAGCTAAAAATAGAAAAGTTAAATGCAAGTCTATCGTAGGCTAAAGATGAATGTGACCAGGAATGGGCCCGTTTCATGCAATGTCGAAATCGGCTTCTCCATACAGAAGATGCAGGTAGATTCTGGAAGAAACAAGCTGGTGACTGGGCAATGAAGGCTGAGATGTGGAAAGAAAAACATGCAAGATTAACTGAGGAATTGGGTCATCATATTCCAAAGTTTATCTATCATTTTGAAAGGGCAGAGAAGGAAGTTCTACACAATCTCAAGCTTCATATACCTAGGGAAATGAATGACTTCATGGATATGAGTAGGGGTATAGCTAGGGGTTTTAAGAGAAAGAAATTGTCCATTCTTGACTCAACTATGATGTAATAGTACCCTTTGAATGAATGAATGAAATGAATTCGTCCTTTGACTTTCCTCCACTTCTCTTCAAATAAATGCGCAAGACTATATCCATTGCGAAGTAAAATCTCCTTTGGATATTTTGTCAATTACATTTCTACCTTATAGGAAAATTTTCCTTCTGTGTAGAATGTAAGAAAGAAGATCAAGCTTTACATTGCTAGTATGCTCTTAACAAAGTATATTGTGGACTAATAGCCCCTGTACTTTGGTCCATCACATACCCTGTCTTATGGATGAAAACGTCCTCTGAACAGGATATGAGTCAAGTCTGTTACCATCAAGTATAGATTTTATTCCTTGCTATCAAAGAGTTTTTAAGTTTACTTTTCATTTACTCGTCATCTGTTTTTGTGAGACAGGTCATCAAACATTGCTCCTTCAAAGAAAGCTTTGTCTGACAGTAGTGCGTCGGCTAGAGAGCCGCATTTAACTTCGATCCAGGGTTGAGAAGAAAAAGGCCAAAGATAAGGAAATGCACCATGGCTGCAGAAGATAATAACCAAGGAAGGAATCTGAGTCAAGAAATTGATGAGCTTAAGGCCATGATGAAATCCATGTTTGGACCAGAATTCAAAAAGTTCATTGTGGACACTGTGAATATGGCCAAAGAAAACGAGGAAAATGTTGAGCGACCAGGATATGATTCGGATGGGAATGACAACAACGGAACTCCGCACAACAATGTAGCCTCCCATAACAGTGTGGATAATGAGGCAGAAAGATTGAAACTCAAGCAGGAACTACAAGAAAGCATGCAAGAGCAGTTCCGAATGCTACGTGGACCTAGCCCATATGGTTCAATGAGTATTAGCGATCTGTGTTTAGCATCAAGTGTGATTATTCCCAAGGACTTCAAGATGCCCGAACTCATCAAGTTTGATGGAAGCACCAATCCCCTTATGCATTTACTACAGATCTTGCACAAAGATGGGAATGTGGTCCAAGGATGAGAACTTCCTGATCAGCTTTTTCCCTGAGAGCTTGGAAGGCGCTGCATGGGAGTGGTATATGCAGATGGACCGAACACAGATTCGGTGTTGGGAAGATTTAGCTCAAGCTTTCACTAACCAATATAAGTTTAATCTGAATGCTGCACCTACCAGAGATCAGCTGAAGGGAATGAGGAAGAAGGAGAACGAGTCTTTCAAGGAATATGCTCAAAGATGGAGGGCTATGGCTGGAAGGGTCGTTCCACCGATGTTAGAGCAAGAAATGTGCTCTTACTTCATCCGTACTTTGGAAGGTCCTTTTTTCAAGAACATGCTTGGGACTCATGTAAAAGAGTTCGTGGATTTGGTCGAGATAGGAGAAAGAATCGAAACCAATATCCAAGAAGGGAAGGTGGAGCTAGCAACAGGAGAAACAAGTGAATCAAAAAAAGGCTCCCATTTTAAGAAGAAAGAAAATGCTGTCAATTACATCCACCCCCAATCTTATCAATCCACTCCTCGGCCAAACCATTACCCATCTTATTCACACCAACAATATCCACCTCCAAGAATCATCCCAACTCAAGCCCAATATACACATCAACCGCACCAGATTAACCATGTCTCCCATCCACGACCTTATACACCAATAACACCTAGACCCCACCAAACAAGACTTCGACCCACCAGAAAACCAACTCTTCCACAACAACCCCACTATCCAACACCAGTAATAGACCCCCAATGGAAAATCGACCATTACCTGATTTCCATATGAACAATGCTGAGTTGTTCAAGCATTTGTGTGGAGACAACCTGCTAGCTCCACGTCCTGGAAAAACCTTGGTGCCGCCATATCCTCGATGGTACAATCCAAATCAAACATGCGATTACCATTCCAACTCTCCTGGACATTCTGTTGAAGATTGTTATGGTTTCGAAGTGCGATATGGCGCTTAATTGATCGCGGTGCCATTAAGCTGGAAGAAGAACCAAGGCCACACATAAGGAATAATCCATTCCCTAATCATGGGGGAGGACAGGTAAATTCCATTTGTAATGGGAATCGTGCAAATCAGGGAGTGGACAATGTTAAACTCCCAATGAATGAGATCCTGGAAGCCCTGAGGAAAGCAGGCTATGAGATGGAAGTCGAAGGAAGGAAAGGAAAAAGAATAGTAAAGGTAAATGAAAGTGATTTATTTTGTGAATGTTCCGGAAAGAAGCATCACATAGAAGAGTGTCCAGAGCTAAAGTTCTTTGTTGAAAGAATGGTCAAACTAGGGGTGCTCGAGATACCAAAAGGCATCAAACAGAGCATCAATATGGTCCATCAAGCTCCCCCTGTTTTCAAGGTTTATAAACCTGAGCCGGCACTTGTTTTCAAGATACCTAGGCCATTTCCCTATGAGAGCAATCATACAGTTCCGTGGAAATATGAAACTGTCATAGAATCTCATTCTGCAATGTCCGAAGAAATAACCCCTAAACAAGGGGCAGTTCCTGTCTTCAAAGTGTCTAGATTGCCTTCTCATCCCGCAATCCATGCAAAGCCTGATCAACCAAAAATAATTGAAGAGCCTAATGGTGAAGTATGCTTAGAACCATTTGCATCAGAATCCATAACAAATGTCACAGGAATAGGAGGGATCACTCGGAGTGGTAGGTGTTATACTCCAGGGAATCTATTAAAAGACCCTCAAGTGATATCTGAAAGCAAAGGAGAAAGCCACAATGATGAAGAAGAAGAATTTCTGAAAATAATGAAACAAAGTGAGTATGATGTGGTGGATCAGTTGAAGAAAACACCGGCAAAGATCTCACTTTATTCATTGATCTTATCTTCAGAAGCTCATCGCAACGCGATCAAGAGAGTATTGGATCAGACGTATGTACCAAAAGATGTGACCCCGGATAAGATTGAAGGGATTGTGGGTGCAATCAGAGCCACAAATACCATCATCTTCAAGGAGGAGGAAGTTTGTCCTCGTGCAGTGGGCCGTCCGAAGGCGCTCCACATTACCCTAAAATGTCAAGGTTGCAACATCGCGAAAGTATTGATTGATGGGGGGTCAGCTTTTAATGTGCTTCCTTACTGCACTCTGCAGCAATTACAGATCGATCCTTCTACAATTGCACCAAGTGAGACAATCGTCAAGGCATTTGACGGATCATTGCGGGAAATCACGGGTACCATTGACCTTCAGTTGGAAATTGGGCCAACCACATTCCCGACTGATTTGGTGTAATGGATATTGAGCAAGGGGTATACAATGCTGTTAGGAAGACCCTGGATTCATGAGGCAGGTGCAGTTCCTTCTACTCTTCATCAAAGGGTGAAATTCATAGATTGCGGAAAGCTCATTACAGTAAAAGGAGAAGAGGAGTTGTTGGTGACCAAACCAGTGGCGGTGCCGTATATTGATTGCGCTGAAGACGCTCTCGAGGTTTCATTTCAGAATCTCGAAATAGCTGAACCGGAGAAACAAAAAGGTGACGTACTTCCAGTGGCCGCTCGAATCATGCAAAAGAGCGGATTCAAAGAAGGAAAAGGACTAGGAAGTCAGTTACAAGGAATCAAGGATCCAATTTTCCTCCCTGACAATCCTGGGAAGTTTGGCCTTGGATATGAAGCTACAGGAGAGCTCCAATCTGTTGAATCTGCCAAGAAGAAAATTCCACATATCAGAGACACATTTCTTGCGTCTGCAGCAGTGGTAATGATAGAAGCATCTGAAACCATTAGCACTCTCAAAGAAGTCGAGGAGATGCCTCTGCTAGTCTACCCAAGCAGCGAGCCATTGAACAATTGGGATTCTGAGCCCTTAAATGATTTGTTATATCTTGAGTAATGAACATTTTAGTCACCTTTGTTGTACTTCAATTTTAATTAAATAATTATGCATGGGTTTTTCTTTTCCATTTTTTTTCTTTCGTATTTTTTTTTTCTTTCTTTTTCTTTCTCTCTTTTCTTTTCTTTTAATTTATTTATTTCGAGTCTCGTGTCAATTCCAGGGACTCATCTCTTTTAGAATCTCTATCTTGTGCAAATGAATGTGAAAATCCATTAACTGATTATTGTGTTACAACGGACTTGAATGAAAACGAACAAGATGGAGATCCTGAGTTGTGCCAACAATTTGCCCAAATCATAGATTCAATGGAAAAGGGGATAAATCCACATGATGAGATTGTCGAAATTGTAAATCTGGGTACTGATGAGGATAAGAAAGAGGTGAAAATAGTTGACAACCCAGAAAGAGAAGAGATGATTGCACTGTTCCATGAATTCATAGATGTTTTTGCCTGGTCTTACAAAGATATGCCTGGTTTGGATCCAGAGATAGTGGCTCATAAAATCCCATTAATTGAGGGGATAGAACCTAAGCGACAGAAGTTGCGGAGGATGAGTCCAGAAATGTCACTCAAGATCAAGGAGGAAGTCAAGAAGCAACTTGATGCAGGCTTTCTAGAGGTCCCGCTATATCCCAAATGGATAGCCAATATAGTACCGGTGCCGAAAAAAGATGGAAGAGTCAGAATGTGTGTGGACTATCGGGATTTGAACAAAGCTAGCCCAAAAGACAATTTTCCCCTTCCCCATATAGATGTCATAGTTGATAGCACAGCAAGGAGTCACCGATTCTCCTTCATGGATGGTTATTCAGGTTACAATCAGATCTTGATGGCAGAAGAAGATAAGGAGAAGACATCATTCATCACTCGATGGGAGTATTTTGCTATCGAGTGATGCCGTTTGGGTTGAAGAATCTTTGGAGCAACATATCAGCGAGCAATGGTGACCCTTTTCCACAACATGATCCACAAGGAATTAGAGGTGTATGTGGATGATATGGTAGCAAAGTCACGAGAAGGAGAAAGTCATGTTGCTGTGCTAAGAAAATTGTTCGAGAGGTTGAGGATTTACAAGCTTGATTGAATCCAAAGAAATGCACATTGAGCATCGACTGGAAAGTTGTTGGGGTTCATCGTTAGCAAAAAGGTATTGAGGTTGACCTGCATAAGATTAAAGCCATTCAAGGTATGTCAGTGCCCAAGACAGAAAAGGAAGTTCGAGGTTTCTTAGGTCGTTTGAATTACATAGCAAGATTCATCTCCAATTTGACCAATACTTGTGACCCGATATTTAAACTATTGAGGAAGGATAATCCGAGTAGATGGGACAACAGATGTCAAGAAGCCTTTGACAAAATCAAGAAATACTTGTCAAACCCACCTCTCCTGGTTCCACCCACACCAGGACGACCGTTGATACTCTACCTCACAGTATTGCACGGGTCAATGGGAGCGATGTTAGGACAAAGATGATGAGTCCGGTCGAAAGGAACAAGCCATTTACTACTTGAGCAAGAAGTTCAACGATTGCGAATCTAGGTATCTGGCTATTGAAAAGACTTGTTGTGCACTAGTATGGACGACGAAGAGGTTACGACAATACATGCTCCATTACACAACTTTGCTTATATCACGGATGGACCCCATGAAGTACATTTTTGAAAGCCCACATATCTCCATAAGAATGTCCAAATGGCAAGTGGCTTTAGCAGAATTTGACATCAAGTATGTGACCAGAAAGTCCATAAAAGGAAGCGTGATAGCAGAACACCTTGCTGAGAATCCGCTAGAAGAATATCAGCCAATAGAATTCAAATTTCCTGATGAAGAAGTCCTAGCAGCTGTAGAAGAGGGTAATGAAAGCGAGGAAGAAGGAGACCTAATGTGGAAAATGTACTTTGATGGTGCCGTCAACATTCACGGAAATGGAGTTGGAGCAGTATTAGTGTCTCCCGGTGGAAAACAGTTCCCAATCGCTGTCAAACTAGCATTTGATTGCACTAACAACACGGCTGAATATGAAGCGTGCATAACAGGTCTAAAAGCAGCAATAGCACTTGGTGTAGAGTATCTAGAAGTCTACGGGGATTCAGCTCTAATAATCTTTCAGGTCAACGGAGAATGGCGAGTTAAAGAGCATAGATTGCTGTCATATTATGAACATCTCACGAGTTTAAAGGATGAATTCAAGGATGTGAGTTTCCATTACTTACCCCGTGAACAGAATCAGTTTGCAGATGCATTAGCTACCTTGGCTGTAATGACCAAGCTAGATCTGGAAGTAGAAATGCGACCTTTGCAAGTGATTGTCAGAAAAGAACCAGCATACTGTTCTAACATTGAAGAAGAGCCTGACAGTCGACCATGGTTCTACGACATCAAAAGGTTCATTAAGGAGAAAGAATATCCAGCGTCAGCAAATGAGAATGACAGAAAGACACTCAGACGACTGTCAATGTCATTCTTCCTCTCGGGTGATGTGTTGTATAAAAGAAGCTATGACGGAGTCTTATTAAGGTGTGTTGACGCTGTGGAAGCTAATTCCATCATATCAGAAGTCCATGAGGGTGTTTGTGGAACCCATGCTAACGGACACACATTATCTCGACAAATCCTCAGACAGGGATATTATTGGCTCACTATGGAGAAAGATTGCATAGGTTTTGTCAGAAAGTGTCACAAATGTCAAATCTATGCTGATCGAATCCATTCTCCTCCTGTGCCCTTTGCATACTCTGACATCACCTTGGCCGTTTGCAATGTGGGGCATGGATGTCATAGGACCAATTAGTCCTAAAGCTTCTAATGGGCATCGATTTATTTTGGTCGCCATCGATTACTTCACTAAATGGGTAGAGGCTGCATCTTACGCCAATGTAACGCGGAAAATGGTGGTGAAATTTCTGAAGAATAATATCATTTGCAGATACGGGTTGCCAGAAAAGCTCATCACAGATAATGCAACTAATTTCAACAATGCAGTAAGAAAATTGTGTGAACAATTCAAGATCAAACATCACAACTCAGCTCCCTATCGGCCAAAGATGAACGGGGCTGTGGAAGCAGCAAATAAAAACATCAAGAAAATCTTGGGGAAAATGGTGGTCACCTACAAGGACTGGAGTGATATCTTTGCCGTATGCATTACATGCCTACCGTATACATTAGATCATCAATCGGGCAACTCCGTATTCACCGTGTGCGGAATGGAAGCGGTGACACCGTTGAAGTGGAAATTCCATCTTTAAGAGTCTTGATAGAAGGCGAACTGGAGGAAGCTGAGTGGGTCAAGATGAGATACGAACAATTGAACATGCTTGAAGAAAAACGGTTAACTGCAGTTTGCCATGGTCAGTTATACCAGAAAAGGATGGCTAAAGCATTCAATAAGAATGTTCGTCCTCGAATTTTTCAACCAGGGGATCTTGTTCTGAAGAAGATTTTGCCAAATCAAGAAGATAATAGAGGCAAATGGGCACCCACACATGAAGGGCCTTACATTGTCAAAGATGCTTTTTCTGGAGGAGCTTTGATCTTGACTGATATGGAGGGCCAAGTACTTGCTAAGCCGGTCAATTCAGATATTGTGAAGAAATATTTTGCTTGAAGATTAAAATGCTCGCTAGGTGGAAAACCCGGAAGGGCTACCTAGGCAAAAATTAGAGTACAAAAAGAAAAAGAGAAAAGAAAATGCTCGCTAGGTTGAAAACCTAGAAAGGCAACCTGGGCAAAAGTTAGAGCAATTTTTAAGTGCTAGGTTGAAAACCTGAAAAGGCAGCCTATGCTATGGTAAAAAAATCGGACCAATGACCAAGGAACTGTGGGATACTGAGACTGGGGCAATTCGAGATTGGTGGATCATGGCTTATTTGTGAAAATGCAATAAAAGATTGTACGTGCTATCATAGATTTCAAGTCTGGTGTAGTCAATGGATCAGCGAATTGGTTAATCACATGAAAACAGCACTACTAGTCTTGTCTTTATTCCTTTCGTTCTTTATTTCTTCCGTATCTTCCAACAATTGTTGAAATACTATAAGTACTCTCCAGTTTCAAGTCCAATAAAATTATTTTTCTCTTCTTCTATGTCTCTGTTTATCTCATATTTTCTTTTATTACCATGCATAATCATAATATTATAATTGAAGTATAATCAATAAGCTAATTTGCTAACAAAGCTCATGAATGATAAATCAAATAAGGGACTTGTAGATCAAAACGGGCTCACAAAGAAAAAACAGGGGTCAGAATAACAGATGGAGTAATGAAGAAAGCATGAGCAATAAGGAGAGGTCAGAACAACAGATGGAAAAACAAAGAAAACTGGGGCAATAAGGAGTTATTGAACTGTCATCAAGTGAAGGTGTTTGAAAACTACAATAAAGTGGTTCACGAAATAACTCATCTGAGTAGACGACTCATTATGAGAGACAAAAGCTTTCTTAAGGACAATGTGAAGACATCCCAAACTGGGGCGATTTTAGTTTTAAGGAATATTTTTACCTTTACATCAGTTTTACAATAATTCCTTCACCATCTAGGCATCATTCATCATATCATCACATTAGTTTTACATCATTGCATCATCACATCAATCTTGCACTATTATCATTGGCATTATTCACTTTCACAAGTCTTTTAAATTTTACCATTCTACAAGATGTTGATTGTACAAGCTTTTACTTTTATTTGCTTTCACAGACTTTTATTGCTTTTACAGAAATTTACTGCTTTCACAGATATTTAATTGCTTTCACAGATTTTTATTGCTTTCACAGATTTTTATTGCTTTCACAGACATTTATAGCTTTCACAAGACATTTACTTGTTTTCACAGGCACTTATTTACTTTCACAGACATTTATTCACTTTCCCAGACATTTACTGTTTTCATAGACTTTTACTGCTTTCACAGACATTTACTGCTTTCACAAACATTTACTGCTTTCACAGACTTTTATGGCTTTCACAGACATTTACTACTTTCATAGACATTTACTGCTTGCACAGATTTTTACTGCTTTCACAGACATTTACTGCTTTCACAAGACATTTACATCTTTCACAGACATTTACTTGCTTTCACAAACATTTACAGCTTTTACATTTACTGCTTTCACAATTTACAACTTTCAAAATTTACTGCTTTCACAATTTACAGCTTTCATAGTTAGTTTAGTTTCACATCCACTCTCACAAATTCTGATTCCATTTCCACATGTTTAATATCTCATATGCAATTCGCACTCCCTTCTAGTTTCTATCAGATTTTTGCATGCGTCTAATCTTTCACATATATCTCATTCCTCACTTGACATTAGCATTGTATATTCATCATGAAATCATCTAGCACCATTTATTTAGAGCATTGGCATCATTTAGCATCATTTTATATTGTCACTGTGCATTCCCCACTTATGTCGTACACTCATCATCATTAACATTCATCATTAACATGCATTCGGACAAAATATATGTTCATATCTTTACTTGTTTCTTACAACCAAATGTCAAAGATACAATTTTTTATATTTAGTAAGAAACAAGTAAAGAGGGGCAACTGTGAACACCATATTTTGTCCGGACATTTTATTTTCATTTTTTGTTTCATTATTTGCTTCGTCCATTTTTTTTTTTTTGTGCCAGCCCATCCTATTTTGGTTTTTGGCCCAGTTTTTTTAAAAAAATTCAATCAAGCCAACCCATTTTAGCATTTTAACCCATATCATACTTGGTCCATTTTTTTATTTTTAATTCAATCAAAACCCAAAAGCTTCTCCCTGATGGAGATCAAAATTAAAAATACAAAAAGGTACAGTGTTAGCAGTGCATGTAATCATGATTTGATAGCTATATCACGGACATACGATCTTGACTACAAAGCAGAGCATTTAATGCTACCCGGCTTATTCAAAGAGCCAACAGTATAAAGAATCAATGCATTTAATGCCTCAGTCAGAAAAGTTGACAATCAGAGCAGCCGAGAATCAGAACATTAATTACTCAGCTGATAGAGCCAGGGATTGCAAGGTATAAATGAGAAAATTCAAAGACAGAAGGGAGGAGAGGCACATACAGAGGGAGCCAATTCTTAGCAACTAATTTTGGCACCACAGAGAGAGCTAACTTCCAGCAAACACAGAGAGAAAAAAAGTTCATCTTGCTATTAACTCTAACGTCATCATTCTCACAATCATTGCAAACTCGCCCTTACATCATCACCCCAACTTCATTCCTAGCCTCCATTTTGAAATTCATCACTCCTGATAACCACCCAAACTATCATTATCATTCTTTATTCACTACCAACAAATTGCTAGCCTACCATCATAATTACCTTTCAAACTCAGCCAAAAAATAAAAATAAAAACAATACCCAATCTTCATCAACATAAACTCAGGCCACATGATTCATAACAATTTTCAAAACCTTAATCAATAAATAATAAAAAGAAAGAAAGGAAGAAGGAGGAGTTGCAACCGCCGTTGCAGCACCCCACTGTAACGTCACCATTGCCAAACCTCACACACCGCCAAAGATCGCATCTGCGACCGCATCACGGTGCTTCCCCCATGATGCCCAGCCTGCTCCGCCGTTAAAGCCTTCATCACTGTTCCTTCCATCACCTTCCCCGCCAAGAAGTCAGCCGTGAAATCCACTAGAGTACATCGCGAAGGTCAGACCAAATCAGGCCATAGCTGTCTGCGCACTCATGCTTCACGGTTTTGTTTCTTTCCCAGTTCCATATCACGTTTATTAAGTAAAGGTAAAGCAAATCAATTTTTTATTGTTTCCTTTATACCTTTTGTCAGGATGTGTTTTGTGCTTTGTTAAAACCATTTGAGTTGGTCTCGTGGGCTTTAGGGGAATTATAGTTTTGGGCTTTATTTTATTTAGTTTGGCTTTTTATATCTTTTAATTTGGGTTGGATGTTATTACCTTTGAAGTGTATTAACTTGGGCCTTCTAGTTATTTGTTGGTTGACGTTGTGATAATTTTATTTTCAGTTAAAAGTCTTAGTTTATTCTATTTAGAATTTTAGACCTTATTTGTTTAATGATAGGGATTTTAAAGCTGAGACGCCTTAAAAATGGGATTTTGAGTTTTATCTTTTTATTCTATTAAAAATGAAGAAAAATAAATTTTTATGCTTCAATACAGTGATCAATAGTCATGATTGAGAGGTGGATGCCTCCTTTATTCACCGTTAAATCATAAAGCTTTATTAATTGTTTAGTGCTAATTGAAATCCTATGCAAAGCCATATTTTTCTTTTAATAAGTCGCCAATCTTTTCAAAATTAAATTAATCAATGCATTTTTTTTTTTTGTTCTTCTCTTTTAATTAAAATCAATCAATCCACAAATATTTTCTACAGAACGACGTGGTTTTGAGTTTCTCATTGCACTAGAGGATACGTCGGCATAGCCAACAACTATCAAGTCAAAAATTAATTTTTCATAAAATTAGTTCCTTAATTTCTGTTTTAATTTTAGTTTTATTTCTGTAAATATATAATTTTTAACTTTAGCTTTATTTCTGTAAATATATAATTTTTAACTTTAGCTTTATTTTTATAAATATATGATTACTAATCTTAGCTTTATTTTTATAAATATATAATTATTAATCTTAGCTTTATTTATATAAATATGTAATTATTAATTTCATCTTTATTTTTGTAGATATATAATTACTAATTTTAGTGTCATTTTCAGAATATATAATTACATTTTTGGGAAAAATAAATATATTAAAATTATAATTAATTTGCATAATAAACTCTAAGGTAACCGTATTTATACGGACGTATTAGGGGTGCAGTGGGATTAAGTTTCCACCCTTCCTTAATCGTAATCAGACTCCCGAACTTGAAAATTTCTTTCAAATGACTAGTTTACCAAAATAGTTTTCCAATTTTAGCTATAATTAAAATTGGTGGCGACTCCCATTATTTTAAATTATTTGTCATTCTCGTCGCAATAACCTCCAGGTACGTTGTGACAAATACCTTTCACTTTCTTAAACAATGCGATTATTAAATTCTTTTAAGCTATTGTTTCAAGAATGGGGAGGAGAAAAAAAAAAATACTAAACAAATAGACTAATGAAGTTGACGGCAGAAGACCTAGCTCAATGTTCCACTAACTACGATATTAATCTACACATTAGCCCCAATTGTTCAAAGGTTCCCAATCAAGCCCTGTCCATGTGGCTGTCCCCAAAAAGACCCACCATAGCAATGTACTTTGGAGTTTGGAGGAAAAAAATAAAAGGGCAGAGGAGCAATGAGAATGTAGACGAGCATCCAGTTTGTCAATTATTAATAGCCGTATATGTTACAATTATGGCCTATATGTAATCAATCATTAAGATTCTTCCATTTTACTACTAGTTTTTCTTCGATAAGTGGTTGCCCATGTTGTTGAACAGAAGTGTTTTTGTTTTTTCCCTCTTCCTTTAAGCTGTCTTAGGAATAATTCGCCATACAACAAGTTCCGAGACGGGGAAAAAAAAGGTAAATTTCATTTGCGTCTAAAGGGCTTGATAAATGATAATGCACATTTGTTGACTAACTACAATAAATCTAAAATTCTGTTGCCCTAAAGACATCAATCAATTAACATATAAAAAATAAGAACTTTTTATTGAAAAAAATAAATAAATTTTCAATATATTATAACCTGTTGATTATATATATATATATTATGCTCGGTCTCCATGTAGCATTTGTTATATGCTCACAAGAAAGACTAGCATCAAAATCAAGGATAAATGGCCCCTTTCCTGGAACGCCTTTCTAAAGGGGTAGCATTCACACTATACATTTTGAATCTTTTTACGTTACGGGAGTAAGCAGATCAAATCAATTCGATAAATTCGATGAATCCAAATCAATTTGATTATATTGGTTTAGTTTGGATCTAATCAGAATTAGTCATTGTTCCAACTTAAAATCCAACCAGAACCTATCTTTTTAATATTATTATTATTATTATTATTGATATTTTTGTTGTTATTATTGATCACTGATGGTAGCATTTACCCTAACGAATGCAACATCATTATTTTGCAAACTTATACAAGATTAGAATATACCATCTTAATATATGAAAATTTACTTATATAAAATTTTGATATTTTACAATTTAAAATTATTTTATTGAAATTTTGGGTAAAAATTGAAAAAAAAAAGATAAATAAGTAAATCCAATAACCTAATCCAATTCAACACGAAGTTGATCGGACTCGTTTGATTCGGATTTTGTAAAATAAATCATGAATCCAAACCAATTAAAAAGTAGTCTATTCAGATTCATTGTTATCTCAAATCCAACTCGAATTGACCCATTTATAGCCATGTGACATTCAAGGGGAATTAAAACTCTATAATTGGATTCAATGATGAAATCTGTATGATTCTTGCTCAGTTTTTTTTTTTTCCCTTCTTCCTTTTTGTTTTTTCAATTGTTTTTTTCCTTTATTTGAAGTGACTTGGAGACTATCCTTAAACTACAGCCACGTGGTTGCCACTCTGCAGCCATTAAGTTGTATTTTTATTATAAGAAATAAAGTTAGGTAGAATGAATCAACACAGAATCATTTTATTTCACTGTATATTAATTTTTCTATGACGAATAACATTCTCATAGTTTTCGCATATTCTCTTCCTTTTTTTTAATAATTATTCAACAAAAAATGTTTTTTTCATTCGACGACAACAAATGTTTGAAAATCTTTCACTTATCCAAATAACTAACACGTGTCACGGGATTTATGTTGAAGAGTTAATTAATTTGCGACCAAAGTGCTCACCCAAACTTAAAAATTTGATATTATTTCTTTCCATTATTTTATTATATTTAATCCTATATTAAGAAAATGTTATATATAGATATTATTCTTAAGGCCCTTTTTGGTGCATCGTATATGATAAGACCTGATAGTATCAGTCATGATGGTATAAGGTCTGATAGTATAGTATGAGGAACCCATTATATAACTTTTTTTATTATCCATTGTTTGATACGTGATATGATCGGCGACTGATAGAGGGTAAGGGGTGACTAGTGGGTGGTCGACGACAAACGGCGTATGGCAGAGGCGGCCGAAGGGTGGCGGGCTACTAGCAAAGGGTGGCTAACAACAGGAGGTAGGTGGCAGCGTGGCAATTGGTAGCTAAGATGGGCAACAACCGGCAGCTAAGACTTGTGGGTAGCTAGCTCCTACTAACAGTAGGTGAGGGTGGGGTGACCGTATGACATTATACTATTATATTTGACACTAAATATGTGATAAAAAATAGTTTTATAATATTAGTTAATACTATCAAACCTTATACTATGTATTAAACAGGACCTAAGCTCATGGCCTTAATGTTTTGGATCAACTTGCATAAGATAGTCACCAACAACATTATCCAATTAGGGGGTGTTTCATTTTTTTTTTTTGGGTACATCCCCATTATAGGTGTGTTTTCAAGGGGCATTATTTTGAATACGGGTGTAGAGTGGTGTTTTAAGTATAATATTAAAATTTATAAAATTTATGTATAATATGGTGTTTTTTTTTAATACAAATAGCTACGTAATGATTATATGCAATCTCAATTAAAAATTGATATTTTTCACACATAAATCGCTGCATAGCAATTTGTGTGATAAAATAATATTTTACTTTAGCTTATTCACAATTTAGATACACGCAAATTGCTATATATTAATTTTATTAAAAACTAATATCCTAAATCACTATGTAGTAATTTATATTGATGATCTATTAAAAAAAATTTATTTGATCTATTAAATCTGCACAAACTCATCACTTCAAGTTTGAGTTGGTTTGCCTCTCACAAATCACTAATGAGCGATTTATATATAAAAAAAATATCTCAGTCTAAATCTCTTTATAAATCCCATATGACACTGATATATAAAACGAACCCTCATTATATAAAAAAATAAATTCCCCCTGTTTTCGATCCAATTTAATTATTTGGAATTAGGTAAGAAAATAGTAGATAAAGGTTTACGAGGCAGTCAAAGGGTGTGCATCTTTAATTGTACTTTAGCCAAAGTATCTACCTCTATGGGATAGAATATGGATTTCTTTCTGTTTCTTTTGCTTTTTCAGATATGAAACATCCCTGATTAAGCCACCATTCCCTTTTCTCTTAGGCCATCTTCATAACCGTTTGATTTGAAGGTGTCAACTTGGCCTTTCTACTTTTTTTCCTTTCTAATTTTTTTCTTTGGTCAAAATCTTTACAATGGGTTTTTTTTTTTTATTTATTTATCCCCTTTGTCATTTTCTTCACAATCTGGCAAAAGATAGAAGAGGTACGCCTCTGGGCCTGTTGCACACATGTACTTGGTGATGTAGACAATCGTGCTTTTAATTTCCCAACTGCACTTGTCTGTATACGTATTTTTCTACAATAAAAAAAATACCAGTACGGCTGTGTTTGATTGATAAATGAAATTGTAAAATAAGAAAAAATATTCATAAATAAATTATATATACAAAACTGTACGTATAACTTATTATATTTATAAAAAATTTCTTCCTGTTTTTATCTCATAACCAAACACATCCAACAAATAATGACATAAACTATCTCAAAATTGGGATAATTAAACATATTGTTTTTACAAGGAGTTATTTGTAGATACTCGATAGATATTTAGGAATCAGTGTACAAATAATTAAAATTTTTAATTGCATTTCTTACTAATAATACAATAATGTGAATATAATAATATATGATAAGTTCTTGGGTAAATTACTGTAATTTCCCAAAAAATTTAATGTAAGTACTCTCATCACTTTTCTATTTTACAAAATTACATTAATCTATACTATATACGTTAATTATTTAATTTAAGTGATAAAAAAAAATAACATTTGACATATACATTATTATTAATGACAAAACATAATATTTTCATAATATCTGACTTATATATTGACTAAAATATCTTCTTTTTGTCATCAATTACAATTATATGTCTCATTTTCATGTGGTATAAAAAGTATTTTATGAATCGATATATTAAATATTATTAAAATATTATAATTTTATCATTAATAATTATATATACGTCATATGTTATCTTTTTTTATCACTTAAAATCATTAACCAATATCTATAAGGGAGATTGGTAGAATTTTAATAAATCTTATGATAGATTAGTGATAATTTTATAAAATAGAATAATGTCAAGTTAATTATACTACATTTCAGCGAAAATTAGTATAATTTTCTCTAAATTCTTTTATCGGATTCATTACGTATATATATAATTGAAACAAATAATTATTAGCACACCGTTTCATACTTTTTTTTATAAACAGATTCTCTGCTTACAAAATTAAAATCTTTACTTATTTATATATAATTTTATATGTATTGAAAAGAGTTTTTACCAACAAAATATACAAAGGTTCACCAATATACACACACACAAATACTATTACTCATTTTGAAATGTTGATATTTCTTAAAATAAAATATTATTATCGCCTTCAATCACTTCTCATGCCTTTCTTTTATTGGACAATCTGTTCAATCATGGGTCAATTGCAACAAACAATTTCTTGTCTCTCAAGCCTGGTTGGTTTATGTTAATAATGGAAAACAGAAAAGAAACGTTCAGTTATGAACATGTCATATATAGGACACTATACTATATAAGCACACATAGGATATCACACTCACCATCTGCCATTTTGGCAACATAAATAAAATACATAATACGTGCATGCCATGGGGCACGACCCAGGACCAAAACTAGCCGGCCACCCTTAATACAGAGTTTTGGCCCTTTTAGAACCACAACTTTAATTACTATATTATTTATTCGTCATTAAAAAAAATTAATTTCGATCAGGACAACCTTTTTTCAAATTATTATTTTATTATAGCGGTTTGCATTGTGATTGAATTTTTTTTTTTTATTAATGAAACAGAACGGAACAGTTACAGGTCGACTGATAAGAACAAAAGAAACAAACTGAAACAAAAATTTCTTTCATCTTGTTAAGAATATTAATAAGAAAACGAAAAGAAATTTTATTATTACTTTTTTAAAAACTTCATTTATAAAATTAAAATAAGCATAAAATAATTATTTGTTTCTTGGATAAAATTATTTATGCTCAGGGGAACAAAAAAATGAGCTATTTGATATGAAAAAACAAAAAAGAAGAAATAGTTGAGAACATGTCACATCAATTTGAGGCAAAAAGATTATTTCTGCCCCCAATAGTTTTCCATGAGGTCCTCATGAGCTTTTAAACTCTAAGTGCATGATAAAAGTGAGGATAAACTCCATCTAAAAAAAATAAGAATAAATTTTTCATAAATAAATTTTATTTATAAAATTATGCAGAAAATATATTTATGGAAATTTTACTTTTACTTTTATCTTCTAATCATACACATCTAGATTGAGTTCAATTCAAATTATTTATAAATAGAGTATATATATAAAATTACATATAAAACTTATTTATACATATATTTCTCCTACTTTTACACTCTAAATCCCCCAAAGGACATTATTTCCCCATCCCTCATTTCTTTTCACTCCTCTCATTACCAGTACAAGTGAAGAGTACAGAGATAAAAATTTTGCAGAGAAGAAAGGCAGGAAGAAAATTAACCTCGGCATGAAGCCAGTACAAGGTAGAAGCCTGTATGTGATCATATCATATGCTCTGTGAAGCTAAAAGTTGATGACATATGGAGCAATGGAGCTGTTGCTAATTTAAGTCATGGAAATGACTTGTGGCTTTGGATGAAAGCAATGACCCCAGAAGGAAGAAAATAATTCAGTGTTGACTTGCCTCTTCATTTATTGGGTAGGAGAAGACCTGATATTGATGTGAAACTCTTCACGGTGAGGTAGAAAAAAATGAGAAGGGTTTTCACCTGAGTTTCCCAGGTGATGTGGCTGAGAGTCCATTTTTTCCTCATTTCATTGAACTAGAAACTAGGCAAAAAGATCTTGTCACTGTCTTTCAAGTTTCATCACGTATATAATTTTCCAACCTTTCTTCGGTATTTTCTTTTTATTATTATTTTTTTCATTTAATCATAAGACCTATAGCCATTTAGTCTTGTGTATGTTCCTGCCACTGCAAATCACCTACGTAAGCTGTCCTTTCTTAAAGGTTAAGTTTGGCAATTGTGTACATCACAGTCACATTGTCTTTTCCCATATAAGAAGATATTTCCTTTTATTGGAAAAATTTTAGATCGAGGAAAAAACTTATTCCAGTCTAAGATCATGACATACCTTTAAATTTACTAACCATTTATAAAAATACTCAAAGATCATTTACAAACAGGTAAAAACTTAAAATCAAATACAAGTCATGATAATAAATGAGTAGAAGACCAATTAGATAAGCAAATCCTGAATGGCCCCATATAAGAAAATGCAACAAAAGGTACTATACTCTTAAATAAGTTATAATGATAGATTGCAGACAAAACAGAGCAAGTAAAAGGACTGGGAAAAGGAGATGTTTAACATTAATTTGACCAGTCACATGTGCATGATTCACTTCAAAGATGAAGTTCACAATCTCAATTATTGATGAGAAAATCAACTGCAGATGTTATAACAATTGTATAATCTGTATGTTGGTATTTATATTTTATAAAATCCAATACTGCTATTTTTCACATCAACAAAATTAATATTATTCACTTTACTTTTAAATTGCGCATTAAATTTTACAGAAGACAAATCCTTTTTAACATAAGAGTTCATTCATGTATCGAGTAAATTACCTGCCATGGCAAGTTTGTGCTACTTAAATTGTCTACGACAGTGGATAAAGTTGTACTGAGTTAAAAAACAAATTGCTTGTTATACGAGCCAAGTTACTTGGTACATGTACATACTTAGTACATGAAAAATCCTGTCTTGGGAAAACGACTTATACATGGTTAACATCACCCCTGATTTGGCAAGTCACCCCATAGGTAGAAATACTTCACCCTTCTTAGATTACTCTAAAGGGGAGCATTGCTTTTGTTCTTGGCTTCATCCAGGCACTCAAAACACAAAAGAAGGCACAAATATTTGCTCAGGTACATAGTGTTCCCTCAATTGATATGTTATCCAAGATGGATTAAGAGTTCATATTTAACTTGCTTAACATTTTTTTCATCCTTCACAGTGTTTGGATTAGTTTATTTTGAGTTCAAAATAAAATATAATCAAGAGTTTTATAAAAAAGATTCCATTCTAAACGAAAGTGTGTTCCAATTTTGTATGTTAGGAGCTTTCATTATCAATATCAGCTACTCCAATTGTTCATACTGCACATGAGAATTTTGTAAGTGGAAATATTATCCAGTCCATAGCATAAATTACAGAAGAATGTTCATAGTTTCAATGGAAAACAAGTACAGTCTGTTAGGTCTTGAGTCACTGGCATTTTAATTCCTCACTAGGCAGTGAAAAAACCAGCTTCAGGATGCCCTTTTGGTTCAATCCTCAGCTGTCACTGTTTTTGGACCAAACAGCAATAACTGGTATGCTACCCTACAATTTAGAGACATTCTTGTGCACACATTCATTTTGTACACACAGTTCAATTTATGTTGACAATTTCTTAAGGTGGAACCCCTAACTTAAATCTCTGGAATTGACTGCAATTATTATTGGTCCATTGTAGACATAAAATTTTCTACAGGATGCTTGTCTCAATCAAAGTATTGTTGTGACCATGTCATTAAAGGCATTACATTATGTTATGTAGACATAAAATTTTCTACATGTTATGTTGAACCGTATATCTCTTACATGGATGGTTTAACACTTAATTGCAGCAAGATATTCCCACAAATATTGAGAACAATCTCAATAATGACATACAACCACCAAAATTATAGGAAATACTAACTAAACAAGATTTAGGAGCATCAATGCATTGATGTAGAAGCTCAACTGTGTACATTATAGAGAGAAGGAATAACAGTATGTATTCATCTATAGTATAAATTGTAGTATGTGTTAATGAACATCAACACAAAATATCATAAAGTTCCAATAACAATATATGCGGCCAATGAAGAGATCCAATCAAACTAAATTCAGTGAAGTTTGACTGGACTTATGAAACGGAGAATATGTGAACATGTTTTTCCTGAGCAAGAGTACAACAATTATTATGCAAAAGGATTGTTGACCAAACACAAATTAAGGCCTAAAGGGACACTAATCTGTGCCTCTCCTCACAGGACCACTTTTCACATCCAGTCACGTGGGTAATACACTAAAACCTTACGGGACAAAAGAGCTAGATATAATTATTTTGATATGAAAACTCACCTATTGCAAGTGATAGCCAAAAGCCTCAAAGATACACATTAAACATGAGTGGCCCAAGAAAATATAGGATGACAGTACTAATACATAAAAGGAATGCAAAGGCAATTTGGTTTGTCAGATAAATACTGTCCTAGGTGAAGGAAGAAATGTACTAAATGTCTTGCATATGAAAAGTAGTATCATAATCATCAGAAATTGCATGGTTTAATCATCTTTCCATAAAGGCTAAAAGGGTACAACTCTCCAATTCAGTCTTTATGAAGGCCAGCTTCAGCTGGCAAATTCCTCTTAATATAGTAAAGGGTGTCTAGTAAAGCAATCAATTAAAATATTAAGAAGCAAAAGAAGTATTCCCTAAAGTATATGCCGTGGCTGTATATGATGGAAGGTGAAACAAACTGGAGCAAGCCAGGCTTCACTCTTAACTGGTCAAGCCTGTGTTAAAATTCCTAGGCAAAAGGCCAGGCTTTTTTCTAAGCCTAAGCCAAACCTATTTGAAAGTTTGGCTTGACCTAAAGCCTGTTTACAAAGCCTGCAACTTAAAATATTTTAAACAGCATCAGGCCAAGGAGGTTAAACACACGAAACCCATTCCTAAGCCTTCAAACAAGCTGCCATTATACAGGCCTCAAACAAGCCTAGGCCTGCTACCAAAAATCTGAAATTTGAAAAACCAATAAAAATTATATGAAGCATTCAAAAACCAATGAACCAGTATAACCAGTACCTGTTCACACAATTTGACAAGTTATTTTTTCTTTTTCCAATTCAAAATGACATCGAGACCTCATTTGGTCAAAAAATGGCAAGGTTCACAACCCTACTATCAGGAAAGATGGCCAAAGATATTACCTTGGCTGACAGAGCCAAGAACTACTAAACCTCTTACTCTTTTAGAAAGAGCATAGAGGTGATAAGCATGATGCAATAAGACACATAAGTATTTATAGTTGTCTTAAGAGTAAAAGGATCCTAGTCTAAGAAATGCAAGATTTGAGTGCTTTATAGTAGTCTTAAGAGTAAAAAAATTCCTAGTCTGAACAATGTGGGATGTGAGTATTCAATATTTCAACTCTACACTTAAATTGTTCCATACTTTTAAAAAATGTAAAGCATGTATGTATAAATTATAAAACTAACAAGAAGTTGTTGTGGTTTAGTGTTGAGATGGTCTGTCACTCATAAAGATCTTGTGTTTGAGTCTCTACTTACACAGTTTACAATTTTACGAGGGTCTAGTCTAGTAGGCTTCATAGGCCTTGCAGTGAATCCAGACCTAGCCTATTAAGATAAACAAGCTTTGAAACAAGCTTGAGTCTGGTCCAATTATGAAAGCTAGGGCTAGGCCTAGTGAGGTCAAATACAAACCAAGATATAGGCCTCTGACAGGTTACTTAGCCAATTTCCACCCCGATGGCTTGCCTCCCTTGAGAAAGGAGAACCTGGGCTCCTTGATGAGGAAAGGTGAAGAAACAACCATAGATAACAAAATGAAGAGTATGTCAGTTGTTTAAAAAAAGACTCTCTATCCCAGCATCTTTTTTTCTACAAAATAACTTTTCATCCAAGTTGATGTCATTTCTTAATTTAAACCTCTAATCTGTCTCTTCATAATTTTTGTATAAGGAAATATATAAGGACCTTACAAATCATTTGCGATGTTGGCTCAAAGCTTAGAAACATTAGAACTGTGTGCAAAGGGAAATATATGCACAATTTGATAACAAGTATGCACAAAATACTTCATATCATTACAGATAGTTCGCCTAATACAATAATGAGCATAGCCAAATTACAATCAGTACAATTTAAGATGTTTTTGAATTGCTAGTTGGACATGTTTAGAAGATCAAATGGAAGACAATCATAGGTTCAAAGTCGCTAGATTTTCTTTGTTAAACAACAAGGAGATCAATATAGTGCAAATGGAAAACATTACAGATATAACATCATCTTTGAGACTTCGGCTAATAACCTAAACTTTTGGTATATTTTGTTCAGAAAACAAATTACATTGATAACATTCATTGGTTCACTACAACATCTCTCTTTGACCGCAATAAGGAAAATAAGGAAAGAATCATCCAACCATGGTCCTCTTTCGTCCTCTTTGTCGCACTACAATAAGTGGTGAAGTATGAAACTTAAGTATGAAATCTTGAAATAATATCTTAATTTCAACTCAAACAAGAGGGAAGTTCATACCTTGGGCCAGCTTGTTCAATGTAGATGACCATTGCTTCGATGACTTGCGATATGCAGCAAGTATCCGATCCATCTGCCAAGGGAGATTATGGTATTATACTATGTGAGAAATTGATCACTTGTTCATTGTTTCTGTTTGATCAAGCAGAAAGCATATTCGAACAGAACAATCTTTGGTCCCTCATTAGAATCTTTGGCTCAGCTGGCATGAGATTTTTCTCAGCCTCTTTGGGCTCTTTAGAAGCCAAAGGCAACATGTAAGTTAGTTTCAGCTCTAGAGTATTGTTGATAAATGTCATGAAAGATTCAATAAATTTCACATTAGTTGTCACTTGTCAACTGTCTAACAACCCTCCTTCTGTTCATGCTTGACATTGTATATAATAATTGAAATTTGAAAAGAATGTGTTGTGTTTGAACTTTGAAGGGTAGTAAGAAATAAACCCTTCTCTCATTTCTGTGCCAGGAGTGTTCAACTAATTCTTTGCAAGTAATGCTGTTCACATCATACCATAGAAGTGTTCTAGCTTCTGGCCTTCTTTCAGCATTACCATAAAATCCATTCTCCTGAATCGCAAAACTTGCATTTATTCTTTTCACAAAATCTTAACCATTTCCACATATAGTCTTATTATTTACAGCTTCCTGGGAATTTCAGCCACTAATATTTGAAATTCCACTCAATTGTTATTTGAATTGCAATCATACTAATCTCAAGCTCATATTTTTCTTCTTCAAACCTAAACCTTCATATCAACAAACATAGGGACCCTAAGACCATATAAGCAAGAGTAGGGACAATCCTGTGTCTACTTGTCCTAGGCACATCTTTATCCAGATGCAGCATACAAGTTAGGACTGAGGGAAAAAGGACAAGTTGAATTACCACATTCCCACATGAAGAATGCATTGAAAGAAGGGCTCTTTCCAGAACATACAAATCAACAGCTTTATCTTCCGGTAGAGTTGAAGTGAAGCTCAAACCAAAGTCAATTAGGACCTGCACAAAATACACTTGATCTACTCTAAAACAGTTGTCTGATATTTTCCATATTACATAACTTAAGTAACATTTGTCCTAATGAGATATGAAAAGAAGAAAAGAACTCACCAACTGATTGGTACCACTCTTCAGCAACATATTTGATGTTGTTAAATCACCATGAACTAGGCCACCGTCATGCAATTTACCAATTGCATCCCCAACATGGGAAGCAATATCGTTGAGCCACTCTTCAACGACTCCATGCGACCCAAATTCAAGAAATACGTCTTTGAGGGAAGGGCCATCAACATATTCAAAAGTCAAAGTGTGCAACACTGGATCCACTGCATAGAGCACAGGAGTACAAACCCCAAGCCGTCTTGCTTTGGTCATGCACCTAGCCTCCTGGCCGAACAAATTGATTTGGTTGGTGCAAGGTAGCCTTTCAACATGATCAAAAGTACAGGACACAGTAATACAACAACAACAACAATGATGATGACGAATTGCATGTTGCCTTCGTGTTGCAATTCTACAAACAGGGGTTTATAGGCTCAAGATGGATTTTGGTCACTTTGTATTTAGTTTGGTTTTTTCACTCAAATCAACAATGAGTTGCTTCTAGGGTTTTGCTTCATATTAAACACAAATTACTTTTCTACCAAAAAAAAACATAAATCACTTTATTTCATAATTACTTTCAACTGAAATCAATTTTAAGATTATCAGGAATCAAGCTCACAAACGAAGAACCAAACACGCACTAAGTCTTTCTTTTTTCCACTAGGTAGAATCAATTACATGGATCAAACTATGTCACTGCATCCTATGACATTATAATCATAACAAACATAAAAGAGAATGGAACTTTTATTGTGATACTCACAGCATTTAAGCGCCTAAGGGTAAGCTTAGTATCCAAAGTCGGATGCCTGTACTTCTTCGAGAAGCGTTCCTTGACAACGGACTTCCTTCCCACAAAATTGGACTCAAAAACCCTCTTAAAAATGAACACCAAAATCAGCATAAGGATTTGCAAGTGAGATAATGAAGACACATGGAAATAATAATAATAGTAATAATCACAACAACAACAAAGTTGCTTCTAAAAATTCATGTATAGGGTGATGAGAAATGACATTGACATATATATATATATACTTACAGCTTCAGCACCTTGCTTCAACAGAATGAGAGAGCTTTGTTTTGCATCAGCTTCTGTCTCCTCCATACAAACAAAGGGGTGTGGCACTGGTAGTAAAATTCTTTCTTTTTGTTAACTTTGGAAAAATTGGGTATAGAAATGGTAAAGTTGGGATTTTGATTTGAGTGAAACGATATTCATGTCAACAGAATTAATAGAGAATGAAAATATGAAGGAATTTGAAGCACTTACCTACTGCTGCTTGGTGACCGGAAAAGGAACAGCTGAACTTGCAACAACACACACTCCTGATTCTGTGGAGGCTATATATATATGTTTTTTAAATAAAGAATTATTTTCTGCAAATAGTTGCATATATTATTTTGTTTCTTAAAATCATAAGGGTACGAGTGGGTTTAGAGTGGCTTTTGAAAAAAATATTTACGTAATTTTTTTATTTTAGAAAAAAAATATTTTTTGTATTTGAATAGATAATCCGAAAAGTATTTTTAATTATTAAAATTATTTATAAATATATTTAGATAAATAAAAATATATTTTTTAGTACCAAATTATATGAAAAGATAAAAATTTAACGGTGTAAAAACATTAATAAGACATTTTGTTGGTAATGGATCCTTACTATTTCTGAATTCTTACATTACTATTTCATTTTCTTGAGTGGATTCCTTCCAACTTGAGTATCATGTATGTGGAAGAGGAAATTGTAGTTCTAGTCTTGCTAATACTTCCATAAAAACTCTAGTATCATGGACAACACATTTCTAACTAAGTCATGCAATACATATTCAAATCACGCATAGTCAATATACTAGTCTTGATATATTCTTTTCTGCAGGTGAAAGATGTGTGTTTATCAGTAAGTACATGGTTAGCTATGTAAGTGTCATCTATGGCTTTAATGTAATTCTTAACATGAGAACAATATTATCCTCCCTAATATGATCATGGGTATCTCTAAGTAAAATAAATAAAAGTGAGTATATCTTGAAAAATAATAAAGCCCATGACAAAGTTGTAGTATAAGCTTATCGAAGATGTGTAAGAGTGTGATTGTGAGAAGTGAGAAGGGAGGAATTTTTAAGTGTTTAACAATAAACAGGGTTGTAATTATAAAAAATACGAGAGATAATTTTGAAATATAATTTTATTAAAAATTACTTTTACTTCTAAATTTTTTAGGAATTGGGTGTTACTAGCTTAAGAAAAAAAAAAAAGAAAGATGGGAGGACCAGTTTTTTAATTTGAAGGTTTTTTTTAAGAAAGTCAATCCAAATACTCAAAAAAAGAAATTGTAGTGCTTTTTTTCAGAAAAAATAATCCAAGCGTAGTCACATTCAATTCAGTCATTAAAATAAAGAAAAAAAATACTAATTCAATTCTTGAAATTGTAAAAGATTACTTAATTTATTTTTTCGATGATTTAAGTTAATCTTTAAATAAATTATCTTGGATTTCTTCACAAGTTTGATTTAGCACAAAACTTATATCAAGTTCTTTATCTCCATTTTTATCCATTTCACCAATCAAATCATGACATGTGATTTTTTTTATGAGTGCATATTTTAAATTTTAAATTACTCATTTCAATAAAAAATAAAAGAAAGGAAAAACACTTGTTATGATTTGATCCATGAAATGGAGGTAAAGAACTTATGTAAGTTTTGTCTTTTGATTTAAAAGAGAAATGATGGAAAGGGTCATGTTTTGGCATTTTGCATTTACTTTTTAAGAGGGAAGTGTTTTGAGATTTTTGTTAACCTCTCAAGACCCTCCCTTACACTCGTTTTAGGGTTGCTAATGAGATTACAATGTGATTTAATACTGTATTTAATGAAAAGTTTACATTAATGATGTCAAAAAAATTTATAGAATAAACATAAAATCAGAATTTGTGGCAAAAAAATTTGAGATTCGAGAAAAAAATTTATTATCTAAATAGAAAATGTTTTAAATAAAAATAAGAAAAAATTTTAAAATATTTTTAAATAAAATTATAAATCCTCTATTTTATTTTCCTTATCACTTTTGTACTCACAAATAAGGATAAAGTAAATCTTTCTTCTCCTTTTATGCATAATTAATATTTTTTATTACATAATTAAATCCGTTATTTTGATTGTTTTACTTTTGATAGTAGGGGGCGTTTATGCCAACCTGCTAACCCGGCTAGATTCAAAATTCATTGAGTCAGGTTCGATTTGATCTGATGCTCTTTTTGAGTCAGGTTTGAACCATGTTTCGGGTCGATCTCACCCGTTTTGAAGTCAAAAAATCTTTTATATCTATTTTTTTATAACAATTAGTGATAAATTATAAAATTTATAGTTCAATTAGTATATTTTAAATAACTTAATATTATTTTAATGGTTATATAGTTTATTTTGAAATATATATATCAAAATAACCCTTAGATTTTATTTTTTATTTGTAAAATTTATAACATTACCATATACAATGTCAAAATCTTTGTAAATTATTTAAAAATTAGATTGATTCGGCCATTAATTAGTCCCAATCTAAAATTCAAGTCGAATTCAAATTTGATAAAACCTGACTCAACTCGTTTTTTTGTACACCCCTCCTTTTGTGGTATAAAGGGGGAAAGGAAGAAAAGGAGGGGGGAAAAAGTTGCTAGTGACAGTAACTAATTGAACCTATTTCAGTCGCATTGGTTAATTTCAAGGCAAGAGCAAGAACACCATGGCTTTCCAAACAGGGTTTTTGTAATCCATCCATTTCCAACTCCAAAGGCAGCCAGAGACATATAACCGAACCTGTGTGTTGGTAGTCCTGTTATATCAGTCGCTGCTTCACTTCCCTTTTCACGGTACCCTTCTTCTTCTTCTTCTTCTTCCACTTTGCATATATTTGTTCCTCAAATTCGATGCTATCTGATTTATATGCTCTTGAGATTTGTTGCTACACCTGCATACTGTCTTTTATTTTATTTTATTTTATTTTTTCACTCCCTAACCCAAAGACTTTATTTTTATTTTTTTTTAAGTTGATATAATTTCTTGTTGCTGCAAATTTATCAGGGCTTGTGGGTTTCTGATAATTTCAATGGAAATTCTGTGTTTTTTATGGTACCCTTTTGTACGTTAACAGGGGTTTTTGTGAATACCATGAAGAGGACAATGCCATGGACTGATGATGATGATGATGACGACGACTCGGATGAGTCAGAGGCTGAGGAGCATGATGATAGTGAAACCAAAACCAGTGGGAAGAATTCCAAAGGTAATTTCACGTACCAACACCCTTTCTTCATCTGAAGATTTCCTATTGTCACTTGGGAGAACTTACTTGCTGAATGTGTGTGTTAGGTTCTTCCTTTTTAGAATTAATCCTAGACAGAATTGATTACGTCAAAATTGAGTTAGTTAGATTTGATTTTAAAGTAAAGTGATTTATGTTTGGAAATTTATGTAAGACTGTTTATGACTGAAAGCAATAAATTTTCACTTCTTCCTATATCAATTTGAGAGGCAAGAATTGTTTTTAATCTATGACAACCACAGATGATGAAAAAATTAGCAGAACCGATTTTGCCAAAATCAATTTGAAACCCCCCCCCCCCCCCCCCCCCCCAAAACTCAAATCCAAACACACTAGAAGTCTGCTTGAATGCAGGAAAAGAAAAAGTTAGCAGGTTTTGTTGATAAAACTAAATTTCATGAGTGAATAATAGATAGTAATAGTATCCTGACCAAATTGACCTGTTAGAGTCCAAAGAGGGGAGAAAAGCAGATCCTCTGATGTTCTCTCTTTCTTCTTATTTGTTTACGAAAAATGAAATTTTATTGGAAAACTAGGTCCGATAAGGATAAAATATTCTCACAAAGATACAAAAATAACAACTAAGTCCTATAAGGATAAACTGTGGTACAAAGCCTACCAATCCCTTTGTATAATGCCTGAAGGAACACCACTAAATAGACCATAAGTAGAGCACTAAGGGATGCCAGAAAAGTGATGTGTAATTCTTATATGTTCAACAACAAAAAACAGAATCATTAAAAATTATAGCATTCCTTTTCAACTAGATACACAAATGCACAATGAAAACCTCGGATTTGCGTAGGTTCTTAGCTTCTTTACAAGAGCCAAAACCTTCTAATGAGGAGAAACTGATGGTACTCCATAGAGCAAACTCATAACTCTCCGGTGATTCCAAAAAGCCTCTTCCAAAGATATCTCGCCGTAGCGCAATGCAGAAAGAGAACACCCCCCCCCCCTATCCTCTCTCTCTTTCCCTCTCTCTTTCTTCTCTCTTCAATTTGAATTCTAAACCACACATATACTCATAGTAGCGGATAGTAGGGGGAGATTCAGATTTCCAAATGGGTTTAGCTTTCATTTAACGTCACCAGTTCATGTTAAATGCTCAGTGTTGATCTGATTCTCTTTTAAATTCTCACTGTTGATCATGTTAGATAACTTTAAGTTCCCTTTTAACTGCTCACCGCTTATCATGTTGATGTCATCAAGTTACCTTTTAATTTCTCACCATCCATCATGTTTTTATTGTCATGGACGGTTGAGATTATTTAACATGAGCTGATCATGTTAAATGGGTACATGGGTGGATTTGCTTCTGTCTAATACTATCCTAGTTCCTTGAGCAATGACTATGCATCAGTGCATATTATGATTATTCACAAAATTTTGTGTATTTTGTGCTTTGGGACAGTTTAATAAATATCTCAACAGATAGCATCTACTTTGTATCTCATGTTGTTATAGTCTTACAGATATTTTGTTTCATGACTAGAATGTGGTTTCACGCTCATCCTACCTATGAAACTTTGATATACGTTCTTTTGGGTTTTGATTGGAATATTTCTGAATTTCATACTTGGGAGGGTGAAACTATCCCTTGGTAAAATCACACTGATGAACCACTTCAATTATAGAACAATTAACTAAATACCATTTCATGGTTGGCATCTGATAGACTAGAAGTTCTGGCTAAAGTTCAAAAATAATTGAAAGATAATATTATGGAAAAGAGGCAACACAATTTGATGATGCCTAATCATAGAAGAGGTGTTTATTTCTCCTTGTTCTGGTGGATATTGATTCTTGATGCGGATGCAGTTGTTGAGAATCAAACCTGTCCCCAGCTTGAGTTGGTGCGAGAGGTGTTTGTTGAGTATCAAGCACTATATGATTAGAGGAGTTGATTCTGAGAATTTCTGATTTATACACATGCCTAACAAGAATTGACTGTTACAAGTATATAATTAATTATGCTAAGTGTAGCAATTTTCATCTTCACAGAAATTCTAGCGAAAGATTGTTTAGCATTTAGAATAATAGATATTTTCTGGAAAACTGACATGGGACACAGAGTTGTTTGTCATTCACACAATATATTATTCTGACTTGACTACATTTATTTGGTGACTAGTGTTAGTTCATGAAACTGTGAAAAGATCTTAGCTTCCGGAACCCATATTATGATTGCTTCATAATATGTTGCTTTTAAAGTTTGACATCTTGAAACTTTGCTCACCATTTCTATTGCTATATGATTTTTCTTTACTAGTTTTGTGATCTTCATGTCTACAGGTAAATCTACAAAGCAGAAACGTGCTGTAATTGACTTTGAAGCCCTGAAGCGACATGGATATATAGGTGGACCTTCAGTCTTAAAGGTTCCTCAACCCAAAGAAGATGACACAAAGAAGGATTGGTCCTGGTCCACCGGAAAAGAAAAGCGCGGCGACAAGGGTGTGGAAGAATCATACGAACAGCGACAGAAAATGAGAGAGGCTATTTCGCTAGGAGAGCAGCTGCCAACTGCTCAGACTAGGGATGAGAAGAAGAATCTTTCCTTCTCTCGGAAGGAAAAGAGGAAAAGAGAGCTTGGTCAGGCAAGTAGAGGGAAAAACTATGTTGAAGAAGAGAAGAGGCTGTTGAGGGAGAGTGGCATCTATTCTGGTTTTGAAGCTTGATTTGTGAGACTAGATATCCACTTCATCTTGTAGAAAGGCACTATGACATGCGGTTTTCTTGTACTGAAAAGATTTGTTTGTAAAAGTGATTTATGGTGGATTAAGTGTGCGTTTGGATGTGATTGTTTTGGGTAGAAATCACAATTTTCGGGGAAAAAATTATTTTTTATATATTTAAATGATTTTTTAAAAATAATCAGAATACTAAAAAAAATTTGTATTCAGTTTTTTTAGAAGATAAAAATAATAGCTTTTGAAAGGAAAAAGAAAATATTTTTATCTTTTTTAGTAATACATAAAATTTAAGATTTATGATCACTCTTTCAAAAAGTTGAAACAAACACACTTTAGAACTAAGGATAAGAATGGGGGTAATCTTACTTGACAAGTTTGATTTATTATTATTTTTATTTGTAATGGAGTTATAATGTGTGGAAAATACAAATATTTCAAAAAATAAAAATAATTAGCGCAGAATTGATAAAAACCAATTGACGCTTTTATTGTGATTATTAGATTCTTTAAGACTTAAATGTCATCTATATTGGTATCTGCTCTTAGGTGGTCCTTTTTCTTCCAAGCTACGTTAGTCTCGCACCTCTAATGCAACCAAGAAAATGATTCCAGCATAAACAACTCATTTCATTTGGGAAGTTATAAGCCATTACATGATGCAACATACGCATAAACAAATCAAATTTCTGATACGCATTGGGCTTGGCCCCAAATATTATTTGATTCCCCTTTACCAAGCCACAAACCCCTCAGGCATTATAATTTTGTTTAAAATATTACCTTAGTTTATTTTTATGCAACAAAATGAATTTAAATTTAATATACTGACACAGGGTAGAAATTTTATATTGTTTATATTATCATCTATTCAGGCTTCTTTTTGTAAGACTTATAAAGTAATGAATGATTGAATCCAACTCTTTTAATGATGTAGAAATATACGATTGAATATTTGTATAATTCTTTTTCACTGGTAGTATATATAAATTAAATCCAAAATCTAAAGAAGTTTGAAAACTAGTACACGGGACATTATATTGCTTGGATTTTGGACACGTTAACCAACACTATGCAACAATTCACCTATTCCTTTTTTCCTGCAATTGTTTGTACCCTTTATTCACCAAGACAGAAATTAAATGGTCCTTAGATTTGTTGTATGGTTCCCATTATGACACAAGCGAAATCATCAGAGAAGAAAATAGAAATGGAGAGATCTATCAAGGGAAAACTGATGCAACTTCCAGCTTTGTTATTAATGGTTTGAGGAATTACTTGCATTATCGTAAAGTATATTACATTTTCTTGTAACTCTCGGATCAGAGGTTGTTAAACAAGCAATCAGCTTCCAGCTTCCAAATGTTGGTTGTTCATCTGTCTACCAATAACTGGCAATGTAGAAGCTCAAATGGCTAAATCTTGGCAGAAATATGTTACCAATTGTGTATGATTTTATTGATCCTGCCCAAACACAAAATTATCAAGATGTTTAGTAGTGCTAAATAGAAAATTGCCAAGATTAGTGATGACTTTACAACAACAACTAAGCCTTGTCCCACTAAATTGAGTAAGCTACATAGATCAAATGACACCATTTTGTTCTATCATTTATGTTTATCATATACATATGTTTAACCGACTGATGTCTAAATCCCTTCTAAATGTCAATGGGTTTAGAAGATTACTAATGACTTCAGAAGAACAAAATAGAAGATTGCCAAAATTACTGACGGCTTTAGAGGCATGGAACACAAGAAACAGGGACACACAGCAAATCAAGTGTGATATGAGGATAAAATAATCAGCAAACAAAATTCAGCAAAATAAACTAAGTTGTTCAGTGTCAAGTTAAAGAAACTTTATTAACAAAGTTAGTAATGCCCGAGAATAAAATAATCAGAAAATGGTAGTTCAGTAAATGAATGTGGCAGAAGGATCATGGCTTGCGTGCCAAGGTCAGCTTTTTTGAGTTGGTAGAAAATGAGAATGAGGGGGAAAATATGATGTATTTGAACAGAAAGTCCAAATAATTTTGTCATTTTTCATCTGCATTTCATTAATATTAACATCAATTTTTCACCTTTTTTTCATTTTTGCACGTAACACGTTCAAACAAACAAATCCTAAAGTATTAAAAGTCATACGCACATAAAGCAGGAAACATCAAAATAAAAATAAGGAGAATATACATATAAATAGGAATTAAACTTTGATGCACTATCATCCAATAATGGATTACCACATGCCCACGTAAGTAAACAAAGTTCACTTTTACACACTACTCGATAAGTCATCCAAATTATGTATTGTTGTGTCCATAGTTTTTAGAACCAAATCGGTGATTGACTCGGTCAAAGCACTAGGTCACCAGGTCACTGGTTCAACCAGTGAGTCCTTGGTTAAACCGATTAAACCAAATTTAATTAAACCCACATATAAAAATACAATTGAATGCGATTAAACAAGTAATATATATAAATAATGAAGTTGAGAATAACAAGCGTTGTACCACTTAGATGACCTGTGTTCGAACCCCTATGATGGAATTTTTTGTAAGCAATTTCAAAAATTCCTTGCAGGCTGGTTCACTTGCGGGTCATCCATTGGCTCTCTGACTGGTTCAACGTGAACCAGCCAGTTCCCACCGGGTGTTGACCAATTTGACCGGTTCAAATACTTGAAAGGTCCAATTAGTGAACCAAACTAGTCTAGCAGCCAATTTACCAGTTTCAGGTCCAAACTAGCCAGTTTGATCTGGTTTTTAAAACTATGGTGGTGTCAATAAATATGGTTGACTCTTACACCCATTACTTGAAAAATCATGTAAATAGAAGGATCTGATTGGATGATAGTATAAGAAATTGTTTACACTCTCGGTGCATCAAAATATGAGATTTATTTTGATGCACCAGCAATATAAGAAACCTTTATATATGATGTTCTGAAATATAGAAGTCCCATCCTATAGCTAGTACAACCAGGGAATGACCAATGTGAATAATAATAGTAAGGGTAACTAACTAACCTTTACACTGAAAAGAACACTCCCATCCGAAACCTGTTCACCCACTGTAACTTGAAGTCCATGCACAAAGCCAGAAGATGGTGCCTTTACAACATGCTAGAGAGAGTACAGAATGTTGTTAGTTACAATTTCCTGAATAGATAAACGAAGAAGACACAGAGAGGAGTTTCCATCATTTAAGAAGCAACTGTACACACCTCCATCTTCATTGCTTCTAACACCAACACAGGTTGACCTTCCTCTACTCTCGTCTCGTTCTTCACCAGAACCTTAACCACCAAGCCTGCCATGGGTGCCACAACAGTTCCTTGAGGGTGGGCTGATGTCTCAAATTTGGGTTTATGTTGGGATTCTTCATCCTCAGACAAATCAAGACCTAGTTTCTCTCTGAAATAATGATGGCAGGACCCTTGCCAAATATGAATATGCCTTATTTGGCCCTGAATCCCAAGAACAACTATATTAGCTTTATTACTACCAAATTTATTCACATTCAGTCCAGAATCATGTACATAGAGGAAGACATCTACCTTTGAGTAAACAGCTAGATTAACATCATTGGTAACACCACCAACTTCAACTCTAAAATACTGATCATCTACGCACGTTGCTCTGACTTCAAAAGCGGGAGATCCTTGCTCTTCTGACTGGAAGTATAAACATCATCTTTAGACAAATGTCAAAATTTGAAAACTAGAGAACTTGTGCACAATTTAACAGACAAAAGAAAAAATTCACTCTTATAGATGCTATACTTAAATGTTACCTCAATCAGGTATCTCCCATCAGGTTGATGAGTGATAGTAAGCTTCAAGATCTTTGAGTCAGCACTGCTATATTCATTATCCCACTCAAGTTCTATTGTATGCTTGGCTTGATGATGGACTCTAAAAGGCGGAGTAGCATACCATATAGGGTGTAAGCCGCTGGCCCCTGAACATACTGACAGATGTAGATACCGAGGGAATTTACAAAATCAACTTAGAATATTACACAGCAGGAGTGAGACAATTTACCAGGAGGGTTTCTTGCCAATATGAAATGCTCTTTCTCAATGAGACATGCAGCAACAAGTGACGCACTATGTTTGGCAGCTTCATATGCTTCTTTAGAATTGGTAAGATCAACAAAGAGGTCTTCTTTGTAGTTATCAATAAAATGAGTCTCGACATTGCCACTTTCAAATGCCCAATGACTAGCAAGCTTTTGAAGGAAGTTGATATTGGTTGGTAAACCCGCAACCTGTAGAAGATATAAGCAATTTAAACATGGAGAAAAAAACTCTCAACTTATAATTACTTGAATTTTCTTTCCAAGGGGGACGGGTGCGAAATGTTAAGTTTTGTAGGTGTTTACACATTCTATATCACCTCATCATGTCCACCCTTGGCCCCAAAGGCAACAAATAGAGGATCTAAAAAGTACAAGTCACAGAACATCTCAATACTAAAAAGGTTCAATATACTGAAAAAGCCACAACCACAGTCATAATAACTTAACAGTTCACTACAGCAAAGGAAATAAAAAAAAATAAAAAATCAGTCTACCTGAAACTTTGACAAACAATCCTTCAGTTTGACCAAGGCGGCAGCACGGTTTTGTCCCCACACCACAAGCTTAGCAATCATTGGATCATAGTGCATGCTAACAGTGTCCCCTTCTTTAACTCCAGTCTCCACACGCACTGCCAAAATGGCAGAATTTCAGAAATGAAACAAAAGAGGCCCACAAATCTATCTTGAAGTTACATGTTCTTCCAACCGGAGAAAGTGAGGGCTAAATTTCCTAATCCTAGGAAATATGTTTTTGGTAGGTTTCAATATGATTTTGGTCCTTGAAAAATAAGCGAAGTTTGGTTTTGGTTACTGAAAAAATTTACATTTGGTTTTGGTCCAAATACTTCTAAAACTGCTTGGTTGTCGTCCCTGTCAGGTATGACTGCTAGCTGACATGTAAAATTGAATGACATAATCATTTGTTAGTGAGTTCAGCATCAGCATATAACACAAAGATTCAAACGACATGAATTAAAACCAAATAATTTTAGAAATATTTGAACCAAAACCTAATAAAAAAATCTTCAAGGACCAAAATCAAAATTTGCTTAGTTTTTAGGGACCAAAAACATATTTAAGTTCTTTTATATAACTGACCTGCAGATGAGTCTGGAACACGATAATGATGCAGAACTCCAGTCGCTGGAAGAAATCCCTTTGGAACATTTTCAGCATAGATTCGAGCTTCGAAAGCATGACCTGCCATCATAACAAAGAACTAATTATAGAGAAACTTAGTCTCTGCATAATAGATGAAAATTCACAAATATCCTTGCACTAGTGTAATAAATAATTGACAAGCTCAAAATTATTAGCTATTGGCTTATAACAATTTCATATATGTTATTTATTTTCACACATGCCTCATTATTGGGAAAAATTTACAGGATGTCATAACCTTTGCCAGCAATTAGTCATGAATGGGAGCAACCTGATATGAAAAGAATCATCACCTGACATGGGTATTTGTGATTGACTCAATGGGAGGATTTCTCCGTTAGCAACATGGATCTGCCATTCAACAAGATCTTGACCAACAATCATCTCTGTGACAGGATGCTCAACCTGTATACATGCCCCAGGTCATTCTTTTGCAAACCTTAATTTTAAGACAAAGGACAATAAAAGCTAATCGAAGCACCTGAAGACGAGTATTCATCTCCATAAAGTAAAACTGGCCAGAGACTGTATCAACTATAAACTCCACAGTCCCAGCATTGTGATAATTGACTGCCTTCAGGCATCAGAAAAAAGACATGAAATCAGGAGACGATATTAAATGAAATGAAGATATAGATATGGCCTAAATATAAAGAAACTCTTCCCCATCTCTTCAAAAATGTTTCAATAAAATACTTATTATGGTTTAAAATTCTAATCATTATGAAAAAAAAAATATCCATAAATTTAGCACAAAGAAATCCACATAATCAGATAAATAATCCCAAAAATAAATTAGTAGATATGTAAATATTAAGTATGAATTTGATAATAAAAGGACCTTACCTTAGCTGCAGAAACAGCAGCCTCACCCAAGTGTGCTCGAAAATCAGTAGAAACATTTGGCTGCAGATACATTGTTACAAGTTCACAACAACAAAGTTAAAAAATATGTGTGTATGTTGATTAATTTTGTGGGCTTTGAAAGTAAGCCTTACAGCCGGAGCTTCTTCAATTATTTTTTGATGTCTTCTCTGCACACTGCAATCTCTCTCATACAAATGCACAACATTCCCATGCTTGTCCCCAAATATCTACAATGTCAAACAGAAGAGTATCAGTAATGAACTCGCCAAACAGACATGGACATGTTTTCATTGGTGGCCGCTGTTTAAATTCCATAATCCCAGTGAAATTCTTGAAAAGTCTCACTGAAGCACTAATTATTTTTCGGAAGAAAAGTAAGCAGCTAATGAAGCTTCCAGGAGATATGTGAAGCAAGGCTTAAAAAATCAGTTTAAATACCTGGACTTCTATGTGCCTTGGCCGTGTAATATACTTCTCCAGCAGTATGGTGTTGACACCAAAGGAAGCAGCTGCCTCACGTTGTGCTGCTAAGAACGATTCAACAAATTCATCTGGAGTGTACACAATCCTCATACCCTACAATATTTACATGGTCCAAATTTCATCAGAATGAGATTTTAAAGCTCACAAGTGACAAAGACTCTCTTTGATTTTCTATTTCTCATCTGTTTTCACCATGAAAGGAATCTGTAATTCTCATATTAAATTTTCGACTCTTAAAATGCAGAAACCTTCAATAGTCGTTGCACATTCTCATCATGATGCATTCTGTTATCACCAATAGGTGGAGAATTAGAAGACAAGGGTCCATGGTATCATAATTATAGTATGAAATCAGTAACTTAAGACCAGCACAATCAATTTGAGAACCATAGAACATGGTGGAAACCCAAATTGAATCAGACAAAATGCTTAAGGCAACACATTTTACAAATAGGGCAAACACATTCACTACTAATTGTCATCCAACACATAAAGTAAATCAATTACAAAAGAAACAAGAGTGCCACAACCCTGCATTAAGGATCACAAAATGTAATAACTTGCATGAGAATAAATATCAAGGTACCATCCACCTTTCCTCCACCTCCATGAGTTGGCTTTATCAAGATCGGATACCCTATCTTGTCAGCTTCTGACTTCATTTTATCAATATCCTGTTCATTTCCATGGTATCCGGGCACGAGTGGTACCCCTGCAGCCCCCATTATTCTCTTTGATGCACTGATGGATGTATAAAAACATTGATCAGATGAAGATGCTTTATAATGTATCCCAGACAGATTAAAGGTAAAGCATGCCCAACTGATTCTCACTAGTCTTGGTCAAGTAAAGATACCCTTGAAAGATCGTCTGTATGATAAAGGAAGAAGGCAATCCCTTGAAAATCCTAAAGATATCATTCCCTCTAACCCACCTGGACTTTGGTTACTCTGTAAGATAGTGCTAGCCTGGAAATGATTTCAAATTTCATATCCATGGCTAATTAAAAGTCATTGAGATGATGACCATACAAACATTATTTAGTAACTAGTAACCAATATTTACCCTGTGCTAATATGAGGGCATTATTAGTAGTAACTAGTAATAAAGACTTCCAAGTTTTCAGCATTCATCTCTAATATGGCAACCCTTAAGCATATCCAAGTTAAAGAACAAACTTCAAAATAGCAAATGTGGCTGTGATTCCAAACAAGGCAAGAATGAGTGGAAGGAAGGTAACCAGCACTGTATCATACCTCTTGTCACCCATATCCCGGATGGCAGATGCAGGAGGCCCAATAAAAGTAAGACCCTTATCTTCACAAATCTGTGCAAAGTTGGCGCTTTCAGACAGGAATCCATATCCAGGGTGGATGGCCTAATCACCAAAAGAACGCATGGTTTATGAATTGCAGAAAATATGGAGTTCAGACAATGTGGATTGGTAGTTGCATCAACAAAAAAAACAATTAATCTACACTACTAATTAATGTCCCACATCAACTGCTTACATCCTGTCAAATTTCATGCCCAGGTTTCCCCTGTCATTTATTTATATTTACAAACACTATTTCAAATGACTATCCCAAATCCACCACTGCAATCTCAAAACTTAACCAAAGGCCCCATTTTGCCATTCCAATTGACAAGGTTACAAAAACAGCTCTTAGTCAATTTACCATTAAAAACAAAAATATGATTACTGTCCATCAATCCGCTAGCACTACTAACAATTACACCATCAATCATAAAAACACACACACACACACAAATATCAAGATCACCATTGCAGACAATATAGAATATGAAATAGTTAGTATACCCATCAATTAGCTAAGTGCATCAAAAGCCGTTGAAAATTCAAATGCAGCCGCATGCTACAACTTATAACCGAGTGGAAATTAATCCCGCCGAAAAGATTATTATTATTATTATTATTATATTATGCTTTGGGGGGAAAATATTATTACAGTAAGTAACTCTCGCTTTAAACAAAAAGAAAAAAAGAACTGACTATTTTATAATTCTAATTAAAAAATTAGACTTTAATTTGTATATACTAGCATAGTAAAATTATTTTAAACATACATCTAATCATGTATTATCACATAAAAAAAATTATTTTATCCAAACCACCCACTTCTTTAAAAGGATAACAAAACATAAGCATATAATTGAAGGACATCATGAATCTCTTCTACACCATCAATTTATCAAAATTAAACAAAAAAATTTATCTCCCCATAAATTTACATGATTAAAAAGATAAACGAGATTAATTCTGACAGAAGGGTAAAAAGTTTTATATTAACATCAAGTCATCACTTATACGCCATTAAATGTGTGATTTTCTATTTCAATAATAAGTTAAACACTTTTATTTACGTGGAAATACCATGTAATCCATTTCTTATAACAATAAAAATAAGCTCAATCAAACGCTCTGTGTTCTTTTTTTTTTGACAATTTTTTTCCCTCATTTTTGCGGTCATATAGGCACAGTGATGAGGCAAGTGAAGTAATGAAGGAGTTTGTTTGAACCTGAGCGCCGGAACGCAAGGCAGCATCAACAATGGAGGGCCCACTGAGGTAACTGAAGCGGGCCTGGGCCGGCCCAACCCGGATGGCCTCATCGGCGGAGCTGACGTGGAGGGCGTCCTTATCGGCGTCGCTGTAGATAGCCACTGTTCGAATCCCGAGCCTCTTCGCTGTCCTCATGATCCTGCATGCTATTTCGCCTCTGTTCGCTATCAGAACCTTCTCTATGCGCTGCTGATTCTTCTGAATCGAAGAAGCTGCTTCGTTCCCTGCATAGGAGGAAGAGGAAGAGGAAGAGAAGGGTCGGTTGTGGAAGAAGGGCCTTGTGGTTGTGGTGGTGAGTCTTCTGCGGAAGAAGATGAAGGAAGCCATGGACGCCATGGTTTTGGACTTGGATTGAAGCAATCAATGATCAATGAACCAATATGATAAGAATGAATCAATAATAAATATATACTTCGAAGAAGAGGAAGGATGATAAAGGACGCTATTTTGGTCATTTTCGGTAATGACTACATGCATGTTCGGATTTGGGAGTTCCCTTACTTAATATTAATAATAATAATAATAATTAAGCCACTAAAATTGGCCGAGCAACAAGGGGTTTGAATTGTATGAATACGGATTAGGTTTATATCTTTTTGCAGGTAATTTAATTTCGAAAGTATAAAAAAAAAATATATTGAAAAAAATTAATATAGTATAAGAAATCTATTATATAGGTTTTTATCATATTCAGTGTTTGGTGTATCACGTAATCAATGGTAGACGAGCGAGAGGCAATCGGAGACTAGCAACTGGCGGTGGGTGGACGAGGGGCCGCAACCAATGGTGGGGAGGTGGCAACCATTGACAATCGAATGGGAGGCGTGTACTAATGCAAAAGAGTAAAATAGAGTTAATTTGGGATTGATTAGTAAAAATAATATTATTAAGTATAATGAAACCTCTTAAGACCCAATAACTAAATCATTTAGTTATATGATAAAAATAGTTGGCCCACATAATATTATATTATGATAAATGACACCAAACATATGATAAAAATGAGCTTTGTAATGTTAGATAATCAAATTAGGTTTTATCCTATGTATTAATGTCCATGGCTTTTAGGGCATACGATTAGAATCAAATCTCTCATCCAACACATGGTCAATTCCTCCTAAGGGAATTCAAATGCTCGAATGAGATTATATCTAATAGAAGAATATATATGGCAAACCCCCAAAAAAATAAAAAGTCAAACTTGTCTTGATAATGTGATAATATGTAATTAGATGATTGTGTAAAAAAATTAAAATATCAATACATTAAAATTCAAAATTAAACTCCATTTTTTATATATTAACTAAATAAATTTATAAAAAATTTATAATTAATTTTTTATTTTAAGAATAGTTTAAACATATTAATAATAAAAAAAATTAATTAATTAAACACTAGAGATTAAATAAAAGTAATTTAATAAATTTATTTGTTATCAAATTTTGATTTTGAATTTCTTAATTTTTATACAAATAACTTAAATGACAAATAATAAAACAATTAGAATTTCAATTATCAATATATATATATAAATTCTTACTCGGATTTACTAATAATATAATCAAATTTCAATTATTAATAGGTAAATTCTTGCATATAAAATTTAAAATTATATTTTAAAATATTTAATTTTAATTTTAATAATTTGTATAGAATCATTTAATTCAAATTTAATTTTTTATACTATCTTCATTCCTTATTAATAGTCATAATAAAAAATTATATTATTTTGATATATTAAAAATCTAATATATTTAGTCACAAATTATAGTAAGATGTGTTACCTTTTTAATATATTAAAATAATATGATCTTTACCACGATTATTAATAAAGAATAGATGACTAGTAAAAGAAAATGTAATGAACATCGTTTTTGATAAGGTGACAATATTGTTCGGGTAGTTTATGCACAATCTAAATGATTGTCTTGTCCCTATATTTTAGGAAACGTGATGAGCAGATAAGTGTGCTGTGCTGTAATGGATATGGATAATATAAACAAAATGATAAATCTGCCATGTTTTGGTCTTGCTTAGTACGCACACAGTCAAAGCCATTTTTCACAAATGATATAGAATCCTAGTCAGTGATCATCAACTAGGGACCCTTTTAGGATTTTGGGTGTCCATTTTTGTTTCTTCCGATTTGGGGGTCAGCTAATGTCTACAACAGGTTCATGGTCCTTTTCAAATGGGCCTACAGTCTTGGCAAGCTTTCAGCTTTCAGAAAGCCCATTTTTAATTTTATGTTTCCAAATGGGTCTCCAGCTTTGGGCAGCTTTCAGCAGGCCCATTTTCAATTATATATGAACTTCTCTTGTGCTTTTCTGACCAAAAATATATCATGAGATATCTTGGGTTAAAAAAACTTCCTAAAATAACTCCTTTTTTTCGATCATGATCTTTATATAAGATAGTTCTAAAATAACTCCTTCTTTCTTCGATCATGATCTTATATAAGATAGTTCTGAAATGTTATAAGGTATGAAATCCATACCAGAGTCCGGAGCGGTTCTACTTCTAAGAAACTATGGGCACTCAAACTCAGAAAGTTCTTGCAGAGCAAGAATGCCTCTGCATCTTTTTCTTAAGAGATGGATTGGTTGTACGTCTCCATGTGAAAGTTTTTTATTGTGTTACGAGGCTTTTGTAGGGATATAGTTTTTATTATAGTCTAGTGTTATGCTAAAGCTTGTTTGAGGACTGGTCATATTTGTTATGGATCATTGTCTTCCTCAACTAGCTAGGAGGCTTTGCATCTTAGTTTTTTCTTATCTCCCCCTACATGGTTGATTGTGGACATTGCCATTTTCAAACTCTTTCGACCAAAAAAAAAGAAAGATATGTATTATGTATTTCCACCAAAAAAATATGTATTATGTAATGGGCTTCATTCATGTATTTTTATTTGAAGTGCATTTGGTTGAGGTAGAAATGGAGGAAAAATTTCATAAATAAAGTTTCATTGTTGTAAAATTAGATACAAAGCTTATTTATAGATTTTTTTTTTCTCTTTACTTTTTTGACGTGATTTCCCTTTCTTTTTACTCTCAAATCAACATACCTTTACTAGTAATGTATTGGACTAGAAGACTTCCAAGAAAGAACCAAAAAAAATTCAATCAATTATTTCTATTATTTTGATTAAAATATTATATTTAAGCAAAAAAAAAAGTAAGTCTTTGATTAAGAAAGCCATTCACATATCAGCCTCTGCAAACAAGGCTTTTTTTATCCTGCGAGCGAAGCCATACTCTGTATGGGTAGCTGGGCAACTCCTTATCCGGGCAAGAGCACTGCAACGGTTACTATATTTATTTTATATTATATTATTAGAGTGTTCTATGAGACTAAAATAGGTAAAGTTTGTACATTAAAGTAATACACTTGGATCTTACATTAAATTAAATTAACAATACAAATAAAATGCACAGCTAGTTTGAAAACTCTATTTAATACGGTTTGATTTAAAAAAAATTATATCAGTCAAGGCAGTGTATTAATTTTATTAGGATAGCGCACGTCTCTACAGAACTCTTTAATTTATTTTATCATCTTTCGCTTTCGGGTACACACATGCCAATATGTTTTATTAATTCAGTGGATAAAGTTAGTAGCACCGTCCTCAATTCAATATGCTAACTGCTTTATACGTGGTATATACTACATATACCAACAAATTTCCCAAACAACTTATAGCATATAGAAAAGTTGAAGATATGTTGCAATAACAAATTAAACAACATGGCCAATTGGTTCTCTCAATTGATCCTCCATTCATATATTATTATAATTTAGGTTAAAGATTTTGTTAATAGGTGTATGCATTCCTATAAGCCCTTGATGAACATAAAAACCTGTATTAGCCATAGACTAAGATGATACTTAGTTCCAAAAAAAAAAAATGCTAAATTACATACATCATATGGCATGTACCAAATTTGGGTGAGGGAGCGTTTAATTTGAAATAATGAAGTGCACCTTGAATTCAAACGGTAGTTGGATAGAGAGTGGCCCACTTTGGTTTTTCCTTTGCATATGCTTATGCTTTAACCTAACACATATGATGCCAATTACATTATTTGATGATGAGCCTTCGGCCTTTGGTATCTTCCTTCCATGTTTTTGGATGGGGACATCACATCCTCTCTCATCCCTATACCAAATGTACAACTCACATTATGTTAGTGTCTTGGCATGGCACGGCCACCCCCATAGCCATGTCCCATCCCTTATAATGATCAAATAGGGAATTTGCTGTCCAATTTTGTTTCTATCTCCCTAGGAATAGACTAGAAGGGCCTATAGATTATAAATCTTCATATGGTATGACATCATTGTTTGAAAATTTTAGGATAAACGTATTATAATAATGGTACTAATTATTATTATTATTATTATACATAATAATCCAATAATTAATTTCTCCGATGCAAAGATCACTAAAATGGATAGTCTCACCCAAAAAAGTTTTTTTTATATATATATATATACACACACATGACTATAGAGTGAATCCATGACCTTAAGGGACTCCATTATGTACCAATTGTGAATGACGTTTTTGTTTGATCCAAAACAAACTCCTCAGCCCCCAATAATAATAGTATATAATTAAACAGAATGATGCGTGCACCACGGGCTTGACAACAGCCTATGTTGTCATTTTGTAAATGGAGTGAAATGCAAACTACAGTCACTTAGAAGCCCCAGTAGATTAATAGCTTTTTAGTATCTTCTCTTATCAATCAATTGTTATGATGACTATGATGTTTTGTTGTTAGTTCCACTTTTACTATATTACTTAATGACATGGGTTCTATCCGTTGGATGGTTGATTAATGATTGATTAAGTCAACATCAAAGGAAAATTCCATTCACTAATAAACTATTCATTATTTATCTATAGCACATCTTTATAATGTTTACATAACAATACCAATAGTATTTAAGTATTTAATTCATATATTGCTTGGTGAGATCCAAACCTCAAAACTGAGCTGTTTTTTTTTTTTTTCTGTTAGAATTTGCTGTTTGCATTTAGGACATTAATAGGGACCATGATGTCCAGATTGGTTTAACTCAATTTTGATAGCCATATAGTTTTGTGATTGATGCTTCTTTTTTTGGTGCCAACATTAATTATAACAATACTGTCATGAGGTAAACAAAGGTAGAGTAATTAGTACTCTATCTTCCATGTTCTTATTTGGCATTAAAAGCATTATGAAGACCTAGTGAGGCATAATTGCTCGCATGAAAATTACTTCACCGTCATTATCTCTTCACCAATGCTTCTTTTATTTATAGGAAATTTGATAATGGTAAAAATATCAATTAAAGAAAAATAGATCAAAACTATTACGGTAAATAAAATGAAACACAAGTATTTCTGAAAAAACAATAATTTTCCTAAGGCATTTGTCAACAAAATTTATTTTTAATGTTCTGTGTGAGTGTTCATATATAATTAATTATCTTTATTGTACAAGCATAATATATATATATTGGTTGTAATTTTTTTTTTACTTTTAAAGAGGTAGAATAAATTGTAAAAGAAAAGGTTGAAATTTGTTTAATAGGTAATAGTGTATATAATACTACCCAGTCTATTTTTTCTTTTGTTTATTATTGGTGGCAAGTATATGTTTTGTATATTCAACTAGTTAAAACTTTAAGAAAAGGTGATATTTTTTTAAGAAAATTTAGAGTGAGAGGATAGCGCCTCAATCTAAGATAGAAAATACCTCCAAACTCAAAGAGTATTTGCAGAGGAACTTAAATTTATCTCATCCATAAGCAGACAAATGGAAATTTGAATTGCCATCTGTCATATACGAAACTCTGTTATGCTCCACTTAGCCAACCCCTTGGGGTTAATATCATATGGTTTGAATTATTTGTCAAATTTGTTGTTAGTTATAATTTGTTAAAATCTAAATATGGTGATTGAATATATCAAAATAATAAAAATCACTCATATATTTAAAGATTAAAAATACTTTTACATCTTTTGAGGGCAAAATTGATAATATATTTTTTTAACTTTTAATGACTTTGGTTTCACATATATTTCCACATATTCTTTTATATTTCTAAAATTTCCATCATCTTATTACCAATTAATCAAAGTTTTTATAAACCTCCTGTCATCTACCGTGCTTAGGGGCATACACGACTGGGTCAACTTAATAAAACTTACCAATCCAAATATTGAACCAATTAAATTGGTTTGACTTGATGGGGTTATCAGGTAAAATAGGGTAAAAGTTGATTAAAATCAATAGTAATTGGATCGATTATTGGATTTTGCAAAGTTGAACTTAATGAGCCAATCCAATGTGTATATAAATCAAATCGAGTATCTTAATTACCCAATTTAAATCAAACTGATTTTGATCGATTTGATTTGGTTTTTTTTTTCTTAAAAAAAATCCCAAACACAAACCAAACCAATTGATTTAGATTTGTTTTTCTCGGAACCTTAATCCAGTCTAACCGAATCATACCCTTCCTCGTCTTAATGTGAGGGATATGAAACACATACAATGAGCACCAAACAGTTTAAAAGTTTCTACATCAACAGTACCCGCATTTAAATTGTGCAATCGTGCAGTTTTGGGTGCAAAGATGGACACTTTTGCTTCTAACGATTTCAATCCCTTCCATCAAAGTGGGAGTGAGGCAGTGTGTTATTAGCTATGTTTAATTTGCTATTGTTAGCCACACAAATCTGGAATAGTAGTTGGTGGATCTGCTTTTGTAAAGTTTAAAACCCTTTTTCCTTGCCAGGCCATATATTAATTGAGTACATATCACACAAGCTGCTATCTGTGATTCTGTGGATCCACCCTCACGTGAAGTGGCTCCTTTGTGTTTACTAAGTCAATCACTTTAAATTATGGGTCCTTTCACTTAAAAGTACTATTTTACACAGTGTCACAATTGTAAACAAAAGTTAATTTAGCAATTTGCATATACTTTATTGTTAAATAAAGTCATATTATCATGTACCACCATATCATTACAAAAATAAATTTCAGCTAGCACTTCTCCGAAACAGAAATTCATATATGCTCTGTGAACTTTTAATAACATGAAAAGGAAGAGCATTTTGGACAATGGATGTGGCCCATTATTTGTGTCATCCTTTCAGTAATAGATGGAGAAAATGGATGCATAATCACTAAAATAAATTTATATCAACTGTAAAGCGGCTATTTAAAATTTATATTATTTTATCTATTCACACTTCCCGTTATTAGTTTATAGTTTAGGGTATATTTATAAGTTTGAATTTGGAGAAGAAAGAGAAAAATAAAATGATACTAGTATAAAATTTTGAAATCCTACATTAAAAACTTCAAATTTTCAAATGGTCCTCACCTAAAACAACTTATTTTACCAAAAATGATTGAGTAAATTCCTAAGTCTCAAGGGAAAAAATTATTGAACAAATTCTTCTATGAGAAATAGAAACCCGTAATTTTCACAATAATTAAAAATCTAAGTCAAATTAGATCTTGTAGACAAATTAGTTCTCAAGAAATGTCATCTATCACACATATTAGTTTCCGTAAAAGGATTAATTTGATATATTTTTTTTTAAAGGAATAAGGACTATACTGGGGCTTTAACTTCTTAGAAACGAATTTGTATGGTGATATTTTGGGGATTTACTCATAAAAATTTGATTGAATATACATTAGTATTTATCTACTCACATTCCTAATTTATATCAACTTCTCTCTTTTTTTTTATAATAAAAAACCCTACCACCAAAAATGAGAAACCAAGTGTGAAAAAAAAGGTTCATATTGCCAAAAACTAAAAATGTATTTAAACCAAATTATAAATACGTACTTCAAGTTAAATAAATTAGATTAGTTGACTTTAAAATTACACCGCATGGATTTTTTAACTTTTTATTTTCAACGGCAGATCGATATCTTCCTGACAAAATCTATTTTAATTTTACTTGATAGTCTGTCAACTTTCGCAACCACGTAAACTGAGGGCGAAGAGTTCTCGGCCCTATATATATTTATAAATATTTATCTATGTATCAAATATATGATATATTTATCTATGTATTTATCAAAAATTTATCAATTATCTATGTAGCATGCGCAAGAGTTTGTCATATTTTACTCATCTTTTTCACCACTAAAGCATGAGTTGCAAACTTGCAATACTTAGTGACAAATACGAAGCTCGTGCGGAACGTGAGCGTAAGGGGGCGCACATGAGTTTGGAATCAGGAGGATCTCAATTATTCGATATTAAATTGATCAAATTTAATTACAAATTTTAATTAAGTTTGAGTCAAACTAGATGAACTCAATTATGCAATTTAGCTTGAATAAGGAATTTCAAACGTAGAGTTTAATTTTGAAACATAAAATTTAACTTTGATGCATTCATAATTTAAAATAATTTTTCTTCCTCAAATCCCTGTGGTAGTTTCAAATCTGATTTCATTAGTTCTCTTACAAGTAAATGTGTTTGTGTCGTAATATTTTATGCTCATGGATCATTGTTTTTCTGATATGTTTGTATTCCATTTTTCCTAGTGCTACTGCATTTTTGCTGCTACTTTGAGTTGTTGTTATCTTGTTGTTGAGCAATGACAACATGCTTCTGCTTGAGTTTGGGTTTAATGATTCTTCATTTTCTCTTGATTTTGTTTTTGAATTTGTGTTCTGCGGTGGCTTAGTGTCGTTTCGTGTTGTTTGTGGTGGCCCATTGTCCTTTTTCATGTTCCAAAAGGTTGTGGTTAACGTTTCAACTAAACGTTATATGGAAATGGAGGTAAAGACAAAGCATGCTCGAGTTAGAAGCAAGAAAAGAAGGAAATATGAGAACTTATTTGATTATAATATGGTATCATTTGATTCCTTTAGTCAAATCCTCTTTGTTATTTTTATTTGCACTTTGTTCTTTTACTTTGTATTTTCATGTGAGTCCTTTAATTTTGTTAATTTTTAGTCATTTTGTTGTAATCTATTCTTCATCATTTTTTTGGTGTTTTGAGCTTTCATCCAACTATTGAAGAAAAATAATACAAGATCAAAGATTTTTTACGAGCTCACATGTTGACTGGCTGTTTATTTGACGTGTGAAGCAAAATTGCCGCATCAACATTCGGATGCAATTTATCCAGAATTGTGTAATTTCATTGGTTGTAATAATAGGTTTAGCTTGACCGTTCAAATTTCTAATGTTTTCTCTATTGTAAGTAGCTTTTGTCTTTGATTGCATATGAAAAAAAAATTTACTTGACCGTAAAAACTTAGCCTTAAGTAATTTAGATTTCATTTGTTGTTTTTTTTTTTTTTTTGATAGAACAATAGATAAGGCTCAAAACCCCACAAATGGGGGAGCAGTAGTATAGCAGAACAAATAAACAGCCAAATTGCAAAAACTAAGAATAAGCAATAGGCACAATACAGGATGCCCCCAAAAATTGCTTTCAACTTGAACTAAATCTCCTCCAAGAAAATACTTAATCCAAGAAAGATCTACTCCTCCATCAGCATGTGGCAAGTGAAAATGACAAGCCATCAGCTTTGCCAGAACCATAGTCTTTTAAAAGCCTCCCAACTTCAGTAGCATGGACATGCTCATAAAGAATGAGTAAAGATGAATATTCTGTCCATGATCAGAAATGCCAGCTTTTCATCACAGCACCAAGCAAAGGAATTCAGATAGGCTGTCTCCTTCCACAAACACAAACTAACCCTTCAGAAAAACCACAACAAGCTGAAGTAGCGGAGAATAAACTCAGAAACTCAACATCTCCATTTGCAAGTTTTAAGAAGATAGGAGACTTCAACCAGAGGATGCATATTCTCTATGAAGACTATCAAATACCAGGAAGAAAATGAGAGATTCCAACACCAAGTGATTGAAGAACTAGGATCATGTCTGATTTATGAATAGCCAACACACACACCCAGAAAATAGACACACTCAAACCAAGCAACCAAGCCAAAGGGATCTGAAAACTAACTCTCTAACTAGTGTATCACTCAGAGCCAACTCAAGGCAACATAATGCTCTCAACAAAAAGAAATAACTGATCTCCCTCAACTCCCCTGGCTCCCCCTCAATCTATAAAAAATAATCTGACGGTGTATCACTCAAACCGCTACCCCCGAGTCACCTTACAATCATGTCCTGAGAACAAAGCCATGTAACCTGTCAAAAGATAACAAATAAAAAGACAAAATTATAAATCCTCACCAATCTACTTAATCCTCTAGATTGTGTATCTCCCTCTATACTCACAAACTCCCCCACAAATTATTGTATCTCTCAATATTACTCTCAACACCACTCCTTGACCACCTAGCACCAACTTCAAACAACCACAAAGATATTTTCCAGAACATCTAAATAAACAGCCACAAGGAAAGTTCACCTGCAAAACGACAGCAAAAACTCCAAAACAAAACATTTATTAACAATCAGCACATAACCAGGATCTACATTTGTACATGATATTAGACAGAAAAAGATACCAATTAATCTGCTCATTTTGGAAAATAACTCTATTTCTTAATTCCCAAATTGATAACAAGATAGCATAAAAATAAGTTTTCCATCCTCTCTGCTACCTACCCTTAAAAACCGCCACATTCCACATTTCAAAATTTGTTTTTGCATCTTCAGCCATCACCCAATTAATTCCCCACCAAATACAGCAAAAAGCCCAAATTTTCCAAGTATGATTACAAGTAAAAAACAAATGCGATAAAGTTTCCTCCGAAGCATTGCAAAAAACACATTTAACATCACCATTGGCAAGAATATTTAGACGATTCAACCGAACTTTTGTGTTAATTCTGCCATGAAGAACAAACCACACAAACAGCTTTGCCCTAGGTGAGGCACAACCATGCCACACAGCACAAAAAGATGAGTCAACTTGAGAAACACTGCAGCTTTCCTAGAAAAATTTAGAAATAAAAGACTTAGCAACATAAAGATTAGAAGGATGAAAACACCAAGCAGACCTATCAGGGTTGTTTTTTGTTAAGAGGACCCCATTCAACTTACACTGAAGATCCTCTAACAATGGAACTTCCCACTGGAAAAGGTTCCTGCGCCATTTTAGACTCCAACTCCAGCCAGAAACACTCCAATAACCACATTCTGCAACAAACTTCCTCTTTTGGAGGGAAATGGAGTAAAGCCTTGGGAAAGCCTCCATTAACTTATTTTCTCCGATCCAAATATCTTCCCAAAACCAAATTCTGCTACCGTCCCCAACTATTTTCCTAATTCCAGTAGAAACAATAGATCTACAAGTTTCATTGACTTGTCCGATGGCCCCAATAGCTCCCCACAAACCACCTTTAACAACACTTTGTTGCTCTAACAAAGATTTAGAGCCATCCAAATTATGACATGAGCAAATAACTTTTTTCCAGAAAGCATTCCCTTCCGTAGAAAACCTCCACCACCATTTAAAAAGCAAAGCTGCATTTATGATTATCAAGTTACCAACCCCAAGCCCACCCCATTTTCGGGGCTTCTGAATGACTTCCCAACTAACAAGAGGAATTGCACGCCTATTCTCATAAGAACCCCAAAAGAAACTACTTTGAATGGAAATAATCTTTTTCGCAACCACTTTAGGCATCTTAAAAATACCTAAATAATACATGGGCAAACTATTTAAAACAGCCCTAATCAAAACCAGTCTTCCTGCCTTTGAAAGCATATTTCCTTTCCAACCACTTAATCTTCTTCTAATTTTCTCAAGGATAGGGGCCCAAGTGGCCTCACTACGAGGGTTAGCTCCAAGAGGAATTCCAAGATATCTAACAGGGAGGGAGACAACTTGACATTTTAGCATTGCACTAATCTCATTTACCACAGACTCCTCACAATTCAAAGACACCACGACAGACTTGCCGTAATTTATGGAAAGACCTGTCATGACTCCAAAACAATCTAAAATTCTTTTTAGATTAACAAGAACTTCCTTATCCGCAGGAGCAAAAAGAATCGTATCATCCGCAAATTGAAGGTGAGATACATTAACTTCTTGCCTACCTACTTTAACCCCTCTAATCAACCCAATGTCTAAAGCTCTAACCAACAACCTATTTAGAACATCCGCTACCAATATAAACAAAAAGGGGGATAGTGGATCCCCTTGCCTAAGCCCTCTTTCCATCTTAAACGGTTTTGTTGGGCATCCATTAACAAAAATTGACATCTCAGCTGAAGAAATGCAACTCCAAACCCACTTTCTCCACTTATCTCCAAAACCCATTTTTCCTAAAACCTGATCAACAAAAATCCATCTAACTGAATCGTAAGCCTTACGAAAATCTAATTTGAGGATCATTGCTTTCTTTTTACGCTTTCGCAGCCAATGCACAACCTCATTTGCAATAAGAACTCCATCCAAAATCTGTCTACCCTGGACAAAAGCTGATTGAGATTCTCCCACCAAACCGTCCATAACACCTTTCAATCTATTAGCTAAAATTTTTGAAATCACCTTGTACACACAACCAATCATACTAATTGGTCTGTAGTCTCTAACTTCTTTTGCTTCATCACTTTTAGGGATGAGGGTCACCCAAGTCATGTTTGCCTTCCTAGGCATCATTCCAGATTCAAAAAAAATCCAACACACACTTCAGGAAGTCCTTAGTTACAATATCCCAGCACCTCTTAATAAAATTGAAATTAAAACCATCCGGCCCGGGAGCCCTAGAAGAATCACAATCCCACACAGCTATTTTGATTTCCTCAACCGTGGGAAAACTTTCAATCTTTATTGAGTCCTCCAAAGAAATTCTCTCAACCAAATCTTCCTCAAAATCAATAATTGGTCTGTCACTTTGACTGTACAACTCTTTAAAAAACTCCCTAACCTCTTTCTTGATGGCTCTAGGGGATCTAATCACCCTCCTACCCTTCCTAATTTCAACCATCAACTTTTTTCTATATCTGATAGATGCAATGGAGTGAAAGTATTTTGTGTTCTTATCCTTTCCTTTTAGCACTTTATCCCGGGATAATTGTTTCCAATAAGAATTTCTCCTCTCATACCAAAACTGAACTCGAGCCTTTAAAGCATTGAATCTAGCCAAGTGAATTTCTTCATCAACGCCAAGATCCAATTTACTAGAAACATCCAGCAACTCATCTTCAAACTGTTTTATCTTAATCTCAAAATTGCCAAAAACATTTTTATTCCAATTCCTAATAGGAACTGTTAAAGACTTAAACTTTTGCAAAAGGTCCTCATCACCAAATCCACCCCACTCATTTTTAATGAATTTAACAAAATCCGGGTGTGAAAACCACATGTCAAGACTCCTAAAAGGTTTCGGACCCCAATTAACAGACTCTGATTGGATCAATAACGGGATATGATCTTATAACGAGCAGCTCAATCCCGAAAGCCTTAAGTTACGAAAAACTTGAGACCATTCCGGATCTATAAACACCCTATCAATTCTACTACAAAATTGGCCTCTTCTCCAGGTGAACATCCTACCAGCTATAGGTAGCTCAATTAGACCCATGCTATCAATCCAATCTGAAAAAATCTCCATATTTCTTGACCTATATAGGCACCCTTTTCTCTCAACCGGATCTCTAATTTCATTGAAATCGCCCATGAGCATCAAAGGGCTATCTGGTAATATATATCATGAGGTAAATATCCCGTTTCATATACTAATATAACGGAGAGAAATTTGCCATATATAGCTCCCAAAATTTATATATATATATATATATATATTAATGATATTATCTATGATTTTTTATTTAATCAAACTTTTTTAACTACTCATTGTTTAAATATGTGACGGAAGGACATAAAATGATACATAGAAAGAGAAAGGGAACATGAAATTTGAATCTATGGGACCCTGCACACCATTAACAGTTATAAATGTGTACTTGTGCAGCTTCTTCACTCAGCAAGCTTCTTTACTCAAGTTTTGGAGCGGACCACATACTAATGATCAAGAGCAGCACGTATCTGAAGACGTTGCCACGGGGTTCTTGTGGTCATGAATGATGCGTTTAATTAAGAGCCAGCTATAAAAATATTATAAAGATAATAATAATTAATACCTTAATTGTAATGCGTATTTGTTAAATTGAATCCACCATGGTATGCGAGCGCGCACTTCAAAACATTAGACATGTTAGATGTTACTCGTGGATACATTTCGCTCTTATTTAGCGCATGAATCAAATCTGATGGTGCGATGAATGTGGCATGGGAAAATATTTATCTTAGGGGATCAATATTCCCTTTACTCTTTAAAATTATATATGTAAATCATTTTTGGTTTTTAAAATTTAAAATTTGATTAAGTAGTCTCGAATTTGAAATTTAAAATTATAATCATAATTCTAGACCCTAGCGTAATCTCTTGATGTTGGATCACCCACAGATACATTCTTGCAAATTTAATTTCATGCTTAAAAAAATCTAGTTCCAATAGGCGTATGCGGGAAGAGTATAAATGTTAATCAAGCTCAACACCACATGCATGTATAGCTAGCTAAAAGTATCATTTATAATTTATAAACAATTCTAACAATTTGTTTAGCTGAATTAGACCTAAGTTCAATCTCGATTATAATAATTTGGCTACATAGAAATTATAAATAAAAATATATCATAAAATATCTTGATTAAATATAATGAGCTTGTGTGATTAGTCCTTATGATTTGTATATTTGTAATGATAAAAATTGTTAGTTGTTCGTATATGATGTAACATAATACTCTAAAATTAACTAGAAAGTGTGGAAAAAAAAAATTAGGAACATGGGATTTTCTCAATATTTTTCACATAAATATTTTTTAAAATAGCACTATAGATTTTTTTTAAATAAAAAGTATATAATTTGAAAATTATTTATATGACCCTACAAACTAACTATAGTTATAACTATTACTTTATAGTATTTCTATTATGATGAGAATTTTGGATTATCTTTCCCCAAATTTTATTACATGCAAGCAATTTCAATTTTTTTTTGTGCATTTGCTAAGAAAAGAAGAAAAAAACAAGAAACACACTTAGTTAATGACCCCAGAGATATCAACAAGAATAATAAGATCAAGACCAATAGAGGGACTATGCCACAAGTGCTTAACATCAGCTGAAGAAGCCCCGGGTTTAGCAAGGAAGTTAGTTGCCTGATTCCCCCTTTGAAAATATAATAATAATGCAAAGAGCAACTCTAGTGAAGGGACACAAGTTTTCTTCTTTCAACAATGAGAGGTTGGTAGATATGGTAGAATGAAGAGGTGTCCCTAATAAGACGCATAACCTATTGCCAATCAACTTCACAAATTACTTTAGGAAATCTCATGTTCCATCCACAAAGCAAACCATTTAAATATATTGTAAACACCCAAATTAATCCATAATAATTTTATTAATGGACGAATTAATCCTTGAAAAAAATATTAGTGCTGAGATTCCGCATAATTATAAAAATTGGACATTATAGATCTTTGATAATTTTGTTGATAGAAAAATTGGTTTATGACAATAAAAAATTAGTGTTAAGATCCTTTACAATTGTAAAAATAGGACATATAGAATCCTTGCTCACTTATAACTTGTTAAATGCTAGCGTGAACTTTAATTATTAATCTATGTGACACCCACTAATCCCAATCAACACTAATTAAACACATCTTTTTATTTTTATTTTTTCTTTTTTACAAATTCCTACTCTGACGTTCTAATATTTCACCACACTCATTGTTATAAAAAAAGAAACCATTAGCTCTTGTCGTTCTAAGACAAGAGTCAGACTTGGAATCGAATTTTTTATATTCTATCACCATCTTATTCTGAGGAACTATGGTATCAATATCATAAATTTATAATAATTTCCCCAAAAAAGTTGTTTGCTCGAGTATAGTGATTACATATTATAAAACAACACAGTACCACAAAACTTGGCATGAGATGCTTTATTAAATTTTGAAATATTTCAAGAGGGATTTACAAAAATGAAAGGATGCATTTTAATAAATAGGGATTAATATGTGTCAAATAGATCAATAATTAATATCCATCTCAGGATTTAGTAGGTTATAGCACATTAAAGGACCTATAATATCCCATTTTTGTAATTGTAAGAGACCTCAATATTAATATTTTTTTATTATAGACTAATTTTTCCTCATTGAAATTATTATGGACCTACGGTATCTTATTTTTGTAATTGTGAGGGGTCTCAATGGTAATAATTTTTATTAGGGACCGATTTGTTCATTAGTAAAATTGTCAATAATCTATAATATTCTATTTTTATAATTGTGAAAAATCACAACACTAATATTTTTTTTCTATTTATCAGGAGTTATTTTGTCTATTAATAAAATTATTCAAGGGCAATTTGGGTCTTTATCATTTAAATGGTCTACCAAAAGAAAAAAACATTTAAATATACATTTAATATTACCATAATTTATAATAAGAGTTAATAATGCATATAAATATTAATATTAATTACATTAAGTAATAGTATTTTGTTAGATTTCCCATAAAATCCACGTGTGGTACTCCAAATGACCATATCAGTGGTGGAAATTTGTTTGGGCGGCGATGGCTGTGGGTTGGTAAAGACCGATAAGTTCACGAGTCTTGGCTTTAGCCGCCACATCATTCGTTTCATAACAAGTGTCGGTATTCTCGTTCACATGTTTCTTTTTTATTATTATTAAATTATAAATTATTAAATAAAGATTTGATTTATGCATTATTGGTCTGGTCTTTTACCTTGGCCTTCTGCATGCTTCCTTGAACATATCCATGATGTAATTGCAATGCTATGGCGCGCACACAGCTTTTATAGATGCTATATTTTTTTTAACAGAAGAATTGTGAAAAATGAAAAATAAATATGAAGTTAGAGGAGTTGGGAGTATGGGATACAGATGTCAAAGTAGGTTGAAACTACCAAGTTGATCCATCAAACCCGCTATTTTAGTGGGTTGGGTTGAAGTTTTCAGCCTGTCAAAAGATTTAAACCAGCCTAATCTGTCTTGTTTAATCCGTGGGTTTTGGCAGGTTGGGCTCGCGGGCCAAGTCTTTTTAAAAAAAAATTTATAATTTTTTGATAAAAAAATAAGAAACATATGCCCCAGAAAAAGAGAAATTAAGAAATGTTTACCCTCACCAACACATTAACACTGTATAGTTGAGAATATCCACTCAAAGTTAAAATTTAAAAATAAAATAGCGTCATAACTCACAAACAACACTATTACCGTAATACTTTTTAATCAAAGTTGGTGTATAGTTATTATAGATCTTGAAAAAGTGGGTATACATAAATAAAAAAATATTATTTGAAAAACATTTTTTTAAAAAAATTCAGGAAAATATTAACAAAATTTTTAAATTTTTTAGCGAGCTAATCTATCAACCTGCTAGCCTACCCTAAAATGGATTGGGCTGGCTATTTCAACCCATTTTATTTTGGTAGGCTGGCCTGTCTTGCCCCATTTTTTGCGGGCTTTTGGCTAGAGGTCTAAACGGTGCGGGCTAGCCCGTTTTGACACCCCTAATATGGGAAGGGGAAAAAGGGAGCACAAGGATGGAAAGGAAAATTAGGGATTTGGGAAGAAAAAAAAATTGAGAAAAGATAATTTTAATTAAAAGGCAACATTTGACTTTTTAAAATTAGTTTAAATTTATAGTGGATAATATTATAATAACCTGTAAATAATTAAAAGCGATAGGTATAATATTAAAAATTAGAGAGAGAAAATGTAATATATCAAAGGAGACCTTAAGGAAATCCTTGTAATTTGCCCATTATTTAATGATAGTAAATTTTAATATCTTGAATGTAAATATGATTTATAATAAAACTAACGATGGCAAGAACACTCTTTAAAGTGGGTATCCATGGAGATTGTCCGCAATAGGAACAGGGATGATGCAGAGTTTAGTTCACCCAAGAGTAAGGGTAAATTCCTCATTCATGAAACGGGATGGAAACATGAAATGAGGCACCACCCTAGAGAGATGTGCTAAGTCCCCGCTTATATGAATCATTTAAATATCAACTTATATATAAATATATACTAAGAAAACTTTAGCACACATTCATTTTTAAATAACTTTATTAGATTTGCATTATGTATGTTATGGAATGGAGTAAAGCCCAACCATCTTATTAGGTCGAATGGAGCATTCCCCTCGATTGGGCTCTGGTCTTCTGAAATTAAAGTTAGGACCCACGATTCGAACCGGCAATCCACCACTTGTAACATGTGGCAGCAGTTTGCCTGTGCTCCACTTTGTTGCCCCACGATTAGAAGACCTAGGTTAATGCTTGGAGCCATTCTCACCCCCTAGTCTGGGTAGAAACTGTTCACATCTACCTTCTAGATACCTCAATGAATGTCAGGTACAAGTTTACATCTCATTTGCATACCTTCACCCATATTGGTCCATGCTAACTTAACAATAGAGTCCAGGGAGGTACACACCCCCTGTACACAGGATGAAAGAGATCTTGTGCTTGTGCTTGTATTTATGTTCCCCAAATCCCATTTCTGAATAACTCCTGAGGTAACCTCCCTTTATCTAGGCTTACTTCGTATCAGTTGTATTTTTATTTTTAATTTAGATTTTATTTATATCAGAAATATTTGTTATTATGAATATTAATATTTCACATTTCGAGGTACTTTTTAAACTTTTCCCCTTTTTGATTTTTTTTTATATAGTTTTAACAAATCGACATATATCCATGGGATTCAAATCTCACCAAGAAATGAAAATGGAAACCTATGATGAGGATGGGATGAGGATGGAGGTCAAAACTCTAAACACGAATAGGTGGCAGGGGTCATGTGTCACAACTTGACTTGGGAACGTGACCGGCACATGAGGAATCTCATCCCCATATAAGCCTCGTGACCTCTGAGTCTCTCTATATGTATAATCAGATAATAAATTCCATTTATAAAATATCATTTCATCTCTATTAATTAATTAGCTCATTTGAAATCATGCTCTTCATCAATAACATATTATGTTTAAAACTCTAAATATATCTCTGTAATACAAAATGTATGACTTGCTCTTTATACAATAAATCCATGAACCATAATCATGTGAATACAAAAATAATGATGATGAATCAATGCAAATATCTCTATGGTCCGGGACCCTGTCCGCAATATACACTGAAGCACTCTATCATATACAAAACACAAAAAGGTACTTCGCCCCAAGTGAAGCTCACAAACTGACAACTCTACTGCTGAAGAGGAGATGGCTGAGAGAGACCCGCAGCAGCTAACGTATCTGAAATGAAAAAGGGGAAATGGGTGAGTTTCATTTAAAACTCAGTGAGTAGGTCCTCACCCATAATCCCCTCATGGGACAACAACAAAGATATATATATAAACATCCAGCTGATTAATGCATTAATTTTGATCATATTTGAATATATAACATCATAAAGGAAATAACATTAGAAATTCTCTGATAATGCATAAATAACAGAAATCTATTAGAGAAACAAGAATCTCTGGTTATGCCTCGCATAACAAAATATAATTTCTCTGGTTATGCATGTCAACCATGACATAACAATTTTTCTAATCTCTGGGATCCCTCTGGGATCCAAATTGGACACATAACTAGGTTCCATTCTTTACTCTGTGAAATTGTCCTTTTGGACAACTTGGTACCAAGGTTAACGATCGGGCTCAGTCATTAACTCACTGTTTGTTTCTTTATAGTTATGGTCTAGTCTCTAATTTATAAAATATGTTATTTTCTCTAAATCTCTACTCTGGGCTTTTCTCTAGTAATTAAACTCCATAATACATAATTACATTTATTTTAGAAGCATTGGAGAAAATTTATAAAGTCTCTAAATCAAGTCACAATCATATTCTAGCTCTTTGATAAAATCATTTTATCAATAATGGTCTCATGAGTTTATATTAAAATAAATATTTCATGCTCATGTTGAAAATAATCTCTTCCAATAATTTTGATAACCAATCATAAACTCAAATATCTTAAGTTATTATCTAAAATCAAGAAAATTATGTTATGATTTGAAGAAATTAACTCTAATGACCAATATAAAGGTCATAAGATCTGAACCCACTCACCTGGAGGAAAGGGAGAGGTGAAGTCAACTGTAACTGAGCTCCGGGGAGCAGGGGGAGGCACCATGTCGACTAAAATAACCAATAAACTCAATATTAAAATTTATCAACACCTAAATAACTCTAATCTAGCCCTAACAATATTGGGGGAGCACCCCCACTTGACAAAAAGAGATAAATAAAAATGCCCATTTCAAGAATGTGCAAGAATGGCAAAAATGGAGACAAGATCTTATAACATATACTAACCTTGATGATTTATGGGAGCTAGGTTGGAATGAGGTTGAAGAAAAATGAGAGAAAATAGAGAGGGGAAGGTTTCTAGTTCAAAGGAAATGGAAGGAAAATGAGAGGGAAGGGTTTTAACCTCTTCATTTGCGTTTTTAAGGTGGGGGGTATTGTGCATTTGTGGGTACTGTGCACTTATGGCCTCAGCTGTGACAAACTTAACATAGCTGTGAAATTGCATTCCCAGCCGTGGAAACCCATTCCCAGCTGTGGAAAACTCATCCTCAGCTGTGGGAACTCATCCCTAGCTGTGGAAACTCATCCCCAGCTGTGGGAAACTCATTCCCAACTGTGAGAAACTCTATCACAGCAACATTTTGTTATCATCAAACACTTTCACTACTCCTCTGAAATTCCTAGCCATGGACAACAAGGTCCAACAGTCAGCCGTGGACAGCAAGGTCCAACAGCAAACCGTGGACAACAACACAACAAAGCCAGCCGTGGACAACAACACAACAAAACCAGCCGTGGACAGCAATCGTGGACAGCAACACCTTGCTGTCATGGTTTCAGCTTATATCAGCAACATTTTGCTAATATAACAACAGACATATTACTGTCATGATTATTTACTTCCTATTAACTTTAAAACATAAATATAAATAAGAAAATACCCTCCATTTGAATTCAAAAAAAATATCAAAAAAATCAAAACCTCAACAAATTAAAATCTCATTTTTGAGTTTTAGTTTAAATTCCGGAATTCCAACGATTTTCTAAACTTGGGGGCTAGAAATGAAACATCTAGAAATTTCCTAAAATTCATTAAAAATCACATTTCAATTCAGATCCCTCTAGAGAGGAATTACAGAGACTTTTGATCCTAAGAAAGTGACTCTAACATATAGCCCTCCAAGGAGGTGTAGGGCTCCAGACTTAGCGAAAACTCGGACCGGTAACATGGGTTGGTCCCGGGGGACCATAGGGCCATACGGAACTTATCTAGTAACACATATATACCAAGTATTACATCATGTCCTCATCTCATCAATATCTATTGTCATCTCTAAATAAAACCCTAAGGTATCATTTTAATCTATGTAACCAACTCTACCTAATTATAAAATGGTGAGTTGTGAATATAAAAACAATTTAAACAAATATATATATGTATATATATATATATATATTGTTAAAATATTAAATTCTTATAATAACAACACTAAGAGGTATAATATATACCAGTTAACAGCAAAAAAAATTTGTCATGAAGAAAGAAATTATTATTTGTGAACGAGCTAGACTACACTTACAAATGAGAAGGGATGAATTAGATATAAATTGAAGAGAGTGGCTATTGTTACTCTCAAATGTCTATTACCACTTCTATTTATGGTGGTTGTTAGTTAATTTCTCTTTAATACCCTTCGTATATTTAATCAAGATAATGGAGAATAATCATTCTATGTTCATAACAATTTTATCTTAGTTTATTATTATCACTCGTTCATAATTATAATAATTTATTTTGAAAGTTATTTAATATTTACTGTAAAAAATATAATGGACATTTTTCAAAAATATTTTTTAATGGCTACTAAAAGAGTGACAGTAAAAATAATTAACATCTTTGATATTATTATTTAGCTCTAAATATTGACTTGTCTGTTTAAAAATTTTTGATACAAAAACTATGTAAATATTATAATAATTACCATTTTTTGAAAAATATTAAGTAAAGATGAATATATACAAGCTCAAAAAAATTATAATATACAATATAAATATACAATCTTTTATCATCTAATGTTAATATGATTAAGTAAATATTATAGAAACAGAGCATTCCAAAATTTATCGTTATTGACCAATTAATTTTTATTACTTATTTTGTTTTATATTTGATGTAATTATGATTTGTAATATTTTTTTATTATTTATTTTCACTTATTAATACTTTTATGAATTCACTGTTAATCTCTTTATGCATTATTGTGTTGAAGAACAATTTTAGAAAAATAATTTGATACATGATTACAAAGAGTTGTGTGAAATAATTTAATTATAACTGCTTATAGTGGTTACAATGTGATACTTAAGAGAACGAAAACTTTCCTTAGAAATATTTTAAAAATTATATGCCCTTATTTTTTATCACTCATTTTACAGTACGAAAATGAATAGTTTGTGCAGTGGATAATTGATTAGCATATAAGGGGAGGTTTGTAGAAGAGTCAAAACCAAATTAAAAATCGCTACATATGTTCATCAATTTTTGTAAAAGGTTTTTTCGCACATGTAGCAATTTTCTTTAATAAATTAAGATAAAGTTGTGATTAACATAGAACAATTAGTCTCCTTTATTTTGATTAAATATGAGAAGTGTATTAAAGGAAAATCAACTAAAAATCATCATATAAATAGGAGTGGCAATAGCCACTCCCTAAATTGAAGGAGAAAAATAAAACTAATCAACAATTAATGAATCTGCTCTTTGCTGAAAAAATTATTAATATTTAAGTATTTTTCACATTTAAAAAGAAAGATTCTGGTAAAATCTAAAAATCATAAATTAAAATACTTCTTTAGGTGAACCAAATACAAAGGCAAATACTCCATAATAATAAATAATCTTAACAACTAACTTTATAATGTTCACTAAACACAATAACGCATATCTCTCTCTTTTCTTCAAGACGGTTTGAGTTCATTGACTGGATGAGAATTGTGAAAGGGTTGATTTATTATAAGAGTAAAAAAATAAATTTGGACTGTATAATTATATATGGAAGATCAATATTAAAAATTAATTAATATAATTGATATTCATATGCTCATTTAAAAAAACTACATAATTTTATATTTTAATTTTAACCATTTATATAATATTCAATGATCAAAACTTACTATTTTTACGCTCATAATAAATCACCCATCACCTTTATATATATATAGTGGGAAACTATTTATTTTAGGAGTAAATCTTGCATACTTATTCCATTATATAACTCTTCATCCACATTGAATTTAATCAATTCGACCGTTGATTTATGTTATATTACATAGATGATCAAACATGTCAAATTTTAAAAAAAATTGGATAATAATAGCTATATAATCTATTAATCGATATATTCTTGTATTTTTAAAAATATACTATCCATCAAAATAAAATGAAATGATCAACTATCAAATTATTTTTAAATTATATGAAACTTTATATACTTGATTTACTTGGTAGAAACTTTAAATTTAATGGTTGGATTGATATAATTTTATGTCAACAAAAATTACTAAATGGAGTAAATTTGTTAAGATTTACTTTTTAGAGTAAGTTGATTTCTCCCCTCTATCTATATATATATATATATATATATATATACACACTTGAATGCCGTGAAAAGTCAGCAACAATGAATAATTTTATACTACCAATTTATATTTGCCAATTTTCGTAACTCAAAGCCAGAACCACAACCTCTCATGTCTCGTCTTAATAATCAAGCGACAAAGTTTGGTAATTGCGTCATCAAATTATTATTTGGCAAAAACTTTTAGAAGCTTGGGACTTGTTGTAAAAGAAACGCATAATTTTTTTTTGGTGAACAAAAAAACACATAATTTGAATATATATATTGTAAGTGGATGTTTTATGTTTATACATATGACACGACGGCTTTCAGAATATTCATCTCAATGAATTTCCCTATTCAGTCCTAACATAGACATTAAGGTTATCTTTGGTTTAAGTTTTCAGTATTAATTTTTAATTTTTTAATTTTTTAAAATTTGTGGAGAAAAATTGAAAATTCTGATAACCTTTTATTCTTGATTATAATGAAATACATTTTAGCAAAAAGGAACAAACTAACTATAATGAAATACATTTTATTCTTGATTCACAACATACATCAACAAACCTTTTATATTTACATTATTTTTGTAAATATAGTATAATAAAACAAATTTAATTTAATTATATTTTAGTAGAGGTTTAATTTATGAGTTAAATTTGTATGTACTTTATACACTGTTATTCAATCATGTATTATCATATTAGTGAAAGTGATTAAATTTCACACTTATTATTTAAAAGGTCATACAAATTAAAATATTTAATTAGATAATAGTATAAAAAAATTTCATACTATCAATATCTTAAAATTATACTCTTAATTTATATTGTCACGACTTTATATTATTAATATTTTAAGCTTTAACTCTAATAAATACTTCTACCAACAAAAAACACTCTAATCAAATACAATATTATGTCACAGTGGCATTAATGTAAACTTAACTGAAAACTTTCAAAATTTAATTACAATATTTCAAAACTTTCTTCCCGTGAGTTAATTAATTAAAACGATGTTACTCCTATATTCTTATGAATGCATTAATGTAAACCAAACGCACTTAAGAGAATTAATTCCGAAAAAATTTAGTCAAAGCTTCAGTATCGAAAAGAGCATCTCCTTGTATCACCGACCTGTTCTATTACTCCATTTAAAAATTAAAAAGAATGTAGAATAAATGCATTTAATATTCTTTATATAAGTTTCATTTTTTCCTTTTTGAAATAAAATTACTCGCAATGAGATTTGGATATGAGATCTTATAAATATTATTTAAACTCCTTACTATTAGATCAATCATAGATGACTTATAAGTCTTCATTTTTGCATACCAAACACCAGTTTTTTTAATAATTAATAAAATCATAAATTGATATTTAAAGAAGATTTGGATTTTTAGTTTAGTTTACCAACCAAATTCATATTTGAATTTTATATATTGACTTTTTAATTACTATATCAAAAAAATTACATAAATAACAACATATTATTGAGTATAAAACTTTTTTTATAAGTTTAATTTCTATATTATATGAATATAATTTCATCAAGATGAGAACTCATGACCGATGATTGTGATAGTAGATAGTTTTTTATTTTCAGTATTTGTTATTTTGGTAAAATTTTGTATTTAACCTAGCCTAAAATCAAATTATCTGTTATCATATAATATTTAAAATTGGATTTAATTTAAATGAACTGTATTATCCAATCAAATTTTTTTATATACATGATTTTTTTATATAGCAAAGTGAAGATTAAACTTATTTTGTTAATGTGCCAATTTGTAACTAAATAATTATTTACAAAAATTTCACACACTTACTATATCAACATTAAAATCTTTAAAATGTACTAAATTAGAATTAATTTTATTTAAGTGGATTAATTTACTACCAAAATAAATCTCATAGAGTAATAATTTTTTTAGTCAACTCAAATTCATTTACTAAATTGGATTAATTCTGTCTTTTCTTTGGTTTTCTTTCTTTAGCTCTAGTTACCAAAAAGAAAAAAAAAATCACTCAAATTCAAAACTTCACTTAAAAAACAATTATCAATTCATCTACGTGTCTCAGTTGCAAAATAGCCTTTTATACTAACAATCATTAAAATTAAATCCAAATTATTTTCTTTTATATTTTCATGACATGTATTTTTCTTGTGGAATTTGATTTTGATGCATTACAGAATCATCTAATCACATTCTCCTATATTAATAAAATACAATTGACTCTTATCATGTTATTTCAACATGAATGATAATATAATAAATAATATATTTAAATTAAATTCTTTCTTTTATTTGGTAATTTTTTTTATTTTTTGTTTTTTTCAATCCTCGTTTTACATCTGTAGCTCTGTACTTTAGGACAGTACACCACCAACCTATGCAGCATGATTAAAAGGAAACATGAGAGAGAGAGAGAGAGAGAGAGAGAGAGAGAGAGAGGAGAGAGATAAACACAGATAGAGACACAGACACCAAACTTCGTGTGTGTTGTGTTTCTGCACAGAACACATAGAGTGAGAGAGATCCAACCAACATCAACAACATGGGGTGACACAAAATCAACAATCATCAAAACACAAAAGATAAAAAATATAACAAAAATTAGTCAAAGATTAACAAGCAGCTGAACTTGTTCATCGCCGCCTCTGGAAATCACAGCCCAATTGCTCAAAGTTTCGGTTTTTGTTTTCAATTTTATTTTTTGGTGAGTAACTTCACATCTGAATTGCACTCTTTTTTTGTGCTGTTGTTGAATGAATCTTTAGTTCCTCTTCTTCTCCTTCTTCCCTCTGATTCTGTTTTCGGTTCAATTTAATTCAATTATACTTGTACTGATCTTTAGTCTTTTTTTCAATTTTTTATTGTAAAGTTCTGATCATTTGGGTTTGATTGATCGAGTAGTTTATTTTATATTGTTGCCATCTCGAGCTGGATCATTATAATTTTTTTTAAATTGTTGAGGGCAGATTTTTTTATTTGTTTGAAAATTCTATGTTCTTGTTGATTTGCCAAATTTTGATACTTCTTTAAATTTCCTTTTTTTTTACCGTCTTGTTTTGATTGGAATTTTGTTTTTGATCAGGTAATTTTGTACTTATTCAGGCATATCAGATATTTTCTTCATTCAGATTTGGAACTTGAGTCTCAAACTGATCAGGTAAGTTTTTTTTTTTAAATGTTTCAGATCATTTTGAGAAAAGGTAATATAAAGGGCTGGCTTTGATTTATCTGAAACTGAACTTTTTGGTGTTGTTTTCATTTTTTCTTTTGTTTTGTTCCCATGAATGCTTTCAGGAAGAAAAAACTGTTTTTGAGTTGTGTTGACTTCGAGGTCAAAATCACATTTCTGTGTGGTTCTGGTTTTTGATTGACACTATCTTCCAAAAGGATTAAGTTCCTTCAACACCAGAAGACAAGGTGCTGGCTGAATTGGTGTGAGTGATGGCGACTCTGTCTCATGCGAATTCTAGGAGAATGTATTCATGGTGGTGGGACAGCCACATAAGTCCGAAGAACTCGAAATGGCTCCAAGAAAATCTGACTGGTAAAAATGCCTTATGTATATTTTGTCTTTGCTAGCAATTCCATTTGACATGTTAACAGAGTTATTTTTGTTTTCATGACTTGGCAACTTCATGGTTGGAGATTCAATTGCACCATGTATTGTTTTCTCATCTATGGTGGAAATTAAGGGGGTGTTTGGTTTCAGAAACAATTATCACTTTTCATTTTCTGTTTATGCTATTTTCAAGATTTTTGTGAAGGAAATAGTGGAAACTGGAAAATGAAAATTGAAAAGTGGATTTTGTAGTTTTAACTGCTTCCTTCACAAAATCTTGAAAAACAGGAAATTAACTAAAAACAAGAAATGAAAACTGAAAAATGTTTTTTTGAAACCAAATGCACCCTTAATGTTTCTAACGTTGAACTGGAAAGGAAGTCTAATTGAGACAATGGAAGCCTATTTCAATTTTTGGTAATGTTTGGCCCAATGATGTAATCTGGTTGGAACCAGTTTACAGTTTCAGTTTGGAATTTGCTGGCTATCATGATGCACTTAAGCTGAGACATTTAAGGCGATTAATGCCATTTTATGGAAGCATTTTTTTTCCAAATATTCAGTTGTGTATTCCTAGAAAAGTTCTTTTATTTTCATAACTAAAGATGTTTAAGCATCATGAGACATGATTTATTTCATCTTACCAAATATCAATTATGTCTTCTGAGGACATGTTACGTCTTCTGAGCACATGTTACATGCACTGTGTTTTTGTCTATTAATGTATATCTATTTCCTTTTTTTCATCTTTCTTTTCAATTATAGCATTTGTTTGCTTGATCACCAGAAAGATGAGATGATATTTTTATTTTGAGATCCATTTGGTGCTCTCTGTAAACACATGTGAACTTATAACAATGATATCTCTTCTTGCACAGATATGGATGCCAAGGTGAAGCAAATGATTAAGCTTATTGAAGAAGATGCAGATTCTTTTGCGAGGAGAGCAGAAATGTATTATAAAAAGCGCCCTGAGCTTATGAAATTGGTTGAAGAGTTTTATCGGGCATACCGAGCATTGGCTGAAAGATATGATCATGCCACTGGAGTGATCCGCCATGCCCATCGGACCATGTCAGAAGCATTTCCTAATCAAATTCCAATGATGATTACAGATGATTTACCTGTGGTTCCTCTGATGGAGACTGAGCCACATACACCAGATACACGACACCCTTCACGTGCATTTCTTGACCCAGATGAATTGCAGAAAGATGCTTCCCATCCTATCAAAAGAAATGGAGCTAACACCGAAGAACCTGATTCTGCTATAAACAAAACAGGTTTAAAACAGCTCAGTGATCTCATCATCCCTGGAGAGTATGAACAACTTGGGAAATTTGCTGATGGGAATGCCAGAAGGGGTCTCAATTTTCATGACATGCAGGATGATAGTAGAGGGCTTGACAATGGAAGCCATGATGTTGAAGCTCGAGCTGAGTCTGAACGCTTGACAAAAGCTGAGACAGAAATTTTGGCCTTAAAGAAAGCCCTTGAAAAATTAGAAGGTGAAAAGGAAGCTGGCTTGCTTCAGTATCAGCAGAGTTTGGACAGACTGTCTAATCTCGAGAAAGAAGTGTCTCATGCGCAGGAGAATTCTCAAAGACTTGATGAGCGAGCAAGTAAAGCTGAAGCTGAGGTTGAAGCCTTGAAGGAAGCCCTCAACAGGTTACAGGATGAAAGGGAAGCTAGTCTCCTTCAGTACCAGGAATGCTTGGAGAAAATATCCAATCTGGAGAAAAGTATTTCTTTTGCTCAAAAGGATGCAGGAGAACTGAATGAACGAGCTGCTAGAGCGGAAACTGAAGTTGAGTCCCTAAAGCAGGACCTTGCTAAAGTAGAAGCTGAAAAGGAAGCTGCCCTCGCTCAATATAAACAATGCTTGGAGACATTATCAAAACTGGAGGAGAGGTTAAGAGAGGCTGAGGAGAATGCAAGGAGGATTAGTGATCAAGCAAATGCAGCTGAACAACAAATTGAGGTGATGAAGTTAGAAGTTGCTAAACTTACTGAAGAGAAGGAAGATGCTGCTCTACGTTATCAACAATGCTTGGAGATAATTTCCAACTTGGAGCATAAACTCTCAAGTGCTGAAGAGGAGATGCAGATGCTAAAGTCCGAGATAAATGATGGAGTTGAAAAGTTACATAGTTCCAAGCAAAAATGTCTTCTCTTGGAAACATCAAATCATACTCTGCAGTCTGAATTGCAGTCTTTGGTGCAAAAAATGGGGTCTCAAAGTGAAGAACTAAGTGAGAAGCAGAAGGAATTAAGTAAACTCTGGAGTTGCTTACAAGAGGAGAGGTTGCGGTTCATTGAGGCTGAAACTGCTTTCCAAACTCTGCAGGATTTGCATTCTCAATCTCAGGAAGAGCTTAAAACTCTTGCTGCTGACCTTCATGGTAAGGTGGAAATTCTGGAGAATGTGGAATCTCGTAAGCAGGCTTTGGAGGACGAAGTACACAGGGTCAAGGAAGAAAACAAAGTTTTAAATGAGGTCAATTTTTCTTCTTCTGTCTCTATCAAAAATTTGCAGGATGAGATATTGAATCTTAGGGAGACAGTAGAGAAACTTGAACAGGAGGTTGAGCTTCGAGTTGATGAAAGAAATGCTCTTCAGCAAGAAATTTACTGTCTTAAAGAGGAGCTTAATGATGTGAGTAAAAGACATGAAACTATGACGGAGGAGGTGAGGTCAACTGGATTCGATCCACAGCACTTTGGTTCATCTGTGAAAGAACTACAATATGAGAACACGAAGTTGAAGGAGACATGTGAGATTGACAAAGGTCTGAAAGCAGCCCTTCTGGAAAAACTGGAGATCATGGAGAAACTTTTGGAGAAAAATTCTGTTCTAGAGAATTCCCTTTCAGACTTGAATGCTGAGCTAGAGAGTGTCCGAGGAAAGGTAAAGGTGTTGGAAGAAACGTGCCAATCTATGCTGGTGGAGAAATCAACTCTTGTTGCTGAGAAGGCCACCTTGTTTTCTCAGTTACAAGCCACTTCTGAAAATCTGGAGAAGCTCTCAGAAAAGAACAAACTTTTGGAAAATTCACTGTTTGATGTGAATGCTGAACTTGAAGGATTAAGGATAAAGTCCAAGCTCTTAGAAGAAACATGCCAGTTACTTGACTGTGAGAAGTCCAGTGTCATCTCTGAGAAAGAAACCTTAGTTTCGCAGTGGACCATCACTCAGCAAACACTGAAAGATCTTGAGAAACAACACAGTGAATTGGAACGGCAGCATTCGGAACTAAAAGGAGACAGGGAGTCTGCACTTCAAAAGGTAGAAGAGCTACTGGTTTTGCTGTATTCTGAGCGGGAAGAGCACTCCAAAGTCATTAAGTTGAATGAAGATGAATTGGCTCAGAAGGAATTGCAAATTCATACTCTACAAGAAGATGCAAATTGCCGGAAAAATGAATACGAGGAGGAACTGGATAGAGCTATACATGCTCAATTTGAAATTTTTATCTTGCAGAAATCCATTCAAAATTTGGAGAACAAGAACTTCTCCCTCCTAGTCGAGAGTCAGAGGCTTTTGGAGGCATCCAAAATGTCTGAGAGAATGATATCTAAGCTGGAGACTGAAAATTTTCAAAAGCAGGATGATGTGAATTCCTTGTCTGAGAAAATCAGAATACTAAGGATTGGGCTGCTTCAGGTATTGAAAACTCTTGACATTGACAATGAGCACTTGTGGGAAGATAAGCTTGAAGAAGACCAGATGCTTTTGAACCATATACATGGTAAACTTCAGGAGACAAAGGAGTCTTTTGACTCAATTTTCAATGAAAGCCAGCAGGTGGCCTTTGAGAATTCAGTTCTGGTTGCATTCCTTGAGCAGTTGAAACTGAAGGTAGAAAATCTTGTGAGTGAAAGAGATGCAATTGATGAGGAGTTTAGGATCCAGTCTAAGCAGTTTTTGGCTTTGCAAATAGAGGTCCAAAAGATATTGGAGAAGAATCAGGAGTTGAAGTTGACAATATTCAAGGGAGAAGAGAGAATGGGAGTAATGACAACTGAAATAGAGACGCTGTGCAAACAGCTGGCTGACTTGGAAGAGGGGCACAAAAGCTTACAGGAAGAAAATTGCAAAGTATCTGAAGAGAAAAAGTCATTGATGAGGAGATTTCTAGATCTGGGTGAAGAGAAAAGTAAGTTGGAGGAAGAAATTTGTTTTATGGTCCATGAGATAATAGCTCAATCTAATACCTCTCTGATATATGAGAACATTATCTTTGAAAATCTCCGGCAGCTTAAAGAGCTAGGCAAAGATCATGAAAAGCTTTGTTCAGTAAATAATGACCTTGAGGAGAGATTAAAAATGATGGTGGGGAAATTAGAACATTCAGACATGGAGAACTTACATCTTAAAGAGTCATTTGTAAAGTCAATTGTTGAACTAAGATTGGTTGAATCTGTCAACGATCAATTAAGTTGTCAGATTAGAAATGAAAAAGAATTGCTGTCTAAAAAAGAAAATGAGCTTTTGGAAGCAGCGATGATGTTCCATGCTTTACAGACTGAGAAAAAAGAATTGCAAAGAATGGTGGAAGATCTGAAGATCACATATGATGAGGCTAGGGGCTTACTTGAAAACCAGGCTAATCAAATTTTGAAATTATCGTCGGACAAGGATGATCAAAACGAAGAGCTTGGAAGGCTTTATCAAGTGAATCAGAAGTTGGAGTCTGAGATAAGGCTTCTGCATGAAGAACTTGGAGAAACTAAACTGAGCGAAAAGAAGCTAAGTTATGAAGTACAGAAGGGAGCAGATGAGGTTGAACAATGGGAAATTCAGGCTGCAAGACTCTATGCCGAACTGCAGATTTCTGCTGTCAATGAAACATTGTTTGAAGGGAAGGTCTGCGAACTAGCTGATGCATGTGAGAGTCTTGAACGCAAAAACTACTCTAAAGAAATGGAAAGTGAGCAGCTGAAGGAAAGAGTTAGCAAGTTGGAAGGTGAAAACGGAAGATTGCGTGGTCAGTTAGCTGCTTATGTCCCGGCTGTCACTGCTTTGAATGATTGTATAACATCACTGGAGTTGCAGACTATTGTACATGCAAAACCTCATGAATATGAAGAGCCAAAGGTACCACCAACATATTCAGTATTTGATTGTGAAACTGTTGTAGTTTCTGTCTTAGTTTCTGTCTCTCTGTGATTGTTGTTTGGGTATTGACAATTTCGCAGGTTTGGGATGTGTTAGATCCCCACACTACTTGTACTCGTGTGTGTCTAGGGGCATTTATTGGACTGATGAACTAAATGCACCATGGACAACCCCCTATTATAATATCTGCTTTTCTGATACAGTGATGCTTCATGCACATACTATGACTTCATCACAACGTTTGTCCCATGAAATATGGGTTGACAAATTTGGAACATTGGCATCTACTATTGTTCATGGTGTCTGGTTTTGTTAGTTGCTTGTTTAACTAATTCCTCTAGTTTGTATTCTTCAACTGAATAATAGTTTGTATTGTTAAGATGTATGCTTTTGCTTTTTTGGTTTTATATCTGTATTCTGAGCATTTGGTTTCTCTACAAAATATGGTGCATCATATTAGTGATTCCAAATCTATTTCATTAAAATAAACAAGTGGTTTCAATTCTATAGTTTAGCTATTCAATTAACTACTCTACTATTTCGATGATAGAGAATTTTTAGAAATGTTAGGCTGCTGCTTCCTTGTATGTTAATGGCTGAGCAATGCTTGGTGATTTGTAATAAAGTGAAATTAATGGTTTCTATTTTAACTTCTAACCAACTAATATTGCTTTTTTTTTTATTGATGTTATCTACTTTTCTTATACACACTTTTTCCAGGTTAAAGATTTGGTGAATCACCAAAACACTGAAAGTGGTCAACAAACAGGTGAAGATGAGACTGTTATGGCACCAGATGGTCTAGCAGATTTCCAAGACATGCAGAGAAGGATCCATGCAATTGAAACAGCAGTTAAGCAGATAAATGAAAGCAGGCATGTTACTCTAGTGGATGAAGCAAATGAAAACCAACATGGACTCACTACAGAACAGAAAATGGGGAAATCAAGGCTAGATAATCCTGTAACTGAGATTGAAGTTCTGCCAAAAGACATCATGCTTGATCAAATTTCTGAATGTTCATCATATGGGATAAGTAGGAGAGAAACACTTGAGGCTGATGATAAGATGCTTGAGTTGTGGGAAACTACTTATAAGGATGGCATTACTGGCCTGCAAGTCGAGAAGACACAGAAGATCGCAGATGAACCGGCTGGCTACCTTCAAAGAGGAGCAACCAAGGATCCCAAAAGTAAACTTCCTTCATCAGAGTCTTTGGTGGAAAAGGAGTTGAGTGTGGACAAATTAGAGATATCAAGAAGCATGTCGCAGTCACATGAAGAAGGCAACAAGAGCAAGGTTTTAGAAAGGCTTGATTCTGATGCACAGAAGTTGACAAACCTCCAAATAACCATACAAGACTTGATGAAGAAGGTGGAGGTTAATGAGAAGAGTGCAAAGGGAAAAGGCATCGACCTTGAAACCGTCAAAGGGCAGCTTGAAGCTGCTCAAGAGGCCGTTACAAAGTTGTTTGATGCCAACCGCAAGTTGACCAAGAATGTGGAAGAGGGTACCTTGTCTTCTGTTGGGAAGGATGCTTCCGACTCGGATGAGAGTGGAAGCGTCAGCAGAAGGAGAGCGTCGGAACAAGCACGAAGAGGATTGGAGAAAATAGGAAGACTGCAGTTAGAGGTGCAAAGACTGCAGTTTCTGCTTCTGAAACTAGATGATGGGAAAGAGACCAAAGAAAAAACAAGATTTGCTGATCGAAGTCCTAGAGTACTTTTGAGAGATTATCTCTATGGTGGGGCAAGAACCAACAACCAAAAGAAGAAGAAGAAATCACCCTTTTGTGCGTGTATAAATCCTCCCACCAAAGGAGATTGAGTCAGCAAGTATTTTATCGGCATATTTTGTTAGCATAGTTTTAAATAACATGAGAACAATTGAGACATTAGCTTTCTTGTTTTGTAAAGTTTCCTTTATAGATGGTTGAAGATCCTACATATTTTGATCCTTTTGTACATGTTGTGCCTCATTTACTCCTAAGAAGAGGCAAGGATGGAATTTTTCACCCATTTTGCTCTTCTCTTTTTATTCTGAATAATCCTCTCACTTTCTTTCTCACTGGTGTAGGATTACTGTCATGGTTATTATTTTATTTACCAATTTGGTGCAATGCACTTGTCTTCACTTTATGTTTAGTTTGCTTGTGTCTCAGGACTCCTTGGCTCAGCATAAAATGCAAGAAACTGCTGCATCTCTTGAACGGTTGAGATTCAACAGGAACAAGCTCACCTGTTTTGTGTTTCCGGAATTTATTGGTACTTCACTACTCGTTTTGGCCTCTGATTTCTTGAGAGTGCACTTCCATTGACCCACAAACTTGGTTGAATTATTTTTTGTCTTTTAAGGTATTTTTACTAATAATTGTTACAACTAAGAGCCCTTGTCAACGATTGTCTTTTTAAGGATTTGAATCTTGATCTCTTCTTAAAAATGTAATTCGCTTATTACTTCTATTTTATTCAATAATTACCTTTATTTCTGACTAAATTTTAACAATATAATGTTCACCATTAATTCCACTGTTTAGTTTGATAATAATTTTAAAAGATTGAATACAAAAACTCAGTCATAAAATAAATTACAATAGTAACTTATTTCAAAATCTTAATTTTCTTATTTGAAATGTGATCGGTACAATCTATAGGTTATAAAAAGAATTCTAGCGATGCTTTCCACTTTAATTTGTCATAGTTCTAGAAATTTTTCAAAGGAACGCTTTTTCAGTGTAACTCTCAGAACAGATACTTTCCATTTCAATAGATTATCAAGCTTGATACATAATGATTTTACAACAACCTATATGTAGGAAACTTCCTTCCAACTAAGGATGCAAACTTGAGAAATTAAAATAATCATGCATCTTTCATTTTCCTATTCATCTGAAGTCTTCTGCAGCATGCTTTCACAAACTCTCATGCCACATATTGTAGTAGTAACTTAGCTGAGACCAAAACCAGTAAAGCTTTAAGATATCTTCAAAATGCTTAGATATATGTCTTAGTCTCTTAGACATTGTTCCAGCCCTCTGATTCATCTTTCTTGGACTTTGATTTGCATGTATGGATCATGAAGTTGCATGCTCCAACAGCCTCTTCAACTGTCAGATGTATCCATTTCTCCCCTATATGTTCTTGGAAGTTGGATTTGTTCAGTTTCTTCATCACCTCACTTCCAGGATTGACCAAAACAAGCTACACACATAAGAAAGGGGGATTTAAAAAATAAAGCAAATTAAGCATTCTAAAATTGAAGTCACTGTAACAAAATCTTGGTACATAGTGAGAACAAGAAAGGAAGAATTACTTGTAGCCCTTTCCTCTCTGCAATCTTCTTGGCCTCTTCAAGCATGCTTATTCCACTTGTATCAATATTCCCAACAGCTGCCGAAAAAATTTCATAGCATAACTTATACTGAAGATTCTAATAACTACATTGTTAGTTACTGGAGAAGAAGTTCTCATGTGTAAATTGCATAGGTCCATGTCATGTGTACACATATTCACTATTGATTTCTCACTTTTTATTGTTTTTTCACCATGAGCATATACATATATATATGATTAGATCAGGTGAACTTTACACATGAGAGGGTCATTTCAATTTAAATATATATTTTTTAGTTGAAATTATGAGTTTCCTAGCTTGAGTCGGATTGGCCCACTATAGAAATAAGCTCTCCCAATACTAGTTTTTTCTATTTACAAGACTCACTCAAAACCTTGCTTAAGGAGAATAAGAGTGAAATTACTTAAACCAATCAAACATTGGTTAGTTAAGTAATATCATCTGTACATCAAAAGTAGACACTAAAAGTAGACAGGATGATGTACAAAGAAAAAGACACAAAGTCTTGGCCTCATCCATCATCAACAAATACTTTGCCATTCTCTCTCTACAATGTCCACCAGAATAGTGCAGTTTTGAGGTACAAATAACACGTCTCTCTATAATTTGTTACTGTATATCTCAGTTCCATCACTCACCAGTCATATCCAGTATAACATACTGCAAACTTGCCTCCCCAGCAGCTTTGATTCTGTCTTCCTCCTCATCAATCCACCTTGTGATCCTGTGAATAGTAACAAAGTTTTTGTGGTGAGTGTCCACTTCTATTGTAGGCCAGCATGGTCTGCATTATGTAACAGCAGAAACTGTAAAATCTTTATGTAGCTTACCTCTCTCTTAAATAGCTTGCATTGGCAAAGTAAATTGGTGCATCAATCTCCAGAATTAGGATTCCAGGAACATAATTCGCGTGTTGGTATTGCTCAATATTTCTGTATATCATAGAATTTGGGATGTTCCCCAAAACAAAAGTCCTTGGCCTTGCAACAAATAAAAGTATCCTAAGTAAAGATATTGCAACCTGAAAATGCACACAATAAAGCACATATTAATTTCACAAAAACCTTTATACTAAAATTAGAAGTGAGTAGTACATTGATACATACAGCTATGACTAAGCCAATTTCAACACTTCCAAAGACCACACCAATGTATGCACTCATGCACACAAGAAAATCAAATTTGTCAATCTTCCACAGATGGATGGCTGCTTGGTAATCTATGAGGCCAAGCATTGCAGATACAATTATGGCTGACAGAACCACAAGGGGAGTGTAATGGAACAAGGGTGTTAGGAATAACAGTGTCAACATGACTGCAACTGACATAACAATGTTTGATGCTGCGGTCTTGCAACCAGCATTGTAGTTCACAGCTGACCGTGAAAATGGACCTGAAACAATTTTCATTTTATTTTAAGCCACATTTGTGATGAAATAAGGAAAAACAAGAAAAGGGTATGTGTTTTTGTTAAAGCTACCACTATGTGAAAAGGGATGGAAATCATTCTTTTCAAATCACGTCTTATCCTCTGTCTCATCAATCATTTATAGCCACATGAAATACGATCATTTAAAGATTTTAAACTTAAATCAGCTACCAAAAAGATATTATTTATTTCTGCGTGCCAATAAATGATTGCTGGAATATAGAATGAGACGTGATTTAGGAATAGGTGATTTCCATCTTGTGAAAAAAGGGGTGTTCATGATATAGACATTTGGTAATACATAATATATGGTTGATAAATCCTTTACCTGTTGTGAGATAGCATGAGGTGAAAGAACCAGCTATGTTCATGGTCCCAATGGCTATCATCTCTTTGTTGCCATCAATATGATAATTCTTAAACATTGCAAAACTTCTTCCCACTGCTATTCCTTCCTGCACATATCATCAATTCAATACTATGAACCTTCTTCTTGTTGTGACATGCGTATCTTTAGAAAATTTGGGGACAGTAGGATAAGATGAAATGAGAAAAAAAAAATGTTCTCTTCATACATTAGGATGATTAATGAGGAAAGAAAGGTGAATGTAAATAGTATCAAGTTTGAAATTTCAATTAATCCTCATAAAATTACATAAAGAGCTGTGTTTTGTGTGTATATATACAAAATGGTAGACATCTCTAGCATTATTGATGCAGGCCGTGCGATCTGATATGTAAATATACATGATTTTGACTGCTCAACGTTCCCTTATTTTTTCCAAGACCAAACACAACCTAACCGAATTTAACTATCCAAATCTCAACCTTCAAAGGAGGAGGACCATATATATGATAAGACTAGAAACTAAAATGTCAATAATAATAACAACTTTGATGCTTAACTTGGCCTTTCTTTTTCTTTGTTCATTATTTTGCTAAGGATTTAAGTTTGAGACATGTTATGTTATGTTATGCTATGTTATTTGTACACTAAAGCTTAACACCCAAATTACAACACTTCTTACCGCAAGTGATATGATGCCAACAACAAGGCCTGTCTTGACAGCTGTGGTCATATAAGGCGTCACAAATACCAAATCTGTGAGGGAAGGTGGATTCAGCCCTTTCTTCAATTCTCCTATCTGACCGTACATACAATTCAGAAAGAACATGCCACGTCAGATCCCTACCCCTTTTTCTAAAGATTTAAAAGTTCTTGAGAAAAAAAAAGAAGAAGAAGAAAACCAATATAGTAGCACTTGACTTCACACAAAAAAATAGTAATATGATATGACTTTTTCAAAAGGTAATTAGATAAATATTGCTATATGAGACTGTACGCGTGAACCATAGTCTAATAGTTAGACTTATTAGTGTGTTTACAAGAATCTTATTATTCTGATCTGAAATAGTTTGAACTTTTAGAGTTTTGAAGTAATATTTCAAGACAAAGATTGATTCAATCGATCAAATAAAAAACATAGCTCTGAACTCTATATTTTGAAAAGATGATTGATTCGCTCTAGCTAGCTACCGAATGTTAAACTGAAAATTCGTAGTACATCTTTTCATTGAATGATTGATTGTGTTGTTAGGGCTCAATTTAGTTGTATGGTGTGAATGAGTGCCAAGAGAAATGAGAGACTACTAGTACTATATATATCCTACACGTGGAGAAATTCTTACACATTCTCTTAGAGAGCATCATTTGAATATTGTATTCCATATCTATTAATTGTGTAACACTTTAGTTCTGACCTACTTTTAATATTCACTTTTAATTGAAGTGTCATTCAATGCATTAATGTGGAGCGAATTTATATGGTGTTTCAAAAATATATAAGAATTTCTCCACTCTAATAAGAGCTTGTATTGTTAGAAAATTTCTTGTATAAATATATATCTAATACCTTATATTAATGCATTTTAAACAAACTTAACGGATCATGTTTTATTATAAATGCGCCTAGATATAGTGCTATTTAATTTATATGGTTGAGTTTTGCTATATCCTTCTACTAATCTTTCTACAAATCATCCTAATATTAAAAACAAGTAAAAATAAACAAATAAATGAAATCAATGTATTAAAAACTTAAAAAAGTGAATAATACTCCCTTCGTACTTAAATAATTATCCAAATTTAAATGTACATTTGAATTAAGGAAATGATTGGTAAAATATCAAAGTTAGAAAAACTTAAAAATAATTTACTGAATTGTCCTTATTTCTTTTTAATAATCTAACTTTCTCTCACCTTCTCTGCTATATCTCTCTTATTCTTTATTAGTATTTAATAGAGATATTATTGAAGAGAAATAATTAATACTATATAAATTTTATAAATAAATAATTATTTTTAGATAAAAATATATATAATTATTCAAGAATAAAAGAAATATTTTTTTATTTTAGGTGTAAGAAAATTTATAGGTATATTTAATAGGAAAATTTGGAATTATTCAATATGGTTATGTAACCTGGGGTTGGATATGCTTACCACTTGAACGCCGTGGTTCTCGGCGTGAGTGAAGTAAACCAAAAGACTTCCCAATATGACGGACGTCAACGGTGCCATTGCTGATGTCCAAAAGAACTTTGGTTTTCTTTTGCTCTGCATATCATTCAAGTCAACGTCACATATATATACCCAAATTACACTCAATTTTTCACTTAATGATAACATTAATGTTTATCTAACTAGTGCCCTAGAAAAGTAAAACAGGAAACTTCTGTTTTGAAAATATAATGATATGTTTGATTTCAATTTTCGAATTTCATTTTCAGTTGTTAAGTTCTTCGAATTTTATTAAAGAAATACTAAAAACTGTAAATGAAAATTGAAATTTGTAGAGCCTTGTTGGTGTCAGTTTTCAAGATTCTATGAAGAAAATATTGAAAATTGAAGATGAAAACTAAAACTGGAATTTCTAATTTTTATAAATTTCAGTATTTCTTTTATAAAATCTGAAAAGATAGAAACTTTAACCATATAGACCTTACTTTTTAGAATTTTTAATATTTGCTTCACAAAATCTAAAAAACTAGAAAATTAAAAACTTAAAACTCAAATGAAATAGACCATAAATTTTTATATTTTCAATACTTGAGACCTACCACTAAGTTTAAATACTTGCATTCTTCAGTATCCTTAACAAATTTAAGGCATTGGTTAACAAAATCCATAACATCATACAAGTAGAATTATTATATATTTTTTGTAGGTAGTATAATATATAGTATAGCAATACAACAAGTTGTTATTGCTGCAGTTGGAAATCACGAACTAATTAGGGTCTAATGTCAATTGCCTATGAGATAATTTGCTGACTTTAATTAATTAGCAGATCAAGACGGAAGTAGCTAGGTTAGGGTTGAAAATCGATCACAATCAAAAAATTAATTTGATTCTAAAATCTAGTTTCCAGAAACATGAGGCATAAACAAATTCAATGAAAATAAGTAAATTTTTTGGGATATATTCTGTTCACACTTGAAAGTCATGACGATTGGTGTGAATATATATCATTTATCTGTGCTCCGATCCTTTTACTTTGTTAAGTTAGCTTTGTGACCTTTGTTGGGAAACATATTAAGTATAGGATGTGCATAAAGAATGTCAAACAAGTCAACATTTTTTCCGCCAAAACCTATAATATTTCGAGTCTATTTGGATTTAGATTAATTTATTTTGGTTAGATTGACCATAATAAATATGTAAAATAAGGGTCTCTTATCACTACTTATTTTTTTTTTCATTCACGAGATTTGAAATAGAGACTTTGCTTAATATAACTGTCAAATCACTTGATATAATCAAATTCACATAAGTCAGTATTAAAAAGTATAAGAATTTAATTTATATATATTATAAAAAAATTATAAAAATTACTTTACATAGCCAAAAATTAAAATTTCATCAATGTACAACAAATTATAGACAGTAATGATTCACTATTATAATCATTCACTATGATTTGTCACTTGAAAAAAATTCTATTGATTGATAGTATAAAATTATTTTATAATTTTAATACATATAAATTAGACTCTAGGTATAATTTTATAAGATTGTTATGCTTTTCTGGTAAGTTATAAGATTATTATATCAAGTAACAGATTTTGAGCAATTGAATATGGATTAGGTATTACTTACGAAGTATCTCGTGACAAGGAGGAAGAAAATGAAGGAACAACCCAACACAGCGCTTTCCCACCTCCACTGCCATAAATAAACAAGGAAACAAAATTATATTATATATTGAAGTCAAAAAAGTGAGTGGGAATTTTGGACCTAGCTAGTCGGTGAAATATTTAAGCATATACATGATGAAGAGGACAAGAAATGATTAATTAATTAGCTATGTAGTGTTTGAATTAATTTGTACCTTGTGAGTTTGAGTAAAAACAGAGCGCATTACTGACACGAGATCAGCCCCATGAGTGAAATGCTCAAGGCCTAGAATTGATTTTAGCTGCTGCAGGCAAACCACAGTGGCTGCTCCCCCCATGAACCCTACTATGGCTGCATGTGACAGAAAATCCACGACAAACCCTAACCTGCACTCCTCAAGTGTTGCACATGATTAACTAATTAATCAATCATTATTAATGTGTGATCTTTTTCTATTCTTCATTAACATTTATTATAGAGGACGATGATAAGTTACATTGATAAACTTTATTAACAAAGATGTTTAAGGGTCTGCATCTTTGTTGGATTTGTATTCAGAATTATGTGCTGTGTATATTGAGCAGCTCTAATTATGAGTTAAAAAGTTATATTATTTTATTATATCTAATTATCATTTTTATTTCTTGTCAATATTCCTAATTGGCTTTTTTTTATTAAACTGCGGATCATTGCTCTATTATTAATTTTATCAAGGAAATATTATTCATTGTGAAGGTTTAGGGTTTAGGGAATATTATTCATTGTTAAGGAAATATAATTATTGACAACATTTGAAACTTGTATTTGCTACGTAGGTGGCATCTAAACCATATATATATATATATATATTGTTTATGTGCAATTACAAGAAAGAATAATTACACTGGTTAGTGGATCCAGAATTTGATTTAAAATTATTAACAACATGCTTTACGTACGTAAGGAGGGCGAATCTCATTGCAAGATGCCAATTATTTCTAGAAGACAAATACCAAAGGACAAAAGACTTCAGCCCATACAGTGTATACTGCACTGAAAATATTCTCCTACTTTTTCTTGTCAAACATTATTTTTTATTTTTTTTCATTTAAATAAATTGCTTGTGCAAAAAAAAATTATGTTGCCAAAGAAATATATATGTTATGTTCTTAACTAAAAGGCGCTTCTAGGTAAGAACATGTTGCATACATACACATGTTGCATACACACACACACACACACACACACACACACACACACACATATATATATATATATATGTGTATACTGCACTGAAAATATTCTCCTACTTTTTCTTGTCAAACATTATTTTTTATTTTTTTTCATTTAAATAAATTGCTTGTGCAAAAAAAAATTATGTTGCCAAAGAAATATATATGTTATGTTCTTAACTAAAAGGCGCTTCTAGGTAAGAACATGTTGCATACATACACATGTTGCATACACACACACACACACACACACACACACACACACACACACATATATATATATATATATATATATATATATATATATATATATATATATATATTGTTTAGTTATTTGTAAAAGAAATATAAGGTGTGCTAGAGTTTCATTCATTAGGATTTTACCTAAACAGACCCAATGATGCTTGCAAAACTCCGGCAAAGAAAGTAGCCGTAAAAGCAAGGTGGAGATAAAGCTTTGGGTTCTCATTGGGATTAACCTCGCTGGCCAACATGGAACCCATCAGAAGCGATCCAACTGCCACTGTCCCCACTGCCAAATCCCTTGAGCTACCCATCATGGCATAAATCAATGGTGGTATAAAGCTTGAATCTGCACCCATATTCACACGTTTCCCATATAAGAAAAGGGGAACATAATAATGATTCATAAATTGATATAATTGAAATGTAATAGTGTTTCTTTTTAGTACGAGAAAATCTAAGAACTTTTATATCACGAATCGATGTTTTCAAAAGTTTAATTAAATTATTAGATAAAGATACATAAATAATTTTATATTTTAATATTCCTTTCATGTAAGGGACTTTTTTAAGTTTCTTGAACCACAAACAATTTAAAACAAAAATAATAATAATGATAAAATCATATGCGTTTTAAACATAGAAGTTCTGATATCATAGACCACATTTCTCCCATAATTTTAAATTGTTACTTAGATTGAGGAGGAGCACATGACTGATGTTATACGTACTTTAACCTTTTGTTAGACCACAGCAAATCTTTTCCTCAAAGTTAGAAATATTTTCCATCATAGTTTTGAAAAAATCAGTTATGAGTAGTTGAGTTTGTCAAAAAGCAATAATCAGTAAGTGTTGGTGATCAATAGCAACTACTACCCACATAATCCGAGAATTGGAGGCAAGTTGGCGAGCTTGGCATAGCTGATGCCTTGAGGGATAGCCAAGCTAGCTATGGTGATGCCAGCAATGATGTCAGATTTCAAGAACTGAAGGGTGTACTTTGGTGCCCACTCAAAGATTGGGAAGAAGTACTGAATCCCAAGCATGAACCTCTTGGAAGCTGGCTGGTTCTTGAACCTCCTCAAAGGGTCATCCGGGAAGAAAGTCTCCTTCAAAGTGTACTTTAGAGACTTGATAAATGGTTGAGGGGGTGGAATAGCCACACGGTGTGTGCTCTCCACATTCATGGCTGAAGGGTATGCATAATCAACACTACCCATATCTCCAATTCTATGATCTTACAAGAAATAATAATAATATATGTGCTACTATATGATTTCTATGTAATATATACTATATGTGTATGTGTTTGATGATGCTAATTAATTAAGTTGATCAAAGTAGTTTTGGTAGCTAGGAGCTTAGGGGACTATCTAGTTATACATATCTAAATGATGCATGAAAAGGTGAATGAGAATTGAGAAGGGGGCATAAGAATGGAGGAATTGAAGAAGAGGGAGGCAGGGGTGTTAAGGAGGGAGTTGAGGGGATGAGGGCGGTGGTGAGATCACTGAGGAGGAGTTGTGAATGACATGGCTTTATATAATGGTTGTGAGGAGAGATTTTTGTATGCAACTTATTTACCCAACTTGTATGCACTGAAAGTTGGTAAAATATTCAACATTTGCAGTATTGAAATTAAATTTAATGAATGCCTTTGTGTTAACCCGTGTACTAGTTGATATTTTTTATTTTTTGGACGGTGTACTACTTGTCGATACCTAATTAGTTCAACGCATTTAGTTCAGACGATAATCTCTCTTGTGCACTATTGGGGCGTGCTATAATTTGTCCATGAGTATCTTATAATTGCTCATCGTTGATCAGATTTGATGTCGTTAGATTTCTTTTTAATTGTTTATCATTCAGTAAGTTCGGTGAAAATCATCTGTTCTTAAATATATTTTTTTAACACATATCACGTGTTGACGATTAAAAAATAAATATTTTTAAAAACTTAATTCAAACTCAAGGCAGTTATCAATTATCAATTATGTATATTATTTTTCAAGTGACGCAGCATAAATGAGTGATGAAACAAGAAAGGGCAAAAAGAGAGAGACAAGAATTTAGAGACAAGTAAGCAATTTTCATCTTGTATTAGCAATTGACTTCTATAAAAGTCTATAAACTAAGTAGGAGATTAACCACTTTGTATCATTTGGTGAGGCCCACACGTAATAAAAATAACTCAATTCTCTTGCCTAATTAACCTGGTAAAGTTGAATTTGTGCATACAAGACCTGTCCCCCGTGTCAAGTATGATTCTCTTGATGATGTTTTTAGTGCTAAATTGGATTGACCCACTTGAAAAAAATTGTTAAGATTAGTGGTGGAGGCTACATTGCATCCATATATTCTTGAGAAAAAAATTGTTAAGAATATATATATATATTCTTTAAATGGTACTGTGAAGGATGCACCTGCCAACCTCGTGCCATTTTGATCTTCTTTTTCGTAATACGAATTGAACCACATGAAGCATAGAGAGCATGTATATGTGCCAATCAAAGGTGGTGGAAGCAAAATCAAGGTCGGTCACGCATCTTATTGTTGTGTGTTTTATTATCAATGTTAGAGTCCTTGCTCCTAACGAGTCCCTACAATGATTGAAGCTTTCCCCCGATCGATCCAGTGAGTGACGTGGGATGCCATCGTCTATGAAATGTGTTTGACGGTAGGTCCGGTGGGTTTGTCGGTTTTATGTCTCATTTTATTTTTCTAAGGAAAAAAAAAAAGTAGTTTGTGTGAATTGAATTCAAAAGATCCCTACACAATCTTCCCACTACCAAAATGATTCTCTAGATTTCACTAACCGGTTATCAGAAGATTTCAATGAAAACTATTCAAGAATAAAATTAAGAGATTAATACTAACATGAATCGATCAAAATGGTAGATATATTAATCCCTTATTTAGAGATATCGAGTTCAAATCTTGAAAATAGAACACATTTTTTTGTGGAAGATCCTTACCCCTTTAAGGAACCCCGTCAAGTCTAATTCAATTAGTCAGATTTGTAGCAATAGGGTCCGAACATCAGTAGTTCAATCGATACCAAAAAAAATTAAGAGATTAATTTTTATCTATTATATTTGATTTGGTAATAAAAATAAGGGAAAATCTGTAAAAAGTTCTATATCATTTTTAACTCCAACCAAATATGTTCTGATAATATAAAATAATTTTATATTATTAATTTGTAGAAATTCAATAACTTTTCAAATTATGATGAATTATTATTCATCATGATTTTTAAATATTTTAAGAGTATATGTATTCAATAGATAAATAAAAAAAATTAATCTTTTAAAATATAGTCAAATATCCATCCCTCTCAATGGTATTTATTTCTTTTACTTAGATCAACATCTTATTAATAATTAAAAACATATATGTCTATAAAAAAAGACTAAATATATATGTACCTTTTATGGGGGAAAAAATACATTTGGTACCATCAAAATATACAGAAAAAAAAATTGGGGAACCATGGCCACTCAGCCCTCGGTTAGAAGATAAGATTTGAATTAAATTCCTTGTATTGTTGTCATATGTATATCTATTTTTTTTTTTTCAAGATGAAATGATGAATGACTTGATTAGAAGCTAAATTGACATCGATCTCTCTTTGCTTAATTTGAAAATTAAATGACAAAGATAGGAGTACATAATAAACCCAACGTGCACATGTTGGGAAAGGTCAAATCTGACCACTGGCAAATTATTCACGGAAAGTCACTGCACTGCGTGGCAGTTTCAATTTTGACCAAACAACCAAAACAGATAGGCTCACACGTTTGACAAGACATAAGTGCCAAATTGGAAATTGGAATAGTCACATCTATTATTTACCAATAATCATAAGAAAAATAATACTTATACTTAAAAGATATAAAATATAAATTCTACTTAAATAAAATTTATATCTCATTTAATAATAAATAATATATAAATTAATATAATATTATATATATTGTAAATATAAATAAGATAACTATTATAATAATAATAACACACTTACGGAATAAATAAGACAAGATTGCAAGTTCTTGCAAACACACAACTTTTGCGGCTCACCACTGTGCTGGCAAATTTGTAACCTTTCATTATTCACACGAGGTGATCAGAGAAACGAAAATTTCAAGTTACGAATACTATTCGAATTTGATTAAGTATAAAAAACAATTTATATGGACCTTTAATTGTATATTAGCAATAATTTTGTATTTCCTGCTCATAATACAGAGGCGTGTTATTTTACATTTACTTGTGAATATCACTCGCAAGCCATACACATATATGAAAAAGGGTAAATAATAATAACTTAATTAGAAAATTTTAAGTGAAATATAGCTATTATTTAGTGGCTTATAAAATTTGTTAATTCTTTGAAAAAAAAAACCCTCAAGTCACCGTATTCATATTTAGTTTTTAGCAACATCTTTTTAAATTATAGCATTTTATAAAATACTGTTGAAAATATAAAAAAATATTGTTAAAATCATTTGACAACATTTTTATTAATATTATAATAATAATTTTAAATATTGTTAATTTCAATCATATTATACTGCACCCACCATTACTATCTATTCGAAGGAAAATTATATTCTATCCATTTTCAAACATTATTCGTTTTTAGAGAAAAAAATATTTCATTTTATTTATTTGATATTTTAGAAAATGATTTAATTTTGATACACTACCGGTGTAAAAATGTTTTAAATAACCATCTAATCATATATTGTCACATCGGTATATATGGTTAACTTTCACCTTTATTATTTAAAAAGCAATGCAAATTGAGATATTGGATTAAATAACAATATAAAACTCTTTTAGATTGTCATTATATTAAAATTTAAACTCTTTAGAACATTGAAAAGTAATCCCATTTTTTTTTTAGCTTTATTCTTGGTATCATATTCATATATTGAACTAAATATATGGGCTATAGCTAGGCCTAACATAACTAACTCAACATATAGCTTGGCTTTAAATCAACAAAAAAAAAAATATTATTTTTATTCATGAGGTATAGATAACCATATCAATTCACACCCTATTCACCATTGAATTGGATGTAAACTTTACTTGAATATGGTTCACATCTCATCCAACAATAGATATGACATGAATTGTTACGGTGTTCTACACGATATTAATACAAATAAAACAACTCATATCAATAAGTTTGACCCAAGAACGCATATGTACTATACAAGAGAACACACCAATGCAAGTTTATACAGGATAGGAAAGCACATCCAGTGATTCACCATATTTCAACTTTTCTTTTTCACTTCCATTTTAGCAGTGCTGTTTCCATCATTAATTCTTTATTGTCATTTGCTTACAGTCTTCTACGTATAAGTTTGTCCTAGCTAAAACCTGAACTAGAACGCCCCGCGACCAATGTGACAACATGTGGACAAGTTTTTACCGGGAAAAAAATATAGAAAATTATTTTAATGGACCTGCACGTTCAAGTTTTGTGATGTTAGATTATTAGTAAATCCAAAAAGTTCTGTGATATAACTCACACTACAGTATAAACGGAGAAGAGTAAGCCTGCATGGCTCGCATAAACAATTGGACTAAATGTTTTAGCCGTGAAATTAAGATGAAAGTGGATGTCATTACTTTATTATATTGCATAATTAAAGAACCAAACTTCCTCTGTGTTAGGTGCACTGTGTCAATGTCACGGACATAAGACTCTTTTCCAAAAAGACAGAGGAGAAGTTAATGTATTTATCAAAAAAAAAAAAAAAGGAGAAGTTAATGTAGAGTGATATGAATTTTTCAGCACCAAATTAAAAAAGAGAAAAAAAGATCATGAATTTCCCCTCAGCTTGTAGTAACATGATTGGGAACTTCGTAGTTAATTATACTATTTAAACTCACCAGGTATGAGACTAGTTATTTTCTTTTATTGATGATAATCTAATTATTTTACGTTGGGACATGCATAAATTGTAGTATAATTGAAAGTAATCACATTTTTTTTAGATTATAAATTTTTTTTATATTGATGCATCTGAATTATTTTTAGGGTATCTTTTGGATTTAATTTAAATATACTAATAGTTACATTGTTGATTGCTACAAAATAGACTTTTATTAACATTTGAAAAGTGATACCAAATCATAAAAAGAATGTTACTATTTACATTAGTAACGTTTTCATCAATGTTGTTTATATCTAGTGTTGTTAAAGGGTTTTGGCAACACTTTTCTCCAACTTTAGTAACATTTAAAAAGTGTTACCATATATCTTCTTTGGTAACATTTTTTAAATGTTACAATTGATTACTTTTGCTAATATTTTTAAAAATGTTAGCCTATATCTTTCTTTTTTTGTAACAGTAGATAAATGTTACCAATTTAAATACCCAATTGAAGTTCTTCTAGCCTAAAAAATTTGTATTTAAAACCAACCTTCATTTAACCATTTAATTTGATTTTGTTAACTAGTTATCTCGGGAATAAGAAGTGCTAGTCTACCAAAACATAGCCAAAGGTTGTGATCACATTTTAAAGGTTTAGCAAGCAAAAAAGTAATAACAAAGCAAATTGAACTTTCTCATTTGAATCCTCCCAATGTCACTATGTAGTAAATCCAAAAAAATAAAAAAGAACATAAAATCTAAAAGTATTGTCCAACTAGAATAGAAATATTATCCAAATGTTATGTATTCATTCGCTCCACAAAGTGTGGGGCAGGAAAAAAGAAAATATCACAAACTGTATATTAAGCAATATAGCTCATAAGAAAAAGAATGAAGACCACTATCATATCACTTGATTTCCACCTGCCTAAAAGAACAAGTTCTCAAACACAATAATATGAACACTTTAGACTACAAAATGAATCTAGACTAAGATTAGCAACTTGGACTAAAATCAAAGAATGAGAGAAGAATTCAAACCTGAATGAGAGAAATGAAGTTAATTAGATTGCAATTTTGAGCAAATGAAAGTGCATGAGCATCCATTGAGACTATCAATGATTCTGAAATATAAGATCAAGAACTTTTTCAATCTCAAGAGTTAGGATTCAATGATGACTCCAATCACAAACCACAATATAATTCAACAATTTTGAGCTAATATGTTATGGATTTAAAATAGAAGACTTAAAAAAAAAAAAAAGGCCCTAAAATTTTGAAATATGAATTTGCAATTGCCAATCGTTTATAGTCTTGATTTAGGATTCAAATCAAAGTTAGGTTTTACAAATCAAACTTGTAGGGAGAGAGAGCTAAAGCATTGGAAGGAAATGGAATTGGCACTGGTTCATGAATTGCAAAACTAGAACAACTTTCACCAATTCACAAAACTTTGCACCGATTCACGAAACTTTGATCTAAGCAAGAACTTGGAACATTCTTCACAAGTGATATTGCAGTGGAGCAACTAGAACGCATCAATGTACGTTGTGTCAATCCATTGAAGCTCGTGATGCTTGAATGATTTTGAGCATGTGTGAGATGAAAGAGAGATCCGGAATGAGATGGAAGAGTCTTTTTTTTTTTTTTTTGGGTCTAGAGAAGAAGAGAGTTTAGAAATGATGCTTAAGGTCTTAAGGTGCTAAATTGTAATATTGTTTCAATGGGCCACTTTGCATTTAGGTTTATAAGAATGAAGTTTGATAACATTTTTTATAAATTTGTTGTATAAAATATCATTTAGTAACACTTTGAATAGTGTTACCAACAAAATGTTAGTAAAGGCCCAATGTGTAGTTTGTATTCAAATTCTTTTCATTCATACGACTTTTGAAATAGTGGAGTGAATGTCAATCATGTTTTGTTTGTTTATGTCACAAAATGTGGTTAGATGATGACTTTATGAAAAAGTTTTACATAATATATAAAAATTAAATTCATTTCTTTCAAGAACTATTTGTTTAATATTGAAACTTATTTTATAATTAAGCTCACTCACCTAATTAACATTCCACTCGTATAATGATGGTATGATCGTGTTTGAAATTAATAATCTATTATTGGCAGGTAATCCATATATGTTCCTAGAGTACTGAGATTGATGGTATGTCTTAGTGTTGAAATAAAGACAGGCTTCCTTTATCATTTTTTCCAAAGTAACATTTTTTAATTTTTTATGTCAATATGAGATTTAATAATGGGATTTCTATTTTTATTAAACATCTTTTTTAATGACAACTTCATATATATAACAAGAGATAGATAGGGCTGGCACATAACAAAATCGAAGAGGGGATGACGAAGTGAGTTCCAGGAAGCGAATGATTAGAGTTGAATCAAATCAATGTTCTAATTGAATATCTAAGAAAAGTATGAGATCTCAGATGCTGCATATAACTCAGAGATCTATCTATTGCTAAGTGAGCTGGATTATTTTATTGGTGGATAGTTCTCTTCACCACTGTTGAGCACTTGCCAATATAATGCTACTTAATTTGTACCCGAAAATAACCTCAACAAGGGTGTTACTATAATAAATTTGAGAATCCAAAAATTCTTGATCAAGTTTATCTTAAATTATGAATTTATGACATGTATATTAGTTAAATTAAAGTTTCACAATCATAATCAATTTCTGGAAGACGACCACAATGAATCAATTAATAGAACGTGTGTTTAAATTAGAGTTTGTAAAACTGATTTTGGGCCAATTTGATTTTACAAAATTGGTTAACACTAGAATTAAGTTGATATTAACGTACGTAATTTATGTATGCTTTAATATATTTATAATTAAAATTAATAACTTGAGAGATTTTGTTTGGATAGTATTAATAAAAAATATTTTTATATACAAAAAATCATATGGATTTATTTCATTAGTTATTTAAATTGAAAACAAATCAATTTTAGAAATTTAATCTAAATAAATTTATAAGGTAATGAAATTTCATAATTAAAACATGTAGTTATTATAAAATAAAATCACTTTTCAAATATAATTTAGGATTGAATTGTAATGCACTGAGAGTATAAAAAAAATTTTACACAATCATCCAATCAGGTATTGTCACATGAGCTATAATAATTGGCTTTTACACCCTCTATTTAAAAAGTTATTTAAACGAAATATTTTGATTGTATAATGATGTAAAATAATTTTATATTGTCAATACCTCAAAATTAAACTTATTAATTTAAATATTAAATTTTATTTATCTAAGAATTTAATTTTCATAAACATGTGAAATAAATTTACACTATTAACAAATATAATTTGAAGGTATTTTCAAACTTTTATTTTGGTGGCATTACCACCCTAGCTATCTATCACAAGTTAATAGTTGATAACTTATCAAGATATAAAAGACATAAAACGGTCTTTAATTTTAATTTTTGATTTTTTTTACTTACTCATTTATCAGCCATACATTATTTTTCTTTTGAAAAAGGATCGTTAGGACATTGGATTTTTTTTTTCCATTGATCTCTCTTTTTCAAAATTTAAATTGTCGGATAGGTGCACATGACATGATACATCCCCTTATATAAATGCCTTTTTTTTTATATTTATTTGCATTTGACACTGCCTATTTAGTCTAGAGATTAGAGACTTCAGTATCATGCTATAACTTACCTATGTTAGAAACTTAAAAGAGTTAGATAAATGCATATAAATAACTTTTTTCTTTGGTCTGAAAATAACTTTATACCTTGGAAATAGAATAACTTTAAAACCCGCATGTGCATCATCGATTCCATTAAAGCAGCTTATAATTTCGCAGAGAAATTATTATTCATTGCGTGGGCGGTGAATACGCTCACAGGACCCCAAAACTGAATATATATATATATACAGACGTTACCTCCTCCTTTTTTTTTTCAATGGCACTGGGTTACAAAGTACTATCCACGGACTTGGATGTGTGGCACTCTTCTACTCCACTGTAGCAAATGGTCCTCTCTGCTTTGTAAGCACAACATCCATGAATGATTGAATTGGATATGGGCATGGCCTTTGAGTGATGAGTCCATTCTGATTCAGCTGAGTTTTGGTCCCACTGTCCACTTTCCATGGTGCTACTTCTTGCTCCAGGTTTCGCCCCAGGGCCCATGATCCTCACCTCCGATCAACCCCCTTGTGACATGTTACCACCCTTCCTCAGGATTTTTTTTTTCCTTCCTGGCATGGATACAAATATCATATATCACTTACCGTGTTACGCTGATAGAATAATAACAATTGATCAATATTTATTTGACCTAAGACTAAAATAACCGATAAAATGAAATTTCTAAGACTAAATTGTTAATTTTTAAATTTAAGGAATTAAAGTGAAATATACTTATAATTTCAGCATCAACTTAAATCTTTACTCGTTTAATAGCCCTTTTTATCAAATGCATGGAAAAAACTCCTCCTTATCGTCAATCTAGCCTCCAATCTATCGCACCTTATCTTTTCGCGTCTGGACAAATGCTTCATGTTTATAACAAATGCCTCCCGCCTCGATATAGCACATCACAGATACGGGTTAGACAAGTTTGATCATTTGGACATCGGTATTAGACCTCCCCTCTCTATATTTAACTAAGACAAATTAAACAAATACAACAATAGATGAAGATAAAGATTATATAGTCTTACACCGACTATTAAAAGTAACTATTTTTCACATCAACTACTTAATATTCAGCTCAAAAAATTAATCTTAATTACTCATGTCAGGCTTTTGTAAGACTATTTATTTGTTATCATTTTCTTATCTACATCTTTTAACTGATAGATTGGAAGTGATGTAATTCCACATCCCAGCCACTCTCTCTAAATGCCTATTCTAAACCAATTGATTTATTGATAAAAACAAAAAAAATGATTCGATAACTTTTATTTTGGAGTACTTGGCTTGAAAGACAAAATTTAGACATTGGATATCATGACCACATAATATTATATCTTTTTTTTTTACTATTTTTTAGAGCATTTTTTAAAACGAATCTTGAGATTCTTTTTTTTAACATTGACAGAGAGTAGCTCTTAATTTTTCTCTCAAGCAACATGTTTACAATCACCTCAAGGTATTTCTTTAAAGTTGTCCCAAAATGTATTACAAATAATGGGAAATTTTTTTATAATGATGTTTGGATATTTTTATTGGTATGAAATAGGGTTATGGGGAGATTTGGATGGATATGAAACTTTTTATACGTAAATCACTCATACACACAATTCGCTACGTGGTGATTTGTGTGTATCTGAAATGAGCCAAAACAAAATATTATTTTATCACACAAATCACTGAGTAGCGATTAGTGTATAAAAAATACCAATTTTTTTATTAAAATTGCACATAAATCACTACGTAGTGATTTGTATTAAAAACATCATATTGCACATAAATTTTATAAATTCCAATATTATACTTAATACATCACCCTATACCCATATAAAAAATAATGCCCCTACAAATAACATTACTCATTTAAAATGTATATATATATAATAAGCTTTTTGTAAAAAAAATGATTTAATTAAACTTTTGTTGGAAGAAATCTTAATGTTTACAGTGTCTTTGGTTATGAGATAAAAATGAAGGGTTCATCTTCATAGATAAGGTTCATATATGATTTTACATATAAAACTCATTTATGAAAAGTTATCCCAATATTTATCCCCTAACCAAATATATTCTTAGGTAGCATTTGGATATTGTCTTAAGACAGTGAAAATAGAGATAGTAAAGATAGTAAATATGGAGATATGAAAAAGACTATCTCTATATCTTACTTGGAAACATAGTGGCAAGATAAAAAATATATGATAAATACATTATTTACCCCTACCGGACTACCACCACCAATCACCGAACCATCGCCAATAATCAAACCACTGCCATTGGTCATTGGACCTCCATCACAGAACCACCCATGCTGGTGAGAACAAAGAGGGAAACATTAAATATATGTAAGGATATTATTGAAAGAAAAAATATTAAATATCCTGTTTTTATTGTCTCTCCATTTTGAAGATATAAATTTTTTAATATTTCATGTTCTGGGATAAATTTTTTTTTTATGTATAACATATGTCAAATGCTACCTTAATTAGTGATGATTATGTGATTTACCAATGGTTGCAAACCAACACGCAAACTTCTATTTTTACTCTGTAATCAAGCATACTGCATTGGTGATTGTATAAATGGTCTACCAATTGTTACGAGCCAGCGCACAGACTTCTAAAATGGTTTTGGTCTATTCATAATAATTTGTTTCTCTCTTTTATCATGAAATGAAGGCAAGCGTACGTACAACCTGTAGCTCTTTCGTCCATACTGGTCATGATTATGTTTATCTTAATGAGAAAGACTTCTGCACTCTAGAGGAAGAAAGCTTTTTCTTCATGAGCATCTCCAACTTCGTTTTTGGCGATGAAAATTGAAGAAAAGAGAAATTAATAAGAGAAGAATAAAAGGTGGAGGTTTCTCTTTCAAGTAAGAGATTTCTTACCCAAGGAATATATAATATTTATTATTATTATTATTATTATTTTCACATACATTCGACCATCTCACATTAGTTAAGTAAGGAAGTCCTGGTCTTGAGTGTCATATATGGCAAGTAATGCTATACAACTAAAATGAAAAATTTGTACACAATGTATGATGTGGTTGAATTAAATATAGTAATAAAATTCATTTATTCATCTAAAATTTAATATTTATGTCACGTCATTTGAACACTTTTTTTGGGGACAACATTATAGATATTTAACATTTTCCATATAAATTTGCAAACTTTTTCTTTTTAGTTAATTTTTGTGCTGGAGCTAGGGGGGTCTATTCCGCACATCTTCTCATTATTATTAATTATTTATAAATAAAATTTTAAAATATGCTTGCCATGGCATCCATCACCCCTCTCACACTCACAAATTACTTTCACCCATTTTTTCTATTTCTAAATGATTACTTGTTTTTAATTGAGGAATCAATGAAAACAAGTTTAATGAGATATAGAAAAAGGAGTGCAATAATTGGGGTGTACAATATCCGGGTTTGATCAGTATTGACTTAATTCTGCATTATTGATTGACTTCCTGTGTGTTACATTCAAGGAATCAACTTAAATAGTGAATCTCCAACGTGTGTCTTATCAGAGTACTGAGAATAGCCTATATGGACATAAATTCTGTGGCCACTGAAGCAATATGTGATCTGCATGATGGCACAAAGATATGGTCGGTGAAGGATATGGCTCCAATGTTTGTTGCAGTTTTGGACATCAGCATATATACGTGGATGAAGTCATCACAGTAATGATTCTTAAATGGAGAAACTGTTGTTTGAGCCATCAATATTGCAGTTACTGGTTACTACATACTGACCTTATAAATATGATATATAACATTTAAGATTCAAGATATATTGTTTTAAGCTTTAGTCATAAATAGACTTAATTTGAAATGATTATGACCTTTTGAGTGTTATTGAGTTCATTAAACTCTCTAAAAAGCTACATTTCAAAAGTTATACCAATATTATTTAATAAAATAAAATAAAAAGTGCTCTTAATATATAAGGGAAAACCACAGTATAATAGTGTTTTGGTGTGTACATATATAAGTAGTTCTTAAAATTGAAGATGATTATAATAGATATATATAGATACTAATGTGAGTAATTGCTACTTTTATTATTATTAAATAGAATATGATCATATTAGACTTTTAAATTTTAGATAGCATAAATGAACTCTAAATATTGAAACACCCCATGATATGCTATTAGCAAGTGACTTATATTTTTTTATATTATAGGCATGAGTTTTTAATGAGCACTACCAAATCGAGCTTTATCTTTTCACTCTTTCTAGATTGAAAAAGCATCTTTGACCCTCTCTTGTGCCGATAAAGCTAATTGCAATTTTGAGGATTGGCCAACAAGCGACAAGAGGAATTAATATCAATACGAAAAATTTTATTATTCTGATGGAAGTAAACAAAATTCTGGTGGAGTGGCGATGACCACCTAAGGTGGATCAAGTCAAGACCCAAGGGTTGAGAGAGGTGAAGTGTTTAGTGCTGTGTGCTGATATAGTTCTGGATATGGAATATTCACTGAGAAGGCATTTGAGAGGTGGATTGGCTTAGTCTATGATTTAGTTCAACCTCAGTTGAAAGGGCCGGAATGTTTGGTGCAGTATTAATACTTCAAAAAGGTCTATAAGAAAAATACTTCAAAAAAAGAAGAAGTTGCATTTAAATTTAGAAAAATGATATTTACGCATAATGATTTAATATATTCATCAACTAACATTGAAGAATGATGTATAAATAGTGAAAAATTCATGTTGATAAACAAAAAAAAAAAATTGTGGGAATTACAATAGTAAATGCTAAAATAAAGTCATAAGCATCAATAAGAGCTACACAGATCTAAGAAAATTTAAACGTATATCAATAAATTTTTTTACAAGAACTATATTATTTTGATTGAAAAAGGCTAGACTAGTAGATGAAAGACTAAACTCTCGGGACTTGGAATGATCAATGGTAAAATCCCTCCTCTAGAGAGTTATCCATATTTTAAACCACGGCCTTACGAGTAAAATTCGCCTAAAATTTAACACACTTCTATTGAGCCAACAAATGAATTTTACAAGAACTATATTATTGATTTGCTAATGAAGTGCATAAAAGGCAAAGGAAAATATCGTTTTGCAACCACTACACACATGGGGTGCTCTCAAGATAACGTGTTTCATGATGCACATCATCATGCATGTATCTGTCAACACACAATTTTATACCCTGTATTGTATCTATCCATATCTCTTCATTCCCTTTGTGCCTAAAATATTCCTATTTTTATTCTGTGTCTGGGATGAATCGAAAGGGACATGAAATGCATGTTATGCATTAAAAACACCTTTCGCTTTCTTCAATTTCGTCACTACTTTTATCCTATCCTAATATTCTAATAATTTGATTTTCTCATATTCAATGTTAAAATATTTTATACAAAAATAAAATTGTGTTATCACCTCAATAAAAACATTTGAGCCATTAACTTATCACCTTTATTGTTTTATAAATAGATTTTTTGATAATGAATAGAATTATGTAATTAAATGACAATATAACATTCTTTTATTGCACACTATCATATATGAAAACTAATCTCTTATTCCAAACCATATGTTCAGTTAAGTTCCTTGCTAGTTTGTTGTCACAAAGTATAACCCACCAGTCACCACCGTTTGTGACTACTAGAAAGAATCATCAAATTCAGAAGGGACACGAAATAAGTACAATCCACTGCAAATGCAATTTGAGTTGAAGAGTGGTCCTGGCCATATTCGAATTTCCTTAAATGCACTTCTGCAATTCATGCTCATGCTGCTTAATATAGATCCCACCTAATTATAATGCTATATATATATATATGTGTGTGTGTGTGTGTAAGCACGTTTGGATGTTCATTTGCAGCTCCCAAACCATGATTTGAGTACAAGGGAGTGCTTTTATCCTAACTTCTATACCAAATTCATCACACTCAACATTGAATCCTAGTCTAATGACCTTCAAAGTCGTGGTCAATCACATAATAATAACATGAATTTCCAGTACAACCAATAAACTGTTGCACCATCTATTCCACCCGTCTTATGAAACTAAAAATTCTATCAATCAATAGAGGTCAAAAATTGAAAAAAGAAAAAAAAATGTATGTATACACAGACCAGACATTTGGTAACACTCTTATTCTTGTCCTTTAAATTGGTGGCTTGTATGTGTACCATAGTGGAAAAGTTGTGGCTTATAAGTTGTGAAGAACCATGTCCACAACCTTAGTTCTTAGCTCTCTTTTAAGTTAATTAAATTTTCTGCTAATTGGGAATGGAATATTCGTACTGCTTAATTCTTTTGTTTTTCATTTTACTTAATCAAGATTGAAGAGAAAAAAAAAAGTGTGTACTTTTGAGACGCCTAACGCCACATATAGTGCTTTCCTAACTGTATCTCTGTTCACTGCCGTAGCATTTGCCATGATGATTGATAGCTACTGCAGGGGATTGTATCTGTTAATTTTTTTTTTATAATAATTTCACTATTTTTTAAATTCAGGATTTCACTATTTTTTAAATTCAGGAATACTATTATTTTTCATCTTTTGAGTTTTATGACTTACTGTATAGGACAACAATATTCTTACTTATATTTGCTTGTGGGCTAAAAGTAAGGTAAAATTTTTTACAAATAAACTCTATGTTTTGTAATCTAATTATCTAATTTAGTTGTTTATTTATTTATTTGTGGTTTTACTATTTGTTTGTCTTGTTTGGTTCATTGTCTGCAATTTGGAGCACAACGAGGATTCAATTTCACGTTGTTGTTGGAAGTTGGAACTGTAAACTTGCAGCTAAGGAAAAGAGAAATTTCTCTTTGGCATCCACTCGTTAGAGTATCACTGTTGAAATATAATGATTTGTAAGATATTATATAATCTTTAATATATCATTGCCTAAGATATTCTATTATATAAAATAAGTTATCCATTCAATATTAAAAAAATGTAAAAAAATCTAATAAAAGCAATATTACAATTAAAAAGTAATTTATTTACAAATTTTAAATAAGTATTATCATGTAAGCACTTTTATTTTTAAAGTATAACTGTCATAAATATTCCTTATTTAAATCAAATGCAAGTATACTTTATATTAAACAATATTGATGTTTAATTTATATTTTTAATAACAAATTTTTGTTAATTTTAATGAAGTATAAAGTAAAAAAAACATAAAACAGTTTCTTTTAGATATTCTGGTATTTTATGTTTCTCACTGTAAACTATAATAGAAAAAAAATGATAAAATAGTAATTTTAATAACCATTTAGTTAAACATTTAAAAATTAATATTACTTTTTGCATGTCTATGATGTTTTAGTCATAATTGGTCGATTATTTTAATTTTTATCATGCAAAAATATCATTTAAACTAAAATCATTTATCACTTGTTGATTATTCTTAATAGTTCAAAAAAGAGAAAGAGAGAATAAGTAAGCCTTATCTCATATATGAAGGCTTGATTGAGTTACATGTCATTTTAATATAGAGAGTTAATAGATAAGCTAATATAAGCAGTTGCACTAAAGCAAAAAAAGTTAATGCTCAATGGCATCAGGGGATCCTCAATCCAAATGTTGTAATGACTATATGAGAAAGAAAAACTAGCTATCCTATTATTGTTTCTACTTAGATAGCCATAATCAAAACCATCAAGCCAAATCATCAACTAACCTTTATGGCTCATGGTGTACCAAAATTAAACTATCATATTAATATAATTCTCATTGTTATATTGAATTCTGCTTTCTTCTATAAGATGCTTCGATTAAAAGCCCGGGTGGGTTTTGGATCAGCTTAACCAGACCCAATCACCCTTTTTTTTTTTACTTCTTTTTGGTCAACGTTTGAAGGTTGTAATATAAGCCATTAGGTAGGTTGAAGCATGTTGTCATTGCTGGGCCTAGCTGCGCTAAAATGATCCATTTGACAACTCTTCTTCTCTCTTATATTTTGGGTCAATTATCTCATTTTTTATCAATCCACTCTGTGAGATCATATTTCACATTTACAACACAACTAAATAATTGTCGAAATGTTGTTGGGATTCGTATTGGGTTCAAGCCCAACAACATAAAGAGCACAAACTTTGAGATACACTTTATTTGGTGCTTCACAGACATGTAATAATTTCTTGATTGAAGCATTACCCGGAAAGATTGTACCACGGTATTGTCGCATTAGAATAAAAGACAAAAAAAAAAAAAAAAAACTAATGAAAAGGAAAATTATTTAATAAAAAGTAAAATGAAAATTATGGAATATATTTTCGTATAACTTGTGACATGCCTGACCCAAGAATTAATTCTTAACATGTAACCAATTTTTTAGTGTCTCTCTGTTTGATAGTCTAAACAAGATACTATTTGCAGCATGTTTACATAGAATGCAAAGGTGCATTATTAAAAACCAAGACATCAATACTTTCTCTAAACCTAATTGCTTAAGAAACCGTGTTTTTTTCTTCAAAATTCATATTTTTTCCGTTGAGTGAACAAACTAACGGACTGATATTTGTTCAAGAGGTTAGTTTGGATATTATTATGTCCGTATAGAAAATTTATATAACCTTTTAATTATATAAACATGGTATTAATATATGCAATTTTCTAAATAATAACTATAAAAGTCAAATATTTTTATTTCAAATATTTTTACATTCGAGGAGTGTGATAATCAAATTTGGATCAATGAGAATCTCATTTATATTTGGAATATTTTTTACATTTGAGACTTTTTTTTTCTTTTTTTTTTTTACGGTAATGAGGGTTGTCTTTGAAGGAATTCATATTTTATGTATAAAATTTACATTAACAATATATCTTTGTCGATTTGATCTACCTTAATAAGGACAAATAATTTATATATGGTGTTTGTATAGGTGATTTACACTAATATGATAAAATGGGTAAATTTACTTATATATGGTGTTGGTGGATTCAATAAAAAAATATTATTTTGGTAGATTATGAAACTAACTTTGACGGTGGGATTTTATTTTAATATTATTTTATTGAATTCTCCAATAGTGAATTCAATAAAATAATATTTTTTACATTGAATTCGATGCGAATTCAGAACATAAATATTTTTTTATTGAATCCGTTAAAGGCGGATTCAATAAAATAATATTAAAACAAAGTGTTGAATCCGCCAAAGGCGGATTCTATACTGAAAACACCATATTGTGTGAATTTTTTTCGAAATATCATATTAATATAAATACATAACTCAAAAATCATATGTAAAAAAAAGACCCCTAATAATTTTTGAAAAATTACAAAGTAGCATTAAGTTACTATTGCTACAATTTTTTTTATAAGCTTATTCCTACAGTTTTGACTAATACAATTTTGACTAATAGTATAGCTAGTAAAAGGCCTTTTAACATATGGAATCATTGAGATCTAGTAATAATGACGAAAAAAAGTCGACTTTTGTTGATGGGAGTTCATTTTGGCATGTTTCCACTTTCCTCTACCCATATTTTAATCTCCTCCACATTTTATTTGATTAAAATTCAATTCAATTAATGATACATTTAATAAGTTTGTTCAACTGAGATGTAGTTTTCAGTTCTTTAAATGAGGGTATGAATTTAAATTTAAAGAGATTTATATAAAAAATTTTAATTTAAAGATTTCACACTATCATTTAATTAAATTGTTTTTATATAATTTCTTAAATAGAATACAAATTTAATCATATTTTAAAATGCAAAAGTTAACACATGCTTTTAAATTAAGCAAATGTTAAATAGTACAAAGCTTCTATTTTGTTTTTTTAATCACGAAACACTCCCAAACAATGTAAAATAGATTTTCATCACCAAAAAAAATGTAAAACACAGAACGAAATTTGTTTTGTACAAATTCCTTAAAATTTGCCTCAACACTCAGCATTAGCCATTGGTGTTTCAAAAATTAAATCCTTAAAAAGGGGTTAGGGCTTGTTTATTTCAACTTTTAAACAATTTGATCACTGAAAAAAAATCTTTTTATAAGTTACTTTTTTTAGCTTATAAAAAAAAACTGAAAACAGCTTTTATTAAAATCATGATTATTCTTGAAAAAAAAATACTTAAATACATAAAAGTGATTTTGGATGAAAAAGTACCATGATACGTCCTTAATCATGATTCAGGTGAATAAAAAATTCTTAAAAGAAAATGCTAGATATTCAGAATTTTCTTTTTAGCAAATAAATGCTAAACAGGCATGACATAAATAATAATTTTTAAATAAATAAGCAAATTTTACTATTACATTTAATCCAATCACATTACATGTTTGATATAAAATTATGATTATTTTATTCTAGTTGTACAACTTTACAATTCTTAAAATCTTATCCAGAGAAATGGATAATGCAAATGTGAGAGACAGGGCGGCAAATCAAAAGAATTGGAATTTGGATTTTGGAACGAAGGAAGCAGAACTGAAAAGTGAAAAGGCGAAGCAGATTCCCAATATTCAAATTGGAGGAGAAGGTAGATAGACATAGGACAGGAAGTAACAGAAGTTGGTCAAAGCGTGCGTCTAATGTCTTAAAAAGTGTTGTCTCTGAAAGCGACTGAACAAGGACATTCGGATAAAAATAATCAGAAAAAAAGGTACCAAAGGAGAGAAAAAAGATCAGAAATGCAAATAGATGGACAGGGAACAAAAGTTTGACTATAATTTTGCAATTCAAAATTTTCTATGAAATAATTTATAATTTAATGGAAAAACTGTATAATCCGTGTTGATGTTATTTTCCAGTTAAATAAAGATTTACTTTTATAATCTATTTAAATGCACTTTGTGTACTTATAAAGATCGCTTATATAGTAGAACTTAAAAAAATAAAGAAATAAAACAAGAGCACGAGTTCCCTGAGTTATTCTTCAGCTCCTTTCACACTTACCTTGCCAAATAACACGCTCCACATTTACTTCTTCTTCTAAATCACCAATTCAGGTTCTTTTTCTCTTACCCAGTTCCTTTCTTTTGCTCTCTTTGTTTCTTTTCTGGGTTTTGTTTTTCTAATATTGTGGTTTTATGGCCAACATGTATGATGTAAGTGTTGTGTGTTTGTGTGAATGACTGCTTTAAGGTGTTTTTTGTTTTCTGTCTTCAAGATTCTGTGAAGAAAATAATAAAAAATAAAAATGAAAACTATTTTTTTTTGGAACCACAAGCAGCTTAATGTTTCAGAATGAAACCCCATTTTTTTTTTTTTAACTGTGATCTCTTTCATTTCCATGTTTTTATTATGTATTGCTTTTGGGTCTTGTGTTTGTGATTGAGCTTAATATGTTGCTACTGTTTCCAGGAATGACACGTGTATAGGAGCGTGAAGTGGTTTTTAGTTCAAAAAATGGAGCAGTATGAGATTTTAGAACAGATTGGCAAGGGTTCCTTTGGTTCTGCTCTACTTGTTAGGCACAAGCATGAAAACAAAAAGTGAGACTAAACTCTATTTTTTTTTTTTCCTTAAATGTGGTTCAAGATATCCCCTTTTTTTTTTTAATTTTCCTTCTTTCAGGTTAAATACTTAAATTGCTATGTAAAATATAAGTATGAACCCATGTGTTATGTTTTGCTATAACGATAAGCTCATTTATCTTATGTTGCATTTTTTATTTTATTAATTTTATTTTGTTGTTGTTGTCTTCAATCTTAGGTATGTGCTCAAGAAGATCCGCCTTGCCCGCCAGACTGACAGAGCCCGCAGATCTGCCCATCAAGAGGTGATACTCTCCTTTTTACTTCTTCAACAGTTGGGTGGAGGGTACTGAATCTTTGTTCATAAATGGCTTAAGCTCCTTTACCTTCTTCTTGGTATTTTAGAATTTAGATTAAAAAAAATGCCCTTGTGTTTGTTCCTGCCTTAGAATTTAATGTTGAGCTTTGAGATGGGTTTTATTTGTTGAAGTTGTTATGAAATTTCTATTTTAATGAGATGAGACATCTAGGGTCTCTGGTTTTAGAAAGTGGTCTTTCAGTTTTCATTATCAGTTTTTAGTCAATTTCTTGTTCTTAAGATTTTGTGAAGAAATATTGAAAACTGGATTTTGTAGTTTTCACTGTTTCCTTAAAAAAATCTTGAAAACAAGAAACAAACTGAAAACAGAAAATGTAAACTGAAAGTTGTTTTTTGAAACCAAACAAACCCTTAGAGTACATTTCCTTTATCTTTGTTGGTTTATAATTATGTTTTAAAATGTGAAAAGGGGTACTTTGTTGCTTAGTAATTTATTAGATTGTATGGTACTTTAATTTTTTTCCTTGTTTTGCAGATGGAGCTCATTTCTAAAGTTCGAAATCCATTTATTGTGGAGTACAAAGATTCCTGGGTAGAAAAGGTGACGTATTCTGGACTCTTAAACTTCTATGATTTGCTCTTCCTTTGTTTCCTTATAGATGCTGATCTTTTATAATATAATGAATAAATGAAAACATCTCAATATTGGAACCAATCTTTGCAACACAGCATATGGTTTTATTATTCTTGATTGATCTATAAGTCTGAAATTGCTAAGCTTGTACCTTTCTTCCAGGGTTGTTTTGTATGTATCATCATTGGCTATTGTGAAGGAGGAGATATGTAAGTAATGGTTCATGTTGAATTCAAATATTTGAGGAAATCAGAACATTAGACACTTTTAAGTGCTAATTAAGTAATCATTCTATGATTTCTTTGTTGTACAGGGCTGAAGCTATAAAAAGGGCTAATAGTGTTCATTTTTCTGAAGAGGTTGGCCACTCTTCCAGCGACTCCTTTACCTCTGATAATGAGTTTAGCTGAGGGGTAAAAATAGGATGGAAATTTTCATGGATGAGCTCCATGTAACCCATTTATGAAAATTTTCACCTAATTTTAACCCCTTAACCAAACATAATATAAGCGTGAACAATTCTTGGGTATGCGAGAGCTTTTTGGAACTGAGTCAACAAATTAATATCTATAAACTTTTGCATACAGAAGCTATGTAAGTGGCTTGTTCAACTGCTGATGGCACTTGATTACTTGCATGCAAATCATATTCTGCACCGTGATGTCAAGGTGAATGATTTCTCTAAGTTCAGTAACTGGAGATGACAAGTTGCTTGCTGCGTATATGAAATCTATGAGGGCTGAATTTATATTGTTGTTTTATCCACATTGGTTGCAGTGTTCAAATATATTCTTGACAAAAGACCAAGATGTACGTCTAGGTAATGGCTTTCTTCATTCTGTCCTCACACTGCACTTAGACTTCATGAATATATTTGGAGTCTAGATATCTCTAAGTCAGCCCTTGTTATTTTAGTATCGTATCTTATGTCATGTATGTTGGATGCAGGTGACTTTGGCCTCGCTAAAATGTTGACATGTGACGATCTTGCTTCCTCTGTGAGTGTTATGGCCAATATTTTGTTCACTGTTTTTGAGTTTTCTGCATTTTCACTTGATCTCATACTGTGTGTTCTTGCTCTATACATAGGTTGTGGGGACTCCGAGTTATATGTGTCCAGAGCTTCTTGCTGATATACCTTACGGCTCTAAGTCAGATATCTGGTCTTTGGGTAAGATAGATTTGTTTTTTGCTCATGAGATCACTGAGGCTTAATTACTATTTTCCTTCCCTTCTTTTATGATACCTTTTCGGTCACAATTGACAATGCTTATAAACTTTGTCAGGATGCTGTGTATATGAAATGGCTGCTCATAAGCCAGCTTTTAGAGCTCTTGTAAGTTGCTATCTCATGCAACGAAACATTATTCATGAACCTCTTTTTCATCTTAAGAACAGTAGTTTTATTTATTTATTTATTTTTGGGGTGGGGGATATAGTGATTTATTTGAAGATCATCAAATATTAGGTTGTTGCATCATTAATGTCTGGTGATTTTTGTGATTTTTCATTTTGGAAATCATCTTGCTTCTTCTCATTCATTTAAGGTGACTTATTGATGGTTCAGTATTCACATTCTGTAGTTTGGAGCTAACATAAAATCACTGACTTTGTTTTCTTCTATCTGAGCAGGATATGCAAACATTGATTAATAAAATAAACAAGTCTTTAGTGGCACCGCTACCAACTATGTATTCTGGTCCATTGTGAGTCTGCTATTTCCTAAAAGTATCTTGAGTTATTTACACGCTGACTCTATCTGTCGTTTGCTTGTGTTTTAGGCAACTGTTATGCTATACATACAGCATTTGATTGATGTCAATGCCTGGTTTAGTCGAGCTTGCATGCATGCAGATACTGATCAAATTAATAATGACCCCTCAATTCATTCATAGTTGTCATGCACTTAGACGTTGTGCCGTGTTAGCAAGTCTACAGCTTTCAATTCACTTCATATCTTTTCAATAAAATAGAAGCATGATATGTACTCCAATATGGGATTTAGTTTGCCATTATATGTTTTGCAATGATAACTCTGGTTTAGATGCAAGCAATCTTATTTTGTTCAACTCTTGATGTACTCGTAGAGCTGGATTTATCTTATTGACTTGCATTGTAGATCTTTGTATAGTTACAATATTTTTTACCGATCCATTTATTTACCTAATTCAGTTACATGGTTGTGCAACTTATTGTGATAAATATTTCTTCTTTCAGTCGTGGGCTTGTCAAGAGTATGCTGCGGAAAAACCCAGAGCTTAGGCCAAGTGTATGTTTTCTCTCTAGAATTCTCCAGTATTTCTTTGCATTTTTTAATGTGTATTAACTGATGAAAGCCAAAACCACTCCATAGAAGAAAATGGTATCCAGATATTGTTGTGTGTAGATGGCATGCATATGATTGTCATCGAGTGATAAATATGAGCCTGATGTCATTACAGCCAAATAAATTTATCCAGAAACTCCCTGCATACATTTCATGCAATGCACTGCTATATCTGAAATATCCTCCATTCCTTGTTTATGCACATTCTACTCGGATAACTTTATTTTGGTGGATTTGACAAACTAAGCATAATTTGTTTTGACAGGCTGCAGAATTATTAAATCATCCACATCTTCAACCTTATATTCTTAAAATTCATCAAAAACTCAATAGCCCCAGAAGAAGCACTTTTCCCTTCCAATGGCCTGAGTCAAATTACATGAGGAGAAATCAGTTTCTAGAGCCAGAATCTGTTTCTACACTTTCTGACAGAGATAAACGATTTTCATTCAGCAATGACAGGGCCTTGAATCCTAGTATTTCAGGAACTGAAGTAGGTTCTCTGTGCTCTACTCAAAGAGCACAAGGATTCTTCACTTGTTCAAGAGAGCGGCTGTATGATCTGTCCATTGGCTGTGTCCGTGAAGAATGCAATACAAACAAGTCAAAAACGACAAAGTTCTCAACTGGCTGTAGGACACCAAGATATATGGCTGCTAAGGAGTCTGCCACCCCCAGAAGGCAGATAATACCATCAAAGATATCACATATTGGTTCCAAGCGTGATTCGGTGAGTTCAAGCTCTACACTACTCAATAGCTCCATTTATCTAGATGACTGCTAACTACAGAAGAAATGAGGAAAGAGAAGAATAATTTAACTCATGCTGAACTGAACTGATTGACTTAACTTCTCAACCTCTTTGACAATAGTGGGAATTGAGAAATATGTCATCTTTTGCTTATAAATTTTTAATCCAGGGAAATTTGGATTTCAATTTTTCTATAGCATGTGTTTGATACTTGAATTTCCATGTGATGCATTTAGGTTCAGCATGCATGCATGTTTAATGTAATCTGAATAGATCTCTATGTAAGTCCTTTAAGTATGCTTGCATGTGTAATCTGAATACATGTGTGCAAGTCCTATATTAACAATAGCAAATGTCATTAGATAATGATTTAATATTTGTTGTGTTTGGATAAACTTTTTTATTTGAAAAAATGTACTTATAAGACAAATGAGCAAAGGCAGAAGCAACTCGCTATCTACACTAAGATAAAAACATAAAATTGATTATTTTCTGATTCTGTTATTTTTAGAAGCACGACCAAATAAGCAAAATGAACTGCAGGTAGCACTTTTTCGTCCCAAAAAAACTACCTACATGAGAAGCTTGGCCAATCGCATCAATGTCTTATAAAGCTAATTTGCTGTTTGCTCTTCATTTCAGTTTCCAGCATCTCCAGCTGGGAAGTTTCCCCCACCAACTCGCAGAGCATCTCTTCCACTACCTACACCTACAAGAGCCATGGCCACAGCCACCACCCCTTATAGAGCAAATGTTGGTCTTCTCCAAAGTGTGGACTCGCCTGATATTTCTGTTAATGCGCCACGAATTGACAAGATTGCAGAATTCCCTCTGGCCTCTTGTGATGATCATCATTTCTTCCCTGTCCGTGGCACCTCATCAACATCTGCTCAGTGCTCTTCTAGCCCCCCCGGTAGTGCTGACTGCTCAATCACCAAGGACAAGTGTACAATCCAGGTCGTGGGCAAAACCAATGTACCTACCAGAGTCAACAATGATGTTTGTCCTAGTGCTCCAGTTCCAGTTTCACATGGCAGTGAATGCTCTGAGCCTGTGGCAACTGTTGTTTCGAGCCACTCCTCCGCCGAGTCTCGTCAGCGCAGGTTTGACACCTCGTCATACCAGCAACGTGCTGAGGCATTGGAGGGTTTGCTCGAGTTCAGTGCAAGGCTGTTACAACAACAGAGGTTTGATGAGCTTGGGGTGCTGTTGAAGCCATTTGGTCCTGAGAAGGTTTCTTCTAGGGAGACAGCTATTTGGTTGACCAAGAGCTTCAAAGAAACTGTGGCCTAAGGTTTTCTAATGCAACTTTATGATCATTAACTAGGGACAGTAATATCAATGTAGTTTTACGTAATGACATTTTAGAGTTAGAAATTAGAGAGTGTTAGATTAGTTCCTAATCCTACATGCCTATTGTAGTATTGTTCAAGTTGAAACTGTAGGCACTTTCTGATATGTAAGCACCCTGCTTGCACAAGTAGTTTGAAGGTAATGATTTTCCCAACCTTACCAATAGATCAAAAGAACATATTCAGTTGTGAAAAAAAAGAACATATAGGCCTCTGGTTTGTAGAAAATTTTTAAAGTTAAAGAACTTAAGCAAAACTCATCTAAAAAACTATCTCTGCTAACCAAAAATTAAGTAATAAAAATTTATTTTTAGAAATCAATCCTAATAGACATATACTCCTTCCATTTAAGCCATTCGGATTGGTTTGGTAACGAGGGATTTAAATATGTATAAGATTTTAGGTTTAAAATTTTATTATGATTAATATAATTTTAGAAGATTAAAACAAAAAACCTCCTCCCAGTTATATGTCCACAATAAAAAAATTATATATATATATATAGATTAAGAAAAATAATAAATAAGTCTTGATAATATACAAAATTGCATAAGTTGAGGAAACTGTTCTTATCCAGAGATCATTAATATATGACTATTAATGTATTCCTTCTATTATATCATTAATTAGACTAAAGATATTGTAGACCAAATATTTTGAAAACAAGTATCAAAAGCTTAACGGATAAATTGAAATGGAGTAAGATGTAATTCTTTTTTAAAAAATGCAATTAATTTTTCAAAACATGTAAAAACAAGAAAGATATATGTAAATAATTCATTTTTCGAATTGAGTAGTGTTTTTTTGTACGAAAATTTTTGCTCGGAATAGTAACGGTAAATTTTGCTTGAAGCATAAATGAAATAGCATGTTTAGATTATATTCATTTTAACTGATAAATGATAAAAAAGAGCATTCCACCAATAAAAAAAAATCCACGTCATATGTACCAATTTTATAAGAATTATGGTCATACTAGAGAGGCTTTTTTGAAAAAAATTGTTTTATTTTATATTGGAGTATTTATTCAGAGGTTTTATTAGTATTCTCAATTTATAAAACGATATTAATATTTTTAATCACTAGTATCAAATCTCATGTTCTACCTTTCTCCTGTCAAAATAAATACGAAAAATATTTGCAGTTAGTATATTCATATTTCTGTCGTAGACCTGAGTCACTGACAGGGTTTTGCTTATAAGGGTACAAGGGAATCTCCTTTATTGAGGTGTGATCCATCACTTACTATTTTGGTCAGCAAGTCCACCATTTGTTCAAGTATTAGTTTATCGTCAGAGCCATTTATTTTTCTATTTTTTTTTTCTAATGATCCTGATTTATTTTTCTTCTAGTATATATCTTTGTAATTTTGTTGGTTTATTTTGACTACTTAGTTTTTTTATTTGAAAATTATTATTATTTTTTATTAATTTCTAAATATCACATATATTAGAAATTTGTGACCATTACTATTCTAATATTTTGTTAAAATTATTTTAGAACATCGAAGTATGAGCTTTATCTACAAAACTTTTTACCTTTCAAGTGAGACGAAGGAGATATCATGTGACATTTAATAGTAATTCATTTAATAATATACAATAAATTATTTTTAATAAAAATTTATTTTAAGAATTTAAATTTTGATACATTGATAATATAAAAAACTTTTACACTATTATCTAACTAAGTTTTCTTATTCACATAACTTTTCAAGTAGTGTGGGTGAAAGTTGATCATATTTGTTTATACGAAATTATATAATTGGATAATTATATAAAAATAAATATAAATTTTTTTTTACAATATCAATCTATCAAAATTAAATCTTTATTTTAATACATATTTATTTTGTCAGAATTGTAATACTAATTTAAGTATGACAACGGGCCACAAATGCCCGAGTTAGAGGTATAAGAATGGTACCAGCCCAGTTTTATAGAAGCAAACCTTACTTGGAGCCCAGCCCACTATGTAGGGGCCCATAATCATCATCACCGTCACTCATCGAATCCCAAGGGGTTCGCTCCACAATCAGCCTCTGCAATTGTAAGAGACAGAAGAAAAAATATGGAAGAAGAAGAAGCAGAGATCCTACAACTTCAAGAGCTTCATTATTCCCACCTCATTCTCTTATCATCATCGTCTTCTTCTTCTTCTTCTTCTTCATTCGATGATGAACTCGTTCGCAAAATGGGCTTAGTAATGGAAGCCCTAGGGCCCATGGGCCCAGGCCTCTTGGCCGTAACCGGCGTCCCCAACGCCTCCAAGCTCCGCTCTCAGCTTCTCCCTCTTGCTCGCAAGCTCGCTCTTCTCGACCACGACACACGTAAACGCGTTCTCAAGGTGCTCTTCCCCCCCCCCCCCCCCTTCTTCTTTTCTCTTCTTTCTCGCGAATCATTGCTGAGAATGTGTATTTCGTTTGCAATTAGAAACACTAGCTGTATCGAGTTCTTTGGTTTTTAACCTTTTTTACTTGCGTGTACGGTTGAAGATTAGGAAACATAGCGCTGGAATGATACGGTGTTTGATTTGAGTTTTGAAGTGTTCATGTTCATTAATTACGTTTGTTTAGGTTAGGATAAATCCCTACTTGGTTGGTTCAAATAATTTGGTACTGACAAGCTCTTGGGCTATGATTGGATTTACGATAAGTAGTGAAGTGAGGTGGAATAAAATGGAGTGACATTATTATTCCACTTCATTATTTGGATAATTTAATGGTGGGATGGAGAAATATTTCATCACATTGTTTAGATATGATAATGGAATGAAACACAATTGTTATAACTATAAGTTTGTTTTTTCTCTCTCCTACAATACCCTTGAGTTCTAATAGAGTAATATTAGTAGTAGAGATGTAGTACTAATATTATAACAAAAATTAGATAGCAACTTACCTTCCATCCCATTTCGCCTGATTTGGGGGAAGAAAAATTGAAAGACTTTGGTATTGGATGGAATGGACTCTATTAATAGTTTCCATATCCAACCGATAGAGCTTATTATGATTCCACTCCTTTCCAACTTAATTAGTTGAAATTTGATAAATTTTGAATATCAGATGTTCAAAGAAAAAAATTATATAAAATAGCATTTACATATAATTAAGATTAATTTTAATATACTATAAGTGTAAGAAGAGTCTTACACCGTTATTCAATTGTATCCGTTTATTTGTACAACTAAAAGGTGGTGGGTGGTTTAGTTAAACATTTTCGTTGATGTGACGATACATGATTGAATGCCTGTATAAAACATTTTTAGTTTTTTACACATTGGTGTATCAAAATTAAATTCATATAGTCGTATTTCAAATTAGTCATTTTAATTTGTCAAAGAAGTACTAAATTATAGGTTTTAATTTTTTTTAAAAATTTATCTAAGCTATTTTAGAACTTTTTAGACAAGTCTCTCAATAAACTTTCCCCCTTAAAGAAATACTCAACAAAGGACCTTAAAATATACTGATGTTATGGTCAGCAAGCTCTTTACATGAACAATATGGTTGTGCGAAAAAATGATGAAAAGGGGAAAATTGAAAGTGGATGATCATGGAACTGTGTATTTGAAATTCTTAGCTTCATTTTTAATTCTTAGCTTCACTTTGTATGATCTTGTTAAATTTCTAGCTGGAGTTTAGGTTTACAGTTAGTCAATTCAATTTTGTAGGTGTGCTCATGTGCTTGCATGCTTTTCTAGGAGCACAACTTGGGTAGCGATGTTCCTTTGAGAAACCCGGATAGGAGTGTGTCCTCATTTGCTATGCAACTCAAATATGCCAAAGCTCCAGAACTATTGACCAAGAGTAGCCAATTACATTCTGAAGGGAGTCCTCAAGATGCTGAACAAATGATCGAAGAATGTCATGATTTGGAGTTTAAGAATTTAGGGAGTACTTTCAAAGAGTTAGGATTTTGCATGATGGAGCTAGGGCTTTGCCTTGCTCGCATATGTGATAAGGCTATTGGTGGCAATGAGTTGGAGCAGAGCCTATTGGAATCGTGCGCGGCACAGGGGCGTCTTATACATTATCATTCGCCTTTGGACAGCCTCTTCCTTAAAGAAGTTGAGAAGATTAGGGCAACTGGCAAAAGAAAAGGTAATGTCAAGAGGGATCAGGGCCACTTCATTATGAATGTGCAGAAACCATTACAAGGATCAGAGTTGAAGAATTCAATTGCAGATGATGCTAATTTGTGTGGAATTCATTCAAATTTGTGGCAGCAATGGCATTATGATTATGGCATATTCACTGTTCTAACAGCTCCTTTCTTTCTTTTGCCATCATATTCTGAGGCAACCAAAACAGAAGATCCATTTCCTGAATCATGTTATGATGAATGTCCATCACCAACTGGGCATACATCCTTGCAAATATATGACCCCAATAAGAAAAGAGTCTTCATGGTGAAGGCCCCTCCTGACAGCTTTATCATTCAAGTTGGGGAATCTGCTGATATAATCTCGAAAGGGAAGCTTTGCGCCACCCTGCATGCTGTTCATAGGCCGTCAAAGATCGAAAATTTAAGCAGGGAAACTTTTGTTGTTTTCCTGCAGCCTGCATGGACCAAAACATTCTCTATCTCAGATTATCCTCATGCAAACTCAGTGTTTGAAGGGTTCAATGGTAAGTGTTTAGTGGCATCTGATGATGAACAACAACTTGGGCAGGATAATGATAAACTAAGTGATGAAATTCAGAAAATAGTTCCCCCACTTTCATCAAGGTTGAAGGATGGGATGACTTTTGCAGAGTTCTCACGTGAAACAACAAAGCAGTATTATGGTGGTCGCGGTTTGCAATCAAACAGATGATTAGCTTCTGGTTAGTCCTGTATCAATGTATACCCTCTGTCAAAGCCAAAAGATATTTAGAAGTTAACATTACAGATTAAGAATTTAGGAAATTTTTTTAAAGAATCATATATTTGAAAAAAGAGTTAGACAATACAATTAGGCTGAATTTCGATTTTCAGTTATTAGAACGTTATAAAATTTGGGAGCTGCATAACGCAAGTTTTTGCTTCAATCAAAGTTCAGAGATTTTTGCATTGAAAAACCAAACATGCTCTAATGTTTATTTCAGACTCTTAGTCATGATCAACATTGGTCAACAATTTTCTTATGATAGTTTCTCCACGATGATCTTTATTTTTCAAAAAAAGGCAGCTGAGAAAATGACTTTTTTCTGCATAGAACTTCGATGCACAAAGGATAGGTTGAGCTGAGTTGGACTACATCCGAACCTCGACTGATTTTTATAATGATAATTTCTTTAAACTCAAATTTGACTTATTTAATTATTCAATTAGTGATTAAGTTAACTCAATATTTAGACAACACATAAAGATTTAGATATGAAGTTATAAAATTGAATCCGTACTTGACCTGATTATGGCGGGCCAGGCCATAGACACCCCCACACCCCAACAAACACACATATCATGCAAAAATAATGGACGTGTATTTATCCCTTTGCTCTTTCAGTCTTTACAGCGCTCACATTTGGTGATGTAGCTAACATAATCACATCACATATAAATGTCTCTTGCATATAAATGGCAACAGACGTGGAAACTAATGTGAGTGTATGGTTATTTTTTCACGACGAGGTCACCTTTGGTAAACAATAATAAAAATAAGTACTTGAGTTTTGGAAAAAAGAAAAAGGATTGGTAAAAGGAAACAAAAAGAAGAAAAAAGAAAACCTACTCATACTTTGTACAACCAGTTAGCCTAATAGCCACTGGGTCGTAGACCTTGCTTTCCCATTCCATATTGGCCCAAAAGGGAAACCACAATTGACTTTTAAAAGTAAATAATTTGAGGGGAAAGATAAATCTGTTACAAGAAAGCACATTTGAAGTGCAATTGAAATCCAAAGAGAGCAATCATCGTTGAGAAAATGAGGCAAAAGGAATAAAGTTATTGTCTTTTGTCAGTAATGAATGAAGGACAGAACAAAATGCTAATAAATACAAAACCAAAAAGTTAAGGCTGTTATGCCTCCCACCCTTTTCTGCTCTTTCTTCACACGGTTATGAGAGGGGAATGAGTATGCATGGTTATAGTCCAAGCTTCAAACGATTGTTTGATATAATGAAAAATCATCTTGAATATAAAGTTTTGTCAAAAAAAAATATCAGTGGTCTCTGGGTTCATTATGGATTCCTTATTATTAGGTATTTGATGATTATTATTTTTATTAAATGGTTTGATCCAATAACTAATGGAAGAGAGTTCATGATGAACCCAAAGATAACAGGCCTATCATAAAACTCACCCGACTTCAAAAGCAAATTAATGACTTCCAATGCAATTTTTGAAGATTTATAATTATGCAATGAGTATTTAATAAATAAGTTTGTATTTGATTACGAATTTTGAGTTAAAAATTTTCATTCTCCAACTCAAAATCCTAAAATTTTATATATGAATTTTCATTAGACCAATAATTTATATTCAAGTGAGTATTTGAATACCTAGTGTATTTTGAGTTGAAAATCCCAACCTTATTTTTGAAATCTCCCAATTTTTATATATGATTTTCTATCTAACCAATGATATGATAGAAAGCATTAAAAGTTAAAGAAAGAATGATTTTTATTTTTGATTACATAACTGAAAATCCCCTAAAACTAATTGTTTCTTTATATTTATATGATACCATTGATCTATTAGAAGAATTATAAGCAATCAATACTTCCATCCTAAAAATTATCTTTCTAAAAAACTTCAGTCAATAGTTAGAAATATATAAATAATCTTATATTTAACACGCCATTCATGCAAATATATCTTTTAGGACTAAGCATTAACATTGATCAAACTCCTAATCATTTGCTCACAGAAACCCTAATACCATGTGATGAAACGATCTATCCAAGGGTGTTTAGGTTCAAGGAGAGTTCTCCCCACGTTCGGACCCAAACATAGGCTTAAACGATTGTGTTGATGCTCGTGGCTGATCAATTGAAAAAGCACCAGGGTGATGACGTCTGCATGCACGCGCATTTTAGCACATGTCCCGTTCCCTTCTGGAACTCAGCTTTTGTGTCCAAAAACCGAATAATTCAGAATAAATAAAAAAAATTCTGGTTCTGGTAAAACTTGTTTGGACTTGCTAACATGTCGGGCTTGGACGTTGCCAAGTCCTGCTACAAGAAGCAGAACACCATCACTGAAGCTAACCCCTCAATGCCCTATACCCCTCTCTGTCATTTTCACCTTCTTCAGTGTCAGAGATGGCCGCTGCCACTGATGATTCCTCCTTCAAACTGGCGCCAGAATCATTATCTTGTTGAATGGTCCTGTGAGTTAGGCTCTTTTGGAACCTAACTCTTGTATTTATATTTGTTCATCTAATCATGCAAGGAATTGTGTACAGATATATTAATTTATGAATATATTAAAAAAATAAAAAAATTATTTTTAGAACGAAAGGAGTATGAAATAAACCTCATTTATATATACATAAATTATACTCACCTCTTATCAGATGTAACAAAATTATATTAGTTATCTTATGATTGTATGAAAAAGATTGTTTGAACCGGCCATTGGTTCGGCAATTAATTTAAGAGTTGTCCTCGATAGGAGAGAATCTACTGGTTGACCCATGACCTAATATCTTAACTGAGTTAATAACTGAGTGAGTCTGAAAACTATGTATACAATTTAAACAAAATAGAATATTATATAAATATTTGTTAGCTGAAATATCCGTACATAAACTAATTTTCAAGTAATTAATTATATAAATAAATAATTAGTAAAATGATTTCAATTTTAGAGTCTTGCTAAGCACATCTTATTATATAAAGATGTAGAGAAGGATTTATACGAAACTATATCATTACTCGTATTTAATTCATAGCAATATTTAGTTGGTCTTTTTTTTTTAATTAAAATACACCATTGGTTTTTGAACCGCCGAATGTCATGGGCCCCCAGCACCCCCTCTCTACTTCTCTGTCTCTTCTCTACTTTTCATCATTTTTTGTTTTCTTTTATATTTTTTCTTTCCTTCCTTATGAGACCGGGGTGTTTGGGAACGTAGATGTTTAAATAACAAGCTTCATTAAAATTTGGATAAATTACACTTAACTTTTTTAAACCCTCACGCTTTTCTTTATCCAAAAGATTTTGACTTTCTCAGGATATATTATTTATTGTATAATAGAAAAAAGATTAGTATAACTATTTTATAAACTTACAATAAATTAGTGCAATAACTTTATAAATTTAAAAACCTCCAACATAAATTTTATAAATGAAAATGAGTATAATTTACTCTTTACAAATATATATATATATATATATAGTTTTTTATAAAAGTGAAAAAAAAAGTACACGATACGCTCCTCGATGAACTCCATAAACATTGAGCTGGTACATGGAAGTATGAGAGTCCGGTAACTATGTCTTGTCTCAACATTGTTCCCAAGTTCCCTACTCAATAAAATTAAACAGAAAATTCCCCCCCTATGCACTAGCTAGCCTCTAACATATGTTGCACACATCAGGTGACAGCACTGTTTTCTTCTTTTTTTCAAGTGAAGTGTAGGCTTCACAGCAAAAGTACTCCTTCACATGGTGTTGGTTTGACCATTCCTTAGACCCTTCAACTCACTTTATCATATGCTGACCATTTTAAGCGCTCCAAGTAAATAGTAAATTCCTCAAAGATTAATCCTAGAGTAATTGTATTTGTATCCTTTTCTTTTGGATATTTTTGTAGAGGCATTAACTTGAAGTTTAAAGATATTAAGATCCCAAAACCCCCCCAACACATGAATTGATATGTCTTGAGCACGTACCAGAAATTATGAGATATTCCCTAAACATTATTCATATAAAAGAATTATAAGTCACCCTCCAGTCTCGACTAATGTTTAACATTGTATTTGAACGCTATTTATTAATTTATACAATTGATCGAAATTAATAGAAACCAAGGTGATTGAAAAAGAAAAAATAAATAAAGACAACAAAATTGTCATTTTACTTGTTTGGAAATCACATTATAAAAAGACGGAACGAAATATTTATTGTTACTAACTATTCCTAATTTTTTAATTCCTCCAATTCCATCTCAATTTGGGAGAAAGGATTACTATTTTTTAAAAAGAGAAAAACGGCTCTTAAACAAAAAGAAAAAAATAATTACTTGTCGTTACTAATTTAACAGTGTATCTGGATTTACGTTTTGGAGTATAGAATTGATTTTATTAATTTATAGTGATATTTGGTTTTGAGAGATCAGAATCAATATTGATTCCAAAAAGAAGTAGAAATTTGTTACTTTATATCAAAATCATTTTTAGAGAAATAAGAGTGTGTTTGTTTGGGATTATATTTTGACTCAAAATCACTTTTTTCATAAAAAATAATTTTTGTCTATTTAGATAAATTTTTTAAAAATAATCAGAAACTAAAAAAAATAATTTTTCAAATTTTTTGTAAAAATTAAAATAGTAGCTCATAAAAAAAAATCAATTTTTAATTTTTTTTTCAATTACATTTAACATTTAAGCTTTATAATTTTTTTTAAAAATCTGAAACATATGCCCCCTAGATCACTTCATTTTAAAATTAATTCTAATAAAATCATGTCCACATAAAATCAATTATATAAAAACAGAACTAAACACAGACAAGGAGTCAGGTGTTCCAAAAAAGTAATATAGATAATATTTATACTCCATATGTATACACACAATTGCACACTCCCCTCCTGAGTTACCTTTCCAAGCAACAAACATTCAAGGCCAAAATTCATCCTTAACAGCATGGAACCCAAGTTCACAATCAATGAGCTGCATTCAACAATAGGTGGCATTACTACTCATTTGCCTGAGAGTCCAAGAGTACCAATGGAATTCCTTTCAAGGTCATGGAGTGCTTCTTCCCTTGAGGTCTGCAAAGCCTTGCAGCAGGCATCACCTCAACCACCACCAACACCAACACCTCCTCCTCCTCCTCCTCCTTCTTCTTGCATACCTTCCAAGCCTTCTAATGGTTCCTTTTGTGTGTCTAACTCTAATATTCCTGAAGAAACTAATATCTCTGAGGAGCTCACATCAACTGTGTCAGGGAATCAGTTCTCTTCTTTTGCTTCCTCTGCCACTTCACAGCTTGTCCTTGAGCGCATTATGTCCCAGTCCACAAGAGAGGTGTTGTACTGTGTCACATCGCCCTTAAATCAAACTCTGTTTCTTTCCTCAAATATGTATATATATATAGGCTTAATATTCATGGAAAAAAAAAAACTATTGCAAAAGCATGAGTGTTATAGTGTACTTACACATAAGAGTAGTTGTTTTTTTAATATTTAATCCTGCATTTCTGTTCTAAAAAGTAAAGGTTACTTCCTAGTCCCTACTTAAACTTTCATATGGCAAATGCTTATTTTATTACAATAACATAAAGTTTTAGTCCTTCTCCTTTACTAGCTTGTCAATAACTATTTCTAGACGAAGGGAGTATAAGATATGGATTGTTCATTATGATTTGTTAGAAAAGAAAAGTAACTTTTTTTTTATTTTGTTTAAACCATAATTTGAAACTAAAAATTATATTAAATTATACTTCCTCTTGATTTTACCAAACATGTCAAAATAAGTCAAAAACTTATTAGCACGATTTTAACTATAGATTAGGCTTTCTTAAGCCAAAACAAACATACACATAAATATCACACTAGAGCAATCTCTTAATATTTAAATTTGCACTTTCAATGTAGAGGGTCAAAATATTTACTACCAGTTTTATTTATTTAATTTTCTTTATATTACTCTATGGTGGGTTTTAAGATAATTTTGTATGTGTTTTGTGTGCAACAGGAAGTGTCTGTGTCACCGCCATTAACATCAGGTAGACTGTCTCACAGCAGCGAGCCATTGAACGGAGGTGGTTCTTTAACAGGAACAGACAGCCCTCCAATTTCTCCTTCTGATGAGTTTGACGATGTTGTTAAGGTAAATCATCATGTCTCTCTCTTCCCTTTTCCCTTTTCTTTAGGTAGTGGTGGGGGTCTGAGGAACAAGGAGGTCGATGAAGTGACCATACTTTTGCAGGGAACAGTGGTTTTTCACCGGGGTAATGGTATTCTATGTTTGTTTTTTGTTATTATTACTAAATTCTCAATATTGGTGATTGGAAAATATTAAGGGGACATATTCATTTGAAAGTTTTCCATTGACCTCTCATTATTAAAGATAAAAAAAGAGAAACTAACTGGTCTTTTACACATATTTGTATAATTAAAAAGATCCTGTAAACACTCATATCATCGAATTGGCCTCTCACCTCCAAACCAAAAATTTATCTCTTTTTTTTTTTAATAATAAGAGATAATAAGGTACTTTTGAATCTTAAGAGATCAATTTATCTACTGAAATGTTTCTCAGAGAACAAAACATGTATTTAGTCTAGGTTTCTTTTATTATTTGTGAACTTATTGCCAAGGGCGTGTTTGGTTAAGGGTAGAAATTAGGTATAAATTTTCATGATGGACCTTAAAGTATAAAATAACATATGAAATTTATGCATAAAATTTTTTTTTATTAATTTTTACCTTTTAATCAAATATAATCTAAGTAAAAAATTATAGTTATTAATTAGTTGCATTTTGATTTGACTTCGATACCATCTTTTCTTGTTAAAATAAAATGTTAACTTACGATCAACACTGCTTCACTGAGAAATATAATTTATATCACTTGAAAGTATATCTTTAAATAAACATTTTGAGATATCTTTTAAATATCGATTAAGAATAAATCTAATTTTTATAAATAATATTAAAGACACATTTCAAAATATCATTTGAACAATATCTCATAAAATGATATAAATAACATTACCCTTTGCTTCATTCAAAACAACAATGTACTTTATATTTAAACACAATCACAGCATAGAATAATAAGGTCTAGCATTTAGTAAACATATCTTAAACAATGACAAGAAAACTTAATTTTATAATTCTAAATATATCTAAATACGAAGTGCAAGATTTATATCATGCAATAAATTTTGTAGCTATTGGATCCCATTGTTTCGTCCTACTGTTCCCAGCCTCGCATTTGGAGATGGTTTGGTTCTTCGACCAACCCAAAAAAAAAAAAAAAAAGGTTTGTGTCACGTGACGAACGACAACTACTTGTACTACTTTCTTTTGTTTTTAACCTAGAAGTGGAAAACAATGTGTTAGCTTTTGCCTGCTGTTGGATGAAGCTTAACAGTAACATATATTGGGTTGAGATGGTTTTCATGGCCTAAGACTATCAAGTTAACAGTTACCAAACATGAATAATAATAAAATATATACAATAAAAATAAATTTACAGAAGAAAGAAGGTTGAGGAGGGCCCCAACTGATTCTCCTGCCACACAACAGATAAAATTGCTCCCTCATATTGATGCTTATTAATTAGTGCTTACTGCTCAACTTTTTCCCATTGTGAGTTAGATCACCTTTTGGTTAAAGTTTTTCTTTTTTAAGGCTAATCATTATTCTCCCACTCCCACACACAACTAAAAAAAAAGGTGAGAAAGATAAGAAAAATATAAATACTAAATACTTATTTATTTTTAAAGATGTGTCTGTCACAATTATTTGTTGAACCTAGATAATAAAGTAATCTCAGTTATGATCAAATGATAAAAAAAATAAAAAAATACTGCACACATTTGTGAATGTAAACATGTATATGATTAAAGGAAATAAGAGCTAGACTTCTGGAAGAGGGTCATGCCTAGAGATTACTTTTGAACACTGCTGAAAAAATGTTAAGAGAGATTTTTATATGGATGCAGTCTAATATTTTATATTTAGACACCCTCATTAATAAAAAGAGTAATTTTTATCAATTTTATTCAATAGATACTCACTTATACATGGTTTCACTCGGACTTATTTTGAGTGTGCCTAGGAATCACTTGTTGAAATTTTCCCTGTTCAATAATTTTTCCAAATGCTAAGGGATGGTCTGCAGTCAACTTGCCTACTAGCTGATTGTTTTTCACAACACGACAAATACTTTGACTGTCTAGTGTACCTTAGTCTCCACATTCACGTAAGCTACCTTGCATTTTTTCTCTGCAAGGAGAAAATAAGAGTCCAATTTGGCCTTTTGCTAGAAAGAGCAGAGCTGGCACAAGCAAGGATGATGAAATGAAAACATTGAAAGTTGAAACTAACTAACATATATTAAACACCAACATAAACCCTGAGGAAAAGACATGCCGCTGATTTTTTAGTGATAAAGTATCACTATTGTTGTCAGCATTTTAAATTTGTTCAGAAGGAACAGCTAAAAATGTTAAATCATTGCAAAGATGGAGAATCCAAAGGAAGAAAATGAAGGAGAGACGTATCTTGAACATGGTTTTTCCTAACACATTTCAACATTTGTAAAATCATGTAATAAATGTGATAGGACATAAGGACGATTAGCAACAACACCTAAGCCTAACTCTGCGTACGGTGTTGTGCTTTATTGAAAATATATAAAATATAGCTGGTCCAAATTCGGATGAAAAAAGAGAATAGTATTAAGCCAATGATAATTAATGTAAAATTTTTATCAAATATTTATGACATGATAGGACAATTAATAATGGATGAAAAATTCTTCGGTCAGATTCATCACTAAAAGATAATATATTTTATATGGTTTCTCACTTCTCTTTTTTCATGCAAAAATACATCACTACCATAACAAAAATTTCCACTCATTTCTACATAATTGCTTGTCTACATAGACTAATTCCATTGAAATAACACTACTTAATGTTAGGCGTCATCAATATATTGCAGTTTTTCAGGGCAAACAACTCCATTCACCCTTTATTCAATGGTGGAAGAGCCATGAGTGCTGGTATTGGCAGTGCCACTCCTTGCTCAGGACCAAAAACAGTTGGAAGATGGTTGAAGGACAGAAGAGAAAAGAAGAAAGAAGAGAGCAGAACTCACACTGCTCAGCTGCATGCTTCTGTTTCTGTGGCTGCAGTGGCTGCTGCTGTTGCGGCCGTGACGGCCGCAACCGCAGCCTCATCAGCAACAAACAAGGATGAGAAGATGGCCAAGACAGACATGGCTGTGGCCTCTGCAGCAACGTTGGTTGCAGCACAGTGTGTAGAGGCTGCTGAAGCAATGGGGGCTGAAAGAGACCACCTTGCCTCTGTGATTAGCTCTGCTGTGAATGTTCACTCTCATGATGATATCACAACTCTTACAGCTGCAGCTGCCACAGGTAGACTTTTTTGCATTTACTAGACACCAATGTCCGATAATACTTGATAGCTTATTTATATGACTACATTAATCTAATGGTTTTAAGTTTTAACCAAAGTTGATTGAATTTGAACAATCTTTGCAAAATGTCATTCACTTAACGATAAAGAAACGGCATCAACTAGGATGCGTAGTTGATAGTTGCTGTGTGTTTAATAACTTTGATTTATAGTTTGTCTCTATCATGATTTGGTCCAACATAAAATCTTTTTCTTTTTTTTTAAATTTTTGTTCAAATCGTAGTTTGAGACTAAAAATCATGTTACTATGTATCTCAATGTGATTAAAACTCAGTTTATAGTTTATACACTTCAAACCATAGTTTGGGGTGTGCAAATTGAAATCCAAACATACTACTAACAGTTTCATAGCTGATTAGTCACTCAGTACCAGAAGGATAAAATGTGAGGCATTGTTCACGTGTGCGTGGACTGTGTGAGCTAATTAATAAGTGGTCCTGTTTTGTGTTTTCTGTCTCCATATATTGCTACTTAAGAATTTGGTCCTTTTTATGCAGCTCTAAGAGGGGCAGCAACCTTGAAGGCAAGAGCATTGAAGGAGGTGTGGGGTATTACCTCAGTGACACCACTAGAGAGAGGCATAGGGATTGGAATATGTGGTAAAGGCAGTTACAGCACTTCTAGCACCAGTGACAGTGGGGAGATTGTAATTGGAGAGAATTTTCTTGGGGCATGCAGCCTAGAGCTCCTTGCTAAGGGCAGTGAGTTACTCAAAAGGACCCGCAAAGGTAATATCAATAACAAACAACTCTAAATAAAGGGCGACTTGGTACACAAGGCTCTCACTTAATGGAGTTTGGGAAAGATAGATGTATGTAACCTTACACCTGCTTTGCTGAGAGGCTGCGTACATCTAACAGTTTTACTTCAATAACAAGCAACTCTAAATATTTACTCTAATTGGCAAAATGAATAAACTCCAATTTTGTTGATAATATTGTAGGTGATCTTCACTGGAAAATAGTTTCTGTTTATATACATAGAACAGGCCAGGTACCTTTTTATTTTTTATTTTATTTTTTCTAAAGATTCACAGCATTTAATTTGGTGGTTAAATATAGATGTTCCTTTATCACAATCCTTGCAAACATTTCAGGTGATGCTGAAGATGAAAAGCAAACATGTTGCTGGAACCATTACCAAAAAGAAAAAGAGTTAGTTACCATTGGCTTCATGACTTTATTTTTTCGCTTTTGTAGAGGCCTAGAAGGATCCTAAACTATTAAATGAAGTAATAAACTTTTGCTCTTAAAATTTGCAGATGTTGTGTTAGATGTGTGCACAAATTTACCAGCATGGCCAGGGAGGCATCTGTTTGATGATGGTGAGAAGAGAAGGTACTTTGGATTGAAGACAGAATCAAGGGGGATTGTGGAGTTTGAATGTAGAAACCAAAGAGAATATGATATATGGACTCAAGGGGTTTCTAGACTTCTATCCATTGTTGCAGAAAGACAAAACAGAAATGGGGTTTGAACTCTGCATCTGACACTGATTACCAACACATCTGGCTATTGCTAGTTCAAACTAATATATGTATTTAGCTACATAGAGAGAGTGTAAGTCTGGATGCAATCATTAGGTTGCTGTGTACAGGGACTATGTACATCTATGCTCTTCCAGTCTCATGGAGCCTCTTGCACTGAGCCACCCTTTTTATATGAATTTAGCTACTTAATTTCTGAATGAACATTCTATGTTTCTAGAACCATTAGATTGTTTGACCCTTTTGGCTACAATGCATGCATCAAGTCTCCTAGAGCTAATTAGAATTACTTCACTCTAATACACTGTCATGTGTAGCAATCAGATAGGTAGTCAGATTTTACTCTCTCTTCGAGGAGAAATTGTTTTCTTAAGGTAGAAAATGTCTTCTAAGTTGGTCACTTGTTTTAAATCTAGTTCTCCACCCGGATCTATTGATCAAGAGGAGAATATTCAAAGATTTCCCAAGATGGCAGAAGACATAAAAACACTAAATAGCAGCCTAATTAGCAGCAAAATTTCATTTTAGTCTTTTGAAATATTACGCATGCTTTAAGTCTACTTAGAGTATTTGAAATTAAGAAATTATTAATTTAATTCTTAAAATTGTGAAAAGTGATTTAGATTAGTTCCTTCGATGATTTAAGTTTGTCATTGTGGACATTAATCTACACTAATGTGAATAAATTTTTGCCATTTCAAAGATTAAAATGAAATACATATATAATTTCAAGAATTGAAATGTATCTTTACTCCACTAAGTAATTTTGATGAAACAAATATCATAACAATATTAGGTCACTTTATCTATACTATATATAAAGGGAACAGACTTTTTGCTGTCTAAAATTCTTATTTCCAAAAATACCTTGATGCATAATAAATTGAAGGAAGTTACAAAAACAAATTAAATAAGTTAAAAACATTAAAAATTTACAAAAATAAAAAAATGTGCATGCCTATCAATTCACTAGTGATCTAATAAAGAACAATAACCAGCTTCCTTTCCAAGTGCAGAGTACATTTCAATTTCAACTGACGCAATTGTTAATATACAATTCCAATGCATGTTGAAAACTTTTCCTACTGGATGTGGCTTAGTGACTTTACCAAAATGAATTCGTCTTCCTTATCGAGAATATACAATTTATCAAATGTAGACCTGGCATTCCTAGTACGAGGTGAAAAGTAGAAAATCTTCTATGGCATCCATACTAGCATACTACAAAACTCCACTCTCTTTGAAGAAAACGTTAAGAGACTATTATTCATCAAATGATCAAAGAATGAATTACAATGAGATAATAATTAAAAAGAAGGAGTTATTTAAAATTAGTTGAGGACAAAATTAGAAAGATAATTGAAAAAAAACATTGTTAAAAGTCTAACGTGAAAACAATGAATGGGAAAGCAACTATGAGTTGCTTTAGCCAAAACTGGGTTTTGGCCTCAAAATCCATTCAAAAGTTTTCATCATGGACACATTCAAACAACATTGGTATCACTTTCAAGAATTTACTTTTGATAAATTGTCAATTACTCAATTTATATGTGGATGTATTAGCATAAAAGTAATTTTAAATTAGTGTGTTTTGTTTAGATTGTACGAAAGAAATTATTTTGCACGATAAATTTCTGAAAAAAAAGGTATAAAATGATTAGTTTATATGATACAATATCTGATAATTAGTTAGGCATAATTCTAAAATAATTAACTTATGCTTACCGTGAACTATCAGGGTAAAAAAAAAATTATATTATCATTCAATCATATATTTTTATTTATAAGACTTTTGTTGGTAAGATAATATATGATTTGGTGCTTATATTAAAACTGTATTAGATTGATGGTGTATAAAAACTCAAAATTAAACTTTTATCCAAACATGATAAATTTTGCAAAAGCAATTTTTTTTTCTTCCTTAAAAAAGATAAAAAGCCTTTTAACCAATCAATAATATTATTTTAACATCCAAAATTTTAAACACTCCAAATACTTTTCTCACAAAAAAACATAAGATTCGTATCTTTATTTATTTTTTCATTTATTCTCTCTTGCCATTTCATTCTCTATTTTCCTCTAGAGTGTTCGATGTCCGCCTCTTTTGAGTGTTACAATATCTTTAGCGGTAAGCATGTTACCTTAACATGCACTACACAACATTAGAAAAAAAGAAAAATAAAAATAAAAATAAAAGTAAAAATGAGAAGCTTTCTAAAAGGGCATGAAAGTGTCTCTGTACTTTGTAGTTTATAGGACCGTTCCCGCCGTGGCGCCATCACAAGCCCAAGTGCTGCTCCTACCATTGTTATTATTCTTAAAAGTATTTATATAAGCTTTATTTCTTTATTTAACAGTGGAAATTATTTAAAAACTTTAGAATAGATAATCTTTTAGGTCCCAACATTTTTAAATTGAAAAAATTTGATTATAACAATTTTTTTTACATCAATTTGGTTCTAAAATTTTTAATTTTAACATCAGTTGAGTCATTTTGTTAAATTTTCACTTTGATGAAATAGTTAAATTGAAATTGAAATAAAAAAATATTATGATTAAATTGATACCAAAAGTAAAAATATTGGGATTAAATTGATATAAAATTTTTTATTATGATCAAATTAAAAATATTAAGATAAAAAAGATTGTTTACTCAAAATTTACAGGTTCTGTTCTTTGTAGGATTTTTATGACGTTGGTGCATTTTTGTGTTATAACCTATAATGAGAAAAATAGAATTTTAAAATTATGTGTGTGTATTATATATATATATATATAACCTTATTACTATTGGATTTGATAAATGAGTGAGATAGATGAAGACCATATATTATATCTAATGGTGATGAAATATGTGGTGTGTATTTATTATATAATTTAATTGTACATTAAACATTATTCAATGAGCAATTGAGCATAAACTATTCGATATGTAACTCTCTAGAAGCGTAGGATTGTTTGGCCCTTTTGACTTCAAAACATGTATCAAATGTCCTTGTAAGAATCATTTAAACACAAGATAGCAATTGGATGGATAGCTGTAGCTTTATTTTTCTCCTTCTTTATCTTAGTGGAGAACTTGTTTCATTAAGGTACAGATTTAAATCTAGTTCTCCATCTGATTTATTGCTCAAGTGGAGAATAATCAAAGATTTTCTAAACTGGTATACACAGAAATATACTAACTACTTGTGATCCAATAAACAATACAAGTAATAATTGGATTTTATTGATTTTCCAAAATAATAAAGTAAAAAGAAAAAACATCATTTAGTACTCATCATTATTCTTTCTCCATTAATTAATCATAACTCACATTTACTCATTTTCTCTCCAATTTCATATTCTCTTTTATTGAGGTAAAATGAAAATACATAATTAATGATTCATTAAAATATGAAAATAACTTATATATTTTTTTAATAAATAAATAACTTATATTTTGAAAAAAATCCCAAAATGACTTATATTACAAATTGGGGAGTCATTTATCTATTGCCACTCCCTCGTAATTTATTTGCTTATGTTAATAAAATACTCTTCTTCCTTTTTTATGGTTTTTTTTTTAATTTTTCATTGTTAGATAACAAAATTTTCAACTTCATAAATTTTTTACATAATGCTTTAAATTCACATTTTAAATAAAAAATAAAATAAAGTATTTTATATGTAACATGTATTAATTGTTACCGTGATAATAAAATAATTGAAAGACTAAATTTAATTCTTGCTTCACATATTTTTTAAGATATAATTTTTTTTGAACTTTATGAAAGTATGTTATTACTGCCACATGTTTCAGTATTCCAAATTTTTAGTTAAATTGCATACAATTTATAAAAATATTACATTTTTTTTCGTTTCTTAATCAAAGTATTTGTTTAAAATTATTTGTATTAAATAGTTTTTGGTTGATTTATGTGCATGGAGAAATACTATTGTTTAAAGAAGCTTGTGACCCTTGCCATGTGGTCGGATTGGTATTTGGAATCATCCCCCAATAGAGGAAAAAAATTATTTCTTAAGCAATTTTTTTTTCAGAAACAATATTATAATATAAGAACTAAATAAATTATATTGAAGTAAGACATTTAATATAGGTGATTTAATTTTGATAGAAGTATACTAGAAAACAATCAATACGATAAATTTTTTCAGTTATGAAATTATTAAAGAGTATGTTCTTATACAACATTAATACAGTATGAAAATTTTCAGTAATGAAATTTTTTTTCTCAATGCTATGTATTTTCTAATTAAATACAATGTGAAGTAATTTCTTATTCTAAAAAATACGTGAGGTAAGAATTGAATTTATTCTTCAAATTTTCAAATTATTTTATTATTATCATGATAACAATTAATTCATGTTATATCGAAGATACTTTATTTTATTTTTCAGTTAAGATGTGTGAATTTAAAGTAATATCTAAAAAAATTGACATTTTGTTAATTTAACAATAAAAAATTGAAAAACATGAAATAATCATGAAAAAGGAAAAAGGATATTTTAAAGACATTAGAAAATAAGCTTATTAAGTGAGAGTAGGAATAACAAAAAAAAATGTTATATATATAATAAATTACACAACAAATATACACCACACACCTTATCACTATTAGATGCGATAAGTGATCTTTACTCATTCTACTCACTTATCACATCTAATGATAATAAAATGTGTAATATACATTTATTATACAATTTTATTATACACATAATATTACTAATTATTTTGACTTTAAGATGTACTTTGTATGCATAAATGCAATCTCCATCAGTCAGCAATAAAATAGAGCCCCCAAGCTAGCGCGAAATAGTGAGTGGAGGCACCAAAGTCAAAAGAAAATGCTCACACGATAAGGAACATCAATTCTTTCCTCTTAAGAAATCTCTCAATTCTTCACAACTAAGGAAAACCATCGACGATAACTGCTCATTATTTTATAAGGCAAAGATCGCTCCAGAAAAAGACATGTTCCGCTGCTTGGGAACTCAGAAATCAAACCACGACAGTGCAATTCTGCACCAGAGTCAATAGGGAAAAAGAATAGATAATAAATATGTGTAGACAATTCCAGTGCATTTCATTTCGGGCGTGGCTTGTTGACATTATCAAAATGAGTTAGTCTTCCTTAACAAGTGAATATGACAGTGATTGTTGTTAATAATTCAAGGAGAAATACTTATATCAATAAATTTCATTACATACTTCCAAACCCCCCTCTACTTATAAAATTTACTTAAAAAATTCATGAAATTGTGTAATTCTTATACCAACTTCCCTTTATAAAATCACTACACCATCCTCTTTATTACACATTGAATAATAATAGTGGAAAAATTAGTATCACTCCAAAAAATAGAAAATACTAATAAAAAAGGGTAAAATTTACCCCATGATTCAATATACAAATTTATCAAATGCTGACTTGACATTCCTGATATGAGGTGAAAAGTGGAAGATCAGTAAGACTTTTTACATGAAATTTCCTCCCGCGAATTTCAAAGACAACAATTTCAATGCAAGGGCAGAGTGGAACAACCCATTGCAAATGTAAGTATAGTCAAAACATAACTAATTTAGCAACACAAAAAAAATGGTAGAGATCTTAAAATTCATTTACAATTTGGTGAAATACATCGCTTATCAACTAGTATCTACCAACAGCCTTGATTGCAATAAATTGTGTTCGAAATAACACCAATTAACAGGACAACGAAACAGCATATATTTATTTGGCTGATAAGAATCCCTTTTTTCACCAAAAAAAAAAGTACCCTTTCCAACACAAGAAACGTATCCCAAGGAAAGGAATACAAGGACACAACAATGATGACGCCCTCAGCTCAGCTGTCAGCAGCTCTGAAAATGGTGAGCAGAGAGAGGAAGAGGTTGATGACATCCAGATACAAGGAGACCGAAGCCCAGATGTATTCATCGTAGGAGTATCTCTTGATAAGGTTGTCTGTGTCATATATGATGTAGCCACAGAATATGATTGATGCCAAGCACCCATAGATCATCACAGAAATCTTACCCAGTGGAAAGAGGACCTGCAAACAATGGAAACACCGTGAGAATTTAACCAAAACTGGAAGAGGGGGTGCTTCAATACTAACCCATCAAGCAAAACTTTTGTAAGAGCATGAATATCATACCTGAATCAGTGCAAAGACCATGAGAACAAGCACGGCGCCAAACAAGAAGGGGCCCAGAAAGTTGAAGTCATGGCCCCTCTTTGCGGCCCAGAATGTGTAGAGAGTCAGGGCAATCACCACCACTGTAGTCAATATGACAGACTCCAGAATAACTTTCCCTGCATCCAACCCCCAGTCTCATCAGTAAAAAAAATTCAGGGCCAAACAAAATTAGGCAATTCTAACTGAAAAGAATGCAACTTAAGCAAACTAAGTTGTACAAGCCCCAAAATATATTAATATTTTCAGAGTTCCTATAGTATTCCTATAAATATTTAGGGAGTATCAATACCCTTTAGTAATGTTAGCTAAGAATTAGCCACATGCCCCACTAACTCAAGTTATTAAAATCTATAGAACATATGATCAGATCACATCCGTTGAACATTCAAGGGTATTGGTACCCTAAGAGTACCAAAGAACATCCCTAATATTTTGCTCAGGCCAAATATATATGACAGCCAATGCCATCAGCTGGTATTAACTGTTGGTTTTATTCCCCATTGCACAAACGGTAGTCAACTAGTAACATAAATACTTCCAAGATAGGAAATAATCAAATTTCATCACCCCATTTTCACTTAAAGGAAGTGACCAATAGGAAAAATAGATAAGAAAAGCAATACAACCTAGATTAATTAAAGCTTAGAACCGTTAACTATCGCAGAGTATAAGTATCACCAAACGTTCTTAACTTCCTCCCAATTCTAACACAAGCATTGCTATTTGGTTACATACCACAATAAAGAAGACATCCCTAAAATCCCAAATTCTATACTTACAAGTTTTTACAATCCAAATCCCTAATGCAATTCTCCTCTCCAAACATGTAAAGGCAAAAACCAGTGTCCTCATTTTGGTTTTTTGACTAAACCATAGTCCCTAATTTGAATAACTATCACCAAACTCAAGTTCTAAGTTCAACAACAGAAACAACATGCCTTTATCTCAAACAGAAATACATAAAGAAAATAAAACAATGAACAACCATCTAGATTAAAGATTGTTTTATTTTTTTACACCAAGAGTATCTAGACTAACTAAACCCTACTAATCAAATTTGGGGCACAAGAAACACTACTTTCTTTCCCAATTCATATTCAAATCACTCGAAACAAACAAGTATTGGAACACACATTGAAACATTAATCCCAAATTTAAATAAACAAAATACCCGACTCAACAAGAACATTCAATCTTACCACTGGTGAAGGCGCAAGTCAATCCAACGACAAAAGCAAGAGAAAGAGTGAAAATCCCTAGCAACAAGTAATTAACTGGATGCTTCTGGTAATAATAGTAAAGAGGGCACAACGCTGCATCCACACAGTAAATGAATTGTTAGAGAAGAATCGAAGAAGATGAAGCAATTGTTAAAATCCTAAGAAGTTAGCAAAATTCGCTAATACGTATTTCAGGAACTGAAGTACAAAATCTCATCTAATTAGCGAATACATCTTATAAAATCTTGATTTTTGTAAGTAAATATTCATTTATTTTACTCCTAAAATGTTGAAGGTGACAGCAATTTAGTTTTAGAAAAAATACTTCAATATCAATTTACTCGTAACATTTTCTTTCTGAAAATTTTACACTAATTTCTTTGGGAATTTCACACTAATTTCTTTTGAAGTTTTACACTAATTTCGTGATTTTATTATTAATTCTACTTGAACAAGCTATGTTGTTTGTGTGTTACAATTTCCACTCCACCGACTTCAAATTAAACAAAAAATCATAAAAATGATGAAATCAATATCAAATTCTAAAGTGCAAGAATTAAATTGATGCCAAAATAAAATTTAGGACTAAATTGATATCGTCCTTCAAATTTTAGGAATAAAAGAGATATTTACTATTTTTTTTTTTTTTTGGTTCATATTGAAACCCTAATCAGCAATGAAAATAGGAACTCACTGATGAATGGGACGAAGATGAGGACGATGTAGAGCGCGAGTCCGGCGCCGGTGCCGACAAAGAAGAGCGCGACGGGGCGGACATTGACAACGATAGCGCCGACGGCGATGGTGGCGAGCAACTGGATCGAGATTATAGAGTACACCTTCCTGATGAAGGACCACCGTAGTTCCGGGCTCTCAAGCATCATCGGGTACAGTGGCCTCCTCTCCGCCCCGCTCTCCACATCGGTTTTCGCGAACGGTTGGTTCCACATCTTCGCCAAAATCGGTTAGAACGAGCTCCGAGCTTTTTCTTCTTTTCTTTCTTTCTTTCTTTCTTTTCCGGGGAAAATTTGTTGACTGAGAAAATGAGGGAAACTGAAGGAAAGTGGAAAGAGGACTCGGGTACGGGTACGGGTGTTGGATTTTGTGCGTGAACCGTCGATGGCTTTGTGTTTGCGGCGTTTATTATATATAGCCCATGGGCCTCGTGGACTTAAAGTAATTAATTAATTAAGTGGGTATATCTAATTAGATTTGTAGGTAAAGAAAATATCAGAAAGTTCGTGAGAGCTCGGATGATATTGGAGAATAAGCCAGTGATTTCGCGATAGTTACACGTGGTTTTTTCCTAGTTTGACACGTGTACTGATGGCAAGAATTCTAGACTTCTCTGACTGTCTGGTTGCCAACTACGGGAAGTGAAGTTTGAGGGACTCAAAAGAACTTTCAAATTGATCTGCTGCTGTAAGTATCATTGTCACTAAACCGTAACCTTGCGTTGCACATGCTAATGCTATTAGAATATTTAAAATAAATAATTTAATAAGATATTTATTTTATTAGTTTTGAAATTGATAAAAGAGTGGTGGAATGAGTAAAAAATTATCACTATTATTTAAGATGATAAAGTGAATGTTGAAATAGGATATTCACTTTTAAGGAAGGTTATTACCACTTTATTTTGTCTATTATTTTTCTTATTTAATAATTAATTTTTTTATATAATTATCCTAAGAATACTCTTTCTGTCTTTATAATGAGTAAAGTAGTTATACATTATTGTTATTCTAATATTATTTAAACTTGTTATTATAAAAATTTTAAAAGTATTCTGTTAACATTTTATTATTTCTGTTTATATATTTTTCTTTCATTTTGCCAAAAAAAAAATTACATGTAAAATATCTTTCCATTATGTGGAAAACATATACTAGTAAGCTGTACGTATGTTAGTTTTTTTTTTTTTGGTTTTTATATAATATATTGTATTTAGGTTGGTGTAGATGTATGTGATATCATTTACTACTTGTCAACAATAGCACTCACCTAGGCAAATTTAGAGAAATAAGTATATTAAAAATTAATATCTCTAACTATAAATTATAATTAAATATATTAATTTTTTAATATATCAATTTATTTTTAATTTTCTTAGATGACTTGTTGTACGAACCGAGTATACCCAATACTATATCATCTAACATCAATCTATTATTATTTAAACGATTTAATTTATTTAATACATCAAGTTACGAGGAAATCTATTGAAGATGTTACTAGTTACGTTACGAGGAAAAATATCTAGTCGTGTTACGTTAATCGGACAATGGTCTTTGCAAAGTGGGAAAATGTTTTTTTTTTTTTTTTTGTGTAATATATGTTTTTGCAAAATAAAAAAAAATATAAAGACACAAATAATAAAATATTAAAATATTTTTTTAAAAATATTTATAACAATAATTTTGAATAATATTAGAATAATAATATATAACTAGTTTACTAATTGCGAAGAAAGAGAGAAATTTTTTAGGATAATTATATAAAAAGCTAGTTAATGAAGGGTGCTTATAAGGCCCTGGCTGGGGTACACCACGCAAGTTTGAGTGTACCACACACCATGGTCATCTAAAGGTAGAAATCTGTTGGTATTGTTGGTACACCATCTATGGTTGCAGCACCTTAAACCTCTCTCTGAGGCTGCCCCATCTTTCCCACCGCCCCCTCTGCGCTGTGCTTCCTCCTCGTCAGCCCCTCACAGACTCAATGTGGAAAACCGGCCACCACCACAAATTATATAAGAGAGACGAACACAGTTCTTGGTGCTTGGAAAGCATAGCCATATGATCGGCTCCCTTGCTTGATTTTCCGCACCTCGCCGATCCCAGCATTTTGGCCTTTGGGTCATCGTCCATTGCCGATAATTCAATGGAATTGCCATGTCCTCGTTACAAACAATATATAAGCACATGGAACCGACCCGTATCCTCTTTTGGAGAAACTCTCTGTCTGGGATAACTCTTCATCAAAAACTGACCCTTACCTTATTAATAATCTCTTGGCCAACTCCAAAACCTGCAAAGTTCACAACCCAAAACAGAGGATTAAATGGGGTGGAAGCATTTGTGTATGTGCATGTGTTCTAAAACTTCCACTTTCCAGGGCCAGGGAACCACAAGTCACTCTTTGGAACAAAGTTGATAGAACCCGCAAGGCAGTGTTAGTGTAAATTAAAGGTGTTGCTGCTGCATGGGTTAAAAAGCTTAATAATGACACCTTCTTATATGCTGACAGGTGACTTTGTCAACATGTGGTGATAAATTTATAACCATTTATGATTATATTTAACGTTAAAATTTATCAACAATCTATATATCTATTACTATGGCAGTGTTTGCAAAGAGGATCTGGGATCAAAACAGACAGTAAAGATGGAGATATAAAAAGTATTATTTATGTATTATATTTTATTGTAGAAATGAAGATAGATATTGACTTTTTCATTTATCAGCGTTGACTACCATCAAAGACTGTTAATTGGAGGTTGATCGATAGCCTGACAATCACTGAAAATTTATGTTTTTGTGTCATGTTCTCACTTTTTTTATGGACAGAAATACATAAAATTTTTATTTCTGACACAAAAAAGTTTTCTGTCTCCGTACCTCATCCCCTTACCAAACGCTACCTAATAGATGGAGAGTCGCACTCTAACCACTTGCCAATTGTAGCTTCCAAGTGTTTGAAAAAACCTTAGACTTAATGAAAGAATTGAAATCTCATCATAATTAAAATTAAAGTAAAATTAATGAATTGAAATTAGATCTAAATAAGTGTGATTTGGTGTATGATTAAATTTTAACAAATAAAAATAGTAAAATAATCTTGCTTGAATATAATATTTTATTCCTAATATATTAATAAAAGATAAAATAGTAAAAATAATTAAATTAATTTATTTTTAAACCTATTTAAATTAATAAATTAAATATAATTCTTTAATTTATTGACTCATTTCAAATATAAGATTTCATTCAATTTCATCTTGTTATAAATTTCCAAACCTCTCATCAATTTTTTGAACAAAAGAAATAAAACACAGCTCAATATTTCCCGCTCAATTTTTTTTTTTCGCAAATGTCCGATGATGAGTGTTGATATGCTCATTACCATAGTCAACCCGTATGCTTTGCTAAAATGACTGCTCTCTGTCAAGTGTTAAAAAAAATAAAAGAAAAAGAAAAACTTACAAAGTGAAACTTTGTGCGGCTCGATGTAAGCTGCAGTCTCATTGCTCAAGGCTTCTAAAAAACAAATCCACTATTTTGACAGAATAAGATGTGTAATTAAATTATGTAATAAATATAGATAGTATATTTTATTAGTATTAAATTGATAAATAAATAAGATAAATATGAACTATACATCATATTTAATAAAAATAAAATATATACTATATATTTATTATACAACTTAATTATATATTAAACATTATACTTTTATACAAGCCACGCAGACGCAAAAGAAGAGCCCCGAATCCAAGAAGCTGTAATTGGTTGAAGTGCGGGAAAGGCCGAGTAGTTCCAATGGAAACACGTAATAAAAGTAGAGCACCTTTAGCTGAATAATAAAATTATATAATAAATATATATTATCAGGTAATAAATTAATATAAAATTATTTATTATATTTAATAATAATAAAAAATATTAATATAAAATTATTTATTATATTTATTATTTATTATATTTAATAATAATAAAAAATATTAATATAAAATTATTTATTATATTTAATAATAATAAAAAATATTATATATTTATTATATAATTTTGTTATATAACACATATTTTTTAAAACTAATAAAAACACAACCAGCCCAGGCTCCACGGAGCATCATTTTAATATGCATGCTTCTCACTTATTTAGGCAAATATCAATTTCCAAAATAATTGTGTGGGTCAAGGTGAGCAATTTAACCACTAGAGTTCAAGGCTTTCTCTTCTCTCTTACCCCCTCTCACCGCTGCATGCAATTCGTCTCCTCCTCCTCCTCCTTCATCACTGTTGCATCCAATGGCAAACGAAGAAAATAGGAACTCGAGCTTCTCCGGTCATTGTGCAAGCAAGATTTGGAGAATGGTGCTAAAAAAATCAAGCGGCAAAGAGAGCTGCCGGGGTTGTTGGCCGCGTAATTGCGCGCGCTATCACTAAGGAGGATGCGGCGGCTCGTGGTGGTTCGCGGGCGGCAACGGCGATGGTTGAGGCAGAGCAAGGTGATGCGATAGGAGCATGGATTCATGGTTGTGGGCCGGACTTTTCGCCCTCAATTCTTTTTCAGAGCAAATAAAATTAGAAGAAAAACTTGCCATTGCTCAGAGCAAATAATTGGTTCTGGGGTTGGAAGGGGAGCTCTTGGAAGCGGTGGCAATCGAGGGGAGTTTCCAGACAAAGGGGGAGTTGAAGCCTACGGCGATCATGACGGCAGAGGTGACGGTTGCGCTGGCGGCGGCGTGATGGGAGGAGGTGCTGACGGGGTTGCGGAGGTGAGGACTGAGATGGCGGGGTTGAGCTTGAAAGTGTTGATGAAGTAATAGAGTAAATTATAGGCGTTATATACAGGTGAGGAGGGTGGTTGCTGGGGTGGGGAAATGGTGGTGGCTGACAGTTTGTGACAGTGGCACGGCAGTGGAAGCCGCGGAGATGGCGACGCTGTTGCAAAGACATAACTAAAGAATCTAAAGCCAGATCGACAAGGCCACCTTCATAGTTGTCGGTTTGGTAGTAGTAATTCTTTTTTTACTCTTTTTGTGTGTTCTGTTTAAGTTATTGCTCATGTTTAAAGGGTATTGTTCAGGTGTTTCAAGACGTGTATCCAGCGACAGGGATGTGATGGCTGGAAAGGCCAAGGGGGAGCAGGAGAAACAAATGTGGGAAAGAGGCAGTATGCACTTTGTAAAAGGTTAGTCGATTATTAATTACTAATATCAGATATGTAACTTTCATAGAAGTTGAATCATGCAAAAGTGTAAATGATTTTAGTCTTCTTGCCTTGATTCAAATCTGGGATTTGTATAATGTTTGTCAATTACGACTAATATTGGATAACTACCTTGCATGCATGTATACTAAGACAAACTTGCATACATGACTACTTTCCTTATCTAAATTCCAAATATCAGCTTTAAACTGTTACTTATCTGAAGCAAATGTATCTATGCCATGTTATACATGTGATATATTTTTACTCCAAAAACCTGTGCGCAACAATCTGCAATTTAATTCCGAGTAGAGTGCTACTTTTTATAGGATTGCTGAACCCTCGCAACTATCCAAATCAATTTGTTTATCATACAATTACTTTGACAAGAAGAATAATGGGTACTCTTGGAGCACGGTTATGAGTTGCATTGCTTTTCTCTCTCCCTTTTGCTTGATTTAATATTTGCATTCTGTTGTTGATTGTTGACAACTGAAAATGTTCATTGTTCCTTACATATTATAAGACCATGACAGATGCCAAGTTTAGCAAGATGCTGTTATGGGCACAAGGATTTTGCTGTCTTGCTAATATGATGATTTTCCCCCTATTTGGAGATGATCCTTCTAACAATTATTATTGTCTGTTCTTTTAGTTATTTGAAATTAAAATGATGCACATCATTTCTCTAAGAATACCAACTTTGTGAATTGTGTACATTCATTCACCTTTTACCCCATTTATTGAAATAATGTTAGTCACCTAATCCCGGATTATAGGAATAGGATAATCTTTACTCATGTTAAAGCCGGAAAATTCAATACTGGAGGTAATTCGAGTGGGTGATTATATGTGGAAAGTGCTAATACAAGAAGACAAAATTAAATATATTATGATAATCATACTTACATTTATCTGTGATTTTGTAGTAACTGTCAATTATCATGTTCTTACATAAAAACTATCAAGTGTTGTATGCTACAATTAACCCGTTACTTATGCATGGACTATAATTAATCCAAATTGAGCCTTTTGTTCTGTTGTCTCTTGTCAGAATGGGAAGCCTATCAGAAATAGAGTGTGGTAGAAGTTTCACTTCTGAGCACGAGAAACTGCAATGCCAAAGGTGGTTTCAGAACCTTACCTTTCATCATAGGAAATTAATCAGGTATGATAATGAGTATGTTTCCCCTTAATTTGAGTATGGATGTTGTGGCAGCAAATGAGGGATTTGAGAGACTGGCCAGCCTTGGTCGAATGCTAACATGATATTAGATTTGACAAAAGAATTTGGCATGGAAACTGCTGGTGTAAAAATTTTGTTTTTTATTTTTAGGATACAATTCACTCTTAAGAATTTGCTTCTAGACATTGCTCCCTCGAATAAACCAGAGAATCCTCTTGACCTGCATAAAAGAATGGTTTTAGAACAAGTTATTCATTATTCATTATTCAGTTCTTCTGATTCTTTGCCTTTTGAAATTTTTTATTTTGGCTACTAACTTATGTTCAATCTTATTTTAAAAGTCATCACAAAAAATGCAGAGGGAAAAATTTAAGTGCATATGAACTACTTGCTGTGTATCTTTTATGTTACTTATTATTTCAACTTAGGAAGCTATACTTAAATCTGATTGTTATTAGTGAGTTCAAGGATCGCAGAACCAAAAACCAATTCTTTCCCCTTTTCAGTTAGCTCTGAACTATTTCTTTCCCCCAGTGGTCGCCTTGAAAGTTTTGATTGTGTTCTTGTTGTAGCAAAACTCAAGTGCATTGCAGGGGAAATGAAGCAAAATGAATACACGGAGATGCTTTGGTTATTTTTAGTCCAGGAAGTAATGACTTACTCAATTTTTATGACATTCCAACTAGGAGGTCAAAGCTCAGTCTTGATAAATATCAAGATTATCTGAAGGAAAGGCTTCAAATATTTCAAGGTTTACAAAATTGAGAATGATTTGTTCTAACTTTATTTTGCACTCTTCTGGCATTTTATCATACAAGTTTCAATGAAACAAAAAAAGTGCTGTTGTGGAACTGGCTTATTTAAAGTAAGCCTATTTTGTAATGAAATAACACCAGTATGTGATGATGCTTCAATGTAACTGGGGAGAATGTCCATCCAACTGATATATTGCCAAGTATGTAGAAATAAAAGTTCTTCTCTTTGTTAGTCTTTTTAGTTGTTAGAGATGGATTATTGTTATCCGTATTATTTTGTTATTTAAAAGTGTGTTCCTATTTCAGACAACCAAAATGTAGTTGATATATTGTTCGTCTTTTTTGGTGTATTATTCTCAAATAAACTGTTTTTGGGTTGTTTTACTGAAATGAGGGCAACCACTACCCTCCTCATTTTTTCCTGTTAATTCCAGGTAGGACAAAATCCATATGTACCTTTGTGGTTTAGATTTATATGTCTCTTCAGCAATCGTGGACCCCTGCATTTTGTTGCCACTAAAAGTTTCTTTCCCTAGATGGGTCTAGCTTGCCATATTGCAAAAGTTCATAGTGAGGTAATTGATCTGTAGTGAGCAAAACTTGGTTGCATAGTTGGTTTTTTGCTGAGATATAACCATATTGCAAAATTTCATATTTAGCTTTTCATACTATATTTTCTCTTTTAACTTTTTATTACATTTTACTTTCAAACATCTCCTTTCTCTTTTTCACCATTTGCCATAAACTTATGTTCTGGTGTCTGACTTCAAGATAAATTTGTTTCTCCTGTTAAGGTATCATTAGAACACAATGCCAATCAATACATTGAGGAGATTTATTGCGGTTCAAGCAAACCTGTCATGCTACTAGGACACCCCCATAGCTTTTGGTATTCTCTATGCAGGCCACATTGTTGACAAAGAAATCCGAAGGATCATGGAACTTATAGTATGCGAAATAATTAAGGCAACGTGTCACTGTGCTAAACAGTTTGTTTGTGGGTTAGAGTATTAATTTCTAATTTCTAAACCCGTATTTTTCCCACTATAGTTTGTAACTCAATAGGCAATTTCACTTAACTCTCACCTATAAATCACATATTCTTAGACAAAGTTTTATGCCGTTAAAAAGATTATTTCCTTCATCGTTAACAATCACTTACATTGATTGCAAGTAACTTTATTTTTTCCAGAGAGTATACCAACCGGCGTGTTGGTGGGTAACAACTAGGGGTGTTTGTTTCAATATTTAAAATTAAATTTTCAGAAATTATATTTCTAGGAATGATATTTCTAGGGATATTATTTTCGGGTATTTTAAAAAAGTTGTTTATTTAGCATTAAATATTCCTAAGATTATTTGTTAAGATTTATGAGAATAAATTTAAAACTTGTTTGTTTTATAACATATATTCCTAAGAATATATGTCATAATTTTCAAAATATACTTAACACAATTATAAAAAGAGAAAAGGCCAAGGGGCTATTTGGCAAGCAATTTTAAAAATTATTTTTGGTTTTAAAAAATAAAAGAATTAAAAAACCTATTTGACAACCATTTTTTTTTATGTTTGTTTTAAAAATAGAAAAACACAAAATGACTTTTAAAAATAAAAAACCAAAAACTGATTTTAGATATTTTCAAAAACTGTTCTTGGATTTCTTCACCTACTCAACCACACTCCTCCCATCTTTGATACAACTCCTCCTTTGCAACTCCTCCGGCGCAACTCTTCCAGCGCAATAGAGCTTCGTCGGCGCACTCGACGACCCAGCGCAACAACTTCGTTGACACTTGCGATCGACCCAACTCGGAATGCATGAGGGCCCAGATCCACCGGTACACTTGACAACCTAACTCTGCCGATGCCCTCTTGACCCAGCTCAGTCGGCACGAAGGCCCAGATCTGCCTCACTTGAGACCCAGCTCCGCTAGCACGAGCAAGCCAGCTTCGCCGGCCCTTGCAGCCCAGATCTGCTGCACGCAACCCTCCCTCTCTCTTTCTTTTTCTCTGGCTCTCTCTTTCTCTTTCTGGTTCTCCCTCCCTCTCACTGTTGTGGTTTCTCCTGCATTGATCTTTGTTGTTATTTGTAAATTGATCTCTCTGTTGTTCATTATTGATCTTTGTTGTGGATATCTCACAATTTGAGAATGAGATTTCACTAAATTATTTGAAAATCTTTTTCTACAGAATAATTAATACCTGAGAAAATTTTTGAAAAACTTGTTACAAACGTAGGAAAATATCATTCTCAATTACTTATTCCAAAAAATAATTAAATATACCCTGAAACAAACGTTCCTTAACAGGAGAATATGGGACTGTCTTGGGTGCATATCAGGCATTGAGGTGAATCATGCACTTTCCTTTGCCACACTTTTAAAATGCGGCAAAATTATTCAAAAGTATGACTGGTTTATTTGGTCACGGGTAGAAAGTGTAGCAAGTGCATTTAGATGAAACTTTTAAATAAATCTAACCACATTTCTATAATGTAGTTAGAAAATGATTTTAGGCATTATATTAATACTATTTATGATAAATTTGGTAAAGTAATTTTAATTATATTACTTCTATATTGTAGTTAGAAAATAATTTTAGGCATTATATTATTAATATTTATGATAAATGTGGTAAAGTAATTTTAATTATATTAATAATATAATTGAAATCTACAATTATTAATACATAATTTTCATAGTTTTTACAAGTAAATTTATAAAAAATAACTAAAATTACCTATTATTTACTGTAATTTCTCCTGTATATATCCAATAACATCCACAATATGTTCAAAAAAATTTTGAGTTGAGAAGCTCATACCTGACAATTAAGGGGAGGTGCAACTCATTTTTAGCAAAACTAAAGACTACAACAGTAGAGGAAATATAAAAAACATTGCAGCAGGATATAGCCAGGTTCAGCAACATTAGCTAGCACAACTAACTGCAAAAGGAAATCAAATAGAAATTGCAGTAGAACAATACTCCTCAGCACAGAAACTTATATCCACAATTTTCAAATAATAATACTATAACTCTTTCCATCCAAAACATAGTTTAGTTTACCCAAACTATTTATTTGCCTTCCCGTACAGATACATTAAAAGTTGACATGTGTAAAAATAATAGGATCCAGGTAAATCATGTTGAAATTCAAATGTACTCTATCTTATCTTTATTTATCCGAATGAAATTGACTTCTTCTAGATGTACTATATAATGTGCAATATAAGAGATGACAGTGTAATTATTTCATAAGCTCAATTTTATGAGGAAATTGAAGTTGTAATAAATTTCACTGAACCTCCAAAAATGGGAAGATGAGTTCAATTCAATCATCCATATAAAAAATCATGACTCACTGACTTATTTATTTAAGGATTTAATTTTAATACCCTTTGCTTTCCACTTCTTGGGCCTTTGGCCCCTCATATTACCACCAAAAAAAAAAAATCAATCTTCATTAATTAAAAAGTCGTACAGATTAAATAAAAATATTTGATTGGATGACTATATAATTTTTTTTACATTATTAGTATATCAAAATTAACTCTTTATTTAATAGTTAATACTATTACATCACTGCAAAAAATTAATTTGAGTGAAATTTCTGATAATATAATATTATAAATTGAGTCGATTTAAATTAAAGTAGTTAAATTTAATGAATTTTAGATATTAGTAATTTCAAATAAAAAAAAGAAAAACTAGCACATTTACGTTCGTTTTCCTAAACAAGCAAAATATAAAAATTGTATAAGCTTTTTTTTCTTTTTTTTTTTTGGTGTGAGTATAGATCATTTTTATTTATTTTTTAATTAACGAAAACTTTGGGCTGACTTACGAGAAAAAGAGAAGTCAGAAATTAATGCCGTTGGCGTGTGTCACGTTATTTTGTCATGGTGGATGTGAGAGAGGAAACAGAATAAAAAAATAATAATAATAGGGCGGAATATATTTAACGTGATGGGGGAGAAAAGGAATAAGAACAAGGAGAAACTTTAAAAAGGTAAAAGCCAATCAAACTAAAAAAGGAAAAGTTGTAGAACAAGAGGGTGTACAATGGGAGGCAGCCTCAATTTTCGGTCGCCTTTACTGAAAGAACGTGGAATAAGCATTACTTTTGGCATTTAATTGGAATCCACTCAAAGTATAAAAAAGATTTATTTATTTATCTAATTATTTAATGTCATATATATGAATATGATTTTCTTTTTATTTCGTCTACTTGAAAAACCATATAAAAAGGAGAGAGATCTAATTGAATGATAATATAAAACTCTTTTACATTGTCAGTATATCAACATTAAACTCTTAATTTTATTGAGTTGAAACCAACATTTCATGACATCTCCTATGCATTGATAAATAAAAGCATAAAGAAATACAATTTCAGATAGGATTAAAGTTGTTTCATTTCATTAGGAGGAGAATCTTAATTTTGAAAAGGTTAGATTAATTTACAGCTAGTCCGAAATCTTTTTCAAAATTCAATAGGTTTTTGTACTTTAAAAATTTATAATTAAATCCTAAATTCATCAAATATTCCTTATTAGGTCCCTTAACAAGATGAATGAAATATTCTAAGATGATAATTTAAATATTCTATAATAATTAAGTTGATGGGTGATATGTTAGCGAAAACGTAAAGACATACATTAATAAAAAAGAGTACTGTTATTTTAGTTTTCGAGAGATCATATAACTAACAAAATAATTTTTAATTAAAAGGAACTACATTCAACTATGATCCTCCAAAAAATTTTAAAAGTTAAAGTGATCATTCTACAATATCAATTTGGCATAAAATGAGCTATTTTTTCAAAAATATGTTCTTTCATTATTAAAGTAATAGTTCTATAGTGCGACTTTTGCACAAAACATAAAATATAATCACTTTTGTTAACAAAAATTTGGGTTAGTTGACTTTTGGTTGAATTTGTCAAGCAAAGAGGTACTTTTAAGGGTTACAAATAAATTAATTTCTTTTAAAGGTTATTTTAATAGTGACATAATCTTTTAAAGACCAAAATGATATTTTCCCCTAATAAAAATAGAATAGTGACTAACTTTGATTTTCTATGTAATTTTAGAAACTAAAATATTTATTTTTAAATTTTAGGGATCAAAATGCCTTATTAAAATCAACAATTACTCACAAAATAAGAACAATCATCCAAAGACAAATCACAGAAAGCCTGTCACGAATTAAATGCAAAACATTAACTATTTGAAATTAGAAACTTCCACTCGTTACAGCTGCATTTGAATGTCAGAACCCTTGATTTGCAGTCAACTAACCTTAAAATATAGTATAGATTGAGTACTTCTACCCATTTTCTAAAAGAAATTTAGATCCTCTAAAGTGATTGAGAATCTCATTTAGAGATTAATAGAGTGAAAAGACTCTCATTTCTAACTTTATTCATGTAAAAATAAAATTTCCTCACTTTAAGGAACCTAAATCCTTTTAAAGCAGACCAACTCATCTTACCTTATTGTTATGCTACCCTATGGTGGGGCGAGACAAACTTATCTGTTTATCATCTCTAATTTTAATTGCAAAAAAATGTCAATTTATTTTCACTGTTTTCTTATTTTCAAGATTTATTTCACAAAAAACATCATAAAGTGATTTAATATATATATATAAACAGCCCACAACATCTTTAGGAAAGCTGTAGCAAGCGCAGATTAAAACAACTTCCATTAAGGGAAAGCTAGAGGCAAAGTCCTGATATAGTGTAAAATAAAAAGCCACAAACCAGCCACACTCTACAATGAAAATCTCATTTATGTTGTTGTCCATCCATCCCATTTGAGGGTCAACCAATTTATACAAGTGTCAATCACATGTGAAGTCAACCGATTTATCTAAAAAAAAAGTGAGGACATTTACGACATTAATTTGACAAAAAAGCAAAATAGTAAATAATAATTTGTTATTCTATTAAAAAAGTCGTCTTATTTTCATCATGCTTTCTATTGTTGACGATTTTATAAAGGAAATGTTAAAATATATAATTCTTTAATTAATTAATATCGTGACATTGTTATAATTAACATTGAAAAAAATAAATAATAACAGAAAACGTTTCTTAGAATCAAATATACCCTAATTTTTTTTTCTCAAAGCTAGGATGTGCCCTGAATGATACAATATTGGCATAAATGGGGAATAGTTTCGTTTATAAGAGAGGTGAATTTTACCACGTAATCTCCCTGAATTCTACTCTATTTTTCTCAAAATTCTTAGCTAGCTATATTCTCTGTCATTTTTATTTTTTTCCTCACATTTTATTATCATATTTTCTCTTCCATGTGATGCATGCCCTTGGCTAGCTCCACTCTAAATTAAGCAATAATGTTAGAATCATATACTATTATACCAGTCTTATTACGCATCAGTTACTTAGATGGTAAAATACTAAAAATGTACATGTCGGCATAACTCTTTTCTACTTTATGTTTCCAATTTTTTTAAGAAATATAATACATAAACAATATAAGGAACCTAGTGTGCGAATAACAAGTTTCTGAAAAATGAAAAGTTACTACTATGAAGTGCTCATATACAAGAAGAAACCATGCATATTGCTTAGTGCTTACTATTATCCCTCCCCATCAATTAACTTCTATCGTCTCCAAGCTCATCACCCATCTCCTTCCACAATCCTAACCCCACTATTCAGCTATGGCCTGCATAGGGTTTGGAAGAGATAAGGACAACAAAGAATTGCGAAAATATTGGGACGACTTGGTGGGATTGTCCCGTAAGTATCAATCTTTTCATGCGGTCCCCATAACAGAATCCGGAGACAATGCACTGCAAGTGGCTGCTATTCATGGTCAAGAAGACCTCCTTGCAAGAATGATTATTGGCGTTAAGGGTAAAGTCGCCCGTGATGAATGGTTCGAGGCTTTCTCGAACAAGAATAAGAGAGGGCACACCCTTCTTCATCGTGCGGCCTCAAGGGGCTCTTTGAATATGTGCAAGTGCATCCTAACTGAGAAGCACTTTTATCCCTTGGTCCACATTCCCAACAATGAAGGAGAGACACCGCTCTTCGTGGCTGCTGTTCATGGTCACAAGGAAACTTTTCTTTACCTGCATTGCGTTAGCAAGATGGCCCCAACCCCTAGTGCAAACCCGTGGAGAAAGAATGGAGGAGACACAATCCTACACGGAGCCCTTTGGAGAGAATACTTTGGTGAGCCCTAATGTCCATACACGTGTTTTATCACCTTATGCATAAACAATAATGTTATTTTAAAACTTCAAGCGACACCGTTTCATTTGAACACTTACTTTATTATTATTGGATGAAAATATAGTCATTGTTCATTCACTCTCATCTTACGGTGAACAAGTGAGTGTGCCCAAGTGGGACATCCGTGTGGGATGTATAAATAACATTATTGATGTGTATAAATTTTATTTTAATACATTACCAATTAGGGTAACATTATTGATATATTATACTGGTCGATACTGTATTAAAATAAAATTTTTATATATAGTGGGGATCTATCCATATCAGAGTGTAAGTCTTGGTATACTTATTATACCAATATGAGTCCTTTCAATAACTTTTTATGAGTATAAAATTTCATCAATTTAATCGTTGAATTTAAAGTTCTTACTAAATATATCAAATAGATCGAATTTTATATAATTTAAAAATAGTTTAATATTTTATCATGACACTTTATTGTGACAGATAACATATTTTTAAAAATGCAAATAAGGATTAATAATTAGAATATATCCTATTATTGTCCAATTTTTTTGAAAATTGGCATACTCGATCATCAATATAATATCATATAATTCAATAATCAGGTCAATTAAATTCAATTTTTATGAAAAGTTATTGAAGGGTCTAAGTATACAGTACATACATATGGTATATATGGATCCCATCCACACATATTGTAGGTGTACAATACTTATATCTCATATAAATGAATCCCCCCCTCCCCACACACACACACACATAAACAAAAGTGTTTAATTTAACTACTCAATACCTTAAGAGTCTTGCAAAATAGAAGCATGTGCGTGACTGATATCCAATTATATATTGTCACATAAATACAAATGTTTGAAACAAATAATATTATATGATTTTCTAACACCGATATCACATCAAAATTAATCTCTCTTTGTGTGTGTACATGTGTGAGTATATTTATATAACTTAATAATCAACCACTTTCAATTGAGGTTATTGTAATCATCCCAATTCAAAATGTTCTTAATATTCATAATTCAAAAAGTTCTAAATATTCACAGTTTTAATCAAATACCATCATCATAAGTTCTTAATTTACGTGTGTTTGTGTATGGCACAGATTTATCGTTTCAGATAATTCATTTGTATAAAGATCAACATATAGTCTTCGCTGCCAATGAAAGAGGAATCACACCTCTTCATGTCCTCGCCCTCAAGCCTTCCTCCTTCAGAAGTGGCATCCACTTCCCTTGGTGTTCCAAACTCCTATACTACAGTAAGTGTACCTACACATCAATTATCAAGGGTGGCAAAAGTTCAATGTCTAATTATAATACTTATGATTTTTTCTTTGAGTCCATTGTTTAAAAACACAAAACCATTCCTATTACTGTACAGGTACAATTGTAAAGCCGCTTAAGCCTGCTGAGCTTCCAAGTACAATTGATGCGACTCCAATTACTCTTGATGTGCATCGAACTGAGTTGCAATCTGAGGAAATCTCCCGCAAAGGAAATCTCCTGCAAAATTATGACACATGCCACAATATATGTTGTTGGGTTTTTGCTCTTTCACTAAAGCCCAATAGGGCCTAGTGTGTAAGAAGAGCCCAAGAAACCTAGAGCCCATTACATCTAAGGGTTAGGTTTTCTAGGAACCCATATATATACTACACTTAACCCTCTCCATAGAGAGAGAGCAGTCACAGATGTAGAGGCAAGGTCATCTCCTGATAGAGAGAAAATGCCCACACACTATCTCCTTCCCCCTTGAGACATAGTCTGGAAGGTCTGCCGTCAACCGACTACAAGGAGATCAATCGTGCGGTGACACAAGGATTCTAAGGCGAGGGAGATCATCAAAGATCCGCACTCCGAGAGGTAATATTCCTTGTGTGTTTATGAAACAATGATGATTCGATAAGCATACCGATGTACTAGATCCTTAAATCGCTTCCGCATAAATCCAATAGTTCCTACAATTGGTATCAGAGCTTGACTGTACATTGGTATGTGAATCTAGTTTCATTATTCATGTAATTAGTGTGCTTCGTGAAATATGGCACCTAGGATTCTATATTTGTTGATCATATGTGTTGTATGTTTATCTTTATAATTCTTTTCATAAAAATCAATGCTTTATTTGGTTTTCAACTTTAATCCATGGTAGAGATTTGAATGTATTTTCTTGGGTTGTAACAAGGAGGCTAATCCCATATGATTAGGTTTCCTCCTTGATTTTTTTTTTATTTTCAATTCTTGTATTTTTTTTTTGATGTTATACAAAAGTTGTAATAAAAAGAAGATCAAGAAGATGCAAAAAGAAAGACGTTCGTCACTGTTTGGACATGTTCGTGGACCTCTGGATCTTGGAATTGGACGTATCATATATCGTTGGAAAGAGGACGGAAAGACGAACAAAATGGTGGCGGAACGCGGCCAAGGGAGTCTCCACGCGCTGCCACGCGCCACTAGAAGTTTCTGACAGTGGTTTCCACGCGCCTGTGAAGATGAAGAGAGTGAGGGCGCGTGGAACATCCAAATTCGGTGATTCCAGTGGCGTTGGCTTCGTCTCTTCATGGTGGCCCTATCCCTAAAATTTCGTGCTGATCCGAGTTCTGGTGACAAACAAGCAGGGACTAAAAATAGGGTTCCTTGAAGTTGTCTTAGGTTTTCTTGCCAAAATTTGGTATTTTGGGCTTATGGACCCATGGTTACCATAAAAGGGCTTGAGATAAATACTTATGGACTAAAAGGGAGGACAAGAAGGACTGGAACATTTTTGGTTATTTTATTTTATTTTATTTTTCTCTTAACCATGGATTAAAGTCTATTTTATTTAAATTGCTTTATTTTATGAATGGATGAATTATATGATTGATAACATGCTTATTGTGATAACATGTCATATAGAATAGGTGGTGCCATATTGCTGCATAACTTGAAAATTACATGAGCATAATAGCTATTTTGTCATTCTGCGACTAGTATGATAGTTATTATAGGATTATTTTGATTCAAAATTATTCTCGAAAATTAATTAAAATTATTATGATTTTTTGTTAAAAATCTAGATTAATGATTGAATTAATTAATTTTAAATAATTAAAATCAAGACAAATAATCCAAATTATTTCCTAAGAGAACTATTTACATTGCTAGTAATTTGTGGGTTTTCTAAAATGGTCATGTGTTAACACACGCTGCATACCACAATCATGTATCATGATTGTGTGGAGCACACGCTGCCTATCATGACCGGATTTTAGGACCTTAATGATTTTAAAATTCCGATAAGCTAAGCTTGCACGTTCATCGGCTTGCAGGTGCTTACATAGTTTTTGAAATCAAACAAAGAATACTCGAATTTAAACAATTCTTGGAAATTGGAAAATTCTAAATTTTAAAATATTGAATGGGTGAAGGTTTTTTATTAAGTAATTAATTTAAAACCTACGAGCTCCAATTGTGAGTTTATTAGTGAAAAGGTTATCGCTGAAGCCCTATCGGATAAGGATAATCGAATTTCACTAGATTAAACTTTAATATTTTCAAAATTTTAGTAAAGTTTTGTACGACCCATCGTCGGTAACACTTAGACACTAAAGAGAATTTTGAAAGTAAATAATGGTTAAATACATTCAACTTTGGTAAAGTTGTTAACCCTGCCATCAAGGCTCTGGCAATGGAACTGAAGGCCCAAAATAACAATATTAGTTTTACAAGTATCTTGCCCATCGTATGCCTTGTAAAGATAACTAATAGATTGTTAAACTATAAACGAGTAGTAGTTATCAGAATCTACTAGCGCAGTATCTATTTATAGTTATTCTAATTTGTAATTAGTGTGTTTTTCCTTGTTTTCAGAAAAATATCTTCATTCAATCCTTTAGCTACTATCTTGAGTCAAAAACCTATGAATGGTACAAACTACAAACAATGGAAAACTAATTTGGATATTGTTCTTCAATATGAAAAGCTCAACTTTGTTCTGACTACCCCTATGCCAGCGCAGCCTGCTGAAGATGCGCCTGAGGCAACAAAGACACGTCTTCAGCAGGAAAAGGAAAGATGGGAGAAGGCAAATGTGCCAGTTCGATGCTATATTTTAGCCAGTCTCGCTAGTCACCTTCAGGAGCAAGTAAGCATGATTGAGAGTGGAGCAAAGATGCTCCAGACTCTTGATGGCATGTTTGCTACGTCTAGCAGTTCTGCTAGACAGAATGCGCTGAATGCAGTCACCAAGACAAGAATATCTGGAGGAAGTGTGCGGGATCATTATCTGACAATGATAGCAAACTTCAAGAAGTCTGAAGACCATGGGGTCAGATTTGAACAAGAAGTAAAAGTTGACCTTCTCTTGCAGTCACTGCCTGAATACTTCAATTAGTTCAAGATGAATTATAATATGAATAAGATGAATCTTGACCTTACTCAGCTGATGCATGAGCTTGAGAGTGTTGAACAGTCTTTAGTAAAGCAGGGCAGTGCATTTTTTGCTGGTGAGAGTTCTGTGAAACCTAAGGAGAAACCTAAGGGAAGGAACAAGAACAAGAAAAAGAAGAAATCAGGTGTTCCAGTTGTCAAACCAGTTGCAATGAAGCAGCCAAAAGGCAAGTGCTTCAAGTGCGGACAAAAGGGGCATTGGAAGAAAAATTGCCCACGTATGAATAAACCAGGTATGGGTAATTTACATGTGATTGAGGCTTGTTTAGTGGAGAATTACAATGATAAATGGATCGTTGATTCAGGAGCCACTAACCATGTTTGTTACTCTTTGCAGTGGTTCAAACATAGCTTGCCTTTAAGTGAAGGACAAAGAGTTTTGAAGCTTGGAAATGGGGAGCTTGTGTCTGCACTAGCAGTGGGACAAGTTGTTTTATTTTGATAATTGCATAACTTTGGTTTTAGAACACTATTTATTTATTCCGGATTTTAAGAGGAATTTAATTTCTGTTAGTTGTTCGGTTAAACATGGTTTGACAGTTCAGTTTAATTCCTCAGTTTCAATAAGAAGTTCATCTTCTTTTATTTGTTCTAGTGTAATGTTTAATGGTCTTTATTTCCTTAGTCCTGTGCCCAGTAAAGTTAATCATGTTGAATTAGGAGATGTTGAGCATGTTCATTCATCAAAGAAAAGAAAAGTTTCCAATGAAACTTATCTTTGGCATTTAAGATTGGGTAATATTAACTCTAATAGGATACAAGGTTTGATCAATAGTGGGATTTTAAAATCCCTGAACTTTGAACCGATATCAGTTTGTGAATCTTGTTTAGAGGGTAAAATGACTAAGAGATCTTTCAAGGCTAAGGGAAATCGTGCCACACTTCAGCTGGAATTGGTACATATTGATGTATGTGGACCAATGAATGTCCAGGCCAGAGGCGGGTATGAGTATTTTATCACATTTACTGATGATTACTCTAGATTTGGACATGTGTACCTGATGCGTCACAAGTCTGAAGCTTTTGGAAAATTCCAAGAGTTCAAGGCTGAGGCAGAAAAGCATCTTGGTGTTCAAATTAAGACTCTTCGGTCTGACCGAGGAGGTGAATACCTATCTGGAGAGTTCAGGTCTTACCTGACCAAAGAGGGGATAGTTTCACAATTATCTTCTCTAGGGATACCCCAAATGTAATGGAGTTCTTTGAAAGGAGAAATAGAACCCTTTTAGAAATGGCAAGATCTATGCTCAGTTATTCATCTCTTTCTGATTCATTCTGGGGATATGCCTTAGAAACTGCTATGTACCTATTGAACTTAGCTCCGTCCAAGACGGTTTCAAAGACACCAATAGAATTATGGAGAGGGTGTAAGCCCTCCTTGAATCATATTCGGATTTGGGGTGCTCCGGCACATGTCTTACAACATAAGCCAAATAAGATGGACTCGCGTACAGAAGTATGCATGTTTATAGGCTATCCTAAAGGAACTAGAGGTTGGTTGTTTTATAGTCCGAAAGAAAAGAAGGTCATAGTGAGCACACACGCGACTTTCTTAGAGGAGGACTATATGGCAAATTATAAGCCAAGGAGTAAGGTTATTCTTGATGAGCTAGTCTCAGATCAAGTTACACCTCAACTTCAAGCGGTTCCAGCTTTTGTTCCTGTGGTTGTTCAAAGAGGGGAAAATATACCTGTTGTTGAACATACACAGGAACCAGAAATAGAACCAGAAGTTCAGCATGATGATCAACAAGTGGAACCTGTAGAGATGCAGTTACCGCTTATGGAAGAACAACAAAATCATGAATTGATTAATCCACTTAATGAGGGTCCTCATCTAGAAATTGTTAACCCACCAAACTTGGATCCCCCTGTAGATGCACAACAACAAGTGCGGCAAAGTCATAGTGGGAGATTGATTCGTAAACCCGCAAGATTTCTCTTGTTGGGTGAATCATCTCAGGATGTCATCATTGAAGAAGATGATGATCCCACGAGTTATGACGAGGCACTAGGAGATGTTGATGCTCAGGAATGGCTTGAGGCTATGAATCGTGAAATGGATTCTTTGTATTCCAACTTAGTTTGGTCTCTTGTAGATGCACCAAAAGGGGTAAGACCCATTGGGTGTAAATGGATCTACAAGAGAAAGAAAGGATCGGACGGGAAGGTTGAAACCTTCAAAGCTAGATTGGTGGCGAAAGGGTACACCTAAATAGAAGGTGTGGATTATGAAGAAACCTTTTCGCCGGTTGCCATGCTCAAGTCCATCCGGATTCTCTTAGTCAAGCAAAGAAATCTTGATTATGAGATTTGGCAAATGGATGTCAAAACTGCTTTTGTAAATGGAAATTTGGAAGAGGATATCTATATGCAGCAACCAAAAGGGTTCATAGCCAAAGGGCAAGAAAACATAGTATGCAAGTTGCAAAGGTCCATTTATGGACTTAAGCAAGCGTCCAGATCATGGAACATCAGGTTTGATCAAGCCATTAAGTCTTATGGTTTTGAGAAAATTCCTAATGAGCCGTGTGTGTATAAAAGGATCTAAGGTCATGCAGTATCTTTTCTGGTACTTTATGTGGATGATATACTCCTTATCGGAAATGATACGAAGGTATTGTTAGGCATAAAGACTTGGCTAAGCAAGCATTTTGATATGAAGGACCTGGGGGAAGCCAATTATATTCTTGGTATTAAACTCTTGCGAGACCGAAAGAATAGGGTATTGGCATTATCTCAAGCTAATTACATCGACAAAATACTTGCCAGGTTCAACATGGAGAATTCCAAGAAGGGAATTTTACCCTTCAGGCATGGGATTCATCTCTCTAAGGAGCATTCTCCTAAAACTCCTGAGCAGAGAGAACGCATGAGTAGGATACCTTACGTTTCAGCAGTAGGTAGCCTTATGTATGCTATGTTGTGCACCAGACCAGATATCTGCTATGCAGTGGGAGTAGTTAGTCGATACCAATCTAATCTTGGAGAGGAACACTGGATAGCAGTTAAACATATACTCAAGTACCTTAGGAGAACGAGAGATTATATATTGGTCTATTCTAGTGGGAGTCTTGAAACCATTGGTTACACAGACTCAGATTTCCAAGGAGACATTGACTCAAGAAAATCCACTTATGGGTATGTGTTCACTCTTAATGGTGGGGCCATTTGTTGGAGGAGTATCAAATAATCATGTGTGGCTGACTCTACCACAGAGGCTGAGTATGTAGCTGCTTCTGAGGCTGCAAAGGAAGCCGCATGGTTACAGAAGTTCCTAACGGATCTTTAGGTGATACCAAGTGTTAGTCATCCCATCACACTTTACTGTGACAACAAGCGATGTACAGTCCAAGGAACCAAGGTGTCACAAAAGACAAAAGCACATAGAGAGGAAGTACCATTTGATCCGAGATATAATTGAAAGAGGAGATACAGTGGTAGTCAAGATAGCATCGGACGAGAACCTTGCTGACCCTTTTACTAAGAGTTTGCCTGAACGTGTGTTCGAGAGGCATATAACATATATGGATCTTCGGAGGATTCCAGATTTGCTATAGCTTTAGGAAGTTGTTATTTCACTTTGTTGTTTTGTGCTTTTTGAGTAAGACATTATGACATTGTAATTTTTTCTGAATGTTATAAATGAGGTATTATTCATTTATTCCGCACACTATTTACAAACACTAAGGTCCGGATCAATTGTGAAGTATATGATCATATGGATACGTTCATGGAGGACATGATCATAGGTTCTCATAATTGATGAAACGAGTTCACAATTTGTTAAATAAAGTTGGGCACTTCATTTAGGCTGCAATATTTTATGAAATGGTTTTGTCCAAATCATTGTAAAATATTGGTGTGAATTAACATTCACATTGAAAGGATCAAGGAGAGATTTGATTAAGGGTGTTTTTCTGTCATAAGGTATCAAATCTCCAGATAACTATAGTTATAAGATTGCTCTTAATTCTGAGTTTATTATAAATAGGTAATTAAATAGTTTTCATTCTTTGATTTACCAACGGGTGAGGTACGATCTATTGACGGCCAATAACTCGGTATTTTGGGAGTGAGATTATTTGATTATCGGTATTTATGAGATAAACAATATGAAATTTGTAGGAAATGTCCCCTTGATATGTTTCAGTACTTGGATATTGAAGACACTGGCCAATGCATGTAATCCATTAGAGAAACTATCATAGTCAAGGGAATAAATAATTGATTGGGTAACAGAAAACTAGTCAATTAATTATAGACATTCTACAAAGGGGTGATGCATATACATGTTATATATGTTATTAATCTTGGAGTTCAAGTTCGGGCTTTTAGTGGAGTAGCACCGAATTAGATAATCATTTGTTGATTATCATGAGTCTTGATTAATAACAGCTGGTAGAGCCCCAGGCTAGCTCAAGATAAGGGATGGGGAAATTTCAGTTGATGATGACTAGTGAGTTACATGGTCTTGGGCTTTAAGCTCAAGTTTGTACTCAAGAGCAAGTGGGAGATTGTTGGGTTTTTGCTCTTTCACTAAAGCCCAATAGGGCCTAGTGTGTAAGAAGAGCCCAAGAAACCTAGAGCCCATTACATCTAAGGGTTGGGTTTTCTAGAAACCCATATATATACTACACTTAACCCTCTCCATAGAGAGAGAGCAGTCACAGAGGTAGAGGCAAGGTCATCTCCTGATAGAGAGAAAGTGCCCACACACTATCTCCTTCCCCTTGAGACATAGTCTAGAAGGTCTGCTGTCAACCGACTACAAGGAGATCAATCGTGCGGTGACACAAGGATTCTAAGGCGAGGGAGATCATCAAAGATCCACACTCCGAGAGGTAATATTCCTTGTGTGTTTATGAAACAATGATGATTCGATAAGCATACCGATGTACTAGATCCTTAAATCGCTTCCGCATAAATTCAATAGTTCCTACATATGTGGCCTTGTGCGAGATGTGGTTCAAAGAAGTAAGAATCAATCCCATGTTCTTCATTTTTTCCTTTCATATCAACATTTTAATTATGAGTTTTATTTTAATGCAGTGACAGCGTAAAAGAGTTTTACATTGTCATCATTTAATCAAATTTATCCTTTTGTATGGTTTTTCAAATAATGAATATAGAAATGAACTATATTTATTAATATGATATTATATTATTAGATGTGTACAAAAATTTTATATCATCAGTATATTAAAATTAAATTGTGTAATTGTTCATCCTTTAAAAGTGTTTCTAATATAGTAAAAAGAAGTAATTACAATGCAATGCCAGAATAAAAAGAGTCTAATTTTAACGTATTAACAACAAAAAAGTTTTATATTGTTATCTAATCAACTCTCTCTATTTACATGGCTTTTTAAACAGTAGGTTGAAAATTAGTCATATTTGTTAATGTGCAAACACATGATTGAATGATTATATAAAACTTTTTTTTATATTATCAATACATCAAAATTAAATCCATAAAAAACATTTTATACAAATATTAATCATATATTATCACATTAATATAAATGTTTGACTCTCACATCCATTGATCTAAATGTCTCATGCACAAATGATTATATATGATGAGTGAATGGTATTATAAAACTCAATTATAGTATCAGTATAATATATCAAAATTAATCTTAAAAATACTAACTTATCCAGAATAATTTATTTTGAAGAATAGAAATTTCTTTTGTTTATTTAGAGTATTCGTTGACTTCTAATATGACCGATCAACTCTTGGATGAATAGTTAAGTAATTTCCGTTACGTTATCTTGTCTAACTGTCATCTGAATTTGACTAAATTTTGTGTTACATTATCAGTTACGAAGGGTGATGCACTGTCGGGGGGAAACTCGGCTCGTGGTTACCGATTTTGGGGATGTGGTAACGCCACGTTCTTATTCTTCAATTATATATATATATATATTATTCAATGTTTATGACCTAGTAATTTCTATGTTATGTTTAACCAATTTTCTATCCATAATTATCATATGATTGTTGTTGATGGTTGGTTTTAAATTTGCAAAGGCTCACTTTTGACGTGCCCTGAATTCCATTATTTATGCCTCCTTCTTCTGATTTCTTCTTTTTTTCTTTTCCTGACTATGTTTTTGCTTACAAGGATTAATGTGCGAGTGGAGGAAGATAATAGAGAAAAGAAAGGATCATAAATGGTGTCTCCAAGTCATGGATGTACTTGTGGAAGCATATTCCGAAAATTACGATCCCAGAGTCGACCTCGCTCAAGATGCAGACAAGCGGGAAGAAAAATAATGTGTCGAAGATTGCTTCTTCTTCTAATGATATGGAAAAAGGTAATGGAGATCAACAAAACCTACAAAGTAATTCCTCTCATGTACCCAAAAAAAACTACAATATATAGATTCAACCGTTAGATATGAACCTAATAAATTTTTGAGTGAAAACCATTAAAAGGTCAATTATACATATTTGAGTCTTCAAAAATTTTGCATTATAACACCTAAGTTCTCAAAACATCAACTATATATACTTGAGTCCTCCAAAGCTTTAATGTTAGAATCCAAATCTTTAAGGACTTGAGTACATATAACTGATCTTTCAAGGACTAATTAAAGTGATAAAACATTAATATTTGAAGAACTGAAGTATAATTCACTCTAAATTATTTTTACAATGTGAAACACATACAAATAACAATCATTCTCATTTTTGTTTATAAAAGATCTATCAATATAAAATAATTTTATACTATTATTCAATTATATTTCTTTATTTATAAAATGTTATTGTAATGAGTGATTAAGTCAAACTCTGACTTTATACTTTTTTTAACATGAATCTCTATACACGAATAAGGTCAACCAACAAAAAACAAGGGAGTTGTCATGTTATGTTGGATAGTTATATAGGCTTAATTTCTATTAAGGATTGACATAACGACTCTTTTAACTTATACTAATCGATATTATGAAAAATTATTTATATTGTCTATACATAAAAATTAATCTCTGCTTTTTTAATTTCTTTCGTAACAAACGTTGAATTAGAAATGCAACAATACACGATAATGTCTTGAGAAATATTATGTACATTGGAACTTGGCAGATAAAAAAGCGTCAAAAAATGATGATGATAAGGAGACCTTGACACCACTTTTAACTGCAGCAAAAAATGGTGTGATAGAAATGGTGCGAGAAATCCTAAAAAGGGCTCCAATGGCCATCCATGAAACCACCACAGAGAATAAGAATATATTGCTATTAGCAGCGGAGAACAGACAGCCCCACATAATTGAGGAACTGAAGTATAACGATACATGGGATAGCCTGATACAAACAGTGGATACTGAAGGCAACAATTTATTGCATTTGGCAGCGCGAGATTCGGAATCTAAGCCTTGGAATATTCCTGGCGAGGCCATGCAAATGCAATGGGAGATCAGGTGGTACCAGGTATAATTTTAATTAGGTTGAACTTGTATTAAGGTTATTAAGGCTATTCTTTAGAAGAAATTGAAACTATGACTTAATTTTACTTTGCTGATCGTATCGTGTCAAAAAATAATTATTATCATTGAATTATATATTATTATATCAACAATTTTCATTGACTGTAATATCTATTTACTAAAAATGTCTTGTATATAATAAAATTTAATTAGATAATAATATAAAACTCAATTAATGCACCACTAGTTAGGAATTTACAATAATACTATTTACCTTTTTCATTACGCCACTCATATATTTTCTTTTTAAATAATATAACTAGAAAAACACTTATATCAATTGCTTTCTCAATAAAACAAAACGTAAAGATTATACATAAGTATTATTGATATACAAGCACCAAAGTTCATTTATTAGCACCCTTTAAACTTTATCCTATTGTCAAGCAAGGTATATATGTTTCCCCTTTCTTTATGAGAATTTTTATTGAAGGTGGTTTTGTTCCTATGATCTACTAATCTTGTCATTACTCTCTGTGTTTCATTTTTCATTTTTTTTTTGTAAGGTCTATGTGTTTCATTTTCTTTAGTTTCCTCCTTTTCCGACTTAAAAAGAGGATCAAAAGATTGTCATTAACAATACTTCTCAATAAGACTGGATAAAAAATATCATATATATATATATATAAATTTTCAGAAAAGTTTCATTGATTAATAGACAAAGACATAAGACTGGGTATAAAATATCATAGATATCATGTAGAAATCTAAATAAAAAATATCAATTCTATTAACATCAAAAGCCTAAACCTATAAAATTAACCAATGATGACTATACAACTTACATAAGATGCTCAGAATATAGACATTGTACCCTCACATTATATATATATATATCATAAACAAAAAGATGTGCGTGTCAGATTTCTGATCTATATGAAGAAATATCAAACATTATGTTTCTATAGACTCTCAAATGCCAGTAGAGTGAAAAAAAAAAAAGAATGTATTGTTTTCTAAGTATATGAGGCCTAATGTTGGAGATTTTTGAACGTTTACAAGGTCCACCACTCTTTAAGTGGAAACATAGCCTCGCTGAACGTATAGATCCTTTCTTCTAGGTGGGGAGGTGCCGATCATTGCTTTGGGCCATCATTGAACGTAATTGTCGCTCACAGTTGATTGAACATAATTGTTCTGTTCAGCTTGTTGTATCATAGACATAGTCTTTACTCTCTGGATTCACCACACCACAGCGTCGCCAGGCTAGGGTAACAGAAGTGACTAAGTGAGAATGTGAGGATAGGGCGCTGGTAGTCTCAGTTTGGGTTGGGTTCTGTTTTTGAATTTTTCATATGACTGGGTGAGTACCTGAGTGGGCCCAAAAGAAAATAAACGGGTTAACCTATCCACTCGGCTGACCCATTTAACCCTCAGGTTAAATAGTGCAGGCTGAATACTGTTAAACTAGATAAAATTGTTAGGTCTGGCTCATTTTTTTTTTCTGTTGATAAATGGATTGGGTTTGGGTCGTTTGAACAGCTCTGGATCTATTTAAGTATTCTGAGAAAGGACATATTATGACCCCAAATATGGGCATATTATAGATGGGCATATTATAGATGGGCATAATCTCTACGGGGAGGTGGTGTTTCGTCTTTTTTGTGTTTCCCGTAGATTAGCTAGTGATGTTTCCGAGCTTTATGTTTTGATCCCATCACCGAATGCTTTGTATATTTTTATATTTCCATAATATCCATTCTTCATGTAGAAATAACTTCCTCCATAAATAGCATGGTGATGATATATGCAAAAGAAATATTAGAAAACACATGTTCCAATTCCATTTCATTAATAAATGCATAAGGAATAATATTGCAATAAATTTGTAGATGCGACTAAGAAGATGTTTGGTTAGAGGGTTAAAATTGAGTAAATTTTTCATAAATGAGTTCCAAGTATATTTTTTACATATGAAGTTCAATTGAAAATAATTTATTTATATTTTTATTCTTTAACCAAATATACAGTAAGTGAAATAATTAACTCTATATTATTCAGCAGTCGACACACTAATTTTGTCGATTATCATTATCCCCTCTTTCCTTGTACTTACGTAATAGCTAAATTATGTGTGAAGTGTTGACTAGCATAGAATAAAAACTTTCCGGCCTCTTATTTATCATCTCTCTCTCTCTCTGTTTCATGAAGTATGTGGAAGCAATTATACCAAAGCACCTAATTTTTCGAGGCAACAACGAAGGAAAGATCCCAATTGAGATCTTCACCGATAGCCACAAGAAGCTTGTGGCTTCAGGTGGTGAGTGGCTTAAGAAAACCTCAGAGTCTTGTTCCGTTGTGGCTGCACTCATTGCTGGTGTTTCCTTTGCAACATCAACCAGTGTTCCCGGTGGCACCAATGACCAAACAGGTAAAGAGAGGCTGACCTACTTGAAAATGAGCTGGGGCTTATGACCCCATTAGTGGGGCAATGCTTATTATATGTCCCTTACTCAGGGGTGGAGCTAGATTGATTTTTAAGAGATCAACATTTAATAGTTAATCTCACACAAAAATCCATATTTTAGTAATTTCTTCGTCTTATTTAAAAATTAAATAAAAATCATCATATATGAAAGAAATAAATATTTTACAAGCAAAACTCAAGAGAAATATAGATATTTTACATAGCATAGTATTTACTATAATAGGCTTAAATATATTTTTTGTTCCTATACATATAGATCATTTTGATTTTAGTCCTTCTAAAATTTTTTAGTTTTTAATCTCTAACTTTTCTAACATTATTTTTTTAATTTGTACAGTTAATTGATGATACTCGTAACAATCAAAAGAAGATTTTTAAAATATTTATAAGGATAAAAACTAAATTTTTCAATATTTTTAATGATTAAATGTCAAATTGCTTTTAGAGACCTAAATATATAGTGCAAGGATAAAAAATTGGAAAAAAGTGGGACCAAAAGCAAAAATAAAGTATTTAGAGGGATTAAAATCAAAATGACTTATATTTACATGGATAAAAAATATATAATACTATTTAAATGTATAATTAAATAAAATAAATTGATAAAGATTAACTTTTTTTGGGGGGGGGGGGGGGAACGGGGGCAAATTAAAGAAACATAGTTTTTATAATCGAATAGAATCGGTCAATCAAATTTTGAGTTAATCGGCCACCCAGGAAACTATGAAATTGCAAAGAAATTCCATAGATGGGGTTCAAACCTCTTTTAGTGATGCGCCTCTCCTACCACTAGGCCAACTACCTCTTTTAGTTATTATGTTTTATTATTTATATTATTATATATTTAGTTGTGTTAAATTGTATTTTTATATTTTGATTTAATTATATTTAATTCAATTGGTTCAAGTGATCCAGTGAATCGGTTACTTGTCCAAGTCAATCATAAATCAGTCTGTCTGATTATGAAAGCTATATTAAGAAAAACAAACAATATATAAAAAAAAACTGGAAATTGCCCAAACCCTCCCATAAGCCCTTGCCCTTACCTTTTTTCTTTTTTGCATGCATCGCCGCAGGTAAACCAAGGTTAGAAGGAGAACCCACGTTCAACATCTTCGCCATAACATCATTGGCCTCACTCTGCTTCTCGGTCACCGCGCTCATCATGTTCCTCGCCATTCTCACGTCAAGGCAACAGCCAAAAGACTTTAGAAGGGACTTGCCGTTTAAGCTTCTTTTCGGGTTGAGCTTCCTCTTCGTGTCAATTGTTTCCATGCTAGTCTCTTTCTGTGCCGCGTATTTCTTTGTGCTTAATGATAGGTTGCACAACAACGTGGTGCTCATCATTTATGCTGCGACTTGTTTGCCAGTGACATTTTATGCGGCGGCGCAGTTCCCATTGTATTGGGATCTCTTGAGAGCAATCCTTACAGATGTTCCAAGGCCAACTCACAAAGGAGGATGAGACGAGAGAAATCTTTTATTTGTTCTTGAGTGGTGTGTGCACGGTATGCTATATATCTATTAACAAGAAAAAATAAATTTAGTTGTTGAAAATGGTGTGATGGATATTATTTTGTTTTGGAATTTTCTTTTTCGGGGATTTGTTGTTGTATTTGTATAGGAACTATGAGAGTGTGTTTGGAATAAAATAAAAATTGGATATCATTTGATTTTTAAATCAATTCGTATATTTAAAATTGAAAAAAAAAAACACAAATAGAGATTGATTTCCCAATCTCATGGAATTCTAATATTTTACCTTTGAAATCCCTTAATTTTTTATAGGATTTATTTAGTAATGATTTAATTTTAAACTTAAATATTTGACAAAGATTATTTTACCCATTTAAATTTATAATCATTACTCAAGTGCCCATGGTTAAGTTTACATTTGGGATTTGGATGATTATAAAGTGAAAAAAAAATTAAGGGTTAAATATCCGTGGATCATTTGATAAGATCAAAACACACAATCAATGTTATTGATCTAATGGTGATAAACCATTCACTTTCTCATCACTTTATTGATCTAAGTTTCATTTTTTTTCCTATTAAATACTGGATAGGCAGACTTTAAAGAAGAACACAGGTTAGGAAATATGAGAGAAACAATCTCTAGCTCTTAGAGGAAGTAGAGGTTGGATAGAAGAGGAGAGGTAGTAGAGCCTGGATAGAAGAGGAGAGATTAAGGAATCACTGCTCAAAATCTTGAATTTCTAGTGCATCATTCTCCTCTTTTCTTCTTTTGTTTTTCTTTTCTTTTTGAGTCTCTACTTGAATCCCTGGCTAGGTGATGCTATAGTCTAATGTGTATTTACTATATATGAATTTTTTGTGACTTTGATGTTGGGTATTATGGATTGAGTTTTTTAATTATTGCAATTTGTGATGTGTTCTTTCATGAATTGATTTAAGGTTCACATATGATTGAATTGGGAACCTTGAAATCATATGGATTAATATGGATTGGTATGATTGCTTAATGCCCCTTTTTACTAAAGTATGATTAAGAAATTGATATTTTTTTGTGAGAGGAGGAGAAAGGAAATTGAGGATCAATTGCATAGAATCATTAGGAAATTGAGGATCAATTGCATAGAATCATTTCCTTTCATATGTAAGTTCTCAAGTTAAGTACACGATGATTAAATTAATTTATAGAAAAATCAGATGAACCCAACTCTGACTTTCTTTTGCGCATTTGTTAATTTTGTTTTTAGTCTTTATTCTCTGTTTTTTTTAGTTAGTGTAGTTCTTGCTTTAAGTTTTAATTTTTCGGACTTCAGTCAATTCAATATTGCGGCAATCTAAATAAGAATTGTTTTAGTGCAGTGATATATGATAAACTTAATTATCATGGGATGGTACTCACTTATCGTGTTTTACTACTTGAACGATTAGCTACTAGAAGGGAGAAACACGGAAGAAAGATATAATACTACAAAGGTCAATATGTAAAATAATACAATAAAACCAAATCAAATCTTCTTTATTTGAATACGTACCAAGCATAACAATTGATTTTGAATTCAATCCAGTTCTTATTTTATATAATTAATCCTAAGCATGGTGTTAATTGGTAATTCAATCAACTTAGTTCATTTTTTTTAATTTTGTTTAAACATGTTTTTAGTCCCTATAAATATAGGTCATTTGGTTTTTATGTTTTTGATCCATGAGTTTTATAAATAGATTATAATATGCAATTAGCCCTTATGAATATTGAAAATTTTATTTTTTATGCTTATAAATACCCTAAAAACTTTCATTTGATTCTTAAAATTTGACTAGAGAAGGAGACGATTAAATTTGAGCCTATAACCATACATGAATGATTAGGATTAAAGGTTATTAAAAGGTCAAATGATCACTTAAAAAAAATTACATGACTTTATATTTTAATTTTGACAATTAATGCAACATCCAATGACCTAGATTTGCTCTTCTCAATCTTGTATAAAATTACTTCTCTCACTTGATCATCCCGCTGTATATATAGGGGATATATCATATGAGAATGAGATTCTTATATTAAAAATGAGGAAGAAATTTTCAACCATTAGATTAAACTAAACGATTAAAGTTACACTTTAATAATATATAATCATGTGACCTCTTCACATAACTCCACCTTCTAATAAAAAATACTTTCCTAAATCTACTCCTAAGTTTTATTCTCCCTTTAATCTTCTCCTTCTTCTCCTTCTCTACAATTCCTAATTTAGCAAAATTTCTCAAAAGTTACTAACCCAGAGCCACATGATGGATTGACTTTGTTAATGTGCACCTTTATTTTCAATCCATAATACATGTGTGTTTTAAATTCAATGACAATTGAACAAGTTTGACCAACTTGCGATGCTGTATCATTATTTAGACTAAGCATTTTATGAATTTTTTTTTTTGCTTTTTTAATATGCAGACAACTGATAGGATCACCTACGCAATCGAAAATTTATCCACAAAATCATAAGGCACTAGTTTAGGGAATATGTATAAGATGTAAGGGTGGAGCGGTGTTGTGCATGCATCTTGACTTACAGAGCTCGGATGCTGCCCCATCTCTTTTCTAAGTTTTTTCGAGCATCATAAACTAAAACAAAAAAGGAAGAATATATATAGGTGATGGCAATGGTGTTGGCTTGAGAATTGAAGACATGGGAGGATTTTTGTTTTTGGTGTAAAGGAGGAGAAGATTAAGGGGAAAATAAAACTTAGGAGTAGATTTACGCAAGTATGTTTTATTAGGAGGTGGAGTTAATATGAAGAGGTCACATGATTATTTCATTATTACAGTATAATCTTAATTGTTTCATTTGATCTAATGGTTAAAATTTTTTTTTCCTCATTTCTCATATAAGAATCTCATTTTCATATGATACATCTCCTATATATATATATATATATATATTAGAAAAACACACGACTGAAACCAAAAATTATTTTTTAAAAGGATTAAAATCAAAATGTCCCAAAAATCTTAATTTAGCAATCATCCATTGCATGTCAAGGGATAAGAGTAAGATACTTAAGTCAGTTACAAAACTAAATTGAAAACTGAATTAGCTTTTCTATTAGATTCAATTATGTAGTTAGGATTGGATGCGTAGCTTAGCTCCTAAACCTCACTCAATGTATATAAGCTTGTACCTCAGTTCAATACTTATCAATGCAAATACATATTTCACAAACACCCTCTAAATTTTAGATTCCCTCTCTAGGCTCTCTGTTCTGTTTTAGCCTAAGAGCTGATACCTTTATGGTATTAGAGCTTGGTGGTCCAAAAATTGTTTTGGGGGGGGGGGGGGGGGGGGGTTGGGTGTTCCAAGTAAACATCCATGGCTTCAAATTTGCAAAACTCAAACAAGTTCATGGCTCAAACTTTCTCAAGCCCGATCACTAAAACTAGATGAAGACAATTTCTCTCTTGGATGCAACAAGCAAAAGCAACCACGTCTGGCTATGATCTCCAAAGCTACTTGGAAAAACGGCAAGAACCAAAGGAATTCGAGAATGAATAAGATGCAGCAACAAGAACTCAGAGCAAAGTTTTTCTAAATTAGTGCAAGCAAGATAAGTTGGTGCTTTCATGTTTCTTCTATGTCTGCAGCTTTTGCTACATGCATGGTGGGTTGTCGTACTTCATGTCAAGTTTGGGGTAGAGTTTGAGAGTATTTTGCCTATCATACCGGTGCAAGAATCAAGTAGCTAAAAGATAAGCCACTAAGAAAAACGGTCCGATATGGGATTATTTGTTACAAATCAAGTGCATATATAGTTGATACACTATCCACTATAGGATCCCCAATCACCATAGAAGAGCACACTGCAACAATCCTTGATAGCTTAGGAGACGAATATGAGAATTTCATAACCTCAATTGTTTTACGAAAAGATCCTTACATACTGCCAGAGATCAGAGATCAAAGCACTTCTCATAGCACAAGAATAGAGGTTTGAGAAGTATAGAAGAGGAGACATGATACAAGCTAATCTTGTTCAAAATTTTAATGGCAAAAATATGGGTTTTCATCATAACTATGCTGACAGAAACGGAAGAGGAAGAGGCAGAGTAGGAAGAACATTTAGAGGAAGTCGATTTCATTGGGCTAATAATGGCCATCCTCAATCTCAAGTATGTGGAAAAATAACACACTTGCCATGGAATTGTTACCATAGATTTTATCGGAGTTTTCCTAACCCTAATCAATCATAGAACCCACCTCCTCTTCCTGCCAACTTTCATACACCTCAAGCTTATCTGGCTTCTCCTTCAACAATTGATTCACAAGCCCTTCTAGCAACACCAGAAAATCAGTTACAGACCTTGACTAGTACATTGATTTAGGTGATTCCCACCATCCAGCTCATGATAACAACAATCTGGTGAACAGCTTAGCATATTTAGGGTCTAATAGAGAAAGAATAGGTAATGGGCAAGGTATGCTTATTAAACATATTGGACATTCTCATTACATTCTAGAAATTCACACAAATCCTTTGGTCTAAAAAATCTCATGGATTTGCCTAGGTTAATAAAGAATCTCATTAGTGTCTCTAAATTTGCAAGAGACAATAATGTATTTTGAGTTTTGGCTTGATATTTGTATTGTAGAATCATAGATAACCAAGCAGACACTGCTCCAAGGTTATCTTAAAGATGAACTATATGCCTTTAATAATGTTGAACTTCTTGCCAGATACTCACAAGCTACACACAACTTTGAATGCAAGTCTACACTCTGTCACATGCTATCCTTTTTACCGCTTCTTTTTAAGTTTGGCACCATGGACTACGCCACCCTTCTCAATCAATTGTAAAAAGAGTCTTACAATGTTGTACCATTGACTTATATCATCTAATAAAATGTTTGCATTCTATGAATCTTCTTGTTTGGGAAAAGCTCATAGATTACCATTTCCTTCCTCTAATGTTGTTTATATAGAACCTTTGCAATTGGCTTATTTTGATGTGTAGGGTCCTGCACCTACTAACTCTAGGTTGGGAGCTAACTACTATGTTTGCTTTGTTAATGCTTATTCCAATTTGAATTAGATATATCTCTTGAATCCAAAATCACAAGTTTTTAATACATTTCGTGTGTTCAAAAGTATGGTTAAGTTGCAATTAGGTAAGAAAATTAAAGCTCTTCAATCTGACAATGGTGGAGAATAGCTAACCAAAAACTTTCAGACATATCTTAAAACCCAAGGTATCATCCATCACCTGTCTTGTCCTCATACCCCTAAACAAAACGGCATAGTCGAACAAAAACAAAGACACATAATTGGAACTAGTCTTATCCTGTTCGCAGTAGCCTCCTTACCTCTAAAACACTGGGTGTAAGCTTCCTTGCTTTTAAAACACTGGGATGATGCATTTCTCATACACTTTCAATACCTCACACAACACAACTTGTTCCTAGCATTCCCATTATCTAGCATCTCCTCCATCATCTCTCTAGGAATGTTATTGAGAATTCCCTTGATGTCTATTACTAATTCTGTCTCCATTAAGGAATCTAAATTCTCACCTAGTGCAAGCCTTAAAATTGTCTTACCACTTACTTTGCCACAACTTGTCTCCTAAGACTTACCAACCCCTAGGCCTGTTAAGTAATCTCCTGCATGCCTAGTAGCTAGTATTAGCCTAATTCTATGCCCAATCCTATCGCTGATAATCACTACTCCATGGTCACAAGGATAAAGAATGGCATTACAAAACCTAAAACTTATGCTGCTGCTTTGATGATAGTTCTTGATTGGCAGCAGAAGAAACCAACTATAGCAGCTCAGGCCTTAACTTCCACTCATTAGAAAAAGGCTAAGTAGGGGAAGTATGATGCCACTCTTGAAGAACAACACTTGGACTTTAGTCCTTCTACCTCCTGGCCACACTTCAGTTGGTTGCAAATGAGTTTTTAGAATAAAGGAAAGTCCCAATGGAAGCATTCTCAAATACAAGGCAAGACTTGTGGCCAAAATATTTCACCAAAGAGAGGGCTATGATTTCACAGATACATTTAGTCCAATAGTAAAGCCTGTCACAGTAAGATTTATGTTGTCTTTAGCTCTATCAAAGGGCTAGAAGATATGCCAATATGACTTCACAATGCTCTTCTCAATGGAGACTTAACTGAGGAAGTTTTCATGTCTCAGCCAGAGGGGTTCATTGCCTCCTAAATTCTTCACTAGTATGTATCAATAGGTCTCTATATGGCCTACAACAGGCACCCAGGGCCTAGTTTGAAAAGCTAAAGGCTTGATTATTTAACTTTGGCTTTACAAATACAAAGAGTAACTCTTCTCTTTTCTTCAAAACAACTCTTACTTCATCCATTTACATTATGGTTTTCGCTTATGATATTCGGATCATGGGAAACAATGATGAAGTAGTAACTCAACTGATCTCTCATAACTTCAAGGCAGTTTCACTCTCAACGACTTAGGCAACATGCACTACTTCTTAGGAATTGAAACCATATACTATCCTCAAGTGTTGTACACTTGTCTCAAGCTAAATATGTTTCTGATTTACTTTACAAAGTATAAATGGATTCAGCAAAACATATTCCAACCCCTATGATTAGTTTTCTGACGCTGATAGGATCAGGTAGCCCACCCATTTCTCAGCCCTCCCTACATAGGTCCATGGTGGGTAGATTGCAATATGCAACCATCACTGGAGTTTATATATCATTTGCTGAAAGTAAAGTCAATCAATTAATGCATTGCCCTCTTGACAGTCACTGGCATGCAGTAAAGAGAATCCAAAGGTACCTGAGTGGCACCTACACCATGGACTCATCTTTCATCCAGGATCAGATTTAAAATTACTAGCCATATGTGATTCAGATTGGGGATCTAATCTAGATGACAGGAAGTTGACTATAGGTTTTTGTATATTCCTTGGTTCCAACCTACTACTGTCTTGGTCCTCAAATAAGCAAAATGCAGTATCTAGATCAAGTACATAAGCAGAGTTCAGGACCATTGCTGCTATGATGTTTGAGTTAACATGGCTCTAGTTTCTTTGTATATAACTAAATCTTAAATGTTCTTAGCCTCTATCTATTTTATCATATAGTCAAAGTGTTGTTCTCCTTGCAGCAAATCCAATCCTTCATCATAGATCCAAGCATTTTTGAATTGGATATTTTCTTTGTTAGAGATAAAACTGTTCAACAGCAGATGTTTATCTCTCACATTCCCTTTTCTGATCACATTGCAAATGTGCTCACCAAGCCTCTCTTCTCAACTTGGTTTCTGCCGTATCGAGACAAGCTTAGGGTTCATCCTTCACCCATGAGCTTGAATGGGGATGTTATGGATAAGAATAGCATACTTAAGTCAGTTACTGGTTCAATTAGAAAACTGAATTAGCCTTTCTATTAGATTCAATTATGTAGTTAGGATTGGATGCATAGCTTAGCTCCTAAAACTCACTCAGTGTATATAAGCTTGTACCTCAATTCAACACTCATCAATGCAAATACTGATTTCACAAACACTTTCTAAACTTTAGATTCTCTCTCTCAACTCTCTTTGTGTTTTTGCCTAAGAGCCTGATATCTTTGCTGTAGACATCATGCATGTTTTCAATTGTAGTACGTTCATATACTATAAGGTATGTTTGGTTGGAAGTTGAAAATAAGGATAAATTTTTCATTGTTGAGTTTCATATGTAAAATTATACATAAAACTCAATGATTAAAATCCAAAGCAATTAGCAGGATTCGCTACTGTGTATTTCAAGAATTCAAGAATTAAAGTACAAAATCTCATTTAATTAGCGTAGACACCTTATAAAATCTTAACTTTTGTAAGCAAATATCCATTTATTTTACTCCTAAAATGTTGAAGGTGACAGCAATTTAGTTTTAAAAAATACTGCAATATCAATTTACTCCTAACATTTTCTTTCTGAAAATTTTACACTAATTTCTTTGGGAATTTTGCACTAATTTTGTGTTTGTATTATTAATTCTACTTGAACAAGCTATGTTGTCTGTGTGTTACAGTTTCCACTCCACCGACTTGAAATTTTAAAAAAATCATAACAATAATGAAATCAATATCAATATCAAATTCTAAAGTGCGAGAATTAAATTGATGCCAAAATAAAATTTAGGAATAAATTGATATCAACCTTCAAATTTTAGGAATAAATGAGATGTTTACTATCTTTTTTTATTCATATTGAAACCCTAATTAGCAATTGAAAGAGGAACTCGCTTATGAATGGGACGAAGATGAGGACGATGTAGAGTGCGAGGTCGGCGCCGGTGCCAGTGAAGAAGAGCATGACAGGGTGGATGTTGTCGACAGTGGCGCCGACGACGATGGTTGGTAGCAACTGGATGGAGATTATAGAGTACACCTTCCTGATGAAGGACTACCATAGTTCTAGGCTCTCAAGCATCATTGGATACAGTGGCCTCCTCTCTCTCCCGCTCGCCGCATCGATTTTCCCGAAATGTTGGTTCCATGTCCTCACCAAAATCATTTCGAACGGATGCCGAGCCTCTTTTCTTTTTTTTTTTCCTTTTCTTTCTTTCTTTTCTCCTGGAAAATTTTTTGACTGAGAAAATGAGGGAAAACGAAGGAAAGTGGAAAGAGGATTTCGGTAAAGGTGTTTGATTTTGTTGAGCGCGTGAACTGTCCATGAGTTCGTGTTTGCGAGAGTTTACTTTAGACGGCCCATGAGCCTCGTGAAGTTAAAGTAATTAATTAAATAAATAGGTTTATCTAATCAAAGAGAAATGTTATTTTGAGGTATATTTTATGGGATATTGTATCGACGCATTTATATTAATCATTTGATTGAACGTGAGACTCTACGGATGTGGGCTCCACATGATTTGAGTCTCATATCCTATCCAATGATAGATGTGAGTGTATCAACATAGTATTTCATAAAATCTGAGTCAAAATAACATTTCTCTTAATTAAATTTGTAGGTAAAGAAGAGCTCGGATGGTATTGGAGAATGAGCCAACGATTCTTTACGCGACAATTACAATGAGTTCTAGACTTTTTCCGATGGTCTTGCTAATTAGGGGAAGGGAAGTTTGAGTGACTCAATAAGGTAAAGATTAAAAAAAAAAAATTCTCTGCTGTAAAGATGTGAGCGGTGTCAAATGATGAGATGACCCATTTAGTGAGTTGGTTATTGTATTTGAAATAAGAGAATAAGAGAACCCTACCATAGGACTTATTGACTAGGGACTATGGTGATCAACAAAACAATGTCTTCTTCCTATTCTCATTTTCTCCGCCAAGAAGACAAACACACCACCAATGCCACACCTCTGGTCCACCACCGTCGCGCGACAACGTCGAGCACAGACCTTCGTGATCGCTTCTTCGCCAAGATCTCTGTCGTGGTTGCTGGCAGCCTCTTTCCGTGGCCGCCACCAAGATGGTCCTTGCCACTTCTCGCAAACACGCCTCCGACTTCAGCCCTCCCCAAACCTTCCTCCGATCCCACAAAAAAACCCAAAGCCCCCAACCTCCTCACTCCCCAAAACCCCCCTCACCGCGCCGCCACTACCAATGCTCCCCGACGACGTGCCGCACGAAGCGGCCCTTGTCGGCATCCAATGGACGATTTTCTAGGATTACCACCAGGAACAAAAGCGGAAGGCGAGGCAGGCGTAGATCCTGAGGGAGTTGGAGCCGTAGGAGGGCCGATGAAATGATGGGGTTGTGGTGGGAGAATAGGATGGCGAAGGAAGTCTGTACGTGAAAAAAAAAAAAAAAGAGTTATGGGTTGCAAGGACTATGATGGTCCTTCGACTGGGAGGAACATTTTAAAATCACTTGTGTTATTAACACAGAAAACATGAGAAAGCACGTCTTTACAATGTATTTTTTTTTTATTTTCAAATCTTTACATGAGAAAAAAACACCATGAAATAAACTTTACAATTGATCTTCGACTCATGACTCATGTGATTGGAATATTTATTGTGAGAGTGAGAGGACTAAATGTGGACTATTAGATCTTATATAAATAATCAAGATTAAAATATAAATTTATATGATATTTTTAAATGAACACGTAATTATGAATTAACGTTAATAAATTTTAATCTTGACTATTTATGAATAATTATACAGTTCAAATTTACTCTTCTCACTCTCATAATAAATCATTTCTCTCACTCATACATTCCCTCATTATAATAGTTATTACTAAATGGTAACCTATATGTTGCACGTATATTATTGTACATTTGCTATAAGAGACTTTTGACATTTATTTCAAGCAAAGTGTTTAAAGCAGTTTCATTACTTAAGTCAAGTTTAACACTTAGAAAATATTTTTAATTAACATATTCCTTAGTTTTTCCATTTTTATTTTTTTCTCTAATTTTTTTGTTTGTTTAATCTCGGAAATCAATTTTTTTTACCTCAATTTGAAGATTTTTTATTTACTTTCTTTTATTTTTTTTTACTTTCATTATTTTGAAATCATATATTTCATTTTGTAATTTTTTTATTATTTATGCAATAAAAATAATTCAATAAATGTATATAAGTAACAGTAGATGTCTACCAAAGAAAAAAAAAGAGGTAACAATGGATAAAATTAACATTCAAATTAGGTTTTTGCTCCGTTTTGTTAAAAGAAAAAAAATCAATATTTAAATTACATTTTGAGATTTAGTTCCTAAAATGATATGGACTTTTGGCTATATATAGATGTTGTATATAAAAAGTTATAATTTTAGAAACTAAATCAAAGAGATAGAAATGTTATACCCAAGTCAGTGCAAAGATCAAGCACAACGCCAAACAAGAGGGGGCCAAGAAAGTTGAAGTAGTGTCCTCTTTTTACAGCCCAGAATGTGTAGAGTTAGGGCAATCACCACCACTATAATCGGAATAACTTTCGCTGTATCCAAAACCCAATCAACCCAGTCTCGTCAGAGGAAAATCAAGGCCACACAATACTACACAGTTCTAGCTTGGAAAAACAAATGCAACTTAAAGCAAACTAAGTTGTATAAGCCCCAAATTATATTAATATTTTTGGATTTCTACAGTATCCTAATAAAATTTAAGAGTATCAATACTCTTTAATTATACGTAATTCACATGTCCCACTAACTTAAGTTATTAAGATTTATAAAACTTATTATTGGATCACAGCACGTTATTACCAAAGAACGGATGATAGCCGTTGAACATTCAAGGGCAATTGTACCCTGAGAGTACCGAAAAAAGCCCCTAATATTTCGTTTATGCCAAATATACATGATAATCAACGCCACTTGTGATATTAACTGTTGGTTTTATCCCCCATTGCACAAATGGCAGTAAACTTGTTACCTAAATTCTTCCAAAAATAAATTAAAAAATCAAATTTCATCGCCCCATTTCACTTAAAGGATGTAACCAACAAGAAAAATAGAGAAGTAGACAATCTAGATTAATCAAAGCTTAAATAGGCCGTTAGTATTGATCTAGTGATGAAGGTTTTGGATAGTATCCATGAGGTTTAGAATTACCAAATATAAATTCATTTAAATAATAATAAAAAGAAATCTAAGAATTAAAAAATATTCTTACCATAAGCAAAGATGCAAGTCAATATGTGGGAGGATATAATTGTAATTAGAAATTAGTCAGAGTTGATTTAGGCTATTAGATATTACTCCCTCCCTTATAAAATATCTCTCAAATTCAAACAAATATGGGTATTAAAAAAGGTGATAAATAATATGATAACAGAGTATTTCTATATAAAATTATGGTGTATGGACTAATATACCCTAGTGGTTATTAATTGTGGGACACATCAAATTATTAAATTGAAATATTACACTAATATTCATTAATTACTTCGGGATACTATTGAAACAAAAAAATTATATTTTATTAGAATGTGAAATTGACAGATATTTTAAAAGATGATTTTATCTAAAAATTGACATATATTCTGAAAATGAGACAGTAATTAATAATTTGCTATACTCCTTAGTTTATATAATGACACATTTCACTGTATTTACCTAATGATCACTGTTTTCTCAATTATTACTCTCTTTTTTCTAATCACCATGAAATTCAACACAGTCCAATAACGAAACTAAGCAAGAGAAACAGTGAAAATCCCAAGCAACAAGCGATTAACCGAATGCATCTGGTAATTATAGTAAAGAAGGCACAACGCTGCATCCACACAAACAATTGTTAAAACCCGAAGCAATTAGCAAAAGTTGCCACGTGTATTTCAAGAAATAAAATACAAAATCTCACTTAATTAGTTATAAATCATATAAAATCTTAATTTTTTTAAGTATATATTCATTCATTTTACTCCTAAAATGTTGAAGGTAACAGCAATATAATTTAGTTTTCAAAAATACTTTAATACCGATTTGCTCCTAACGTTTTCTTTATAGAATGAGTAAAACCTCTTTCTAATATTTGACTTTATACTCATGACTCATCTTAGACCATGACTTTCAAGTTAAGTCAAATTAGTCAATGACATTATAAAACATGAGACAATTTACTATCTTAGTTAATTTTCATTTAATATCTCATCAATTAAATGATAATGTGCAATGTTAAATGACACATTGACATATCATGTGCCATATGAAATAGAATAAAGTTTAAAAAAACTCATTTTGTGTTTGAAATTACACAAAATAAGTAATGATAATTTAAAAGTAATGATAATTTTAAATATTATTTTTCATTGCAATGCACAAGCAATACACTGGTAGAGTCTAGATAAAGAAATATTAGAAAAATATATATGTTAATGGAAAATTAAAAAAAAATTAGGAAAGAAAAACGGTTGTCAATAAATAGATGTAGAAGTCCAAAATTAATGGTGCAACTATTTAATAAATGTTAAAAGTAAATAAAAAATATATTAAATTGAGACTTTTGATATTTAGAATATAAAAAGTCATAGTCTTACTTTTATATATAGAATATGATATGATATGATAAGATTAGAAAAATACTTCCAAAGATAGGAAATAATCAAATTTCATCACCCCATTTTCACCAAAAGGAAGTAAATAGAAAAATAAAGGAGAAAAGAAGCACAACCTAGATCAGTCAAAGCTTAAATAGGTCACTATGATTGGTTGCAATCAATGTAATTTCAAATATACCAAATATAAATCCATTTAAATAATTAAAGAAATAAATAATAAAAAGAACATTCTTACCGCTGGTAAAGGCCTAGGTTAATCAAATGAGCAATCAATGTAATTTCAGAAATACCAAATATAAACCATTTAGTTAAAAAAGAACATTCTAACTCCTGGTAAAGGCGCAAGTCAATCAAACAGCGAAAGGAAGAGAAATGGTGAAAATCCCTAGCTATAAGTCATTAACAGGACGCTTCTAGTAATAATAGAAAAAGGGGCACAACGCTTAGGTATGGCAATGGAATGAGTTTTGGCTTAACCCAATAGGATATCATGCCTACACGTTATTAACGTTGGTCTCAACTTGGCCCATCCTTATTCACGGGTTTCAAAAATATTAACTTGCACTGCAAGTACCCCTTATGCCTACACCAATAGGATACCATGCCTACACCTTATTAACGTTGGTCTCAACTTGGCCCATCCTTGTTCACGGGTTTCAAAAATATAAACTTGCACTGCAAGTACCCTTCTACCCCTACTTTTTTTAAAAAATTATAAATTTATTGTAAAAACTAATAAACATATAAAAGAACTAGAGTTTCAACAAAATAACTAATAAGAAATCAAATAAGCCAAAAACCATTATATAAAGTACAACAAATGTCAACATTTATTAAGTACATGAAAAATCTCAGCAACAAGAAAATAACAAAACTAAATTCCAAAGAGCTTAACATAATCCTTTAAATTACAACAAATATATCACCACTTCATGTAGCCTCATAACTCTTCAAGTTATCATTATTTAACTTTTTCATCCTCTTCTTCATCATTAATTTTATGATAGGGTATTAGTGTTTGGGTAAACTATATATATATATATATATATATATATTCTTTTGTTCTTTATGGATATCGGTACCTATTTGTTTTCAATAGCTGTCATTGAATCATTAATTATTTTAACAAATTGAATCACATTGGTTTTCAGCCAACTCATCGATTTTTGACTGATTTGCACCAGTTTATCGATCCTTGGGTAATGATCGGACTAGCCACGGGATCTGTTCTCGGTCCAACCTGTTGGACTAGCTAGTCCAATCTGACTTCTAGAACATTGGAATATACTGAAACAAGAGCAGTATATGTTAGTGTGCAATTTTGCTTGCATGTTGAGTTATACAATTATACAATTACCAAAAGCACTCAATATTCACTAGCACAAAATTGGAATATACCGAAACAAGAGCCATACGTGCTAGTGTGTAACACGAGAATGCATATGACTTTGCTTCCATGCTAAGTAATACTATTATATAATTATCAAAAGCACTCAATATACACCGTCCGACTTGTAAAACATTGGAATATATTGAAATAAGAGCCGTATGTGTTAGTGTGTAACACAAGAGTGCATATGACTTTGCTTGCATGCTAAGTTATATAATTATCAAAAGCACTAAACATTCACCAGTCCAACTTGTAGAACATTGGAATATATCAAAATAGGAGTTGTAATGTTTTAGTGTGTAACATGAGAATGCATATGACTTTGCTTGCATACTGAGTTATACAATTATACAATTATCAAAAGCACCTAATATTAGCTGGTCTGACTTGCAGAACATTAGAATATACTAAAGAAGAGCCATACATATTAGTGTGTAACATGAGAATGCATATGACTTTGCTTGCATGTTGAGTTATACAATTGTCAAAAGCACTCAATATTCATCGATCCGACTTGTAGAACATTGAAATATACCGAAACAAGAGTAGGACGTGCTAGTGTGTAACACGAGGATGCATATGACTTTGCTTGCATGCTGAATTATATAATTATTAAAAGCACTCAATATTCATCGGTCCAATTTGCAGAACATTGGAATATACCTAAAAAAGAGCCATATGTGTTAGTGTGCAACATGAGAATGCATATGACTTCACTTGCATGCTGAGTTCTAAAATTATACAATTATAAAAAATACTTAGTATTCGCCAGTCTAACTTGCAGAACATCGGGATATACCAAAACAAGAGTTGTACAAGTTAGTGTATAACACAAGAATGCATGCGACTTTGCTTGCATGCTGACAATTATACAATTATCAAATTAAAAGCTCTCAATATTTGCCGATGCCACTTGGAAAACATTGGAATATACCGAAACAAGAGCCCACGTGTTAATGTGTAATATGAGAATGCATATGACTTTGCTTGCACGCTAAGTTATACAATTATACAATTATCAAAAGCACTCAAGATTCATTGGTCTAACTTGTAGAACATTATTGGAATATACCGAAACAAGAGCCTACGTGTTAGTGTGTAACACGAGAATGCATGTATATGACTTTGCTTGCATGCTGAGTTGTGCAATTATACAATTATCAAAAGCACTCAATATTTGCCAATCTGACTTGCAAAACATTGGAATATACTAGAACAAGAGCCGTAAATTTTAGTGTGCAATATGAGAATGCATATTCTTTGCTTGTATTATGAGTTATACAATTATACAATTATCAAAAGCACTCAATATTCGCTGGTCTAACTTGCAGTACATTGGAATATACCGAAACATGAGTAGTACGTGTTGGTGTGTAACACGAGAATGCATATGTGATGCGGAACCCCGTGGATATTAACACCCAGAAACCCCAACACACAATTGATAAGAATGATAGGATTGAAAACTAAATAAAATACTACAAGGGAATCACTCTACCTTGTAATCCTCTATTTAGCTTCCTGATGCAACAATCCAAGGGAATCACTCTACCTCACTTGTACGCACAAAGTTTCTTAAAAGAAACCAAGAAATTTCATTCAATAAAAAAGCTAACCTTGTGTCTACCAAGTTTGGAGGTATTTATACTTCTTGTTTAGGTTAAACATATTTCCTAACCCTACCAGACTAGGCCTAAATTACTACACTACCAATTGGGCTTAACAAACAAAAAAATAAAATAAGTCTTGAACATTTTTTTTCTTAAAATAAAATTAAAAAAAAACTAATAAACTAAATAAACAGACTTGGCACAACATGACCAAAATATTTTATTAATGTCAATTCACTAATAATAATATTTTGGGCTGTCCATAATTGCCAATTGGCTAATTCTTGATGCATCTCTTCAACAAATGATTTAGCCAAGTTTTCAAAATTGTTTTGAATCCTTTTAGCTGACGCCCTTGTGATAGGTCCCCTGGGCATGCTACAATTCTCATATGTTCTTCCGGTGCTAAAATGTCCAATTTGCCCTTTTGAGCATGTATCAATATGATTTTGCTTGCATGCTGAGTTATACAATTATCAAAATCACTCAATATTCCCAAGTGATAGTGACATAAATACATGTTGACACATATTTTGCTTGTGCCTAGCATTCTTCACTTTGGTTTTTCATAGTGATTGAATAAAAAATAAGTCAACACGGATTCTCACATGCATTATGCTATGTTAGGAAATCATTGGAGGCTCAAAATATTTTGCCTAATAAGTTTTAAATTGTGCATTTTTTATTATTAATGTTATTTTACTCATTTCTGTAATTTTTTTTTGTTGGTTAGGGTTAAAAATCGTCACTTATACTTCACTTTATAAAAAATAAAGAATATTTCGGAAAAAAAAATAAGATGATAAATTTAAAATAATAAACATTGAATGAAACACAAAAACAAATTGAAGTGTTGTGCATTTTCATTTTTTAAGAGAAGAAATTGTATATTCTAACACCAAAAGAAATGGTTGTGTCATCAGAACATTCAAGAATGAGAAAATTGATTTATTTTAATAATAAATATACTTTTGGCTTAAATATGTGTATTTAGTCGCCTACAAATATTAGTTATTTTGGTTTTAATTCCTCTAATTTTTTGGCTTTGGTTTTGATCCTTTTTCTTCTCATTTCTTTGTTTCTAATTCTTCATATATTTCTAAATTTAAGTCCCTATAAGTTAAAATATGTAGTTAGTCATTATGTAAATATTAAAAGTATTATTTTTATTCTTATGAATACTTTTAAAAAAATACTTATTTAATCCTTTTATAGATCGCTGTTTAACATCAAGTAGTGACATGTATAGTGGGCCAAAATAGCCTGATTAATAGATTTAGACTTAGTTAAAGGAGGAAATAGTATAAATAGAAATATTAGGAATAGCAATAGAGCACATACGTGTGAATTGTAATTTGAGTTTTTCCCTGAAAGTTTCTCTTCTTTCATGAATATGTCATGTTTTCCCTGTCTGAAATTCCTTCTTATTCTTCATATTCTCTCTAATTCTACAACTCCCAAGTATGCGCGAAAAGGACCAAAATCATGATAATAGAAAAAAGTGGGACTAAAATTGAAGTAAAAATTGTAGAATGATCAAAATCAAAACAATTAATATTTACCATGTTTAAAATCATGTTTAAATCAATATTATTTTAAAGAAGAGTAAGCACCCAAATTGGTCCCTTACAATAGTTAAAATAAGACATTATAGATCATTGACCGGCTTGTCATGCTCGGATAGAAGAAGGTGGAGCTGATCCGAGAGAAAATAGAGTTCGGATAGGACTAGGCAGAGCTTGGCTAGGACTAGGTGGAACTCAGATGACAGATGATCGAGACTGATAGGTATGTGACGGAGCTCAGCCACCTATTATCCGAGCTCTTGCTCCTCAGCCAAGCTTTACTTTCTCCTGGCTGAGCTCTAGTTCCTTTTAGATGAGCTTCATCTTCTTCCAGTCGAGCTTTTTTTTCATCTCTGTCTCCTGGTCAAGCCTTGACAGACCGATCAGGGACCTATAGTGTCCTATTTTTACAATTGTGAGAGACTAATTTGGGTGTTTATAATTGGTAGGGATTAATTTGTCTCTCAAAAAAATTGTCAAGGACTAATTTGGGTGTTTACTCTTTAAACAATTATTCAATGATTTAGGCGTGATGTATAATATTAGCGATTAAAGGGCCCATTTGGCACACCTGATAGGATAAGGGCTAATAGTATAAGACCTGATAGGATAATGTCTGATAGTATAAGGCCTGATAAAGTTTTAATACTATATAGTATTTGGTATAACACTGTATAAGATATTCGATTTTATGTTAAGTAATATCATACTATTTATTTATAAATAATTCTGATATCTTAATTAAATATTAAATAAAATTAAATAATAATAAAATAGAAATTTTTATTATAATGATTTTTAAATATTATATTTATGTAAATATTTAGTAACTATAATTTAATTTTTATCGGATGTTTTTATTTATTTCAATATTTTATAATTATTTATTATTAATAATATATATATAAATAAATAATACTATTTTATATATTTTAATATTTTATATTTTAAATCATAATTATTTAAATTTAAGTTACTGATTCTTACTTTTATATATTACATATTATTTATATATTTTATTAGTTAATAATTTATAATTTTATATTATGTACTGTTTATTATTTATTTAAAACCTTTATTTGTTATTAAATATTTATTATTTATCAATTATATTTATTTTTATTTTTATTATATATAACTAAACTGATATTATATATTATTTGTATTTATTTTATTTTCATAATTTTATTTTATTATTATTTATTTAAGAATTATTTTATTTTAAGAAAATAATTTTTAAAAATAATCTTATACGTTAAAAGCTAATCAAGCCTAATACGGTCTCCCCATGTTGTATTGAGTTATACATCATTTTGACGTATAATGGAGTTATGACGTATAAGGTTATACAATATGTTGTCTGCACCAAACAACAAATAAGAGCATAACATATAGTATTAGCTCATACTATCATGCCTAATATGTTGTACCAAACACCCCAAAGGAGCTACATGTCAGCATCCTCGAGTACTCGTATAGATCACAGGACAACCATATTAGCAATCCCACTACTTTTTTGACAAACACAGAAATTAAAGATGAATAAAATAATAACTTTAGAGCAAATACTCAAGTAGAATTGCAAACGAAAAGGTAAGAAACAAAAAAAAAAAAAAGGACTATTCTTCAAGAAAACATATCAAAATACTTCCCATTCTGTTTCGAATAATTCGAATACGATACTTTAAACTGTCATCACTCAATCTCCCGCTCAAATAGTTATCACAGACTCAAAATACTTCCTATAAAAGAAAAGAGCTAAAGATGAGAGTATATTAAAAGCATTCAAAAGTATATTAATACCACTCAAAAGTTTCTTCAGCCATACCAAATGCTACTTCAGATTTAACCCAAAAAAAAAAAAAGTTAAAACGGATCTGTAAAGAATACAGGTCCCTTAGTTAGCCTTGTCCTTCTAGTACATTATCATTGATAATTAACCATTTGGGATGAAACGTTTACTATTAGACTAAAAGTTATAACTATTAATCATGGTGTAATTCTATTTTTTTTAATGGTAACATTGGTTAAATAAGCCAACAATATCCTCCAATGTTAGCCAAGGATTCAAACCAATGACCTTACTTTGATATCACATGTTTGGATCAAGCACTTATTTCTAGGTTAAAAGTTATGTCTGCTAATTAGTAAGAGTGCAACTTTATTTCTTTAAAGGTTTTTGGAATCACCTCAAATTTAAAGAAAATAAATATGTTAGGTTTAGTATTTTGATGATGAATATTTAAATGATGTCATTCATATTATTCATTAATATATTTAAATAATTATAATAATTGTTATTTGATAGAGCTAATTACGTGAATCATTTGCAGTAGCTGATTTATTTAATGTGATTTAAATTTGCATTTTGAATTTAATTTGATTGATAGAGATGTAATTATTTCTAATTTCATGACCTGATTATGAGCTCATTTGGATAAGCTTTTAGGGAAAAAATAAACAAAAGCACTTCTTTTCAATGGTATTTTTAAAAGTACTTCTAGAATTATTTAACATATCTGTTTGTGCTTCTAAAAAAAACAGAAGTAGAAAATAATCTGTTTTTCTGCTTTTTTCATAAGTAATCCCTATATGCTTTTGGTAGAAGTAGAAATAGTAAAAGAGAGAGAGTATTCTTTGTTAACTTTTGAAATTAGTTAGATTCCAAATACATCACAAAATTTATGAAAAAATAAAAAATAACCGTCCACTAAGTCACTCTCATCGCTCACCATATATATTTTCTCTATCAAGGTCGTAATAACATAATTGTTCTGCATTACATTTTATTTTGTGAGTTTAATACACAATAAATATTATGTAACATAAACAAATATTAAATAATTGATTTCATTTTATTTAAATTTTTTATTAATTATATTTAGTTAAAAATAAAAAAGAAATAAAAACTTTTATATTAAAAAATTTAATGCCCAAAAAATATTGAAAAACACAAAAAACTTTCTTAAAAAGTAAATTTTCATAATGTTAATTGTAATATTATTATAAAATAGTACTTCTGTATCTATTTTACCCAAACAACTTAACAATTTCTTATTCTAGTAAAAAGTACTTCTACAAAGAATCCAAAGAAGTACTTCATTCTCCCAAAATTTTAACCAAATGAGTCTTATATTTGTAATCTTATTTGATGTGGATATTATTTTTTTTCACGAGAAAATATTGACAGATTATTTTTTATTTAATTTGTAAATATTTATTTTTTGTGATATTAATTATATTATATGTTTACTTATATTAGTTGTAGAAAGTATCTCATTATTTATTTAATTTGGAAAAACAATTTTTTAAGGAGAAAATTGAGCTACAATGGTCATAAAACTGAAATCTTAATGATTGAGCACATAAGGAAGAAACAACAACTATATAAACCACTACCATGACAATAAAAAAAACATCAACTACTATCCTGAAAAATAGGAACAGAAAAATTGCCATGTGAGCAAATCTTTGGTCTGAAAGAAAACCATAATATCCTCTAACCAAGGGGTGTAAATGGATTAGACCAACCGATGAATTTGATGATGAATTCAAATAATCCAATTAGATTGGTCTAGTTCAGATCAGATCATCAAATTAATTGATTCAGAACTAATTATAACCAATCACATATTGGTTCGGTCATTAGATTTGCAACTCCCAACCCGAGATGCAATTCAAATCAATCAAAATAATTTCTTTTGTGTTAAATTTGTAGGAAACAAATGAAGTACCCAAAATTGTGAGATGGATTTAGAGATGACAAGCTTCTTTTATGTCTCTTCTGAATGTCTTCAATTTATAATTTGTATTTGAAGCTTTATGGACATATAATATGAATTGTGTTGTGTAATGCTTTTAGTGTGGAATTATTATAATATTAGAATTGTGTTGTTTGGATACTATGTTGTGATGTTTTACAACTTTACTTATATAAAATTTTGATATTTGACAAATTATAGTATGTTTTGGGTAAAAATTGAAAAAAAAAATAAACAGATAAATCTAATAACCCGATTCGAACCAATCTGAATTTGATCGAATCGGTTTGGTTTGGATTTTGAAAAAAAAAAAAAAGAATTCGAACCAATTCGAATCAATTAAAATTAAAAAGTGATTGGTTTTGATTTATTTTTCACCCAAATTCAATCTGGACCATCTTTTTTCACACCTCTATGTCTAGCAACTAGTAAACATCAATGGGTCATCATAAAGTTACATGAAGAATAGAGAAGAAGATATCATCTCCTATGAAAAACAAAAAAACTAAAAATTGAGAATGTCTTGTTCATCAACTTGTGAGCTTCACTTGCTTATCTACTAGAGTCTAGAGAGAAACTATTGTTATAAATATTGTACTTCATTCAGAAGGGATCTTTCCCTTGACGGAGATTTTACTCTATTTCGCTTAATATAGAGGGAGATTTTGTGGTGTCCTTATGGGAAAGAAACGACGGACATACTTTATAGCAGAGAGTGGTTTTGTGGTGTTTATGAGAGGAAGAAAACATGGGCACGTATACTTCACTTGGCGAAATGCACTCCAATCTGCCTCTATTTGTCTTGGCCCAGTAATACTTACATCTTCTGAACGGACTATATAATGTGCAACTTATGACAGTGTGATGATTTTAGAAGTAAGAAATTTCTGAGTAAATTTTACAAATAAAAGATAGTTGGATGAATTTCATTAAATGTCGAAAAAAGGATAAAAGAATGTAATTTATCCAAATGAAAAAAATGACTCACAGACTCAGTTATTTATTTAATAATAATAATATTACATCATTGTCAAAATTTAATTTGAGTAATTTTCTTTGTATATAACATTATAAATTGACTTTATTTAAATTAAATTAGTTAGATTTAATGAATTTTAGAATTTATTAATTTAAAATAAAAATAAGAAAATAAGAAAAAATAACACTCATTCTACATTCGTTTTCCTTTATATTTTTTTGGTACGCTCATATTACATTCTTTTTCCTAAACAAACAAAACATAAATATGGTACAAGTTATTTTTTGTGTGCCTTTTGATCATTTTTTTTCCAATCGACGAAAATTTTGGTCTCAATTAATGTCGTTGGCGTGTGTCACGTTATCCCGCCAAGGTGAAAGTGAAAGTGGGAGAGTAACAGAAAAGGAGGGTGGAAATGACGTGATGGGGCAGAAAGGAATAAAAGCCAGGAGAAATTAGAAAAGGCAAAAATCAATCGAACATAAAAAGGGTATAAGAGGGTGTGCGATAGGAACTAAGGCAGTCTCAACTTTTGGTCGGCTTTACTAAATGAGGATGGAACTAAGATTTGTTGTGTTGAGATGAAACCAACATTATTTTCTTTTGTGCTATTATTACATGACATCGTCTATGCATTGATAATGCAAGCATAAAGACATAGGATTTCAGATAAGATTAAAGTTGGTTCATTTCGTTAGGAGAAGAAAGGAATTTTGAAAATGTTAATTAATTTATAGGTCGTTAATCTTTTTGAAGAATTCAATAAGTTTCTATACTTTAAAAATTTATAATTAAGTCCTAAACTTATGAAATGTGTGTTATTAGGTCCACTGACAAGATGAAATGAATTATTCTAAGGTGATATTTTAAATCTTCTATATATAATAATTAAGTTGAAGGTCATAATATGCTAGTGAAAACTTGAAGACGCGTAACTGAAAATAGAGTAGAAAATAACCTGAATCACGTTTTATACTTTCAAGAACTAAAATGTTTTTTTTTTTCCTTTCTAAATCTCAGGGATCAGAGTAGTTCATGTCTATAATTTTAAGGAATAAAATCAACAATTACACAAAAATAAGAACCACCATAAAAAGCCTAATAACAAATAGCCTGTCACCAATTAAATACTAGACATTAACTATTTGAACTTAGAAACTCATATTCCTTACTGCTGCATTTGAATGTTAGAACCCTTGATTTCCAGTCAACTAATTTTAAAAGGCCGTGTTTAGTACTTGTACCGAGATAAAAAGGATAGAAATAGTGAGATAGTAGAGATGAAAATTATATTGTAAATAGGGGTGGGACTATGTTTGGTAGTGGTATATATGACATAGTGATTGACAAACTAAAAAATATTGAGTTATAATTAGATAAAAAAAAATTGAAAAATGAGAAGAGCAAAAATGAGAAATATAAAATGTTGAAATGGATATTCTTAGCAAAAAAATATTTTAAACCTTTCGCCCAGAGACTTGTCTTTTGCTTCTCCGTCCCTTTTTGAAGAACATAGCTCAAAAATTATCTTGAATAAGAGACAATTCTTAGATTTTTATTTTTATCCCCTTCTCCAAATACATTTTCGTCCTTAATATCTATGTATTTTTTATCCCAACACATATACCAAATGCTACCTAAATTATGATATAGATTGAAAATCAACTCATCTTACCTCATGCTGCATACCTTATGGTGGGGCAAGACAGATTGATGTGTTTATCATCTCTAATATTAATTACAAAAATGTCAATTTATTTTCACTATGTTTTCTTATTTTCAAGATTTATTTCACAAAATTTTAAAAATAAGAAATATCATGAAACCAAAATGATTTAATGTAAAAATAAAAATTAGTATTGAAATCTTGAAATAAAAATGAAAATTATTTTCTTAAACTAAATATACCTTTAGAATATGTTAGATTTTAGGAAGTGTTATGCTTTGTTTAGGTGCAATCCTTAGATTTGCCGAGTGTTTGAAAAAACCGTGGCATTAGAGTAATTATGTTTCTCTATAGAGCTCTCAACATTAGTTATTTTATAGCCAAGACTCAAACTCAATACCTCTAGTATTAAAGGGAAGGAGTATTAGCCACTTCAATCAACTATATATGTTTTGCTAGTGTGTGTGTGTGTATATATATATATATATATACACGTACAATCAATTAATTAAGTAAAATCCAAATTTTTTTTGGATGTATTAATTAAAAGTAATTGTAAAGTATATGTTTTGTTTGGACGATATGAAAAATTGTTTTTATATAATAAATTACTAAAATGAGTATAAAATAATTTATTTATAATATAATATTCAATACTTTGAGTTAAGAGCTAGAATCAAAATATACTCTAATTTTTTTCTTAAAGCTAGCTAGGATGTGCCCTTGCCGGAGTATAACGTTAAGTAATAATGATAAAAACTAAAAACATATATACTATTATACTATTCTTACACATTTCTTATTTTGATGGTGAAATAATAAAAGTGTACACACACACATATATAATCAAAAGACGTAAGGAACCTTAGTGTGTAAATAACAAGTATCCAAAAAGCTAAAAGTGACTAGTATAAAATGTTGATCGTATCCCAGAAGAAGTCGTGCACATTGCCTAGTGCTGATCACTCCCATCAATCATTCATTCCTATCTTCTCGATCCAACCCCATCATCGTTATCGAACCCCTTCCACAATCCTAATCCCATTAGTTAGCTATGATGCCAGCAACCAAAGCCAGCCTTGTTTCACAAGCTAGCTTGAAGGCATTTGTGGAGAGATTGGAGAAGGCACGTGACAGGTCAGAAAGGCTTCGGGTTGCTACTTCCGTTGTGACAAAGACCGGAGGCAACAATCTACTGCACGTGGCTGCTCTCCATGGAGCACGTGACATCCTTAAACAACTGGTTGGTGCGATTGAGGAGCGGACCGACTTTGAGGGTGGCAAGGAGGCTCTCCAAGCTAAGAATAGCAGAGGGTACACCCCTCTTCATTATGCGGCCTCAAGGGGCTCTGTTGAGATGTGTCACGACATCATCTTGAGGGAAGGTGGTTTTGGTTTCTTTTACCCCTTGACCCATATTCGCAACAACAAAGGAGAGACACCACTTTTCGTGGCTGCTCTTCATGGTCGCAAAGAAACTTTTTTTTTCCTCCATAGGGTTAATATGATGCAACCACCCCAAGGTACAATCTTCCCATGGATAAGGAACAATAGAGACACAATCCTGCACTGCACCATTTCCAAAGAATACTTTGGTGAGCACTGATTTCAGTTCAATTCAATGAATATTCATTATACACATGTTTGATTCCAGGAACGAATCATCTTATGTTAAGATTTTACATGACGTGGTTATATGGTGCGTTTGGATGAGATTTCTATAGGTAAAAATCACATTTTTCAAAAATAAAAATTATTTTTGGGATATTTGGATAAGTTTTTAAAAGTAATCAAAATCTAAAACAAATTGTTCTCAGTATTTTTGTAAAAATCAAAGTCATATAAAAAGAGTTAAACACAAAGTCGTGAACATCACATAAATTTCGCCAGACCATCTTATATCTGGTTGTAGACTTTTTTTTGTGGTGCATAAGATAAAATGTTGCGCACCACACACTAGACATTTGATCACATTTACTGAATGTGACTAAATGGATTTAAGAGTGTGACGTTTAAATTTAACCGCACTTTTAAGCTTTTATCCATGCTCAGCAAATGTTGCTAAACGCTTCTTATTTCATTATATTTTAGTTAAATATTATTTGATGCATATTGTTAAAGTAAAACAATATATTATTTTATAATAGAGCTAGCCGCCCAACAGAATGACCAATGTGAAGATCAATTTAAAGATTTTGGAATAGTGTTGATTGGTTCTAATAGTTGATTCAATATTTATTTTTCTCGGATAAAGTTTTAAATTTAAATATTATAAAAGAAAAATAATAATAACAGCAGAAGAACTTTACTTTTATAATAAGTTAATCTAACTCAAATTAATTAAAGTAATCGAATTCAATAAATTCTAAATATTAGTAGTTTTAAAAAAGAAAATGCACTATTAACATGACCTATCAAAATTATTAATTTACACATTTAATTTGTGTGTGGTACAGATTTATCATTTCAAATAATTGATATGTACAAAGACCAACAAATAGCCACTGCCGCCAATGGAAGAGGAATCACTCCTCTTCATGTCCTTGCCAATAAGCCTTCCGCCTTCAAAAGTGGCACCCCCTTCAACTGGTTTTCCAAAGTCCTATACAGCTGTAAGTATATACTTATGAAAAATATTTGCATATTGTTATACACTTACACTTTCGTCCAATGAATTTTATATCTAATAGTAAAAAGACAATTCACTTACATATCGCTTCTTAAATATTATACACTCACTCTTACCGTATAAAAAATAATATTTTTAACATACAAGTCTTATAGTGTTTTAAGTTAATTTTCAATTAAAGTTTTCTAAGTAAAAAGGTACTAGGATTAGTATAATTGTGAAGAATTTAAATATTATGCATGATATTCTAGATTTATTGTAATTAACATAATTTCTAAAAATAAAAAAAGTGTCCTATTTATTGGCTTTTGAGTCCATTCTTTACAATCACAAACCATTCCTATTGTTGTACAGATACCACTGTAGAGCCGCTCAAAACGTACAGCTCGATAGAAGAAACTAAGTTCCACTTTGCGGACAATCCGACAGAAGAAGATCCTCATTCGATTCGAAGATGTAAGAATCGAAAAATTCTTAGTTGATCACAAATCATCACCTCATTTTTATATATATTTATAATAAAATTAGTAAGATTCATAAATAAGTCGGTATATCATAAATAAAATTAATGGATCCTATTTTTATTGTGAAAATGTATAATGATGAGATAATAAAATTGTGCCCATATAAAAATATCTCATAAGAATCTATCCTGTATCAATTTTTTTTATTTCATAAAATCGAACTTGCTGTTAAGGAATTCGGTTAGGGAGGGTTCGCATTTAATATAACTAAGCACTGTTAAGCTTCCAGAGTAGAAATAAGAATAACTCCACCAAGGGTATGTTTATCATGTTTGATAAGATAAGATATAATAGTATAAAATTTTATAGAATAAATTCAAATAATTTGAAGACTTGATAATATAAATTTTTAATAATAGCGTATAATGTTTAATATGATTTATATATAAAGAAATATTTAATGAACAAAAATAATAAATTTTATTAATTATTAAAATATAAATTCATAAATTTATTGTCATTTGAATATTTGTTACTTTAAATTATATTTATAATTTAGTTTCTATCCATTAATAATATAAAGTAAGTTTACACTGCACTCAAACAAAAAGGCAAGAAATTGCCATGCCATTTTAGGTAGTTTCATAAATTCAAATTTAAAACACATGGCATGAAAATTTTTTGCATTCTTATTGGATGATAACATAAAATTGCTTTACACTTATATTGTCAGTACATAGAAAATAAACTCTTATATTTGTTATCATTATTCATTATTTTTACTATTTAATTTTTTTTATTAAATGTTATTTGTTATCTATTTCGATACTTTTCATATAAATTATAAAAATGTTAGATATTTCTTTTACATATTTTAGTATATTTCTTATACTTTTTATGATAGTTATTTAAATTTAAAAATACTAAATTATATTACTTATTTATTCTTTAAACTTTCTTTAAAATTATTTCATTGTATATATTTGAACTTTTATTAAATATTATTTTATTTTTATTCATATTTTTATCTGTAAAATTAAATTTATATATCACTTTATTTAATCCACAGTTTAAGTTTGAATGTGTTACTTTATATAAATAACACTGTTCAATTTGGATGAGTTTCTTCAATTTAAAAGTTCATTAGTTTATTTTTAATGAAAAATAAAAAGATTATATCACAATCAAACATCACTTTATAGTGAAAATATTTTTTTACTGCAATAAATAAACAACTATAAGAATTGAGTAATGGGTTTGATGATCAAACAATAAATTTGTTAAATTGTTTTGCTTTATTTGACATTGTTAGATATATTTGGGAATGCAATTTTTTTTAATAAAAGTTATATTGAAGTAACTTTATATGTGTGGATCAAAAGTGTGAATGATTAATAAGAATAAAAAAAATCATTTTTAAGTGTAAAGCTTACCTATAAGTAAAAGCATATTTTTGAAACTTTGGATTATGAGTAGAAAAATATTTTATAATAATGTTTTTGTCCAAATTACCATAGATATCAAATATCATCTCTTACATAAAATTATTTATTATCTATTTTTATTAATTTATTATACAAAAGTAATTTGTTAAATAATCTAAATAAAATATATTATTTTAAAATGATTTTTAAGTTTGCACATTCAAACATAAAATTTTGATTTTCAAATAATTGATCACTAAAAAATTTAAAAGCTATGTGTGTAATTAATTGTTGAAATAATTTAATCTGCCGGCTAATCTAAATACAATTAGCGCTGTCATGTTGGTTATTTACTTCAAATTATATATATGTTTGAATATAATTATTTAGTTTATTATTTGATGAATATTTTGGTTCCCCTTAAGTTTTGGTCTTCCATCATTGTAGATTTTGATTATGATCATCTAACTTTTATGATGAGCATTTTTGTCCCCTTTAAGTTTGGCATATACAAGAGGTTTAATAAATAAGTTTATGTAATACGTATTATTCACACCAAATAATAGATAAAATTATGAGTTTAATTTTAATGTATTAATAGTGTAAATTTTTTTTTACGTTAAAATGAGATGGTTTGATTCGATATTGATATAAATTTTTTTAACACGGTCTGTGTATAAAAATTAACTGTAAAATTATTACGTAATGGCTTATATAGTATATAGACAAGCCCTAAATGTTTTATAAACTTCAGGATGAATTAGGTAATTCCCATCACGTTATCTTGTCTAACAATTATCTGAATCTGACTGAATTTTGTGAATATTGATTTCAATTTCAGTATTGATGGGTAACAAACCGTTGGATTTGGAGAGAAACTCTTCTAGAGGCCAAATTACAAGTCTTCCACCAAATTATGCTACGTGGATGAAGTTCTTGAAGCATGTTTTCAGCATTTGCGGTGGGTAACACCCAGATCTTATTCTTCAATGTTTTTAACCCAGTAGTAATTTCTATGTTATGTTAGCCCTCCAATTTTCTATACATAATTATTAGCGTATGATTGTTCTTGATGGTTCTTAAATTAAAAAAGGCTCACTTTTGGCTTGCCCTGAATTCTGTTATTTATGTCTCTCTCTCTCTCTCTCCTGATTTTTCATTTTTCTCTTTTCCTATGTGTACATGCTTATAAGGATACCTTTATCACATAAAATCGGAAAAAGAGAAACATGTATGGGGTTCCCAAATTATGGATGAGCTTATACCAGAATATTACAAGGCAGTTACCGAGACAGATCTCGACCGGAACGAAGTGTTGGTGCACCATGATATTTCATCTTCTACTGATGTGAAACAAGATCAACAAAGCCAACAAGGTAACGTAAGATGGATTCGATCCTTAGATAGTGAAGCTAAGTCTACAATAACAAGGATAAATCTAATAGTCTAATAAAGTATTTTATAATATGAATCGATTATATAAAGAGGGACAGAGGCTACGTTAGGCATGTTAGCCAAGGGGATAATTCCCCCCTAACATTCCTATTTTGTTAATAAAATTTTTTATTCTTTAAAATTTGACCCTCTATAATTTTTTCTTGTTTTCTTTTTGGACATTTTATTTAACTGGATGTTTAAACATTATATATATATATATATATATATATATATATATATATATGTGTGTGTGTGTGTATTTTCTTTATATATATATATATATTGATATTTATTTAAATTTTTAAATAAGAATAAAAATGATATCATATATATTCTTTATATATGTAAAATTAATTATTAAGTATTGACCCTTTAGCTTTATTCTTGAAGAGAGATGGCACCAATATATTGGACACACCTAATTAAATTTAGAGTTTAATTTTTATATACTAATAGTGTAAAAAAATTTTACGTTATCATTCAATTAAATTATCCTATTTACATGGCTTTTTAAGTAGTGCATGTGAGACCTAATCACTTTTGCTTACGTGACTTTTGAATAATATAATAATTTTCACTGATAGCATTATTTTTACTACTAATCATTTGTCCCGAATTTTAAAAGAATATAGACACTTATTAGTAAAAATGTCATCAAATAGTTATTATTTGTAGGAGAATGTCAGAGAGTTAGAATTTTTACACGAATTTATTAGTTAGACCAATGTGACACATATGATGATTTTTAAATAATTAAATGAGTCGTACTTACCATTTCATTTCATATATTAACTACGATGGTTTTCTTTTGAAAATTCTTGTAATTTTTTTAATGTAATATTAATTTTATTTATAAAATTTTAAGAAATATTTATTACAGTTGATTTTAATATTATAAAAAATTGAAAATTATGTAACCGTTTTGTATTGATGTGAAATTTTATACACTGTAACGTAAATTTTTATTCCACTAGAGAGTTTCATATGAAAAAAAAAATTCCAATTTAACACTATTCAATTGCGTAAGAATTATATTTAAGTTACATTACTAGAAGCCGATCCTTATATATGTTAAATATTTTTAATACTTTAATTTTGATACGGTGATGGTTGTATAAAAAAGTTTTATGCTTATCTTTTAATTATGTATTGTCATATCAATAAAAATAATTAAATCTTACACGTACTATTTAAAATATTATGTAAATTAAATGAGATTATTTGATTGGAGGAAGTGTAAAATATTTTTACATTTTCAGTTAATATAAATTAAACTCTATTTTTAATTTATATATTAGAAGAATTAAATATTTTTAATAACATAAAAATAAGAAAATATATAATTAAATAATAACAAAAAATTTTCAAACTGATAATTTACAAAATTATTTTTTATTTATGCTTTCCTTTTTTTAGAAAAATTGAAACTTTGAATTAGAAACACAATAATAGACGATAATATGTTTTGAGAAATATTATATACATATTGGCACTTGGCAGGTGAAACGTCAGAAACGTATGATTGGGAGAAAATGACACCATTGTTAACTGCTGCAAAAAATGGTGTGATAGAAATGGTGAGAAAAATATTGAAAGATGTTCCACAGGCCATCCACGAGACCTCCGCCGATATGAAGAATATATTGCTAGTGGCAGCGGAGAGCAGACAACCCCTTTTACTTCAGGAACTGAAGAATCACCATGCAATGGAGAACCTGATACAAGCGGTGGATGATAACGGTAACAATGCGTTACATTTGGCAACCAAGTCGTCAGCGCAATCTTTTGGGATTTCTGGCTCTGCCATTCATATGCAATGGGAGATTAAGTGGTACCAGGTATAATTTTAATTAGCTTGCACTTGCGTTAAAAAGATTAAATTTAGAAGAAATTAAAAGATTTGATTTTGATGACTGTAATTCAATTACGCATTATCATCATATTTGCAATTATGATTAACTTTCATACTCATTACTTGAAAAAAGATGGTTATGTAAAAAAAAATTGATTAGATGACTTCGTAAAATTATTTTATACTATAAATGTATTAAAATTAAACTCTTACAATTTAACACCTTTTTCATGAAACTACTCATATATTATTTTCTTTTTAAATGATATAACTAGAAAAACACACTATATGATTACATCTTTATATTCTCAATAACGCAAGACGTAAAGATTACATATAAATGTTAATACTTGACATCCAAGTAACAAAGTTCATTAATCAGCATCCTTCAAACTTTATCCTATTTTTTTTTTTTCGGTACATAAACTTTACCCTATTGTTAAGCAAGGTATGTTTCCACTGTCTATATGACATTTCTTGTTGAATTGAAGGTGGTTTTTATCTTTTTGCTTCCAATCCGCTTTTATTAAATATCATTTGTCTGTGTTGTCATTTTAATTTTGCCCCTTTGCCTACTTAAAAAGAGAAGGAAAAAATAATGCTCATTAACAATACTAACAACTAATTAGTCTCATATATCTGACTAAATAAGGTTGGATATATTAACCAAATAATGGTATTAGGTCCTACTATGCTACAATCATTTTTTTTTTTTTTTCATTTTCAAGCAGTTTGTGAAAAACATGGCACCAGGGTACCTAAATTTCCAAACCAACAACGGAGGAGAGACCCCAGATGATCTGTTCATCCAGAACCACAACTATCTCGCGGAGGTATCAAGTAATTGGCTCAAAGAAACCTCAGACTCTTGCTCTGTTGTGGCCGTACTCGTTGCTGGTGCTTTATTTACAACATTGAGCAATGTTCCTGGTGGCATCAACGACCAAACAGGTGAACCAAAATTATTAAGAGATCCCAAGCTCAGCGGTTATGCCATAATCTCAATGGCCGGACTTTGCTTCTCAATCACCTCACTTGTCACGTTCCTTATCGTACGCACATCAACGCAACAACTAAGTGATTTCACAATGGCCTTGCCACTTAAGCTATTCTTAGGGTTGAGCTTCCTGTTTTTGTCAATTGTTTGCATGTTGGGCTCTTTCAGTGCCTTGCTTTTCATTCTGCTTCAGGGTCGGATGGGCAAGGCGATGTTGCTCATTTATGTGGCTTGCTTGCCGATACCGTGTTATGCGGTGCTTCAGGTACCCGTTTATTGGGATCTCTTCTATTCAATCTGGGAAAATATTCCAGGGCCAAGACCCAAAGATTTGATAATTCAGCGATCTACAATTGGTACTACCACCAGAGCAAAATAAAAAGAAATGATTAAATACCTAAATTAGTCCCTTGGATTTACATCAAGAGACAAATTAATCTCTTATATTTTGAAGATTCCAAATCAGTCCCTCATATTAAAAAAAAAGGACAAATGGTTTCTCTATACAATTCTATACAATGTATGGAGAAACTAATTTGTCCCTATTTCAACTATACTGGACTATATAGAGGGGATCAATTTATCCATTTTTTTAAAATGTTATGGATGAATTTGGAATTTTCAAAATATAAGGGAGTAATTTGTTTCTTAATGCAAATCTGAGGGAGCACCATGAGGTTTTAGTCTAAAAAGAAGTGATAGAAGATCCACAATGTTTGCATATAGAGAGTAACGTAATTGGTACCACTTTGGTAACACATCTCTCTCTATGTATATACATATTATACGTATTCTATATTTCTTTTACGTTTGTTCTATGAGTGGTGTGAACAACATGTTACACATTTATTTATAAGAAAAATAAGTTGAGCTGTTGAAGATGGATTTGATGGATATTTGCTTTTGTTCTTTTGTTTTCTTTAATTAATTTGTTGCGTGGTTTTTATACGAACTGTGCGGGTGTGTCAGTAATAAAAAAATGGAAATAATTTAATTTGTAAATCTACTCTTGTGTATGAAATTGATATTAAGAAAAAGAAATGAATTGTTTTTGAATTCTAATGTTTCAATTTTGAAATCCCTTGATTTTTTATGGGATCCATTTAGAAATGAATTGATTTGAAGTGCATGTTTGGGAAGGTTACACAACAGTTTTTGTTTTTCACCAAAATAATCTTGTTTGGGTGTAGAATTAAACCTGTTTTGGGGCAAATAATAAGCCAGAGCTTTTTGTTTTGTCGGACATTTTTTAATTGTAATCTCTGAACATGAAACACCAAATATGCAACAACCCTCAACGATTAATACCATCTAACATGAACTAAATAACTTCATACCTATTTCAGTAATTAAACATAAAAAATTGTTTTTTTAAATCCAAATAATATAGACTAACTCAAAATATTTTTAAGCTAAAGTTCTCAAACACAAATTAATTATTAAATAAATGATTATATAAAAAATAATTATATAAATAAGGGATTATTAAAACATGCATGTCTTGTAGCTTTTCCAAATATACTTAGTTAAGAAAATTATCATTTGACTCTCAAAAGAGATTGTAATGGTAACAAAGTGATGCTCTAGAGATATTTTATGAGGGCTGTTACGTGCACAAACAATTTGCATAACTATTGTACACCTAGTGCCACGGTGGAGCTAAAAGACAAAAGGGAGCTTTGGGTGCATCGTGGACTTTAATAATCAGGTCACATGCTAGACTTCTTTTTTAAAACACCATGAAAACCTTATAAGCTACATAAACCATATCTCTTCCTCTTTCTTTTGTGGCTATGCCCTCACAAAAACCCAAACGTTAGCAAGCATTCTTAGATCTCTCTCTCACTTGTTTCTATGCTTAGCTTCATCTATGATGGCTGGAAAAGCTGAAGGACCTGCAATCGAAATCGATCTCAGAACAACGTACTCGTGCATGGGGTGTGGCAGCACGACCATGTTGAGATCATCGTTGATGACCAAGGGAACGGAACGACGCCATCTTACGTCTCTTTCACCGATTTAGAGTGTTTGATCGATGACACCGCAAAGAAACAGGTTGCCATGAACCCTATCAACACCATCTTTGGTAAGATCTGCCTTTTCTTTCTTCAGCTGAACTAGATCTCTGCTTTCTTTGAAAAATAATGTTAACTATATTATCGATTTTTATGTTTGTTTTCGTGCATTGGATCTGAATGCTTGTGTAATGTTGTAGATCTAAGTAACTTCATTGTTTGCTATGTAGTTCACGTATTATTTACTCTGTTAATAGTTTTTATCTTTATTTTATTCGTTCTTGAAATAATTGTTTATGTAGTTGCTTATTTGATATTTTGTATCGTGTTATTATTCTTAGTCCACTGTGCCTTTGTTTGGTCTTTTTTTTTTTTGGATTGATTAATTTTATTTTTGAGCTTGTTCAATGGGAATCACTTAATTTGAATGTACTCAATGGATTTGTGTCTTGAAATTATATCTGAGGAGAATAAATATTATGAATAAATCTGATATTATATGTTAGTTATTATTTGATCTTCGTAAGTAATTTGGAATATTATATTCGTGTTATTTTTTGTAATTTTTTGTTTTCATTCACTTGTGTTAAGGTATAAAAGACTGAACTTATTTTCTTGTTGTTTTGGTTGAGTCACTTTCTCAAGGTTTTGGGGTGGATTTATATTTTTCTTTATTATCTTTTAGCTCATTGATAAATCCTTTCACTAGGTTCAATTACATAGCTTTAATTTCTTTTGAGCATATGAAGCTTCTGCTAGTTGAACTTACCCTTGTAAAGGTTTTAGGGTAGTAAGCATGTTGGGATAATTTGAAGCAATTTACTTATCTTTATTGGCTTATGGAGACCTCAGCAAATGGTTTAGTTGCCTTTGTATGATTGGTTTATGTATTTTAATTTATGATAAATTTACAACCCTGACCTGAAAAATTTTCAGAGCAATGGATTTCTTGGTGGTGTTGTTTTGAAGCTTAATTGAGCATGAAGACTGGTCAATGTCACAAACTTGTACTGCATTCCTATAACAAGACTTTAAAGAAGTGGCATAGTTGGCTTGCTAGTTCAAGCTTCATTGTAATGTTCTTTTGATGCTTTCTTGTTCTTCTGAAATTCCATGATAGAAACATAATCTTTCATTGAAAAGTCATGCTTCATAATGACCTAAGTCTGTCATGCAATTGTTATATGCTGGAACATAAATAGCTCTCATAGGAAATGCAAGCTTACTATTTGCCCTGCAGTTATTCCATTTTTTTTAAAAAATTTCAGGTTGAAGACTTGGAATCAATAGGGCCAACAAGAACCCTTCCTTTCTACTAGCCATGACCCTGCAAATGATGCACCATCCAACAATTAACATATTCTTGATGGTCTTTGTTGATCAATCTTAGAATTGTGGGACTTCACTTTCTATGTTGTTGCAAGATTATAAAGACTTGCTTATTTTGTTTATTTTGTTTTATGACTTTGTAGAAAGTTCAAATGTTTGAGATATGGAAGATATTATATTCTATTATCTATTGAGAGACATTTTGTTATTATAAGTAATGAATATTTGTAATTTTAATATTTGCTTTATGTTTGAATTTTTTGGATGTTCCAAAGTAATTGAAAGAAAGTTATTGCAATTAGACTTGCGAGAAAGAACATAAAATGAGAAGGAGGAGGATTTTTCTATTTTACATTTAGTGGCGGTTAATTAGATCGTGTGTATTAAAGATTAGATAGTTACAAATGGAAGGATAAGCTAATGGATATGCTAATATATGCTGAAGTTGAAGAGGCAATCGAAAGGGGAGTAAAGATGAAAGCCAAAACTCATACACAAGAAGTGGTTATAAATGCAAAGGAGCATCGAGCTTAATCAATATTCAAAATAATTCTGGTTTGAACATAATACTATCAAATTGCATTTCTGCATATTCTATTATCTTTAAACTTATGCATATAAGTTCTGCTCATAACCTATAAGTTTGATGCGGGTTAGTAAAGATCTTCCCCTAAGAATGTGAGTGTATAGTAAATCCATATGCAAGCGTGTTTAACCATGTCAAAGTGCAATTCAGTACATTTTCAGAAAAACTTATAAGCTGTGGGAAAAACTTATATGCATAAGTTTAAAAACTTACATGCAAAAATGGAATTCTTAATTGCCATTTTAACATAGTTGTATAGCATATAAGATGACCTCCTAAATATGTAAATTTGTCTAAAAAGTACTGAAGTGTACTCTGATGTGTAAAATCCATGTACAATCGTGTTTAACCATATTAGAGTGCAATTCAATATAGTAATAGAAAAAAGGTAAAATTTTAGAAGAATGGATTATGTGGATTTACTAGATTGCTTATGTTGGAATTACATTCCCATGGTGTTAGTGAATTTTGGACAAAGGACATGGTGTTGATAATGAGATAGGTTAGAGCATAGAGGTTAATTCTTTAGCTTCCCTACGTTGAAATGTTGAAGTACCAATTTAAAAATTTATGTTATTTTTATGCAATTGCTAAAAGAAAAGAAGAAAAAACTATCCATACATCTAAGGCTAGGAAATTGGTAATTAAGAACACTAGTTTAGCATATAAGTCTTTATATTTTAGCTTATAAGTTTTGGTCAAAGCTTATAAGTTTTCTGTATCTCAAACAAAAGCTTCTCAAAACATGTTAAAGTGACTACTACAGCTATTGAGACAAAGTGACATGTCTAATAGATCATTTCACATCATATACAGCTATGGAACAATGGCAGTTAGGAATGCCACTTTAGCATATAAGTCTTTCAATTTTAGCTTATAAGTTTTGGTGAAAGCTTATAAGTTTTCTACATCATAGCCAAAAGCTGCTCAAAGTATGTGAATGGATAGTAATGTGTAAGCATGTTGAAACATGTCAAAGTGCAAATGATTTCAATTTGTTGGTGATAGATAAAGCAACAATTTGCTGGTTATTTTCTATTCATATTACAAAATATCATAGTCATCTTATAGTTGATTAGATAAATACGACTAGTATTGACATGCAACAAAGTATCCATTTCAAGTTTTGTTGGCTGCAAACAAATTTATAGGCTGTGAGCAAAACTTATGTGCGTAAGTTTAAAGACTTACATGCAAAATAGGAATTATTAACTGCCATTTTAACATAGTCATACAGCATGCGAAATGATATCCCAAGAATTGAAAGAACCACGTCATATATCAGGCTCGACTATATAGAAAGAATGATATTGATTTATGCTGGAGGTGACAAGCAATTAATTTTCTAGAGAACTCAATGTTGTGTTAGCCAATGCAAGCCTTCTACATGTGTCATCAAATATACTAGTAGCTCTTTTCGATGTACTTATAATGCATCTAATATTCAGCAAAGTTTACTTAAGAAATTATATTATTAAATTATTTAGCTTAATTGGGTATTTCTGAATTTGTTAGCAACTCTAACGCATTCACGTAACTCGCAGCATCCAATAGTGGGAATTATACTTGTGTTTTATGATCGGTAGGCCTACAACTTTCAAAATTTGGATTATTTTCTCATAATATTTATGATAATTGGTCTTTTAATATAGATGTCATAAACTTAACTCCAATTGAAGGAGCAAAAACTATCCATACATCATCTAAGACTAGGAAATTGGCAGTTAAGAATGTCAGTTTAGCATATAAGTCTTTCCATTTTAACTTATAAGTTTTGGTCAAAGATTATAAGTTTTCTGCATCTCAACTAAAAGCTTCGCAAAGCATGTTAAAGTGCACTATTGTAGCTATTTAGACAAAGTGACATGTCTAATAGGTAATTTCACACAGTATACAACTATGAAAAAATGGCAGTTAAGAATTCCACTATAGCATATAAGTCTTTCAATTTTAGCTTATAAGTTTTGATGAAAGCATATAAGTTTTATGCATAATAGCCAAAAGTTTCTCAAAGTAAGTGAATGGGCAGTAAATCTACGTGTAAGCATGTTAAAGCATGTCAAAGTGCAGAGTAATCCAATGTGAAAATGTGTTGAAGCATTTAAAAGTGCATTACACTCTTTTATGATCAAATCTATTAGATTTATTTAAAAAGAAAAGAAAAGAAAAATCTATTAGTCATAGAAAATTATTTCAATTTGTTGGTGATAGGTGAGATAATAATTTGTTAGTCATAGAAAGTTTTATCACTCTTATAATGCATTAGGGAACTATTTCTAAGGTATTTGGCAAATTGGAATGACATGTATACAGATATTGCTTTAGCTGTTAAGTAGAGAACTTTTGCTGATAAGTTGTTCATAATATGTTGGTAATTTTAGTATTAGGCAGGTAAGTTGTTCATAACATCATCATGAAGTAAATATAGAAGTATTATACAAAATTAAATATCTCCTGAAAGGGATGTCATCTGTTGTACAATTAGTGTAAATCTCTTGTAACTTATATTTGCAAATCTCTATGCATACAAATGGAGGTCTAATAAAAACTTTTCCAAAATGATAGTCTAACCTATCAAAACATCTAGAATTAGTTTACATAAAATAAATAATATAGAGCCAATTTTTTGAAAGGCCTGTCATCTCATATCCTTCCAAAGCTTTGATTTCAGTAAAAGAAGCTCCTTGTCAACGTAAGCCAATTTGCATAATTATTTATGTTCATCCTGCAACAACTAACAACTGGATTTATAATGTAATCTTAATTTTCTATTAAAAGAAAATGATTAAATATATTATATCATTTTTTATTTATATTACAGAATCTCATAATCAGCTTACACATGCACCATTTCATGATCTTGAACCAATGGAATGAATAAGACCATATGATAGCACAAATACAAATACAAATCGATAACAATAGATCAAACAAATTGATCAAATATTTTAACCCAAAAAAATGATTAAACAAAACTCATAGTTTTGCACCCCCCCCCAACTAAACAAATTTGTAGCTTTACATATCCTGTGCAAGACCTTAAAACATAGCCATCTTGAATCAGAGAAATAAAATAAATAAAATATAATAAAAAATAAACACTCTTCAATCAAACCAAAAAAATAAAAATAAAATTATAGAAATTGTGAGCTAGGTTTCAAGTAGTGCTGAACTTTTTTTTTTAAAAAAAAAATTAACCTTTAGCCAGAATTTATGAGATTCCATAGAGTGCAATATTAAAGTGAAAATGAAAAAAAATCAAAGGAGAACAAAGCTAAAACTACAGGGAGAGAGGATAGTGAGAGAAGCAAACATATCAGGGGGAGAGGACATGTGGAGGAAGGGAGCAAGAGAGCATTTCGAGCGGGAGAAGAAGTAAATCTCAAGCCATAGAAGCTTGGAATTTGAACCTTGGGGTCCATGAGTGCCAAACGATGAAGATTGAAGACAAACAGGAATCAGTAGCAGAAAAGGAACAAGAAATAGGAAAGAGGGTTTTTGGTTGTGAGAGTGAAATAGAAAAGTAGCAAGCACTTTGACTGGAAAAGAGTTGAAGAACCGAACCATGAATGCAAAGCTCCTTCTGTGTGCGAGCGGTTCAAAATCATGGACTGAAGAAGCAGCAAAAACCAGCAGAGGGAAGCAAAGCGAAATGTTGTCAGAGTAATATGCAAACCCATGAATGCGTGAAGGTGATGGCTCATGGTGATGCGATGAGTGAATGAGGGAGGCTCATAGTGATGCAATGAGATGAGTGAGTGGGGGATTTGGGTTTTTGGTTGGGAGGGAAAGTTGAAATTGGAGAATGAAATATGACCGAGGGAGCTGGATTGTGTTTCAATAAAAGAAGTCTCTATCGTGTAATCTATCTTTTGTTTTCCACCAAGCACCCACAAGCTTCTTTTTGTCTTTTAGCTCCACGGTGGCATAGGTGTGCAAAATGGTTGTTCCTCAAACATTTTTCATATTTTATTAGCCAATGGTACCCAATGATCATTTCGTTTGTCAAATCTATCTAACCATCACTGGGTTGTGTTACTGTTAAAGAAAGTGCTTGTGTGGCACTTGACATGTGACCAAGTTAATGAAATCGGTCCAAGTAGCGCCGTTAGAAGAATTAGCTTAGTTAGTAATAAAAAGTATAAATAAAGACCTTAGGTATTATAATTGATAATCAATATGTGAAATGTAAAACGTAATATCCATTCTCTCTCTACTCTCCTCTTCCCGATCTCCAAAATTTCTTATCCATTTATAAAAAAAAATAATTTCTGATCCGTTTCAATCAGTGGCGAAACTTGAAGAAAAATTTTAGGGGGGCCAAAATATTTCACATGTTAATTAAATTGTAAGAAGCAAATCAAATTAAAACTAATTACACATCTATATTTTATAGAAAATAACTAACGTGATAAATACTAATATATATTTGGATTAATTGTGAGATTAAAATTATTTCAATAATTGAATGCATTTATAATTGAATTTTTTTAATTGATTATTTTAAAATTAATTTTCTATTTGGTTGTACTAGCTCAAAAATAATTTTTTAAGTGGTGTTTTTTTCATTTGAATCATCTAGAAATAATAAATTTTACATGATAAATTACTAAAAAATTATCAAATGATTATCTACATTTTATAGTATTTTCAACTTAGGATTATTTTAATAAAAGAAATAAAATGATAAAGTAATTATTTTTGCTTATAATAAAAAAACATAAAAAATCTATTTTCACTTATAAGTGAATTTCAAAATAAAAATTAGTTTATTTTTTATCCAAACATGTAAAGTCATTTCAAATTTAGATTAAAAAAAAAACCTCTTCTTTCTACATTATATTCCCAAACATATAAAACTTTTATAAACATCCTTAACCATCTAAGTAAAGTACAAAGTTAACAAATTTATTGTTTACATTGAATATATTCTTATAATTGCATATTGAATATGTTAAAAAAAATAATACTTAATTATGATATGATCTTTTTCTTTTTAATTAAAAGACAAGTTAATGGATTTTAAGTTGATAAAACTTATTTATATAAAATAACATAATCTATATATTATAACATATCACACTTTTTATTTATTATACATATTTAACTCTCATACTAACTATTTATATATATATATATATAGAAAGATAAAATTATTAAATGATATTATATAAGTTTCTTATATTTTTAGTACATTTAAATTTAAACTTGTTTTCTTTATATATATATATATAAAAGTTGGGGGGCGGGGGCCATGCCCCCATTGCCCCTATGAAGCTCCGCCACTGGTTTCAATGTTGCTTTCGTTCAACCTTAAAAAAAAAAGACGTTCATTGAGAGCTCAACCCCAATCGTGATCCAAACCGAGAACGTGGACAGTTATTTTCGAGAGTTTATGGGTCACTCTCACCGAATTCATGTGTATCATTTTATCAATGGATTGAAAAATAATATTCATAGAGGAGTAATATTCGAGACTCCTCAATCTCCTCCTGTGCATTTTATTGGGCAAAATATTATGAGGAACAAATTGCAATTGCAGATCAACATTATCAACAATCGTAGATCCAGATTGATCAACACACAACAACAGAAATTCAGCAATCCGGAAATCACAAGAAACCAGAAATCCAACTGCAGATCCAGAAATCAGGAACAGTTCAAAAATCAAGCGATCAAGCAATCACAGATCAAGATGATTTAGATTCAACATCAGAAATAACGAATCACGATGAAGATTCAGATTCAGATGCAAAGGAACAATTCTGTAATCAAGAAGAAGCAACATCAGATCTGAACAATGACATCACGAAAGCAACCAAAATCATACAGGATGGAGAAGGAGGAAGCCTCGTTGACTGAGCGGCGACATCTCCGGCGTCAACTAGAGCTTTCTCGGCGGGCCTGAGCAGCAGTGGGACCCTGGTGGAAATTTTAATTTTGTGCAGTAGAATAGGAAAAATGCATTTAGGGTTAATTGTGTTTTTTTTAATTGGAGTTAGGAGGTATTATAATTAGGATTTCAAGCATATTTTATTTTTTCACCAACCTTGGGGGCAACGTTGTCTTTAAGGAGAAGACAATGTAACAAGTATGAAATGGGCTCAAGTAATCCAATGAGGAGAATTAGCTTAGTTAATAATAAAAAGTATAAACAAGGACTTTAGGTGATGTAATTGGTAATCAATAAGTGAAACGTGATTTCCTCACTCTCTCATATTCTCTATTTCTCTCTATTCTCCATTCCCCCATCTCTCTAATTTCTTATTTGTTTCAATTACCCGATGTTGTCTGGTATAAAAAGGCAACCAACTTAAATTATCAATCCTTAAAATATATATTCAGATTAGTAAAATGGTGGCACAAAATTTCACATGAGAATGAATAATTTCAAGTGTGTGACACAAGCTGTTCCTCAACAAATCATCCCTTTTATGTTTGACATATTCAAGAGAGGTTTAATAGATAAGTTTATATAATATATGTTGTTCGCACCAAATAATAAATAAAATTATGAGTTTAATCTTGATGTATCAATATATAGTGTAAAACTCATATATGTCACATTAATAATAATAGTTAAGTCTTATACTAATTACTTGAAAAGTCATGAAAATAAAATGGTTTGATTGGATATTAATATAATTTTTTTTTAATAATATCAGTGTCTAAAAATTAACTCTAAAAGTGTTATGTAATGGCTTAGATAGTATATAGACAAACCCTAAATGTTTTATAAACTTTAGGATAAATTAAGTAATTCCTATCACATTATCTTGTCTAAAAATTATCTGAATCTGACTAAACTTTGTGAAAATTCATTTCAATTTCAGTATTAACGGGTAATACACTGTTGGATTTGGAGAGAAACTCTTCTAGAGGCCAAATTAAAAGTGTTCCACCAAATTATGCTACATGGATGGAGTTCTTGAAGTATGTTTTCGGCATTCGCGGCGGGTAACACCCTGGTCTTATTCTTCAATGTTTTTAACCTAGTAGTAATTTCTATATTATGCTAGCTCTCCAATTTCCTATCCATAGTTATTAGCATATGATTGTTCTTGATGGTCCTTAAATTAGAAAAAGGCTCACTTTTGGCATGCCCTGAATTCTATTATTTGTGTGTCTCTCTTCTGATTTTTCATTTTTCTCTTTTCCTATGTGTATATGCTTATAAGGATATCTTCATCATCACATAAAATTGGAAAAAGAGAAACATGTATGGGCTTCCCAAGTTATGGAAGAGCTTATACGAGAATATTACAAGGCAGTTACCGTCCAGAACGAATTAATGTCGATGTACGATGATATTTCATATTCTACTCATGAGGGAAAAGATCAACACAGCCAACAAGGTAACGTACGATGGATTCAATCCTTAGATAGTGACGCTAAGTCTCTAATAATATGGATAATCTAATAATATGATAAAGTATTTTATAATATGAATTGATTATACATATAAAGAGGAAAAGAGGCTATAGTAGGCATGTTAGAGAAGGGGATAATGGCCCCCGGCCCCACCACCATTCCTATTTTGGTAATAATTTTTTTTTATTCTTTAAAAATTGACCCTTGATAATTTTTTCTTGTTTTATTTGGATAATTTGTATCAACATTTTATTTAACTATATTTTTTAATATATATATATATATATTTAACTATATTTTTTAATATATATATATATATATATATATTAAATTTTGATCATAAAATATTTATTTTTATATGTATAATGATTTTTATTTAAATTTTTAAATAAGAATAAAAATGATAATATATATATATTTTATATATGTAAAATTAATTATTAAGTATTGACCCCTAGCTTTGGCCTGAAGAGGGATGAGACCAATATATTGGACACATTTAATTAAATTTAGAGGTTAACTTCCATGTACTAATTGTGTAAAAAAGTTTTATACCATCATTCAATCAAATTATCCTATTTGTATGACTTTCAAGAGGAGAATGTGAGACCTAATTACTTTTGTTGATATGATAATATATTATTAGACAACTGTATAAAAGGATTTTAAACCATTAGTGAATAATTAAATGAGTCATATATCCACCACTTCATTTCATATATTAAATACGATCGTTTTCTTCTAAAAATTCTTGTAATTTTTTTCAAGTGTAACATTAGCTTTATTTATAAAAATTTAAGAAATATTTATTACACTGATCTTAGTAGATATAAAAAATTTAAGATTATGTAACCATTTTGTATTGATGTAAAAAATTTTACACTGTAACATAAATTTTTATTCCACCAGAGACTTTCATATAAATTTTTTTTTCCAATTTGAAAGTATTCAAATGCGTAAGAATTATAGTTAAGTTACATTACTATAAGTCGATCGCTATATGTTAAATATATATTTTCAATAGTTTAATTTTCATGCAGTGATTGTATAAAAAGGTTTTACACTTATCATCCAATTATATATTATCATGTCAATAAAAGTAATTAAGTCTTACACCTACTATTTAAAAAGTAATGTAGATTAAATGACATAATTTAATTGGCCAGAGTATAAAATATTTGTATATTGTCGGTGTATAAGTTTTTTACAATAATAAAATAAAATAAATATCATATTATAGCAATGTCCTGACTTAGATTCGTTTACTACATGTCCTATTTTGTGTTTAATAGAAGTCAACTTAAGTCGACTTCCACTCATCACAACTAGACAGAAGTCGATTATAACCGACTTTTTCATAGTTGTAGTCTCAAATTCTGTCTCATGAAATAGCACAAAAGTCGATTATACTTGTCTTTATTATAAACCAGAAGTTGACTATAGTAGACTTCAGTTCAATACAGAAGTCAATTACAGTAGATTTCTAAAATCTACTATAATCAACTTCTCTAATAATCCGACATGTTCTAACACGATTAGAAAAGTCGAGTATAATCGACTTCTATAACTGTTTGTAATCAACTTCAGTTTACTCCCCTTTTATAAATAGAGAGCTCCCAGATCTCCATTACCGTGTTAGAAAATATTTACAGATTAAGTGTGATTCATAGTGAAATGGCAGAGAACTATGTTCATGTTCTTATACATTATAATGGTGAAATTGTAAACACAGTTGATGGGGAGATATTTTGTAGTGACAATCAAGTTTGGTTGGTTTTCCGTGCACCAATTAGTTTGCTATAGTTGAAGAGCCAAATATTGGAGGAGTATGAGGGAAACAACATGCAATTTTTAAAAATATTCTACCAGATTCCTGTTGATATAGGGCTAGATAGGATCCGATATAGAAAATGGCGAATTCGGAAAGATGAGCACGTTGATCATATGTTCAGTTATTTAAACTCTTTTGCTTAAACTCACACAATAGAGTTATTTGTCGAACTCCAAGGTGGTCCTTTAGCTCTGGAGGTTTAGCTCTGGATCCATCACTTCCTGCATCTAATGCAGCCCCATCCTTTGAAATGTCCTATCATCACGTGCATAACTCACATGATGAAGTAGCTTCTACAAGCTTTGCACGCTTTGTCAGACAAATTGAAGAGCCATTATGTGGCAACGCTTCAAATGTCTCTATGAACCATTGTAGATTTACGAAGAATCCTTTGATGTCTTTCTCCTTCGAAACCACTTCAAGTAAATCTGTACACAAAGCCCATATATCCGGATCATAAAATTTCTCCCATGCTCCTATGCAACCACTCACAGGAAGCCCATCAACACGCAAACCTAGCTAAAACACAATATCCTCCAAAGTGACCATACATTCTCCATACAGAAAATGGAAAGTGTGTGTCTCTAGCCTCCAATGCTCCATGAGTGTGCTGATAGGTGCCCTATCACAATCAAATACTAGGACCATCTGAGCAACATACCAAAACCCAGCCTACCTAAGAAAAGGTTCCATCCTTGGATTTGGTTCAACCATCATATTATAACGTCTAGCTCTTAAAATCCGAGTATCCTATATCTAAAATATAGATGTATATAAGACATTGTTAAATCCTGCAAGTTGAAAATAAAATAAATATAAATTGCACTAAAATATTACTTAACATTTTCTTGATATTCAAATTTACATTTAAATAAATAAACTACAAAAAACCATACTAATTTAAATGTATAAAAATACCATTCAACCACTTCAAGAATAATGACCATTACTAATAATTCAACTAACTTATCAGTTTTCAATTTAGTTTTAATTTATTATTAATTTCTTAAGTTGTTTACAAAATAAAAAATAAATTTGACTGGCACTACAAATCCTACAAATTATCAAAGCAAACCATACACCAAACATGAACTAAAATAAGATTAAGATAATGTACAAAGATGTATTAGAATAAATAAATCACTACAATATGAAAGTAAATTAAAAATCCCACACAATAAATTCAACACAAACTAAATTTAAACTTATTGAAATTTACCAAGTTAAACAAAATGTTCACTTACCTAAAACTTGAATTATTTATTTATTACAACAAATATTAATATACACAAAAAGCTACTATTTAATATAGCACTAGCAATAAATTTTTTCCTACTTACTACTATTAAACTAAACTTATACATTAAAAATTCCACAAAATAACCATAAAATTAAATAAAATTCACATAAATTAAAAAAACTCTAGCATACTCATTACTTTTTACAAATCAACTAACATAGTGTTATACTACATATTTCCAAAACTACAATAAAACTAAATATACATATACATTACAAAAAAATAAATAAATATGTAAATGAGAATGAAATTAACGTCTACAAATCTTTCTAAATAGACAAATTAAAAATTTAATAACATATCAAATTAATTAATAAAATATAATATAATAAAAAAATTATAAACTAAATAATAGTACATGTACTGCCAGTTTGCCGACAATATGATCCACAAAACTAAGACAATGAAGATCTATAGCAATCACTCATCTTTAGCTCTAAATATCGTTAAGCTCCTCCCTTTTCTACTCTCTATGTGAGCTCGCTACCACCCTTGTGAAGTCGGCCAAACCCGTCTTCTTTTATAGGAAAGTGCAAAAGGGGAGTCAACTACAATAGACTTGAGAAGTCGATTATAATTGACTATTGACTCACACTGACATCTTTGAAAAATCGTCTATAGTTGACTTCAATGCACGAAGAAAGTCGATTATGATTGACTTCGAAACACCATGAAACTCGTGTATAATCGAATTCTCTCACGGACCTGCGCTTGTAGAGTTGCAGCAGAGAGGTGCAGCGTTGACCAGCGTTGGGAACAATGAAATCTTGTATAGTCGACTTTTACTTTATGTAAGATTTGTTTATAATCGACTTTCTTATTGTACAAATTAAGACATATATGTAAACAAATCTCACTTGGGTGGCTCATATAATACACTATTTATTTTATTTTATTTATTTAAAAAACCCTCAATGTATAGAAATTAAATTCTGTTTTTAATTATATTTATTAGAAGAATTAAATATTTTAATAACATAAAAATAAGAAAATATATAATTAAATAATAATGTAATTTTTGAAAACTGATAATTTACAAAATTATTTTTTATTTATTCTTTACTGTTTTTAAAAAAATTGAAACTTTGAATTGGAAACACATTAATACACGAGAATATGTCTTGAGAAATATTATATACATATTGGCACTTGGCAGGTGTGGAGAAAATGACGCCATTGTTAAATGGTGTGATAGAAATGGTGAAAAAAAAATTGAAAGATGTTCCAATGGCCATCCAGGAGACCACCGCAGACATGAAGAATATATTGCTAGTGGCGGCGGAGAGCAGACAACCCCACATATTTCAGGAACTGAAGAATCACCATGCACGGGACAACCTGATACAAGCTGTGGACGATAAAGGTGACAATGTATTGCATTTGGCAGCCAAGTCGTCAGCACAAAGTTCTTGGGGAATTCCTGGCTCTGCCATGCAAATGCAATGGGAGATTAAGTGGTACCAGGTATAATTTTAATTAGCTTGCACTTGCATTAAAAAGATTAAATTTAGAAGAAATTAAAATTAAGATTTGATTTTGATGGACTGACCATAATTCAATTATGCATTATCATATTTAATTTGCAATTATGATTAATTATCATACTCATTACTTGAAAAAAGATGCATATGAAAAAAATTAATTAGATGACATTATAAAATTATTTTATATACAAATGTATTAAAATTAAACTCTTAAAATTTAACACCTTTTTCATGACACTACTCATATTATTTTCTTTTTAAATGATATAACTAGAAAAACACACACTATGCTTTACATCTTTATATTCTCAATAACGCAAGACGCAAAGATTACATATAAATGTTAATACTTGACATACAACTAACAAAGTTCATTAATAATTAGCATCCTTCAAACTTTATCCGATTTCTTTTTCTTTTTTTTTTTCGGTACATAAACTTGACCTAATTGTTAACCAAGGTTTGTTCCCACTTTCTATATGACATTCCTTTAAAATATTTTTAAGCTAAAATTCACAAACATAAGTTTATTCTTAAATAAGTTATTACATAAAAAATAATTATATAAATAAATGATTATTGAAATAAGCATATCTTGTAGCTTTTCCAGATATGCTAAATTAAGAGGTGCATACTCAGGTGGAGACGAAAAAAAGATCTTCACATAAAGATATGAGGTGTCTTAAACCAACAAATGACATTTGGAATGGCATACTATACACTTGATTACATATGGTATATCACAGACACCTTTATTTTCCTTCCTTCTTCTCCACTGACCAATCTATGTCTTCAACAGTAACTTCTTCGCATCCTTACCCCTCAGCCACCACCAACTCCATTACACCTTCCCCCCACCACTATCACCACCACCACCACCTTGCTTCACTCCCATCCATTGGAGAGCTAAACAATAGTGCAATGTAATTTTAAGCATTTTCATTAAAATTACAGACCAAGGTTCTCTTATAAATTGAAAAACAAAAAAATAAAGACAACCCCATATGAGAAATTGAGAAAGCACATGTTTGTAGTATCTGGGTATGGGAAAAAAATCCTGTCTTGACATCACTGCATAACCCAAAACCTCTTCTTTTATTTTTTCTGAGCGGTTAAATAGGTCAATGAAAGGGGAAAGGGGAAATTTTCTTTCTCCACGGTGCTTTTGTTCGTTTGAGAGTCTTTCCGAAAAATAAAATAGAAACATCATTATTACTTTAAATCAACCAAAATCCCCGTCTTAGAAACTGAATAGAGGGAGGGAATGGAAAAGGGAAAGTTTCCTTTTCCTTGCCTCTAAGAAACTTTCTCAATAACATCATTACATTATCATATCAGAAACCCCAGATTTTCAAGGAAACCAAAAATGAAAAGAATTACTTTGTCTCTTCGCTACTTGTCTTTCCCAGCATTCGAAATAGAGGTAAGCAGTGTCATTCTCATTACACCAACCAAAAATCCCAGTCTTAGAAATGCCTCGGGAAATTTGGGGATTTAGCATATGAAGTCACGAAAGTTGTAAAAATGAGAGGAGATTATGGTGCCAATGAAACGCCTCGGATCAAGGATGCTGCAATGGTTTTGAGGTTGGTGTCAGATTTCACGGTGAGGGACTTGATCTCAGCGATGGAGGGGAGAGTGAGGAATGAGAGGAGAAAGGAAATGTTAACGATGAGTATAGGTTAGGAAAGAGATTATCTTTTTCCTATAAATATCTATGCTACACCATATGTGATGAAAGCCATGATAGAGTGCACCACATGTCAATTTCTTATCTAAGACAGCTCATATCATCATGTGAAGATTTTTTTTTTTTCATCTTCATCTGAGAATCCCCCATTAGGCAATGGTATCTAAAGATCATTTCGTTTGTCAAATCCATCTGACCATCACTGGGCTATATTACTGTTAAAAAAAGTGCTTATGTGGCACTTGAGATGTGACCAAGTTAATGAAATGGGTCAAGTAGCCCAATTATAAGAATTGACTTAGTTAATATTGAAAAATATAAATAAAGACTTTAGGTAATTTAATTGATAACCAATATGTGAAATGTTAAATGTGATATCCTCCCTCTATGATATTGCTCTCTACTCTCCTATGCCCTATCTCCATAATTTCTTATCCGTTTCGATGATGCTTTCGTTCAATCAAAAACAAAATGTGCTTTCATTGGGAGCTCAATCTCAATCGTGATCCAAACCGAGAAGGTGGACAATTATTTTCGAGAGTTTATGGCTCACTCTCGCGGAATTCATGCAAGTCATCCTGCTACATCGGTGTATCATTTTATCGATGGATTAAAAATAATATTCATAGAGGAGTAATATTCGAGACTCCTCCTCAATCTCCTCCCTGTGCATTTTACTGGGCAAAATATTATGAGGAAAGAATTGCAATTCCAGATCAACATCATCAACAATCATAGATCCAGATTGATCCTTTTTCGGACACTAAGTGCACTGGTTAGAAAAATCCATGTTGCCAATTAGCTATGCCGCATTACGTTCAACATTCCACGTTAACAAATCCATCAAGATGACTGACAGATTGGTGGAGGAATGAACATGAAGCAATGTGTGTGTGTGTTTAACTTTCAGAGGCGAGAGTGATAAATTTGACTGCCACAGGCAAATGAAAAATTCTTTAATAGTGACACCAAATTATGGTTTTGTCAGTCTTTATATAATGACAACTATTGTAAATGAACAGCCTCCCTAGCGAGCTCAACTTTTGCTCCTATTACAGAGATATCAAAATATAAGAGCTTAGTACCACTCCACATAGGGCGACTGAACTTAAATGCTAAAACCAAAGATGGAAAACAATTTACACACTGGCTTGAAAGTAATTAAAAATATCACAAAACACAAAAGAAACAGTTCTAATCAGGAAACTCACTGGGTCCCACATTAACAGATCGCGCACTGGCCGCAAAGCCCAGATATTTGAAAAACTGCAGGGATAAGAAAATATTATGACAAGAAAACAACTGTACCATGGGAGAAGACTGGATACCATTGCAGGATAAAAATGTAAGCATCGGAAGTAAACGGGCTGACCCTTTCTTAAGACGACCTCGACTCTTAATTTGATGAGAAAAGAATTCTTCAGAGCATTTCCAGGATGTAGGTGAAACTATGGCCTATATTGACAAGTGAAAAACTTCATAAGTCAATATATATTCATATTAAGCAAGTTGGAAGATAGCATCTTTCCAACAACATTATAATGGACCAAGAATTTCCTATGTAGCAAGAAGAATGACACGAGCATTTGATGTTTTGGAAAGGTTTTGAGTTCTTAAGGTCATTTGGGCATTGAGACTGCGCAGGGCATGGTAGTGTGTTAATTACATTAAATAATCCCAGGGGTTTGTGTTCAGCCATCTTTAGCCGTATTATAAAAAATCCCAGGGATTAAGATACACAGCTCCATGAATGATTTGAGTTTGTCAACAAATTTATAAAGAAAATAGTTGCGGTTGCAGAGTCCAGGGGTTCAAACAGAATTCATGAAAATTTAACTCCCTAATAGATATAATCTATTGTGTAAATCATCAGGACAAATACAAAAGTCCTAGCTTTAAGCCATTAATTATATTTTGGAACGCCAGATGCATGAGCAAGCTTAAAACATGTAGGTGCCTGCACATTCCACTCAAAGAAACTGTAAAAACTTTTGAGTTGTCAGACAAAACAAATAAAACCTATGACATCTTGTTGGAGGAAATGCCTCAGGTTTTAACCATAAATACCTAAAAAGGATGAACTAACGAAATTCAATGTTACGGGTGAGAACGATAAGCATCTTTTCTCCCATTCTTTCTTGCTATTTCATAAACGCAAGTAAAATAGGAAAAGTGGCCCAAATGGTTAAAAGAATTACAAAGAGAATAAAAATTTGTTAAGAGTTACAAACCAAAGCAGAAAATAGAATCCTCATATTTCATTTCTCAAGAAAATTCATAACATCTTTATGTAATAGCTGTGGGTCCAGCTATGTGAAGGAAACGAAAGAAATTTTCAATGCATGAACAGTAAAATACTGTTCACGTGTTAAGAATTCAATGTTGATAAGAGAAATTTCAACAAGTGAACATTAAAAATTACTGTGCACGATAGGTGAGTGAAGAAAATCAATACACGTGTGAAGAAATCTCTTCTATGGCTGTGCCTAATTTTGCAGTGTTCACACTGCGTATACTGCTATAAATAGGAGTGAAGGAGTCAGCTGAAAACAACAACGAGCAGCAAAAATAAAGAGCTGCGAGTGAGAGAGAGAGAGTTATTCTCTGATAGTGAGAGAGAAAAAAAGAGAGTGTGAGTAAATCCCTTAGAGTGTAGGGTGTGGGTATATACACCGGGAATATTTTTTGGGTATCATCTCTATTGCTCCTTGATACTGCAAAGTTGTAGTGTTTGAATAGGAGGGTTCTCACTGTGATACACTATATTTACCTCTTGGGTTGGAGAGTGTGGAAAGGATATTTTGTAATTATCCTGAATATAGTGGAATATTTTCGGAGTTTGTCCCGTGGTTTTTTCCTCCGGTATTTGGAGGTTTCCACGTTAAAAATTCGGTGTGCAAATTTCTTGATACTGGTGTGAATAGTGACTAGTGGGCCCACTGTAGGAAATTTACTATTCATCCTGATTCATATTTTCGCTGCGCTCCATCGATTGGTAGATCTAATTCTATCAGATTTAGTTTTGGTACTCATTGCCACACATTGACAACATTTAATTACACTGTGAATCAGTCTCTCAGCCCAACAATAGCAAGATAGTTGTTAGAAATAAAGTACATAATAATATCTCTATTAAATATTAAAGTATAATATAATATTTCACATCATATATAGAATATTAAAGAGTATCTTAGATGATCTCTAAGGATTGATTTCAACATTTACTTATATTTCATGATTTGTTTCTTTATGGATTAGTGCTACGTTACATCATATCACTACATATTGATATACTATCTTGTTAGTCAGAGTCTTTATCCTCTCTTTTCCTGCTTCCTTTTCTAAAACCCACGGTCTCGACAACTATCACCTGTTATAACAAATCATGAGCCAATTCCCACTCATTAAACAACTTATACTTTCAAACGACTTGAACCTACTGTTAGAAACAATTGAGAAACAAAGAAAGACGGGAGAGAGACATGGCAATCCGTGTATCAAAACTACACAAAGGAGAAGAAATAGATAGACACTATAATAAACACAGGATATTTACAAATATATGGTTTTCCCAATTACAGATTCTAACAAAAACCAATACAGCAGAACACTCTGGCATCAAATTAGAGATTCACAGTTTTGAGTTTACAACCTAAAACTACCAGCAAACAACCCAGTGAAGATGGAATCTTTACAAACTCAGAAGCACCTAAGGAGTGCAGTCATTTTGAAGTCGCTACATCCCAAAAATATACTTTTGTAATCACTCGACCGAAAAAGGATAAAAGAAAAAGAAGAGCAGCAAAGAGGGAAACCTTTCATGATCTGTCCTGGAAGAGGTGCTGGGTGGGCAATCTGGGTTGATTGGGTCACAGTTTTGCAGTAGATTCAGGATTCTGTGAGAGTGAAGAGACACAAACGTTATTTATTTATGTAGGTGTAACAATATAGTTTTCTTTTTTGGGTCAAAAAGTTTTTTCTTCATAAAATAGTTTTTTGTCTTAGTTGAAAAGGGCTTTGAAAAAAAAATTGGATTTACCTTATCTACTGACCAGGTTACGTCCAAGTCTTTTTTTTTTTTTTTCAGTTCAAGGCTAGATACAATCTCTGACCTGAAATACAGGTGGGTCCAAAACTTTGACAATCAACCCAAAAAAAAAAAGCGACAAGCTCTCTAGCCTATTCTTACCTTTGTTAATTTTTTGACCAAGTAGCTTTTTCATGTTTTTATTTCAACAAAAAAGATACGAGTAGTTTTTTTTCTTTTGAACGTATATCAAGTAAGTTGAAGCCTAATTGTTAAAATATTTTAAAAATAAAATTAACGTATTTATTATCGTTTGTTTTGTTTAATTAAAGCTTTAAAATATCTAGAGTAATAAATTATGCAATTTAATACCATATTTTTATTTCGAGTTTAAGTTTGATATATAACAATTTAAAACTCTCAAATCCACTACTTGAAAGATGATATAAATGGAACTATTTAATTGGATAATAATCTAAAAAAAAATTATACTATTAATACACCAAAACTAAACTATTTAATTGTTATATAGTATCATCATTGTGATACCCAAAAAAAAAAAAATAAAAGGAAAAGGAGCATATGTGGACATTTAAGTGGTATGACCACCATATGCTCCTTTATCACTTTTCACTTCTTTTCCTTTCCCCTTCCCTTCCGGGAACATATGCCCCACTTTCTTTCTTTCTTTCCCGCTGTTCTTTTCTTCCTCATGTGACTCTCTCTTTCTGACCTTCCTTCCATTTTTTGTTTTCTTTTCTTCTCACATTCTCCGATCATCACCACCATCTTATAGCGATACTATAAAAAATTAATTAATATTATTTAAATTTTTTAAATGAACAATTAATTCTAGACAATTATTTTTTTAAATGAACAATTATTCAAGGACGGAGAAAAAAACTATCATTCACATTTAATTTATGATGCAAGAATCTGATTGGTTGCACTTGAATTAGTCTATTTTGCATATTGCAAAATGTCGAGCCATCCAACATCACTCTTAGCTCAATCTTAATGACTTTAATCAATACTCCCCCTGTCCATAATATAAGTCATTTAAAGTTATATACAGGAATTAAAGTGATGATTGAATTTCATTGGTCTTTTAAAAGAATAAAAGTAAAAGGTAAAAATATCTTTTATCACTCATCATGAATTTTCTCTTCATTTTAAAATTATACTCACATTCATTCATTCTCACCTATTATAAATATAGAGATAAAATGGACTATAAATAATTAATACTTTCTTAAAAAATAAAAATGACTTATATCTTGATTAGAAAAAAAATCCAAAAACAACTTATATTATGTACTGGATGGAGTACTATCTATAATCTACAATACTAATATTTCATATTCTTATGAGGAAAACTTTTACATCTGTCATTTTTAGAGCAATTTAGGGCCCAAAATTTTTCCAATTACATAAGTCATAATTAATTATTAATTATGAGATACCAATTATAAATCATAATCTCATTCTCACTTCATAAATCAATTTCAAAGCCGATTATCAGATAATACAATATCATTTTGCAAATTTTTTATTCTATATTTTAAATTTATAAAATAGTTTTTTTTGTTCTAATATTTTTTATGATTATACTATTTGGCTTATTTATCAAAAAAAAAAAATTGGCTTAATATAGTTATGGTTTCTTTCAAATGCATATAGTTCTATATGAAACACATGGTTTATATATTATCAATGAGTGCATAATTTGAAATTAATTATTTTCAATCAATATGTAATTATCAATTTGTAATTAATGTAATCTATCACAATAATGTCAATCATATATAATAGTGGATATTTTAAAATTATATGTTTTATTTGAAAAATTCCTATCAAGATAAATAAATTAAAATATTATGAAAATAATTTAATACCAATTTAAATAATTTAGTTTATCTTTTGAAACATATTTTTACTTTTGAAAATATAAAATATTTACTATGATATATTTATTTTGACTTAAATTCATGGAATTTTTTTATTTAATGCTTGAGTACTTTTTATAAACTCACATATACTCTATTGTCATTTAATTTTTATATGAAATTTTCAAGAATAAAAGTTATTCACTTATTTTAAATGGGATTCATGAGGTTTTTAGGGTTTTTAATATAATTTAAATATGATATTCTTTTTATGTTGTTATATTCAAATTACATTTAAATATGGTAATTAACGATTGAATACTTTAATTTTATATAATTAAATACCTATGTAAGATATCTTTTTACACTAGTAATGTATTAAAATTCAATCCTTGGAACTATATATTGAAAAATTTAATGAAATATATATATTTTAATCATAATCTATGTTAACTTTGGAGACGTCTATATGAATTTAGAGAAGACATGTTAAATTGATATTATTGAGTCAACCTTAAATTTGTGCTATCATTGATATAGTGGTTATATTAATTAAAATCACAACAAATATTATCATGGTCAACAAATTATAACTAAAAATTTAGTACCATAAATTAACACATAAATATGGTCAATCTATTACTCTCTAATTAAAATTACTCTCAAATTTAAATTAAAATTTTAAATAATAACATTAATTACATATCATTTTATTTTTGCATGTTAAATTTAATTAGTATAATATATAATTTATTAAAAATTATTATAGTATATAAAATTTGCCACATTATACTGTAATGATATTGATAATAAAAATATAATAATACACTCTATACTATATTAGTTTTGATACTTTTATGAGAAAATGGGTGTAATTGAAATCACATAAATTAAATTATTAATTATTTTTTATTGATTAGAAAATACATTTTTATGTTTTTATAAATAAAATATTTTAACTTATTAAAACGATATAAATGGCTAGCGACGATAAAAAAATTGCTAAAGTGGGTACACGTAGGATGGGATTGTCCACAATAGAGATGGAAATAGAGACAAATTTTTATTTTTATGGGGGTGGAGCCACCTTTTGTTAAACGGGACAAGGACGAGGACATCACATCTTTATTTATTCAAGTATCTGATATTGGATTTGCATTATGTATGCAATTTTTTTTCAATTTCGATTATGTTGCGTTATTAATATTTATTATTATAAATATTTATGTCTCGAATCTCAAAATACTTTTAAGTTTTCTTTTTTGGAATTGTTTTAATAAATCTATAAATATGCACATCGATTCAAATCCTTGTGAGAAATAAGGAATGAGGACATGTGACAGTGATGAGGATGTGGGACGAAAGATAAAATTCTAAATGGGGATGGGGGGTAAAAATCTAAATAGAGAGACAAAATCCTCTTTATCATGGATACCCATTGTCATCCCTATAAACGATCATAATATAATAAAATTATTCACTTATTCTTTTTCATTATTCAATAATTTCAATTTTTGAAATGTGTAAAATTTTCATAAAATAGGCTCTTTATTATTATAGGTTATCTATTGAGAATTTTTTCAATCTTATAAGCATGAAATTTAAAATAAAATATCAAATAGAACGATATATTTATGTTTTGTCAATTTATTTAATTATTTAACCATTAACTTATTTTCAAAATAAATTTACATACTCAATTTTCTATAAGATATATTTAAATAAATTATTTATTTTCGATAATGGTCAACAAAATATTTCTATTATCAACCCGTGCATATTACGGATCAAACGACTAGTTTAAATAATATCAATTTTAATTAAAAAAAATCACTTTTCAATTCAAATTACTTAATATAAAACTTTTTATTTAAAAAATAATTAAGCTAAATTTAATTATAATAAAATAATTTTGTCAAAAGAAGACTTAAATACATTCTCTGCCCCCAATTTTTATTTTTCCTCACTCCAAACATTTATAAAATTATTTGCTTTTAGTTCTTGTCACGTATGATTATGGGCTATCACTGATAATTGAATGACATAACCCTTCATTAGTTGATTCAATCATAGTTTTCAAAACTAGATCGATGATTGACTTGGCCAAGACATTGGGTCACTGGGTCAACCGGCAGGTTATTGGTTGAACCGAATTTAATTAATTTAATATATAAAAATATAATTTAATATAAATAGATATATAATATATATAATTATTATTACAAAATAACACACAATTCAAGTTGGCACAGTAGTAGAGCACTCCCCTTCCATTCCAATGGGTGGGGACTTGATCCTACTAGTTGTAATTTTTGCATTTTTTCCAAAATTTCAAGCGGGTTCATCGGTTTTTGGTCTAAATCAACCAATCTAGTTTAATGATAGACTAAAACCCAAAGCCAAATGAAAAAAAAAAATCAAGAATCAAAACAAAAAATTATTTATTTTAAAATAGAAATCAATTCAATATGGATAGAAGCAAACAAAGTGCAAACAATTTCACTAAACTTTCACCTCAATGACACAATTTAAGGCAAAGTTTTGGCATGTGCTATGGTACACCTCCCCAAGTATGGTGTACCACATAGCACTTCATTTAATGTCCAGGATTTTATGGTCCATCCATATCCCAAACACCCTCAATATATATATATACTAGTAGGATTTATTTTCTCTAAATTGGAAAAATTGATAAAATGCAAAAGTGAGGGGTTAATTATTTTTGGCTCAATAGCTTCAATTGTGAAAACTGAACAATCATTGAAGACGATAGTGGTTCAAAGATTTATATATTGGTTCAACTAGTTTAACCGGAGGTTCAAGAGAAATGTAATAAAATATCTAAATATATATACATATGATGAATTATGTGTTATAAAATAGGTAAACATATTCAAAATATAAATGGAGATTTGATATGCGGAGGACTCAAGTCCCATGTTACTTAGAGTAAGAACTTTATACTCGTAGGATAATTATAAAAGTAATGCTACACATTTAAAAAAATAAAATCTCTAACAAAAATATGGTGATCATTACATAAAATAAAGTGAAATGACCTACTAATTCATCCAAAAACAAATTATTATGGCACATCATTCTGAATACAAAATTTATATTAATCTCTGCTCGTATAACATTATCCTAACTATAAATATTCATGTATTACATTATTGTATACTTATCTTTAGTCTCTTTTTAAGATATTTAATTGTCCTTATTTTGACTAACTAACCAATATGTATTTTTTACTATTTTTCAACATAGAAGGCTCATTGAATTTGAAAAAATTGAAAATTTCATTTTTAAGTAAGTTGGTTAGTCTGCAACCGATTCACACTTTCAGACAATTCATTGATTTTTGACCTGTTTGCATCGATTTATCTTAATGAACTGGCCACAAGACCAGCAACCAATCCAATCAGTCGGAACGTCTAGTGCATCTAACTTGCAAAACATTGGAATATATTGAAACAAGAGCTGTACATGTTAGTGTATAACATGAGAGTGCATATGACTTTGCTCGCATGCTGAGTTGTACAATTATACAATTACCAAAAGTACTCCATACTTGTCGGTCTGGCCTGCAGAACATTGGAATATACCGAAACAAGAGCCTACCTATTAGTGTGTAACACAAGAATGCATATGACTTTGCTGGCATATTGAGTTATACAATTATACGATTATCAAAATCACTCAATATTTGTCAATCCAACTTGTAGAACATTGGAATGTACCGAAACAAGAGCCATACGTGTTGTGTGTAACATGAGAATGCATTTGACATTGCTTGCATGCTAATTAAGTTATACAATTATCAAAAGCACTCAATATTCGATGGTCCAACTTGCAAAACATTGGAATATACTGAAACAAGAGCCTTACATATTAGTGTGTAACATGAGAATGCATATGTACTTTGCTTGCATGCTGAGTTATACAATTATAAAACTATCAAAAGCACTCAATATTCCCAAGTAATAGTGACATAAATACAATTAGGCACATATATAGCCTATGCCTGGTGTTCTTCACTTTGGTCTTTCATAGTTATAGAAAAAAAATGCCGAAACAGATTCCCACATACATTACACTGTTAGAAATCATTGGAGGCACCAACTATTTTGCCTAATAAATCTTAAATTGTGCATTTTGTATCATATTAATGTTATTTTACTCATTTCTGTAAATAATCTTTTTGGGTCATTTTTTTCAATATGGTGGGGGAAGGCAAAATTTGTCATGATATGGGTTAGTTTGGCTAATTACATAGTTATGGTGTATGAAATCTCGCCAATAGTAGGATTTCATGAAATCTCGCCAATGGCAGGATTTCACTAGTAAAATATTATTTTTTAATTCAAAACTTGCCAACGGCAAGATTTGAAAAACGAAAAATATTATTTTTTAAATCAAATCTCACCAATGGCAAGATTTGGAAAACGAAAAATATTATTTTTTAAATCAAATCTCGCCAATGGCAAGATTTGCACACCATATTTATGTAAATTTTTGCACAATATCATACATAAGGAATTATTAAATTGACACACCATATCAAAAATAAAAAACCATTTTTTTTTTGGTTAGGGTGAAAAGTCCTCACATATATTTCACTTTATAAAAATAAAGAATATTTTGGAAATAAAATAAGATGATAAATATAAAATAATAAAAATTGAATGAAAAACATAAAAAGAAATTGAAGTGTTGCGCATTTTCACTTTGTAAGAGAAGAAAGTGTGTATTCTAACACTAAAAGAGATGGTTGCGTGAACACAACATTCAAGATTGAGAAGATCAATTTCCTTTAATAATAAATATATTTTTGACTTAAATATGTATGTTCAGTCACCTATAAATATTAGTTATTTTTGCTTTGATTCTTCTAAACTTTTTGCTTTGATGATTTTAGATAATTTTTTTCCCATTTCTTTCTTTCTAATTCTTCATATATTTCTAAATTTTGGTCTCTATAAGTAAGTTAAAATATCTATTTAATCATTATAAATATTAAAAGTATTATTTTTATTCTTATGAATACTTTAAAATTACTTATTTGATCCGTCTATATATCACTGTTTAACATCAAGAAGTAACATGTATAATGAGACCAAAATAGCCCAATTAGTGGATTTAGACTTAGTTAAAGGAGGAAATTGTATAAATAGGAATATTAGGAATAGTAATATATAATGGACATACGTGTGAATTGTGATTTGAGTTTTCCCTTGAAAGTTTCTCTTCTTTTATGAATATTTCATGTTTTCCCTATCCCTTCTTATTCTTCATTTTTTCTCTAATTCTACAAATCCTATTTCCAACCTCTTTACTGTTACAAGTCTATGCGAAAAGGACCAAAACCATGATAATAGAAAAAAAGAGGGACAAAATTGAAGTAAAAATTGTAGAATGATCAAAATCAAAACAATTAATATTTACCATGATTAAAATGATGTTTAAATCTATACTTTTTTTAAACAATGACTCAATGACATTAAAAAGAGTTAGGCGTGATATATAATATTGGGGATTAAAGGAGCTATATGTCGGCATCCCCTCGAGTAGTCGTATAGATCACAGGACAACCATATCAGCAATCACACTACTTTTGTGATAAACACGGGAATTAAAGATGAATAAAACAATAACTTTAGAGCAAATACTCAAGTAGAATTGCAAACGAAAGGAGAAAAAAAAAAGGGACTATTCTTCAAGAAAACATATCAAACTACTTCCCAATCTGTTTCGAATACGATACTTTAAACTGTCATCACTCAATTCTTTTCCCTCACGCTCAAATAGTTATCACAGACTCACAACACTTCCTATAAAAGGAAAGAGCTAAAGATGAGAGTATATTAAAAGCATTCAAAAGTATATTAATACCATTCAAAAGTTTCTTCAGCCACACCTAACGCTATTCCAGATTAAAAAAAAAAGAAAGTAAGTTAAAACGGATCTGTTAAGAATACACGTTCCTTAGCTAGCCTTGTCCTTCTCGTATACATATTATGATTGATAATTAAGCATATTTGGATGAAACATTCGCAGTTAGATCAAAAGTTATAACTGTTAATAATAGTGTACTTCTATTTTTTTATGGCAACATTGATCAAATAAAGCCAACAATATCCTCCGGTGTTAGCCCAAGGATTCAAATCAATGATCTTGCTTTGATACCACATATTTGGAGCAAGCACTTATTTCTAGATTAGAAGTTATAGCTGTTAATTAGTAAGCAAACAACTTTATTTCTTTAAAAGTTTTTGAAATCTTATCAAATTTAAAGAAAAGAAATATGTTAGGTTTTCTATTTTGATGATGAATATTTAAATGATGAATCATTTAAATTTGCACTTATTTCTATCATATGAATATTTTGGATAGAGCTAATTATGTGAATCATTTACGGTAGCTGATTTATTTAATGTGATTTAAATCTGCATTTCAAATTTAATTTGATTGATATAGATGTAAGTATTTTAAATTTCATGACATGATTATGAGCTCCTTTGGATAAGCTTCTAGGAGGAAAAAGCACTTCTTTTCAATTTTTTTAAAAAGTACTTATAGAATTATTTAGCATGTTTGTTTGTGCTTCTCAAGAGAAGCAGAAGCATAAAATAATAAAAAAAAATTTGCTTTTTTCATAAGTAGGCCCCCTATATATTTATGGTAAAAGCAAAAGCAGCAGAAGAGAGAAAATGTTCTTTGTTGATTTTTGAAATTATTTAGGTTCCAAATTTATTATCACAGAATTTATGAAAAGGCAAAAAAATAACCTTCCACTAAGTCACTTTCATCGCTCACCATATTTTCACTATCACGGTCATAATAATTTAATTGTTCTACGTTAGATTTTATTTTGTGCATATTTTATTTTATAATTCAATAAAAACACAACCTAATAACAATATATATAATTATTTTAATACACATTTCATTTTATTTAAACTTTTTATTAATTATATTTAGTTAAAAATAAAAAACAAATAAAAATTTCTATATTAAAAAAAGTTAATGTGCAAAAAATATTGAAAAGCCCAAACATCTTTCTTAGAAAATAAATTTTCATACTGTTAATTGTAATTTTACTTAAAAATAGTACTTCTATATTTATTTTATCCAAATAATTTAACAATTTCATATTCTAATAAAATGTGCTTCTACAATTACATCTAAATGTATAAGAATTTTTTGCTTCTGCTTATACTTTTGAAGAATCTGAACAAGTACTTTATTCTCCCAAAATTTTAACCAAATGAGCCCTATATTTGTAATCATATTTGATGTGGATATTATTTTTTCCATGAGAAAATATTGATAGATTATTTTTTCTATGTAATTTGTAAATATTTATTTTTGTGATATTAAATTGCATTATATACTTCCTTATATTAGTTGTAGAAATTATCTCATTATTTATTTAATTTAGAAAAACAATTTTTTAAGGAGAAAATCAAGCTACAATGGTCATAAAACTGAAATCTTGATGATTGAGCACATAAGGAAGAAACAACAACTATTTAAACGACTAACATGACAAGAAAAAAACATCAACTAATATCCTGAAAAATTGGAATCATGTGAGCAAATCTTTGGTCTAAAAGAAAGCCATAATATCCTCTAACTAAGGAGTGTAAGCAGATTAGACTAATCCAATGGATCCGATGATGAATTCAAACCAATCTAATTAGATTGGTCTAGTTTGGGTCAGGTCATCGAATCAATCGATTTGGATCCAATTATAAGCAATTATATATTGGTTCGGTCATTAGATTTGCAACTCCTAACCCGAGATGCAATCCAAACTAATCAAAATAATTTCTTTTGTGTTAACTTGTAAGAAGCAAATGAAGTGCTCAAAATTGTGGAATATATTTGGAGATGACAATGACCTGTTTGGTTTGAGTTTTCAGTTTTTAGTTTTTCAGATTTTGTGAATAAAATATTAAAAATTGTGAAAACTACAAATTCAGTTTTCAATTTTCATTTCCAATTTTCAGTATTTTATGAAAAATACAAAAAATTGAAAATTAAATACCGAAACCAAACAGGTCCAAGCTTCTTTTATGTCTCTTCTCTTCTGAATGTCTTGAATTTATAATTTGTGTTTGAGGTTTTATGACATATGATATGAATTGTGTTGTGTAATAGTGTGGAATTATTGTAATATTAGAATTGTGTTGTTTGGATACTATGTTGTGATGTTTTACAACTTTACTTATATACAATTTTGATATTTTACATATTATATTATTTTTTGGAAAAAATTGAAAAAAAAATAAACAAATAAATCTAAGAACCCGATTCCAACCAATCCGAACTCGATCGAATTAGTTGTGGTTTGGATTTAAAAAAAAAAAGGAATTCGAACTAATTCGAATCAATTAAAAAAGTAACTGGTTTGCATTTGTTTTTCAGCCAAATTCAATCCGTATCGACTTTTTTACACCCCTATATCTAACAGCTAGTAAGCATCAATGGCTCATCATAAAGGTACATGAAGAATAGAGAAAAAGATATCGTCTCCTATTAAAAAGAATTGAGAATGTCTTGTTCATCAACCTGTTAGCTTCACTTGCTTATCTACTAGGGTCTAGAGAGAAACTATTGTTATAAATAATTAAATATTGTACTTCATTCAAAAGATTATCTTTTCCTTGAGACATATTTTACTCTATTTCGCTTAATATAGGGAGAGATTTTATGGTGTCCTTATGAGAAAGAAACTACAGACATACTTTATAGCAAAGAGAGGTTTTGTGGGAGAGAAAGCAACCATGGGCATGTATACTCCACTTGGTGAAATGCACTCCAATCAGCCTCTATTTGTCCCGGCCAGTAACGCTAACTCCTTTTGAACGCACTATATAACGTGCAAGAGATGACAATATAATAATTTTGGAAGTAAGAAACTTTTAAGTAGATTTTACAAATAAAAATAGTTAAATAAATTTCATCAAATCTCAAAAAAGATAAATGAGTGAAATTTATCCAAATAAAAAAAATGACTCACAGACTCAGTTATTTATTTAATAGTTGATATATTACATCATTGTCAAAATTTAATTTCAGTAAAATTATTTACATATAACATTATAAATTGACTTTATTTAAATTAAATTAGTTAGATTTAATGAATTTTAGAACTTATTAATTTAAAATAAAAATAAGAAAAAATAACACTCATTCTAAATTCGTTTTCCTTTATTTTTTTTTTTTTTGGGTACACTCATTTTACATTCGTTTTCCTAAACAAACAAAACATAAATATGGTATAAGTTATTTTTGGTGTGCAGATAGATCATTTTTTTCAATCAACGAAAATTTTGGTCTCAATTAATGTCGTTGGCGTGTGTCACGTTATTGCGTCATGGTGAAAGTGAAAGTGGGAGAGTAACAGAAAAAGAGGGTGAAAATGACGCGCGGTGGAGAAAAGGAATAAAAAGAAGGAGAAATTAGAAAAGGTAGAAATCATTCGAACATTGAAAAAAAAAAAAAAAAGAAGCAAAAAAAAAAGGAAAAGTTGTGGAATAAGAGCGTGTACGATGGGAACTAAGGCAGTCTCAATTTTTAGTCGGCTTTACTAAACGAGTATGGAATTAAGATTTTTGTGTTGAGTTGAAACCAACATTATTTTCTTTTGTGCTATTATTACGTGACATCGTCTATGCATTGATAATGCAAGCATAAAGATATAGGATTTCAGATAAGATTAAAGTTGGTTCATTTCATTAGGAGGAGAGGAATTTTGAAAATGTTAATTAATTTATAGGTGGTTAATCTTTTTGAAGAATCCAATAAATTTCTACACTTTAAAAGTTCATAATTAAGTCCTAAACTTTTGAAAGGTTTGTTATTAGGTCCATTGACAAGATGAAATGCATTATTCTAAGCTGATATTTTAAATATTCTATAATAATTAAGTTGAAGGTCATGATATGCTAGTGAAAACATGAAGAAACACAAATAGAAATAAAATAGAAAATAACCTGAATCACGTTTTATCCTTTTCAAGAACTAAAATATTTATTTCTAAATTTCAGGGATAAAAGTGATTCATGTCTATAATTCTAGGAATAAAAGTAACAATTACTCACAAAAATAAGAACCACCATACAAAGGCAAATAACAAATAGCCTATCACCAATTAAATACAAAACATTAACTATTTGAAATTAGAAACTCATACTTCTTACTGCTGCATTTGAATGTTAAAACCCTTAATTTGCAGTCAACTAATCTTAAGGCTGCATTTAGTACTTGTACCAGGAGAAAAGTGACAAAAATAGTGAGATAATAAAGATGGAAACGATATAGTAAACAGAGGCTGGACTATGTTTAGTAATGGTATATATGATATAGTGATTGATAAAAAGTTGACAAAAAAATTTAGTTATAATTTGATGAAAAATCGAAAAATGAATCGGGTAAAAATGAGAAATTAAAATGTTGAAATGGATATTCATGGCAAAAAAATATTTTAAACCTTTGCCCTAAAGACTTGTATTTAGCTTCATCCCTCCTCTTTCGAAGGACATAAATTAGCACAACAATTATCTTGAAATAGAGACAATTCGTAGATTTTTATTTTTATCCCCTTCTCCAAATTTATTTCTGTTCTCAATATCCATATATTTTTTGTCCAAGTCATATACCAAATACTACCTAAATTATGATACAGATTGAGAATCAACTCATCTTACCTCATGCTGCATACCCTTCAGTGGGGCGAGGCAGATTGGTGTGTTTATCACGTCTAATATTAATTACATAAAATGTCAATTTATTTTCACTATGTTTTCTGATTTTCAAGATTTATTTCGCAAAATTTTTAAAATAAGAAACATCATGAAAACAAATGATTTAATGTAAAACATAAAAATTAGTATTAAAATCTTGAAATAAAAATGAAAAATATTTTCTTAAGCTAAATATACCCTTCGAATCTGTTAGATTTAAGTGTCATGCTTTGTTTAGCTGCAATCCTTAGACTCAGTCAGTGTTTGAAAAAACTGTGGCATTGGATTAATTATTTCTCAATACCTCTCTCAGCACTAGTAATTTTATAGCCAAGCTCAAAGTCAAGACCTCTAGTATTAAGGGGAATGAGTAAAATCAATTGTTTAAGTAAAATCCAATATTTTTTTGGATGTATTAGTTAAAAGTAATTGTAAAGTAGTATATGTTTTGTTTGGATGATATGAAAAATCGCTAAAATGAGTATAAAATAATTTATTTATAATATAATATTTAATACTTTGAGTTAAGGACTAGAATCAAAATATGCCCTAATTTTTTTCTCTTAAAGCTAGATAGGCTGTGCCCTCGCCGGAGTATAAAGATAAGTAATAATGATAAAAATATGGAGGGTTCTAACATGGGAGGGTAGACTTGTGGAGCATGATGGGGAAGGCAGGTTATGCAATTTTACAAGACTAAGAGACATTTGTAAATTTGGAAAAGAGATGTAACCAATTTTATAATTAGATTAACATATTAAATTTAAAACTTGATTAATCTGGAATTAAAATATTACATCGTAATTCAAATTTCAAAATTAAAAAGAAGCCGCATCTTTTTAATAACATTCGGTAGAGCTCACCGATATTCATGTTTTATAATAAATTATTTTTTATTTATACATTATTAAAATATACTATTTATACAGTATTTGTTTTTATACATTTTACATACTACTATTATTGTTTGAGTTTAATTTATATATAGTGATAATGTAAAAATTTTTTGTATTGTTATCCAATCAAATAATATTATTTACATGACTTTTTAAATAGTAAATGTGGGACTTAACTACTTCTAGTAATGTGATAATAAATTATTGGATAATAATATAAATTTTTTTTATATTGTTAGTACATATAAATTGAATTCTTTTTATTATCTTAATGAATAGTAAAAGAAAATGAGATGGTAATCAACACATAGCACACTATAGGTCCCATCTGCTTCTCTTTTGTTTGCTTAAATCTTAGACCAAAAACTAAAATGTAAAAACTAAATACTTAGACTTCCAAAATAATAATAATAATCACAAAAGAAAGGAACTAAATCTAAATACTCATAGCTGATCAGCAACCCTTTTTTCGCAGAGAAAAACAAATAAGGACAACAACTAATACAGATCTTAATTAACCAAACACAAAGCAAATTTCAGACCAACGAAAAATTACTAAAATATTTCATTACATATAAAAAAACAAAATATCTTACGTATAGATCTGTTTGATGTAATAAAAACTATAACATTTCAAATAAAAATAATATCCTATATTGAAAGAGAAATATAAGGATCCGTTTGAAAGCTGGAATTGGAATTGTAATGTATAATTCCAATTTCAATTCTAGTTTTTTTTTTAAAATCGTAATTGACTTATGATCTAAAATTTTGTGTTTGAGTTTACTATAAAATTATAACTTGATTATTACGAAATAAATAAACAAGATAAATAACTATATAAACTTCAATACGAAGAGAGATATTCACTTACTTTTGGAATTGATCATTTCTAAGTTATAAGTTAGGAATTACAAAAAATTCATTTTAGTTTTTTTTTAAATTCCATAAAATTGGATACAGAAATTGAGATTCTAATTCTATATGTTACTCTAAATATAAAAATTAAAATTGGGTAATCTAATTCCAATTCTATACATCTATCAAGACCTAAAGGTCCCTAGGAAATCATTGTTCCCATATCCACTAACAGCAATCAGCACTTCATTTCATGTAATTTTCTACGGGTTGCGTTCCTTAATATTATTAATCTAATTTATTTTCTAATTTTGTTCTTAGAGTCCAATTTCTCAAAACATTCTCTCAATTAATATGGATAGCTTTGTATGTCCAATTGCTCAATGCTAGATGCTGCAATCCCATTAACTTAAAATGTTAATGTAAACTTCCCATGAAGGAAGACCACGAATTCATACAACTATACAAAATGACTACTATTTCTACCTACACTTTATATGTGCTTTTTGGTTTTTGGACAAATTGATTAAAAGGGATGAAGCGTATGAATAATAAAATGATTGTGAAAGAATTAATCAAAACGATCTTTCCATTTTAAAATAATAGTTTTTCTAACCATTGTGCACTGATTAATTACGTGTTCAAAAAAGATAATTTTTACATTTATAATTTTTTTTTTATATTTTCAAAATGTAAGATCCTGTCAGAATTTTCAAATTTACCTTTTTCTTGAAATCTATAATTAGTGTTCAAATGTTGTTATTGCTTCCCATCTCATGTCTTCAAAATAATTAAAGAGGGGTAAAATTAAAGCTAGAGTAGAGAAGATACAATCTCTTACAACTAGGATATATTTGAATAATACATATTTTAATATTAATATATGTTTTAAAAGTAAGTTTTTAAGCTGTATAATTTTTTTATCATATTATTATTTTATTTTATTATTTACTTTTACTTAGAATTATTTGTAAAGAAAGGATAATATTTCATACAATATCATATCAAACACTATAAAACTTCAAATTTATCATACCATATATCATATGGCCTTATCATATCAGTCGTGTCAAATGGACTTTAATAGTATTAAGGTTTATCAACATTTTAATACTATAAAGAGTGTTTTACATACCAATGCATAAAGTATTTCTATTTTCTTTTTGGTTTGCGAGGGTATTCACCTTCGGCAATTGTGCCCAAAGTACAATATGTTAAGTTATATAACATATACTAACATGATTTCACTATTGCTAATAGTTCTAATCTTAAATTACCAAAAATAAAATCATCATTGTTTTACTTATTTACAAATTAGAATTAAATTTTTTTATCTGAACATTTTCTACTTGTAGTTAACTATATCTATATTATATACCAATTATAACTACAGCCAAATACCAAAATGACAGCTTTGAAATTAGAGTACAATTATTAATATCCGCATTAGCATTTTATTAAAACCAGTAATGCTAATTGCAACAGCCAAACCTGGGTTGGCATTGAAATTTCATCATTTTAGTTCTTTTTATGTTGGAAGAAAAGCGCAATTTCAAAAAATTTGTCCATTCGATTAAATATGCAAGATTAAAGGAGGAAGGACCATCAAGGCCCACGACTCATTTAAGAAAGGTCCTAAAAACATATATACTATTATACTATTCTTACCCCTTTCTTATTTAGATGGTAAAATAATAAAAATGTACATAAATGTTTCAAAAATAATATATATATATATATATATATATATATATATATATATATATATAAACAAAAGATGTAAGGAACGTTAGTGCGTAAATAACAAGTTTCCAAAAGGCTAAAAGTGACTACTACAAAATATTCATCGTGTCCAAGAAGTCGTGCACATTGCCTAGTGCTGATCACTCCATCAATCATAATTCCTGTCTTCTCCAGCCTCATCATCGTTATCGATCCCCTTCCACAATCCTAATCCCATTGGTTAGCTATGATGCCAGCAACCAAAACAGATAGTTACAATGCCGCACTTGATTTACAAGCTAGCTTCAAGGCATTTATGGAGAAATTGAAGAAGGCGCATGACCAGTCAGAAAGGCTTCGGGTTGCTAAGTACGTTGTGACAAAGACAGGAGGCAACAATCTACTGCACGTGGCTGCTCTCCATGGAGCTACTGGCATCCTTAAAGAACTGGTTAATACGATTGTGGAGCGGACCGACTTTGAGGGTTGTAGGGAGGTCCTCTCAGCTCAGAATACTGGAGGCTACACCCCTCTTAATTATGCGGCCTCAAGGGGCTCTTTGGATATGTGTAAAGACATCATCGGGAGGGAAAGTGATCATGTTGATTTCTTTTTTCCCTTGGCCAGCATTCGCAACAAACTAGGAGAGACACCACTTTTCTTGGCTGCTCTTCATGGTCACAAACAAACTTTTCTTTTCCTCCATACGGTTTACATGATGTGCCCAACCGAGGGTAAAATTTTCCCATGGATAAGGAACAACGGAGACACAATCCTGCACTGCACCATTTCCAGAGAATACTTTGGTGAGCACTGATTTTAGTTCAATTCAATGAATATTCATCATATACGTGTTTGATTTTGGGAATAGATCATTTTACGTGAAGATTTTACATAACTAGATTATGCTCCGAGATTATTTATTTATTTTTTGATAAAACTCACATTTAAAAAAAATCCTTTTTTTTATATTTGAATAAATTTTTAAAAATAATTAGACTTTACAGAAGTTTGTTTTCAGTGTTTTTTTGTAGGAGCTGAAAATGGTAGCTTTAAAAAAAAATATATGTTTTCAATTTGTTTTAATTTGACAAAAGCTCAATTCACATCCATCATTTTTTAGCGATATTTCGATTTCTTTCATCCTGAAAGTTTTTTCTTGTTTCAATTTCATCATTAACATTTTGATAATGTCTAAATGTTGTCCTATTTGATAATAGCATCAATTTTTTTTAACTAAATTTGGTTATCTAGCTCAAACGTGTTCATTTTTATCTTATATATGTGGATGTTATATTGTATGTGCAAAAACTTTATTTTCATCCTTCATCCTTAAACTTTACTTTTCGTAGTTAACATTTGTCTATAAATAAGATTAAGTATGTTCCAATAAGGAAGATTAGACAAAAATAGATCTTTAACTTATATAATAAGGCATCCACATAATAAGATAATTGAGAATATTTCAAATCCGAATCAACAGTATTTGTTAGTAAAATTACGGTATTCACAAATAAGACAATGTAACATAGAAATATTATCAAAATGTTATGGATGAAATTGAAACAAAAAAGCTTTTGAGACAAAATTGAAATATCACTAAAAGATAAGTGATGGGAATATAGTTTTTATTCCCTTTTTTAGTTATATATAATAATTTTATAATCACTTTTTTTTTTCAAAAAATAAAACAAACGCACCCTATATTAAACTTTTTTTTAATTTAATCAAGGAGGAGAAATCGATTATGGGACCAAAACAGAAATCCCAAGTACCGGTAAAATTTAACCCATGACTTGAATGACCAAGTCATATAAAAAGAGTCATATACAAAGTCCTAAACATCTAAGGACGACAATTGCAATTTACTCTGCGGGTACCCATGCCTACCCAACCTAGTCTGGGCAGTTCAAAACCCACCTAGCACTGGGTATATATATTACTTATGTATTTATCACTATATTTGTTTATATATATCTTATAATTTATATTTAAAGGAAAAGTCTAACTCGTAACCCACTAACCTAACAACTTTCAGATGATCGTGTTTGGTTTATTTATTCGCTGTTGTCAAGATATTCCTTTTTTATATTTATTAGATTTTACAATAAATTTATAGTCTTTTTTGAGAAAAGTAGCTAGGGGCAGGTTTAGTAATAAGGTGTAGGGTGGGGTCGAATTCAAGTAAAACCCACCCCAATCATGAATATCACATAAATTTTGATAGATCTTATTATATGTTTGTAGCCTTTTTCTATGGTGCGTCAAGTAAAATATGGTATATCACACACCAGGCATAATATATTTAAAAGTGTGATGTTTGAATTTAACCACACTATTAAATATTTGTCCACACTCAGAAAATGTTGCTAAATGCTTCTTACTGCATTATATCATAATTAAATATTATTTTACGCTTGTTGCTAAAGGAAAACAATATATATTATTATCTAATAGAGCCCATAACAACCGCCCAATAGAATAACCGATGTGAAAGATCAATTTGAAGAGTCTGGAATAGTCTAATAGTTGATTCAATATTTATTTTTCTTAAATAAAATTTTAAAGTTTAATATTATAAAGGAAAATATTAACAACGGTAAAAGAACTTTACTTTTATAAGAAGTTAATCTAACTCAAATTAATTAAATTAGTCGAATTATGAATAAGTTCTAAGTATTGGTAGTTTGAAAAAATAGACATTTATCGTGAGTTATTAATTTTTTTATACATCATAAATTTGAAGGTAATAAATTATTAATTTATATATATTTATTTGTGTATACGATACAGATTTATCATTTCAGATAATGCATCTGTACAAAGAGCAAGATATAGCCAATGGCGCCAATGCAAGAGGAATGACACCTCTTCATGTACTCGCCAATAAGCCTTCTGCCTTCAGAAGCGGCAGCCACTTGCCTGGGTTTTCTAAAGTCCTATACAGCTGTACGTTGATACTTATGAAAAACAATTGCATGTTCTTAGAGTATCGTTGAATGAATTTTATATCTAATAATAAAGTGGTATTTCACTCACGTATCGCGTCTTCAATTATTACGCACTCACGTACTCTGTGTGTATAAACAATAATTTTCCATTGTTTACAATCACAAACCTTTCCTATTGTTGTACAGTCACAACTGTGAAGCGGCTCCAACTCCAAGTCGTGTACCACTTTGCGGACGATACGAAAACGCAGGATAAGAATCCTGTTCTCCCGAAGAATTACGACACATGCCACACTATATATGGCTATTTACGTCATGGGGTTCAAAGATGTAAGAATCTATCCTATATCAATTTTATTTTTAATATTTACGTTGCAACTTTTGCTCGTCCTTCAAAAGTACTCCAATTATACCCCCAAAAAAGAAAAAAAATCTAGCTCAACCAAAATTTATATTATAAAATAGCTCTTGCTTTTAATCAACTCGGTTAGGGTTCACTTTTAATACAAAATAAAAAGTTTTAAGTTTCTAGAATGAAAATTATAATAATTCAAAGGGTTGTTTAGCATGTTTTATATGATAAGACTTAATAATATAAAATTTTATAGAATAAAGTCCGATAATATAAAGACTTGATGATATAAACTTTTAATATTATGTAATGTTTGATATGATTTTCTTATAAATAAATATTTAATAAAAATAAAAAATAAATTGTATTAATTATTTGAATATAAATTCATAAACATATTGCCATTTGAATATTTATTAATTTAAATTATATTTAGAGTTTAATTTTTATGTATGAAAAGAATAAATTAAGTTTACACTAGAAAATGATATTAAGATTTGGAACATCACTGAGAAGAAATGAATGAAATTCAACAAAACCACTAGTTGCTGAACTTGAGAAGTTGTCAATTGCAAGGAAAGGGTCTCAGTAGATGAGGAGCAATCTGAAGACACAGTATGATCAAATAAATTCCTTTTGTCACAAAAATAGCCCGATAGAAAACCATTTTTTTAAACGTTTGTCTATGGTATGGCCCAGCACACCACATTCGAAGCAAAGAGGACGATTTTTCTTGCCTAGTTTTTGTTTGCGATCAGAATTAGGTTTTGCAGCATTTCTCTGAACATGAAAGGCAGCTTGGGCTTGAGATGAAATTGAGGAGGACGAAATGACAATGCGTTGCTTCTCCTCCTGAGTAATATACTAAGACCTTTGTGACCAAACAGAAAGGCTTCATGAGGAGAAGTTGATCACGAATATGAGAATACGAATTATCCAAACCCATCAAGAAACAATGAACATACTCACCTTGAAGAAAATCTTGAAGTGAATAAGTTCCAGCACAATTACAACTCAAATTCGAATGAAAGGAACTAAGTTCTTCCCAAAAAATCTTGACTTCGGTGAAACATTGAGACAGTCATCAAACCTTGAAGAAGGGGTCAAGGCTTGGCTCACTACTTGAAATCGATTCCCTCTCAAAGGGGTCACTCTTTTTCTCTCACTGACAAGGTGTCTTTACCTCTGGAAAAGTATAAGTTTCTCCACCATCTCTTGGGCTGCCCTATTGGGCTATACGCCTCTTGCTAGGAATTGCAAGGCCCAAAAGCTTACCAAACCACATAAGGGAGTACGTAGTTTCCAAGGCCTTAACATTATCCTTCCAAGTTTACCATAGCATAGGGCATCATCCCATGCATCCATATCCTTGGAAGCTTCATGCTGGGACCTTTTTCCTCCTTTACCACCATTTTTTGATTACTTTACCTTAATCACAATACTTCAATTTGGTTTTAGAAATTAGGCCTAGAACAATAGCCCCCTGCATAGTAGAAAGCATAGCTTTTTTTTATCGTGCATATTACATGTGTCGCCTTTTCACATAGCATGTCTTTATTCTCTCTAGGAGTCCTTGCCAAGGAAAGCTATCACAGTTTCTGAAACGTGTGAGAAGACTCCTTGCATTTGTTTATGTTTCTAGACCGTGACAAGAAAATTCTTATCCTTTTGTCCACCTTTGGTTGTGAGTTCAGAGTTGGTCAACAAATAATGCAAGGCTCGAGGTGTTTTGCATGTTAGATTTATTTCATGACTCCACTTACTTAACTCCATTGTGCATGTTACTTTGCATCTTTTGAGAGCTTTGCATAATCTTTGTTCTTGGGTACATTGCTTTGCACCTTTAATACTTTTGGATGTTCTTTGCATTTCTAGTGTGAGCCCTGAGCATTTGGCTCGGCATCTTATGCTTTTATTCTTTTTATGCATGATTCTCGTACACTTTCGAGAACTTTTGCATGGTTAGGCATATTACTCTGTGCTTCATGGATTTTCTATGTTTTATCCTCTATACTTTTTTCACATGGGATATTCAGAGGCTGTGGTTCATATGCACATTGCTTTGTACCTTTTTAACCATAATATATTTTATCTTTCGAGCTTTATAGCACATCCAAAGGATATGGTTTATATGCACATTACTTTGTACCCTGTTATCCAAAACTTGTTTAATTCTTGGTGCTCATTTCATAGCACCTTTTGAAGGGTATGATTCATTATGAATATTTCTATGCACCTTCTAATCAAAGTCTGTTTTATTCTTTGTGCTCATTTCTTAGCACATTTTGAAGGAAAGGGGCCACGTAAATATGCCCTTTAGGACTCGTGCCCCTATACCATTAGCACTTTTGTATTTCACATGTTGGGACATATAACTAGGTCTCCTTTGACTAATTTCTTGATCCCAAATTATCAAACTAGAGGTTGCTAATATCACAGGGCAAAAACGCATTAAGCGCATTTAAAGTCCCTTTTGCCGTGGACTTCCTGAAAACAACCTAATTACTTAAGCAGGAGAAAGTTTTATCCTCCGTACCTCATTGTATGGCACTTTATCTTTGAACAAAGGGGACCGTGTGAGTATGCTCTTTATGTCTCGTACTCCTAGACTATTAGCATTTTTGTATATCACATGTTGGGACTCAAAACTAGGCCATCTTTGACAAATTCTTATCTTAGTCCAATTTTGTCAAACCGGGGGTTACTAGTATCACTGGGCAAACATGCATTAAGTGTGCTCCAAGATCATCCTTTTTGTCCTGGACTTCCTTGAATACCAAACCACTTAAGCAATACCTAATGAGACAACAATTTTATGCCCTTTTGATATTTTTTTATTTAAACAAAACTTTGCTTTTCTCAAGATCCCTTTTTAGGGTATGCATAGTCAATTCATTTGTAACATTTTTTAGATTAGCCATGGTAAACATTTCACCATCATTTACCTTAGGGTTAGGTTTTTGGAGTTTATTTAGCAAGATACATATATATATATATATATATATATATTATCATAGCACATCATCAAGTTTCAACCATTCATTAATCATATTACAAACTTTTCCTTTTGGCATATCACATGGCTCATAAAGGAAATACAAAATCCAAATATGCATTCATCATCATCAAATAAACTTATTTAGGCATAATGTACTATTCATTAGGAGGGGCGTCCATTTTGTCATGTCTTTTTCCTTAATCTAATTATTAATGGCATTTTTCTATTTCAGTTATGCCATGATTTGTAACTATATTCAGTTATCATTTTGTTGCACTATCAAGTTCTATATTTCTAAAGCATGCCATGCTAATCAGTTCTTCATGAAAATCATAGATCATGCACTATAGGACATCATCAGAAGCATACATTTAGAAGGGAAAAAAATGTATGCATAGCACTAAACTTGTTATTCTAGCATACTTGATATTTACGTGAATTGAGATAAAATATTAAGCATGGTATCTTTAATGTACTTAAGATTTGTGAGCCTCATGACTTTCCTTGCCTTTGGATTCATTTACGTGAGTTCCTTTAGACTTCCCTTCCTCCTTGACATGACTTGCACCATGATCAAGTTTCATTTTTCATTATTTCATGTTAGGCCAGAAGGCTCTCTATCATTGCAACCTTTGATAAAGGCCAAGCCTTTCTTGTCCACACACTTCCTCAAGCACCTGTTCAACTTTGCTTTCCACTTTGGCATGTATCACCTTGTTATTTTCTTCCAAGGGTACTTTTGACTTTGAGATATGTAAGTATTTGTATATGCCTCTTCATTGGACCCTGAGTCCATTGAAGATACTCCATCTAAGCCTCTGCAAGGAATATGTCCTTTTCTTTGATCACGTATATTCTACCAATTCCTTTGGCCTTTTGGATGCTCATGTGGGCCCTATTGCAATTGCCAAATCAACTCTTCATTTTCCTTCTCTTGGTACTAGTTGTTTCCTTTCCTTTGAAACGGGCCTTTACATGCTTGTGTCATGTGGATGGAGTGATGTAGATGGATCCATGGAAGCCCTAATGACATATGAAGGCTAGGCTCCTTATCCACCATGCAAGATTTATTCAGCATCTCCACAGCTCTAAACCTCCTTAGTGGGGTGTCAGGCACTGTTTCATCTGTGAAGGCATCTAGCTTCCATGTGGGCATTTAGCTTCCTCGATAATGTATCTAGCATAGTCGATCTCACCTTATAATGTGTTGAAGGAACATTACTCTAGTCCTCATTATTGCTTTTCTCTCCTTTGTAGCAAGACCTTCCTTTCTTTCAATGTTTTACCTATGAGAGATCCTTGCTCGGGATTCAACATAGTTATGTCTTGCATTCTTGGCTATAGCATCGCTTTCAGTATGTCTTACACTCTTGTAATAGTGTTATTTTCCTTTCTCACGGCATCCTTCACTTCTTTGGCACAACACACCATGTATTTCATCATTTGCCACTTTTCATTGCGGTATCATAGCTTCATTTCTGTCATGGCATCATCATCATAACGTCCTTCGTTTTCATCTCGACGTTAGAACAAGTCACACATGCGAATCTTTGAAGACTCATTTCTTTCATCATTCTTGATTCCTTTTATGCTACTTCTTTATTTCCACTTTTCTTGGAGACTTATGATGACAGAGATGATATGAAAGAATTTTTGGTGACCGGTTTGCTTAATAGTTGGTTAGGCATCTTGTCAAAGACGCATCTTGTTCATGTGTTTGACACATTCTCCCTTTGATATGAAAGTATATAGTTTCATTTCTTCCACCTTCATTTATTCTCTTGACAGGTTATCTTCCTTCAAGTAACATTCTTTTTCTCATCACAGTGCTTGCTCTTAGTATTTCTTGGTGAGAAACATTAGTCTTCCTAAAAAAAAAAATGACTTAAAGTGAGGGGCGTAAAAAAGATATTTCACTCATTTAAGTGAGGACAAAATAGAAATTTATCTTGATGAGGACAAGATAAAAGCTTCACAATTTTAAGTGAGAGCAACATAGTAAACTCGTCAGTTTAAGTGAGGGTGAAGGTGGAATTTCGCTAAAGAAAAAAGGGAAACAAATACTTCCATGATTTACGCTACTCTCTGCAAGTGGTGCTACCACGAATATTGTTTGCGTAAGGATGAAGCATATTCTGCCACAATTTACACTACAATAGACATGACTAGGAGACGTGACTAGGGTCCCATAGCGGCCATCCTCTATGACTCAGCACTACTCCACTGTAACACTGCCACTAGGTGCGACTGACGACCCTATCATGCGAGAAGTCTTTGGTGTTTCATTATCCATTTTTCTTCCATTAGAATGCCTTTCTTTGCATTGTACCGTTGTTTCCATACTCTTTTTATTGGAAAATCTTCAGAGCTTGAAAAGAAACATGAACAAGTGTAGACAAAGGTAGGGGGATTGATGAAGGCATGGGTTCCTAAAAGGTGTGAAACAAGTAGCTGCTGGAGACGTATGGCGAGGTGGTCAGTAAAGATCACATACAGCGTGATGGGTGAATAAGACATTTTGCCGATAACCAATATAGACTTTTTGGGTGAGGGAAGTCTCCAAGGGAGTGAAGAAATCTATAGAGGGCATTCATCTTGGACGCTCATTCCTCTCCTTGTTAGGTTGTCTCACCTATGATGAGGACGTCACATGCTTTTCTTTGCCTTTGGTTTAAAATACAGCACCCTAAAATGATTAGAGATTGTTCATTTTCACAAATAGGCTTTGCTATTTCTCACAATTCCTCCCTAATGGAGTCGCCATTATTTCATATCAGATACTTTGGGAGGGATTAAAGAAATAAAACAGAACCTTAATCCTTAGGTTTGTAAGCTTGTAAAGAGAATATGAGAAGTAGCAAATAGTGAGAACACACTTTCTTGGGTAGCCTTAGTAAAGAATAGACCTTGCCAGCCTCGAGATGAATGGGGATGTGGTTGGAAGCCCTTTTCCTCTCCTCATTTGTAAGGATGTCATCTCATTTTTCTTTCTCTGGTTTACTCTTGGCTTTTAGAATGGGGCGTTATTAGTGTATGGGTGCTATGGAGGATGTTGTAAATGAGAGTGTTGTTCTATGTTCATGCGATGGGTGTTCTTGTGAAGTGATGATCACGTGTTTCGGTTGTTGACGAGAGAAAAGGGATTCTACATTTTGTGTTGGTCATCGTTTTGTAAGAAAAGGGAGCTCTCAGGATATATAGGCTCCGTTCCTATTCCTTTGTTCCGAAGGAAGAGATTTCCTCCCCTTGCCAACTGTAGACAACCATGGATGGGATGGTCACATGTATTGTTAGGCCGAGTGCTCCTAAGATACTGGTGATAGGACATAAAGTGACACATGGCTCTATGAGGCTTTTACAGGTGCCACTAGAAAGGGATTGCTTGTTTGGTTCCAATTGTAATTAATAACATTTATAAGATGTTCAGTAAGGAAAAGGGGTCAAGGCTTGGCTTACTAGTTGAAATCGGTTCCCTCTCAAAGGGGTCACTCTTTCTCTCTCATTGACAGGGCATCCTTACCTCTAAGAGGTGGAAGCTTCTCCACCATCTCTTAGGCCATCCTACTAGGCTATACATCCCTTGTTGAGAATTACAAGGCCCAAAAACCTACCAAACCACAAAAGAGAGTAGTTTCGAAGGACTTAGCATTAGCCTTCCAAGTTTACCATATCATGGGGGCATCATCCTATGCACCCATATCCTTAGAAGCCTCCTGCTAAGACCTTTTTCCTCTTTTGCCACCATATTGTGATAACTTTTCCTTAATCACAATACTTCAACTTGGTTTCAAAAATTGGGCCTGGAACAGCGAAGGAGCTTCAATGTCTTGGGAAATAGAGTTTAGAATCCATGAACTAACCACATTATTGATATATTGCGAATCCTTGAAAGGATTGGTTGTTCCATTCGATTTGGGCGAGGGATCGTGCCAATCACATATCCAAGTTTGCACTTTCCATTGAACAACTCTAAGAATGGTAATTCTCTTCAATGAGTTGCTACGAGACTAGCACCAAACTCAATTGATTTGAAAGTGGAAGCATGGCGGGATCAAAAGTTGACTTTGCCATGGGACAACTTTAGAAATCAAGAAGAAGAAATAAGCATAAGAATAAGATGCAGAAGCAGTTTCAGACAAGAGAGAATTTCTCTAATGCCATATTAAGAGTTAGAGCATCACTGAAAAGAAATGAATGATTGTTATTGAAATACTTGTGTAATTTATACATGGGGTAATCCTTATATACATGAGCAAACTACACTCAACTAACTAACCATTATAATAGAATTAGTAAGTAACCATCACAAATGCATATGGCCTATTATTTGACAAAAATGCAAGAAACCATCATGTCATCTTAGGTTATTGGATAAATTCAAATTTAAAACACATGATATGGAATTTTTTTGCATTCTTATTAGATAATGGTGTAAAATTGCTCTACACTTACATTGTCTATATCGTCGGTATAAAGAAATTAAACACTTTTATTTATTATCATTATCTACTATTTTTATTATTTAAAATTTATTTTCTATCAAATGTTATTTACTATCTATTTCAATATTTTTCATGCCTATTTATTATTTAAATAAATTATTAAAATGTTATATACTCTCTTTCTTTTACATATTTTAATATTTTTTATACTTTTTATGATAATTATTTTAAATTTAATTTTAAAATATTAAATTATATTATTTATCTATTCTTTATCCTTTCTTTAAAATTATTTCATTATATATATATATATATATATATATATATATATATATATATAAATTTTTATTAAATATCATTTATTATTTATTCATATATTTATCTATAAAATTAAATGTATGTTTGCCACTTTATTTAATAAATAGCCTAAATTTGAATATGTTACTTTATATATATGATATTACTGTATTTAAATGAGTTTCTTTTATTTAAAATCCGATAAATTTATTTTTGATAAAAAAATAAATATATAAAATATTTTATCACAATTAAACATCATTTTATAGTGAAACTTTTTTTTATTGCATTAGATAATTAACTATAAGAGTTGAATGATCGAACAATGAATTTCTTATCTCAAAGTGATTGGCTTTGATTTTTAAGGATGCTTACGAAATATTTGACATTGTTAGATATGCTTGGGAATGCAATTCTTTTTTAATAGAAGTTAAATTGAAGTAATTTTATATGTTTGGATGATTTAAGAATAAAAAAGTAATTTTAAATATAAAGTTCACCTATTATTACAAGCATATTTTTGAAACTTTTGCTAATGAGCCAAAAAAATTATTTCAGAAATCTAATTTTTTTTTTCAAAATTACCCTGTAATCAAATTTAATTTCTTCTTTCTAATTTCTTATATAAAATTATTTTTATATTTTTTACTAATTTATTATATGACAGTAATTTATTTTTAAATATTCTAAATAAAACGTACTATTTTAAAATTATTTGTAAGTTAATACATTAACATAAAATTAATTTTCAAATAATCCACCATAAAAAAGTTACATAAAATCAATTCTCAAATAATCAATCGTAAAAGAAAGTTATATGTGTGCTCAATTGTTGAATTAATTTAATCTCACAATTAATCTAAATACAATTAGTATTGCTGTGTTAGTTTTTTACTTTAACGTTTATATATAATAACTTTAATTTGATTATGATAATCTAATTTATATGATGAACATTTTGGCCCACTTTAAGTTTGACGTATACAGGAGGATTGATGGATAATCTTGTACAATAGATAAAATTATGAGTTTAATTTTGGTACACTAAGAATTTAAAGTTTTTTCACACTATCAACTAATTATATGTTATCACATCAACAAATATAGTTGAGTCTTATAATCACTACTTGAAAGTCATACAAATGAGATGGTCTGATTAGATAATAGTATGATTTTTTTTTTTACAATATTGATGTATTGAAATTAAACTCTAAAATTATTATTTATTCTATTAATTTATTCTATAATCTCTTATCTAGTATATAGACAAAGCCTAAATGTTTTACAAACTTTTGGATAAACATTTAGGTAATTTACATCACGTTATCTTGTCTAACAACTATCTGAATATTACTCTAAATTTTGTGAATTTATTTATATTGATTTCAATATCAGTATTGATGGGTAATACACCGTTGGATTTGGAGAGAAACTCATCTAGAGGCCAAATTACAAGTCTTCCCCCAAATTATGCTACATGGCTTCAGTTCCTGGAGTATGTTTGCGGCATTTGCGGTGGGTAACACTCCGATCTTATTCTTCAATGTTTTTAACCCAGCAGTAATTTCTATGTTATGTTAGCCCTCCAATTTTCTATACATAATTATTAGCATATGATTGTTCTTGATGGTTCTCAAATTAAAAAAGGCTCACTTTTGGCGTGCCCTGAATTGTGTTATTTGTGTCTCTCTCTCCTGATTTTTCATTTTTCTCTTTTCCTATGTGTATATGCTTGTAAGGATACCTTCATCACATAAAATTGGAAAAAGAGAAACATGTATGGGGTTCCCAAATTATGGATGAGCTTATACCAGAATATTACAAGACAGTTACCGAGACAGGTCTCGACCGGAACGAACTAGTGTCGGTGTACCATGATATTTCATCTTCTGCTGATGTGAAACAAGATCAACAAAGCCAACAAGGTAACGTACGATGGATTCGATCCTTAGATAGTGAAGCTAAGTCTCCAATAACAATCTAATAGTATAATAAAGTATTTTATAATATGAATCAAAGGAGGGACAGAGGCTACATTAGGCGTGTTAGCCGAGGCGATAATGCCCCCCTAACATTCCTATTTTGTTAATGAAATTATATATATATATTGATGGTAAAATATTTATTTATATATACATAGTATTTTTATTTAAATTTTGAATAAGAATAAAAATGATATCATATATATTCTTTATATATGTAAAATTATTTATTAAGTATTGACCATTTAGCTCCACCTTGAAGAGCGATGACACCAATATATTAGACACACCTAATTAAATTTAGAGTTTAATTGTTATATTTTAATAGTATAATTTTTTTTTTACTTATCATCTACTTAAATTATCATATTTACATGGCTTTTTAAATAGTGAGTTTGAGACTTAATCACTTTTACTTATGTAGCAATATATGATTGGATGACAGTATAAAATGATTTTACACTATAAAACCATAACAGTTAAACTGTTAAATTTAACTAACTTTTGACATGATATAATAATTTTCATCAATGATATTATTATTACTACTAAGCATTTGTCCCGAATTTTAAAAGAATATAAATACAACCATGAGACCTAGCATTGTTAATAGCTAGTTGGGCTCCTTAAGTATCTAGTCAGTAGTTTGATTCTTAACGGTGTGTATGGAGAAGGTTTCATGGTCAAAGGCAAAACTCACATATGTGAGCTCTACGCCTTGAGGGGATTATTCATTGTTTCCAGAGATGAATACCATTGGTTCGTCCAAAAAAAAGAAAGAATATAGACACTTATTAATAAAAATGTCATCAAATAGTTATTATATTTAGAAGAATCTCATAGAGTTAGAATTTTTACACTATTAGTTAGAATAATGTGACACGTGTTGATTTTTGAATAATTAAATGAGTCATACCTACCATTTCATTTTATATATTAAATACGATGGTTTTCTTTTGAAACTTCTTGTAATTTGTTTTTATAATGTAATATTACTTTTATTTATAAAAATTTAAGAACTATTTATTAAAATTGATTTTAGGATTATAAAAAATTTAAAATTATGTAACCGTTTCATATGAAAAAAAAATTCCAATTGCGTAAGAATCATATTTAAGTTACATTACTATAAGCCGGTCCTTATATATGTTCAATATTTTTAGTAGTTTAATTTTGATACAGTGGTGATTGTATAAAAAAGTTTTACTCTTATTTTTTAATTATGTATTGTCGTATAAATAAAGATGATTAAATCTTACCCATACTATTTAAAATGTTATGTAAATTAAATGAGATTATTTGATTAGATGAAGTGTAAAATATTTTTACATTTTCAGTGAATAAGTTAAGCTCTATTTTTAATTTTATATATTAGAAAAATTAAATGTTTTTTCATAACATAAAAATAAGAAAATATATAATTAAATAATAATGTAATTTTTGAAACTGATAATTTACAAAATTATTTTTTATTTTTTATTTCCTTTTTTTAAAAAAATTGAAACTTTGAATTAGAAACACGGTAATAGACGATAATATGTTTTGAAAAATATTATATACATATTGGCACTTGGCAGGTGACACGTCAGAACCGGATGATGGGGAGATAATGACACCATTGTTAACTGCTGCAAAAAATGGTGTGATAGAAATGGTGAGAGAAATATTGAAACATGTTCCACTGGCCATTCACGAGACCACAGCAGACATGAAGAACATATTGCTAGTGGCAGCGGAGAACAGACAATCCAGCGTATTTCGGGAACTGAAGAATCACCATGCAAGGGATAACCTGATACAAGCCGTGGATGATAAGGGTAACAACGTGTTGCATTTGGCAGCACAGGGGTTAAAATTTAGGCCTTGGAGAATTGCTGGATCTGCCTTGCAAATGCAATGGGATATTAAGTTTTTCGAGGTATAATTAATTTTATTAAGCTTCAGCCAGCATTGGAAGAGATTCTTTATTAGGGTTATTAAAATTATTCTAGTTGCGATTTTACAATAGTATTATTATTTTGGCACCTTTTTCATTTCACCCCCCATATACATATTAAACTTTTGGCTATATATATAATGGAGGTGGTTAATAAGTCATACTTTTTTACGTTTAAATAAGTTATACTTTTTTAAGTAGAGGTGTTGGGCGGGGCGGGCCGGCCCATAAAAAATATGGTTAAAACAATCAGTCAAATCCATTTTAGGGTGGGCTGGCAGGTTGGCAAGTTAGCCCATCAAAAAATAAAAAAAAATTCTAAAAAATACTTTTTGATTTTTTTTAAAAATATTTTTTTGCTTATGTATATTCATATTTTTTCAACACTCATAATAACTATATATCAACTTTGACTAAAAAATATTGTTATTAATAGGGTTTTTAAGTTTTAACTTTTTACCTTCTGCTCACTATCACAGCATCACTGAAATAGTATAAGATATTGTTTTATTGATACTAAATTACTAATAATGCTTTTTCATTTTTTTTTTTGGGAAAACAAATCTCCTTTTGGCCTTTGGGCACCAATAAATAAATTTTAAAATTTTCAATACGGACCAATCCAATGGGCCAGGCCCATTTTTGACATGTCTATTTTTAAGCCAATAAATATATATTAGTGCCGGATTTTAGTTAATGTCACTGGCGGTTTTAACCTCCACCCATTATTAATTACCAAATTTTTTTGGAGGTTTAAACCGGCAGTAAAATAGTTCTTGGAACTAAAAACTTTTGTTGGTGAACCACACTTTCAAAACGTGGTTAGTTGAAATTTCTAATGTTGCTAAAATTGTATGTAAATGCTTTCTTTTTCATTCAGAAAAAGGTCCCTGATAACATTTTTAGATGAAAAAAAAAACAAATAGATAAAAAAAAAATACAGTATTTTTTTTTTCGTTCCTTAATCCTTATAACCACATCTAATACCATGTCACTATATCAATTCCAAAATTAAATATGAAAAAACACTTTAAATATTAGCAATACGAACTCCTCCAACACTACATAGAATCAAGAATTAATCAAAATTCAAAGTTATGAAACTGATCAATGGCAATGAGACAAACACTTAGTGTTTCTCTAATAAAAACTAACAAGAATGTAGAATATCATTGATATGCTTAGAAACTGATTATTCAAAGACATTTACATTTTCACCCCCTATAATTACATTTTAAACAACCCAGTCTATTTCCGTAAGTACGTAATCTACAAGAAGCTGAAGAGATGTTCTGCGCGCTTCATATATACTTTAAAATGTTCGTAGAGTGATCATTGTTGCTGTTATAACAATTTTCTTTTCTTTTCCAAGCAGTTTGTGAAAAAACATGTACCAAAGCATTTAATATTCCAAACTAACAACAAAGAGGAGATCCCATCAGATATCTTTACCAAGAGCCGCAAGCAAATCGTGAAAGATAGCAGTGAATGGCTCAAGAGCACCTCAGAGTCCTGCTCGGTTGTGGCCGCACTCATCGCTGGTGTTTCCTTTGCAACATCATACAGTGTCCCCGGTGGCAACAATGGCGTAACAGGTATATATCGCTGTGTTACTTCATATATGTGATCTCGACGTGTTCCTTTTATTTTTTTATGTTTTTCCTTGGTATAATTAGGTTCACCCTTGAAACAAGGATGAAAATAAATGAAGTACAAATTAAAAAATGTCATTAAAAGCTGACAGTCACTATTCACGGCAGCAAGAGCATAGATATAGCAGCAGCAAATGCGTAGATACCACTAGTCAATCGGGATCAGTCCATCAAATTTCCTTCAGCATTCCCATTGATATAACACACGGCCACACATACACCAAGCCCCTAAATTTCAACTATGTGACCTCGAAGTGTGTTTTGGTGTTTATGTTTTTCCATGTTCGTTTTGCTTTGTGTGCTTGTTTCTTTGTGCTATAGTTGGGATCACTCACTAGCGTTTGAAAAGTGGTTTATCAATGAATCTGCGTCATATAATTATAATAGTTTCTCTAAAAATATTATATATATTAATTATTATATAACTATCTAAAAATATTATATGATTTTATATTTTATATTTTAATTATTCATATAAGATTTAATAATTAAAATTTGATTATCTTACTCTTACAATAAATTGTTTCTCTTGCTCAATCTATATATATATATATAGGGCTTTGCTATTTTAACACCCAACATTCTCAGACACCCAGACACCCCACTCACAATACATATGGGTCCCACCACTTACTTTTTTTTTTCAACTTATTCTCTCTCAATCACCTCTCTCACATTACATGGGACCCACATGGGTGACCCATGTGTGTGTTAAAACATCATTTCCCATATATATATATATGGTGCTTTAGTACATCTTGTTATGATGCCTTGTCATTTGTATCTATGAGATAACTGTACTGCATGCTCCTCTCTTCTAAGAAAATTCAGAGCTTATCATCTAATTACTGGGGAAAAAAAATGACAAAACAGGTAAACCAACGTTAGAAGGAGAACCCGCATTCGACGCTTTTGCCATAACCGCGTTGATCTCACTTTGCTTCTCCGTCACCGCACTTGTCATGTTCCTAGCCATACTAACATCGAGGCAACAACCAAAAGATTACAGAAGGGACTTGCCGTTGAAGCTTCTCTTCGGGTTAAGCTTCCTCTTTGCTTCTATTGTTTGCATGTTGTTCTCTTTCTATGCCTCGTACTTCTTTATTCTCAAGGACAGGATGCACAAGTTGCTGTTCATTATTTATGCCGCGACTTGTTTGCCGATGTCGGTTTATGCGGTGGCACAATTTCCGTTGTATTGGGATCTCCTCAGCGCAATAGTTACAAAGGTTCCCCAGTCAGCCCACATAGGACATCTATATATGAGCATTGATGCCGAAGAAGGGACACCAAAGAAATGAATCTGATCCTGTCCTTGAGTGGTGTGAACGACATACTATATATCTGTTTATAAGAAGAATAAATTGAGTTGTTGAAGATGGTTTTGATGGATATTTGCTTTCGGATTGTTTTTTATTTTTTATTTATTTGTGATTTGCTATAAGGTTTGTAAGAGAACCGTAAGCGTGTGTTTGTAATAAAAAAATTAAAGACGATTTGATTTGTAAGCCAAATTATGTGTTTGGAATTGAAGAAAAAGAGCAATGATTGATTTTCAAATTTAACGGAATTATATTCTTTTAAACTTAAACTCTCTTGGCTTTGATAGGATTTGCTTGAAAATCAACCATAGTTAAATTTAAATATAATCAAATCATATTCGTAACGAAATTACTAATATTTGATAGAGATAGAGAGAGAAGTACGAGAGAGGGAAAGAGAGAGGAAAAGTTATGTGAGAGAATGAAAGAGATGGAGGGAGATCATCAGAGGAGAGAGATATGATATTATAAGGTTGAATATATAAAATAAAATTTAATTTATATTCGCTAGCTGATATTAAATTTGTACAATCATTATTCATACTATCCGTTCCTCAAAAAAAAAAAAAAAAAACACTCATATATATTCATACTACTAATGATACCAAAAAAAAAATAAATTGATATGACTAATAAAATCGAAGTTATTACAATGAAAGTTTGTGCAAGTGTTATTTTCTCATATCTTTTAAGTTTTAATTGACGTACACTACTCATTGTAAAACTTTTTATATTTTTTTGGTACTGAAGCTAAACAAAGAAAAAAGAAAGCTATCTCATAAAACGAGCCCCTGCTGAATCTCCCAAAAGGATGAGCTCCAATCCAGTCGGAGGAACATCCCAATGTTTAATCCCAAGAGAGGAGGAAGCCCCTTTCTTAGCCAAAAAATCCGCAGCCTGATTACCTTCTCTGAAAATATGAGAAAGCGAACAATCCCAGTCACGATTCATGAACCTCTTAATATCCCAAAGTAAAGCAGCGTACACATGGAAGGGAGGAGGATTGTCAACGAGACGAAGAATATCCAAACAATCAACTTCACAAGACACACGACGATAACCATAAATCCAAGCAAGCCGCAAACCATAGCGAAGAGCTAAAAGCTCAGCACATAGATTATCCGCCACAGGAATATGCCCAGCAAAACTAACTTGCCACTCTCCAGACTCATTCCTGATAACACCACCATACCCAGCTGGCCCAGGATTCCCTAAAGAACTTCCATCCGAATTAAGCTTCACAAAATTATCTTGGGGTGGGGACCAACAAACCCACCGGACCTCAGCCTGGATGGGAGTGTGCACACTAAAAGTCTACAAACAAGAATTAGTTGAGCAGCGGATGCTATTAATAACACCCACCTTATGAAGACGTTCCCTATTGAAGACCCACTTGTTACGTTGAGTCCAAATAACCCAAATAGTGGAGAGGAATAAGGAGCTAAAAGGACCTGTAGCGTGCTTTTTAAGCCAGCATTTTAACTCCCTGGCGAAGAAATTAGGCTCTGCCCCAAAACCCAAACAAGACCAAAATGTCAGCAGCCCGCCCACAATCACGAAGACAGTGGATGCTGGACTCGGTAGTGTTCATGCAACAAGAACACAATTCCGAAGCAGTCAACCCACGACGATGAAGCACCTCATTGGTAGGAAGGCAATCGTTCATGAGAAGCCAAACCAAAAAGCAAATTTTAAATGGAACTTTTAATTTCCAAACCCAACTCCAAGAAGAATTGTTCACACTTTCCTGATCATGAGAGGTAAGCCACTGATATTCTGAAGAAGCAGAATACTGTCCAGAATGCCCCACCTTCCAAACAACGCAATTAGCAGAATCCAAATGCCAAGGAATAGGGGTCTCGTGAATCAGCTGTAGAATGTGGTAAGGAAGAACAGTCCAAAGGGAGGAGAGATCCCAACCCCCATCAACCCAATAGTCTCGAATATGAACATTGGTATCCGAAATGTGGACAAAGTCCACCTGATGACAGAGGAGCCCCATCCTACTCCAACTATCATACCAGAGAGAGCAGGAACCATCCTCTATCCTCATACCAAAACCATCTCGCAAAATAAGAGCAGATTTACAGATAGCTCGCCAAACTGGAGAGGAGGGGGTGCATCCGACCATGTTAAAAATATCTTGTTGCCCCAAGTATTTAGAAGAGAGAGCTTGGACCCACAATTTGTTCCCACTGTGCAGCAGATCCCAAACCAATTTCCCTAAGAGCGCAATATTTGTTTCTCTAGCTTTGCGGAGGCCAAGACCGCCCTTGCTAGTGTGCCTAGTAATAGTGTCCCAGTTGATAAGATGTAAACCTTTCTCCATATTGCTGTTACTCCAAAGAAAACTTCTGGTCGTTCTATCAATCGCCTGACAGATGGAGGAAGGAAGCCAATAAGATTGCATCGGGTAAATAGGCATAGATGCCAAGACAGATCGCGCCAAAGTAAATTTGCCTACTCTATTCAAGAGCTTACCTTTCCAACTGGCCAGCCTCTTATTCATATTTTCTAAAATAAAATTAAAGTCTGATTTCTTAGCTCTTCTGTTAAGCAACGGGAACCCCAATTACCTACCCAATTCAGACGCAAAGCGAATGGAAGAGATACTAGTTAACACAACTTGGGGTTGTCTAGAAACAGTAGAAGAGCACATGCCCCGGGATTTGGCCACATTCACTTTTAAACCTGAGGCTGCACAAAACACATCAAGAATTCGCATAATCAAGCGAACCTGAGAAGCACTAGCTTTAGCAAAAAGGAGCACGTCGTCAGCAAAGAGCAAATGAGAAATCCCCGGACCACCTCTAGAAACAAAAATCGATTGCCAAGACCCCTTAACAATCTCTGCATTAATTAAAGAACTTAACCCTTCCATACAAAGAATAAAAAGATAAGGTGACAAAGGATCACCTTGGCGCAACCTACAAGACGGGCCAAAAGTCAGAAGCCTAGTCCCATTCCAGAGAAGGGAGAGCTCAGAGGATGAAACATAAAACATAATAAGTCTGATAGTAGAAGGAGGGAACCCTAACTTACCAAGGATAAACTCAAGAAATCTCCAATCCACTCTATCGTATGCTTTTTCTAGATCAACCTTAAAAGCAACCATTCCTTTCTTACTCTTGGATCTCCGCATAAAGTGCATGACTTCCTGAGCGATAATAACATTATCTTGAGTACCCCTACCAGGGATGAAGCCACTCTGCATAGGGCTAATTAAGCGAGGTATGAAAGAACGCATTCTATTGACAAGAACCTTAGTAAGGAGCTTATAAAGAACATTGCAGAGGCTAATAGGGCGGAAATCACGCATTCTCTCCGGATGATCAACTTTAGGAATAAGCACCAAGAGCGTAGTAGCCACCTTCTAATCAAAGAACCCATGCTGAAAAGCATCTCGGACAAACTCCCAAACCGCATCACCAACAATATGCCAGTAGGTTTTAAAAAAGGAAGCATGGAAGCCATCACTCCCTGGCGCATTAAAAGGCTTCATACCCCTCAAAGCATCAGAAACCTCTTCTTTAGACACAACTTTGGATAGCTCTCGCAGATCAGGACCAGCAAGTTGGGGAAATAGGATATCTGAATAGGCTGACAAGTAAATAGCCTCATAACATTTGGGAGAGAACAGAATAAATTTTTGAAAAACTGAGCAGCCTCCTCCTTAAGAGTATCCTCATCATCACACCAAGACCTGTCATCAATAAATAGCCCAGAAATCTTATTCCTTTTGCGACGAACAATGGTTTGGGTATGAAAAAAAGAAGTATTTCGATCTCCTAATTTGACCCACTTTTCATTGGATTTTTTATACCAAAGCAGTTCCTCCTGGCATAGCACATCCAGGTGTTCCATCTATAAATTATCACATAATTTTTATATAATCATTCAATAATATATTATCACATAAATTATGATAGTTGAGTTTTACACTCACTATTTGAAAAGTCATCCAAAACAAAATGTTTTGATTGAACGATAGTATAGAATAATTTTATATTGTTAATGCATTAAAATTAAACTATGTATTTTGTTTTTCCAAAAGTTAATTTTACTTACTAAAAATAGAAAATACATTTCACAGCTAATATAACATGCTGTAACATTCAATTAGCACAATTTGAATTTCCAAAAATACATGTACGTCGGAGTGAAAATGTTCATGGACTTACCACAATTTGAGGACAGAGTGAAGCATTCTGACACTTTAAAAATATAATATTGTTGGCACCAAATTTCACTAAGTATCAGATTGTCAAATTGACGTTTAACTTAGACAGCTTGAAAGTTAGTCAAAAGCCTGTTGTGGGAAGAATTGACAAAGCATCTAGTTTGTCAGACAATATGATAAAAGTTCAACAATTCGAACAACTCTTGTGATAAAGCTTGGATATAATTCAACAACTCTGCATTGTCAAAATTCTTCTATTCGACATTGTCAAAATTCTTCTATTCGGTTTTTGACAAGTCGAAGTTAAGGTTTGTCATTCTTCTATTCGACTTCTGACAAGTCGAAGTCAAAGTCTGTCATTTGGGACTTAATATTTCAAGGCCAATTAGAGGCTAAGAATGACCAATCTTCACTATAGAGGTTCGACAAGTCGAAGTGGGAGTTCGTCAGTTAAAGTGGGAGTTCGTCAGTCGAAGTTGAAGTTCGACAGGTCGAAGTCAGAGTTTGTCATTCAACACTTAGAAAATTTTGAAGATCTTAAGAAGATCGTCACAGTAATAAGTTAAAGACAGATGTTGGTCATATGACGCTTAATGGGTTTCAGCGATTCTTGATAGAGGCCTTATAAAGATGCGACGAAGTGGTAACTATTCGACGACAAAGGCGCATGACAAAGTAGTTCTCATGCTCGAGGTTTGACAAGTCGAAGTGAGAGTTTGTCACTTAAAGACTTAGAAAATTTTGAAGATGTTAAAGACACTATCAAGATAATTGCTTCGCATGGGTTCATCAAATAGCGGTTATTGACGGTTACCAGCAGTTACTGATTGAAACTTGACAAGAACGTGACAAAGTAGTGGCAGAGGGCAAATGACAAAGAAAATAACTGTTAAAGCCACGTGGACAACATCCAAGGGCAGCCAGAAGACAAGTGTCAAAATCTTAGAGTCATAGGATGTCTATAAATACTAGTTCTGTACAAATTGTAAGAGGTTGGAATTTTCAATCATACACTCACTCTAAAACGTCTCCAATGACTACACAGAATCCAGAGTTCACTGAGTATTGTTCTCAACCCTCTTTTTTGTTTTCCTAGGATTAGATTTCCTTTCTAGTTTCTTTACATTTTATGTACTTTATTTCCAGATTGTCAATTAATTTCCAGTTTGCATTCTTCTTCTTGTTCTTCTATAATTCGTCAAACATATCACTACACATGTACGCAACACAAATCACACACAATCATCCTACATTCCATCTTCATAACATAAAAAACAAGTTTGACACTAGATTTCTTCGGTGGAGAACCCAAGAGGAGTAACTTTTCGCTCCCCGAATTGAGATTATGAAAAGCAAAAGCTGTCATTCAAACTCCTAGAGTTTGTCGATATATGCCTGGTTTAGCGCAATTTGGCCTCCTGCACAAGGAAATTGTCAATTATTTGTTGTTGACAATATAAGTGCCAAAATCTGCAATAAACAAATTGGCACGCCTGGTGGGACCACGGGTTGAAAAGAAATAAAAATCGTGTCAAACAAAATATATGTGCTTGCATAGTGGCACTATAGTGTCAAATATATCAAGAGCATCGTCCTCATCAGAAGATGGACGAAATGAGGGAGAAAACAATCCCCCTAGTACATTAGAGCCTGTTTTGACTCCAGTTAGTCGGACAAATGAAAATATGCCTCAAACAAATATGGCTACTACCACTACAATGTGGCCTCCATATGGCTTTCCTCCAGGATATATACCCCCAGGGTATATACCTTCCATATTGTCAAACATGGGAAATCCACCAAATACGGGGAATCCATCAAATATTGGTAATAATAGTGTATTTAATAATGTGTATTCACATAATCCTCTGTTTCAGGGCCAAACTATGCCAATCATGACTAGTTTGCCACAATTTGGTACACATTTGCCACAGTTTGGTTTTGTTAGCCCTCCTTTAGTGGGCCCTTCTGTGGTTGGAATGGGGAATATGTCTTCAACAAACCCAACTACTACAAGACAACCAAACATAGGCCCGATTTTCCCTGATATACCTAGATCAGGTATGACAGGGACTCCTACAAACACGGTCGACTCAATGGCTATGTTTAGACAACAAATTGGCGAGAGTCACCATGATCTTGTCAATATGCTAACTCAACAAATGGCAACAGTATTGACGCCTTTGATTGAGACAAATAACACAAGATTCGAGCAATTGACTCGACAAATGGGACAAATGGCCCAAGCCATCACTTTGGATGATAATCCAAATGATCCCTACCATGAAATCAATAACCAACCTCCAAATGAAAATGATCATGTCAACCCAATTGTCAATCTAGTCCGTCGAGGACAAGATGCTGACAATGAAGTTCAAAGGGTTAGGCAACAAAATGTAGAGAGGCATCATTAGCATAATCATAATAATGCACGTCAAATTCAGAATATTCAACAAAATCAAAACATCACACGTGCTGTCGAAACTGTTTTAAACAGATTTGGCTTTAATGTTGGCTTTGCTAATCAACCTCTATTTGTATCTGCATTCCCATATTACATTCAACAGGTCGAAGTGCCTAGAGGTTGGAAGATTCCCAAATCCTTGACAAAATTTTCTGGTGAGAATGGGGAATCAACTGTCGAGCACATCGCTCGGTATACCATTGAGATAGGAGAAATAGCATCAAACGAACACTTGAAGATGCGTTTCTTTCCCTCATCTTTGACAAGAAATGCTTTCACATGGTTTTTGAATTTGAGGCCTAATTTTATTTTGACATGGGCCCAACTAGAAAGCAGTTTTCACAGTCAATTTTTTTGAGGTGAAACCAAAGTAAGCTTGACTGACTTATTCTCTATTCGACGTTTCACGGGAGAAACTGTCGATGATTATTTATTCAGATTCAGGAGTGCTAGAAATAGATGTTTTACTCCTGTACCAGAATCTGAGATTGTCAAGATGGCTATCAATGGTTTAGATTTTGATATTAGAAAGAAACTAATCAATCTTCAATTCATAGACCTAGGCCAATTGGCAGAGAAAGTTTGTCAAATTGAGCAATTAAAAAGAGAAAAAGAATGGATGAGAAAGAAAACACTTCGTCGCTAAAAGGTAGCTTATGTCGAAGTCGACCAATCTAACGATGAGGTCGAAGGCGATGGTGACGAAGTTAACATGGCTGAATTGAAATCAGGACCAACTTATGTTTGTCAGTCTTTGAGGCCAGCCAAAAACAAGGAGAAGATACCATCATCAAAATTTTATTCTTTCGACATTACTAAGGCTGACCAAATATTTGACGTACTTTTGAAAAACAAACAAATAATTCTCCCTGAAGGAAAGAAGATCCCTTCAATTTCAGAATTGAAAGGACAAAAGTTTTGTAAATTTCAACAATCGACTGGACATGCTACTAACAGTTGTGTTCGTTTCGGGGATTTGATCCAAAAAGCAATTGATGAAGGATGTTTGACATTTGAAGGGAAAGAAAAGACCATGAAATTTGACACTGACCCTTTTCAAGTCAATTCAAACTTCGTCAAGCCAGCTTTTCTCAACATCAATGTTGCTGGATTAGGGATGTCAAACCTCGAAGCTGAAAAGAAGTTTCGACGTGACTACGAACTTGATTTTTTCAACGCTGTCGAACAAATAATCTACCCAATGCCAGGGGAAGACCTTCTGACATTCCTGATTAAACAAAAGAATAATTGTCGAGATGTTTCTCTCTATCCAAGGTGCAGTGCTATATTCGACCCTACTGCAGCTGCGTCCTATGAGAAGCAAAGGATTGAAAGAATGATTGCTGAGAAAGAAAAAGAGAATCTAGAACTGAAGAGAAAAGTAGCAGGTAAGTCAAAATTTGACTTTGGTCCTTTTGACCCTAAGTTTTTGAAACTTGGAACAGGACAAGTTAATCAAAAAATGAAGACTGTCATAATGATGGATGGAAAGCCTAACAACATGACAAGTCGAACCCGCGTCCCTCCAGCTAAGATTATTCAAAACCAATGGATCAAGAATGTCCACCCTAAAGATGAGGCTTCGTCTTCAAGAAAGAAAAGGAGACTAAGGAGAAGGTATAATCAAGGACAAAGGATGGGTTCTAATCCTTATGTTTGGAGGATGGTTGATAAAAGAAAAAATGACAGTCGAACTACTTCCCAAGTGAGTAAGCCAAAGTCCCCCAAGGGCAAAGGTGTTATTCCTTTAAAAGATGTAGTACAAGACAAGAAGTCCATATCATCTAATCTTCTGAATCAGTTGTCTAAGGTTACTCAAAGGCCTTCAACACAAGAAGTGCCAACTGCACATTCTGAAATCGGTCAGAATGACAAGATGATCTCTAAGTATCGTCCCTTGTAAAAGATTGAGCAAAGTGGCACCCACTCACTGAAGAAGACTTGTTGACAAATAATTTTGAAACCGGTTTTGATGATGACTTACATATCATTTTTAACGCACATTTGGTTAGAGTTGTTTCTGTTTTACCTGCAGAGTATGCTGTCGAAGGGGCATATGCTAAAATGGAAGATGACTGTGAAGATATTATTGTTGGAGATGAATGTGTCTTTGTCTGTGAAGATTTCTGTGGTGATGGAGTCTTTGAGAAAATTGATGAAATGACTAAAGCTCACTTAAGGCCTTTGCATATCAAGGCGATAATTGAAGGAAAGATGATCAATCGAGTGCTGGTTGATGGAGGAGCAGCTATCAGTTTGATGCCAAAGTCTATGCTGGTCAAATTTTGCAAGAATGCCAAAGATCTGGTAAAAACCAATGTGGTTGGGACTAATTATAATGGGAAGTCCTTTGCTGCCAAAGGACTTGTGATGCTTGATGTTAAGATGGGAAGTGTTAGTCGAAAGACAATGTTTGTCATTGTCCCATCAAAAGCAAGTTATAATGTTTTGCTTGGACGCGATTAGATTCATGGGGTAGGAGCTGTTCCATCGACACTGCACCAAAAGCTCATACTTTGGAATCCAGAAGGAGGAATCGAAGAGATTGGAGCTGATAATAGTTTTTGCTATGTCGAGCAATTGCATGTAGACTTCAAGATCTACAATAAGAAGATTAAGCCTTTGGAGGTCGAAGCTGAGTTCAACCCAGAAAAGATTGACAAGTGCATTCTTGGAAATGAAGGCTTGACACTGATACCCAGGACCGGGGTTGAAACGGTCCCAGATTTGGATTAGTTAATGGATTTGTCGAGCCAGATGGCTCATTTGTCGGCCTATATGGTCGAACAATTTACATGCACTACTGATGGTGCATCATTAGATTGTATTTATGACTTTAAACCCTTAGGATTTGAGAATACTTTTGTTTTATCTGACAACCTTAGGAGTAGAAATAAAATTTGTGAAGTGCAGGATCCTCTCGAAGAAATCAACTTAGGCAAAGATGGTGAGACAAGACCAACATACGTGAGCTAGCTATTGCCAAAGGATTTCAATGAAGAATTGGTCGAATTACTCAAAGAACTCAGGGATTGCTTTGCATGGGAATATGACGAAATGCCTAGATTGAATCGTTGACTAGTCGAACACAGACTACCCTTGAAACCAAACAGTCGACCTGTCAAACAAGCGCCTCGACGATTTGCACCTGAGGTAATGGCCAAAATTAAAGAAGAAATCGAGAGGTTGCTCAAAGCCAAGTTCATTCGTACGGCTAGGTATGTCGATTGGGTTTCTAATATTGTCCCTGTGATGAAAAAGAATGGCAAACTAAGGGTATGTATAGACTTTAGAGATCTAAATAATGTGACCCCAAAAGATGAGTATCATATACCCATAGCAGACATGCTAATTGATGTGGCAGCAGGTAATGAGATAGTTAGCTTCATGGATGGCTACTTTGGCTATAACCAGATTTTTATTGCTGTAAAGGATGTGTCAAAAACAGCATTTAGATGCCCTGGTGCTTTAGGCACTTATGAATGGGTAGTCATGCCTTTTGGACTTAAGAATGCTGGAGCGACATATCAAAGGGCCGTGAATACCATATTTCATGAATTCATTGGCAATTTTATGGAAGTTTATATAGATGATGTGGTTGTCAAGTCTGACAAACAAAGGACATATCTTGAACACTTAAGGAAAGCCTTCGACAAAATGAGAAGGAATGGTTTGAAAATGAACCCCTTAAAATGTGCTTTTGGTGTAACTGCAGGAAATTTCTTAGGTTTTCTGGTCCAGAAAAAAGGAATTGCCATTGATCAAAATAAAGCTAAGGCAATATTGGAAGCTTCACCTCCAAGAAACAAGAAACAATTACAATCTTTTCTAGGGAAGGTGAATTTTATGCGACACTTTATTGCTAACTTGTCTGGCAAAACAAGGATTTTCGCACCTTTAGTCAAGCTCAAAAAAGAGGAGGATTTCGTTTGGACCAAAGACCATGAAGAGGCGTTCGACATCATCAAGCAATGCTTGTGATGACGTCGCCAAAGGGTGGTAGACCCGTCAAACTCTATATTGCCGCTTCTCAATCGACCATTGGAACTATGTTGGCACAAGATGATGATAGCGGCAATGAACAAGTTATATACTATCTTAGTAGGGTTTTGATAGATGTCGAATCTAGATATAGTCCCCTAGAAAAGTTATGTTTTTCTTTGTATTTTGCCTGCACCAAACTCAAATGTTACTTGATTTCCAGAGAGATTCATGTACTTTCCAAAGCTGACATAATAAAATATATGTTGTCATATCCAATTTTGCATGGTCGAATTGGTAAATGGATGCTTGCTTTGACTGAATTCACAATCAAATATATACCAGCCAAAGTTGTCAAAGGGCAAATATTGGCTGATTTTTTTGTCGATCATCCTTGTGATGAATCACACAATTCGATTGTGAATTATGTCGATATAGCTCCTTGGAAATTATACTTCGACGGTTCAAAACATTGTTGAGGTTCAGGGGTTGGTGTAATGTTGGTATCTCCAAACCACATTCCCACCAAATTTATGTTTGAGCTTAAGTTCCCATGTTCGAATAATGAGGTGGAATATGAAGCATTGATTATTGGTCTTGACATGTTGTTAACCAAAAGAGTTAAAAATGTCGAAGTTATTGGTGACTCACAGTTAGTCATTAAACAATTGTCAAGAGAATTCAGATGCGTCAATCGAAGTCTATTCAGATATTTTGCGACAGCTGCAAAGTTGTTATATGAATTTGACATTGTTATACTTCGACATGTGTCTCGAAATTTGAATTCTGAGGCAAATGAACTCGCCCAGATAGCTTCTAGATATAAAATAAGGCCATCGACCATGGAGCCATTTATCACAATTGAGCAAATTCTAGTCCCCTTTGATGAACGAGAAGTGTTTGTCATTGATTCTTTAGATGATGGAGACTGGAGAAAGCCAATTGTCAATTACTTGAAGAACCCAAATCAAAATGTTGATCGAAAATTAAAATATCAATCCTTGAATTATGTTATTCTTGGTGACACTTTGTTTAAAAAAGGTGTTGAAGGAGATTTATTGTTCTGTTTAGGGGAGTCTGAAGCTTATATTGCTTTGGCAGAAATCCATGAAGGTATTTGTAGTGCCCATCAAGCAGGACAAAAGATGAGATGGTCCCTTCAAAAACAAAGGTTATTTTGGCCAACAATGGCCAAAGATTGCATGCAATATGCGAAATCTTGCCAACATTGTCAAAAACACGGCAATGTACAACATGTTCCCGCTTCAGAATTGCATGCCATTGTCAAACCATGGCCTTTTAGGGGTTGGGCATTAGATCTCATTGGTCAAATTTACCTTTCTTCGTCAAAAGGGCATAAATTTATTTTGGTAGCTATTGATTATTTTACTAAATGGGTCGAAGCAGTGGCATTGAAAGATGTAAATCAAAATGAAATAATATATTTCATTGAGGAAAGGATCATTTATCGTTTCGGGATTCCTGAAACTTTGACTACAGACCAAGGAACAATGTTCACAGGTCGAAAGGTGCTTGAGTATGCTAGTACTAGGTCAATTAAAATAATCACTTCGACACCTTATTATGAACAGGCCAATGACCAAGTCGAAGCTGCCAATAAAAGCATTATTGCTCTAATCAAGAGACACATAGGTCGACAACTTCGCAATTGGCATAATACACTTAAACAAATTTTGTGGGCATATTGCAATTTTCCCAAAGGTTCGACAGGGACAAGTCCCTATAAACTTGTTTATGGACATGATGCAGTTCTGCCTGTCGAAATCAATTTGCAATCTATAAGGGTGTCGAAACACCCATTGATGATTATTGGTGTTCTATGTTCGACAAGTTAAATGACTTGGAACAAGAACGAATCGTTGCATTAGAAAATATGATGCGACAAAAAGAAACTATGGCCAAATTTTATAATCATCATGTGAAAATCAAGAGTTTTGACATTGGAGATTTGGTTTGGAAAGCTATATTGCCATTTGAAAAGAAATCAAGAATATTTGGCAAATGGTCCCCAAGTTGGGAAGGACCTTTTCGAGTTGACAAAATATTTTCTGGTAATGCTTATAGCCTAGTCGATGTTGATACTGGACAAAGAATAGTGTCAATTAATGGCAAATATTTGAAAGCATACAAGCCAGTAATGTACCAAGTCAAAATAAACAATTGATAGCATGTCAGGTGCCGAAAAAAAAAAAGAAAAAGAGGAATTGCCACCGACCAAAATAAGGTAAAGACAATTATGGAAGTGTCATCCCCAAGCAACAAGAAACATTTGCAATCTTTTTTGGGGAAAGTGAATTTCATTTGACGTTTCATTGGTTATTTGTCTGGCAAAACAAAAATATTTGCTCCATTGGTCAAGCTCAAAAGAGAAAAAGACTTTGTCTGGACATGTGACCATGAAAAGGCATTTGACACAATCAAGTAATGTTTGATAAAAGCTCCAGTAATGACATTGCCTAAGCTCGACAAACTTGTCAAACTCTATATTACTGCTTGAGGCAGTCATGGGAAATGTGTTAGCATAACAAGTTGACAGTGGGCAAAGAACAACGTTGATTAATGGCAAATATTTAAACAAGCCAACAATGCATCAAGTTAAGATACATAAAATGATGATGTGCATAGAAATATGCATAGAGATGCATAAGTTAAGGGATGAAATATTTCTAAACAAGGAATTTAAAATTCAAATTACAACTCTTCAATTTCTCATTGACAAAAGCTGCTATTCGAAATGAGAGTTGTGGGGGGCATCATGTTGGCACCAAATTTCACTAAGTATCAGATTGTCAAATTGATGTTTAACTTTGACAGCTTGAAAGTTAGTCAAAAGCCTGTTGTGGGAAGAGTTGTCAAAGCATCTAGTTTGTCAGACAATATGATAAAAGTCCAGTTGTGATAAAGCTTGGATATAATTCAACAACTCTGCATTGGCAAAATTCTTCTATTCGACATTGTCAAAATTCTTCTATTCGGTTTTTGACAAGTTGAAGTTAAGGTTTGTCATTCTTCTATTCGGCTTCTGACAAGTCGAAGTCAAAGTCTGTCATTTGGGACTTAATATTTCAAGGCCAATTAGAGGCTAAGAATGACCAATCTTCACTGTAGAGGTTCGATAAGTCGAAGTGGGAGTTTGTCAATCGAAGTGGGAGTTCGTCAGTTAAAGTGGGAGTTTGTCAGTCGAAGTTGAAGTTCGACAGGTCGAAGTCAGAGTTTGTCATTCAACACTTAGAAAATTTTGAAGATCTTAAGAAGATAGTCACAGTGATCAGTTAAAGACAGATGTGGGTCATGTGACAGTTAATGTTAGCTTCAGATTCATCGATAGAGGCCTTATAAAGATGCGATGAAGTGGTAACTGTTCGACAACAAAGGCGCATGACAAAGTAGTTCTCATGCTCGAGGTTCGACAAGTTGAAGTGAGAGTTTGTCACTTGAAGACTTAGAAAATTTTGAAGATGTTAAAGACACTGTCAAGATAATTGCTTCACATGGGTCCATCAAATAGCGATTATTGATGGTTACCAGCAGTTACTGATTGAAACTTGACAAGAACGTGACAAAGTAGTGGTAGAGGGCAAATGACAAAGAAAATAACTATCAAAGCCACGTGGACAACATCCAAGGGCAGTCAGAAGACAAGTGTCAAAATCTTAGAGTCATAGGTTGTCTATAAATACTAGTTCTGTACAAATTGTAAGAGGTTGGAATTTTCACTCATACACTCACTCTAAAATGTCTCCAATGACTACACAGAGTCCAGAGTTCACTGAGTATTGTTCTCAACCCTCTTTTTCATTTTCCTAGGATTAGATTTCCTTTCTAGTTTCTTTACATTTTATGTACTTTATTTCCAGTTTGTCAATTATTTCCAGTTTGTATTCTTCTTCTTGTTCTTCTTTAATTCGTCAAACATATCACTACACACACATACGCAACACGAATCACACACAATCATCCTACATTCCATCTTGATTACATAAAAAACAAGTTTGACACTAGATTTCTTTGGTGGAGAACCCAAGAGGAGTAGCTTTTCGCTCCTCAAATTGAGATCTTGAAAAGTAAAGGCTGTCATCCAAACTCCTAGAGTTTGTCGATATACGCCTGATTTAGTGCAATTTGGCCTCCTGCACAAGGAAATTGTCAATTATTTGTTGTTGACAATATAAGTGCCAAAATTTGCAATAAACAAATATATAAACAACATGAAGTGTCGAAGAGTGCATGCAAGCAAGCAATTTCCCAACATGCATGTCTATGGAAATATAGGAGTGGCTACCATTAGTGTCGTATTTAAAGAGATTATCAATGTTTTGGCATGTTGGGACAGAATATATGGTGGCATGATAAGAGAAAGTTTAATTGTACCTGATAGGGCAATGTTTCAGAAGTAAATACTTGATTCAACAAGGTGTTTAATATAGGTCAAGGTTCAATGGCGTTTTCTGAAATGAGGCCTTGTAATTCTATATATTACGATAAAATGTTTTATATTGCAAAAGAGGTTAATTAGTCTGAGGAGGTGGTCAAAGAGGCTAATGTCCAAAATAAATGTTTGAAATGTGATGCCTACTAAACAAGGATTGCGACGTGATGAAGAGGTTCAAAACTTGAATTCGACTAGGGTTTTGAAGAGGAATTCAAATTTCAAAGAATGGATTTGATATGCTTGTCGCATTATGAAGACTTATGGACTAAAGAAGAATTTGAATATAGAAGTGATGCATTCTAACAAGGACATAAAAGCAACGTGAAGCATCAAAGAGTGCATTGTACGAGTGAAGCAAATGGATTTACAGTGTAGTGTAAATTTTATTTTTTTTTACAAAGTTGTAAAATAATGTGTTACAAGATAGTGTGGTAGGAAGTTACTTGCTGATTTGGTGTAGACACGATATAGCCTTTTCTTCTCCTTATCTCGTTTATGCTTCGATCACTACTAAAAAAACACTACTTAGAGGAAGTTTTTTAGGGGTCGTTTGCCTAACTGCTGCAATACTTTTGTTTTTCTGGCATTTTTGCTTCTTGTCACAAATTAAAATGAATCATGGCGGTTCACTACTGTATTAGCGATGGTTATTATATCCCGGCAGTTTAAACAAAATGTAACTGCTGCTAATTGAAAAAAAAAATGGGGAAATAACATTTCAGATTGCACGGAGTGAAAGCAAGAGTAAAAACGTAACCTCTCTTTCTTTGTGCTGAAAGCTAACAAAACTTAACAAGATTTAACATAAGCAAATGAAATCAGCAAAACCCCCATCACCACTATTAGATATGAAACTCCACCTCCAACAAAAGGCTTTTCCTTTATGCTAAAACTCCACCTTCCAGCGATGTCGTGTATTGAAGCTCATTGAAGCATTATGTTGCGACCTAGCATTGAGCCCAAAATATGAGCCAAATTTGAGGCCAAATATCATGAATTAAACCTAATATGTTAGCCCAAAGTCGGAACCCCTGATAACTTGTCAAACACAACAGACATTCTCCCCAGGTTCCGAGCATAGCTTGAACTAAAACACACACATTCACGATCTCCACGACGCAGCTGAACCCTTTTTGCCCACTAGCTACACTTCGAGATTGTAGGATGATGGTAACAGATGGCTTGACTTCCTATTTAAAGGGTAGTTCACATGAAACAAGGTGCACTTTTAAACCATACACACAACGGAACCACCATGGCTGATATTCTTGGTGGAGTGCTCACAAGTACCCCACCTTTCATCCTAATTATCCACTTCTTGAAAAGTCATTCAAATAGAAGAATTTTGATTAGATGAGAAAGCATAAAACATGTGCGTGTATATAAGGGATGACTATGGTGAGAAGAGTGATTTATTATGAGTGAAAGAAGCAGATATATGAACTGTATAACTATACATGGATAATCAGGATTAAAATGGTAATTAATAATCACGTGATAATTTAATGACATATGATTTTATATTTTAATCATTACCATTCACGCAAAATTCAACAACCCAAATTTACTCTTCTTACTCTCATAATAAACTATCTTTACCACTTAAGGTGTGTGTATATAATATATCACTACTAGAAAAATAGCATTTGGTCATGGATTTTGTTGGGGGTTTTCCGGTGGTTTTGAACTGCTGCAAAAGCTAATAGTGGCGGTTTGCAAACTGCTACAGATACCCACATCCTTAAACCATTCCATAGTGGTTCGAGAAAGCTACTAGAACAACCACCACTGATGTTTGGTGTCACGGCAGTTTTGATATAGATTATTTGCACGCAATAGACTGCTGGAAATGGCCATTAGAAGTTTTGAACAGGTAGTGGCGATTTGTTATAATAATTTTTTTCTAATATATTGCTCTGTAGCATGGTAGTTAGAAATATTAGTTAGTTTCCTTAGCAATGCTACTCATCGGCGGTCTTGAACATAGAACGCATGAATATAAAAATTTTAAAACTTTTAAGTAAAAACCACATAATGTATCAAATGTCACATTATAAAATCTTTAATAAATTTTTAAACAGACCTTGCACATAAGAAATAAAATTCCATGTAAAAATGAAAATGGTGTCCCAAGTCTATACAAAAATTAAAAAAAGCAGCTTTGATGCATTCATTTTTCACTTTGACTGGGTTGAACATCATGCTGGGAAACCTTAAAATTGAATTTGACAAGTGCCCGATCATTGATTTTTAGTCTGATATGATTGATTCGACTCGGTTTTGATAACTATTGTGGATTGTATCACAAGCCAATTAAAACTTCCAGTTCAACTAAATTTTGCATCTACCTTGTGATCTCTCCCAATCCCGATAAACATCCTTTCCAATTTTGGCCTTATGCTTAGTGTAGGGCTATAACATAATCACTAGCTTGCACGACGACTAGACTTTCATCACTATACTTAAAGCTACCTAGTAACTTCTAGTACTATACCTTTTGTTTTTAAAATTATAACTGAAAAATAAAACTACAATATGCAATTAAAAATAAATATTATTTTGGTAAAAATAAGAAAATAAAATAAAATACTACATATTTGATGAAAAATTATTAGGGATGGAAAAATAGGTTAAACTCGTTGAGTTGGCCCATCAAGTTGCCTTGTTTTTATGCGGCAGGTTGGCATTTTTAATTTAAATAACTAAAATGGATTAACTAGTCCCACCCTGTTTTATGACCAACCTGCAACCTACCTTGCCGACTTTGCCACCCCTATGAAAAATATAAAGACAAATAGAAGTGCACGGTACCTTTTCATCTTTTAGAAAAGGGAGCTGTATATGCTAAAATTAAAAAAGGAGAGTCATATATGATGATAAGAGCATCTCTTAAGAAGTGGAAGTGTAATTCACTCTAATAACTACAAATATATTTTTTACCATAGTTTTTAGACTTAGTTTGGTGATTGACTCGGTCAAGGCGTTAGGTCATTGGATCACTAGTTCAACCGGTATATCATTGATTCAATTACACACACACACAGTGGCTAGCACAGTGGCAAAGGAGCTTGTACATGCCTTGATGAATGTGGTTCGAGTCTTGCCAAAAATTCCCCTTATGCTACTTCCATGGCTAGTCTAGATGCAGTGGACCAACCATGTAGTTCACTGATTGGCCTATAAAAACTTACCGGTCGATCCTAATTTTGACCATAGTTGACATGTTCAATTGCATAACTGATTCAATCACAAAATCGAACCGAACCCATGACTGGTTCACAATTTCCTTAAAATTGTGTTTTTGAACAAATATCATTCGATGACAATAAAAGGAGTTATTCGTAACAATGTGGGGTTGGTTAATGTGGCTGGTATTTTGATCCCTTAACTAGACTTCTCGAGTCTAGTTCTGATGAAAAAAATTTTAGTTAGGAGACACTTATCTCCTATAAAACCTTATTAGTATCGTTGGGCTGAATTAATTGGGTTTCTATACATTCGGTCTGGACACTAGTGGGATCCATTGGGAAAAAAAAAATGTAATGCATGATAACATTAGAGATTAAACTAGGAGCTAGATCGATCTCAACATCCTCAAGTATTCATATAGATCATAAGACAAGCAAATCAGCAATCACATTACTATGATAAACACAGAAAAGAAAGATGAATAAAATAATTAAGAACTTCAAAACAAAGTACACTAAAGTAAAATTGCAAACTAAGGGGAAAAAAATTGAGTATTCTTTAGGAAATATATCAAATTTCTTCCAAATCTATTTCGAATATGATTTTGAACTCCTATATAGTTAAGGTCGTTGACTCAATTGTTTTTATTTTTATTTCTTTTTTCGGTAGCTATGATAGACTCAAAAGGAACCTCCTATAAAAGAAAGGGGCTAAAGAGGAGAGAGTGTATCAAAAGCAACCAAAAGCATATTAGGAGTATTCAAATCCAGAAATAGACTATTCCATAGAGAAAAAGATAAGTTTTCAGCCACACTGAATGCTACTCTCCATTATAATAATAATAATAATACTAAATCAATTAAAATGGACTTGGCAAGAACACACATATACTCCCTTCCCTTGTATCCACCTCCAAAAAACTCTACCTTCATAATATATTTCCCATAGACTTGTCCTTTTAGTATACTTTCATTGATCTTCTGTTAAGCCTACACACCATTAATTAGCAGCTCCCCATTAAGCATAAAAAACTCAAAACATTAATTTATACACTTTAATTTCCTTCCCCATGACTCCCTCCATTCAGCACTCGCTTCAAAAAATAATATCATCAAACCAAATGCAGCCATCCACATAGTTTGTTCTTAAACAGTACAAAATTTAGACAAGGCTGAAACGGTGAAGGCTGTAATGCTCTTCATAAAGTAGTGCGTGTGAAGCTACTTGTACTTTCACCTGGTATAGCCAGTAAACAACACATTGTAAAATTGGGTTTTTATCACCCACCCACTCATCCGTCGTCTTCTTAAAAAATAAAAAAGAAAAGTCTGATCCCACATTAAACTTACTTGACTATCCCAATTTTAGCCAAATAGCCCACTTGTTTGGTTCTTCTCCTCTAAAGCTGCAAGTGATATCTTCTAGAGACGATAGATCATAGGCGGTGACTGCGGACTTCCGCCGTTGTGAAATCTATTCGTGTGGATATCTCAAATGACATAAAATGTCTCAAATAACAACAAACCTCTCACATGCCAATTACTACTCACTAACAAAATCAACCACATTCATTAAACAACTGAAATAATAGATTACCAAGTCAATTCATCATTTACACAAATTCCAATCAGAAACTATAACAAAATATAATAATCACAAATTCACTTAATAACTCGTGTCACTTTCCAACCTTCGTTAGCGATTGAAACAATTGTTCCTGTCAAAGGCAATCCATCCACAAATTTCTACTCATTCACCTTCCAAAAACAAACTTTCTATCTACCCATTTTTCTCACTCAATAAATCTATTTCACGTACAAAAGCACAAAAATTCAACTCCACCGCCTACCTTCCTGCCCTAGAGTCATCAAATGTTTCGGCCATGACTCCACCTTCGGAAACGGCAAAGTGTTTTACAATCTCTTCCTTCAATACACTTCTGGTGGAATCCTCGCGTACCAGCTCAAGAACCAAGATGGAAGGTTCATTGAATCCCAGATTCAACAATACACCAGGTGGTTTTTCTTTTTTACTTTTTTTTTTTTGAATTGGGGATGGGGTTTGCAAAATAAACTAAAGGTCTCCAAATTGCATCTCAGCCAATGACACTATAAAAGGCGCATATCAACGCACAGATTTTCTATTGTGGGCCTAGGTGTATGGCACACTTGGCACGGTGTTTTGAGAATTCGCCTTTCGCATAGGGAAAGTTTTATGCCATTGGAATTAAAAGTGATTACTTCGTTCATCATCTAACAATCACTTACATTGATTGCAAGTAACCTGATGCTCCTGTTTCTTTAGAATATGCTGGAACTAGAGCCCTATATGTTGGCGTGTAACACATTGCATATGGGTTGGCTTGCATATAGTAGTTATACATAATAGATCCAATATTCTGAAAACTGGATAGTCGGGATTAAAGTGTGTATATGGTTATGTAGTTGATATTAGGAGTTACTTGATTTAGTTAGGAGTTAGTTCATTGAGAGTTACATTTAATACCCTATATAAGTGTGAACTCCACTTATATTGTTACATTTTCTTCTCATTTTATACCATTAATAAAATTCTCTATCTTCTATTTATAGTTTTTCTTTGCTCTATCATTAAATTTAATTTAATATCCAGCGGGACCAAGAACCAATTCTTTGAATGGTCCGATCATAGCAAATAAGTCAAATTTTCAAAAATTGGTTGAAATAGGTGTGAATCGGCCAAAAATAGGTGTGAACTGATCAAATTGGTAAGCTTAACTATTTAAAAATGAAAATTTCAATTTCTTTTTTTCAATTCAACAACCATTTTATGATAAAGATATAAAAAATACACATTGGTTAGCCAAATCAAGGACTATTAAACCTCTAAATCTCATAAGAGCCTACAATTAAATATAGAATAATGTGATACATGAATATTTATGATTTTCCTAAGAGAAAAAATTGCTACTCTAAGTAATATGAGACTTAAGTTATTTATAATAGTCTAAAAAGTGAAAAGCTTATAATTTAAACAATGTGAGACTTGAGTGTGCTCCATAATTCAACTCTTTCTTTACATTTTTAATACTTTTTATTTATTTTATAACATGTAATTCATCGTATGTATATATGCTTTTATATATCTTATTATACACAAACATCCGATTAAATCGGTTAAACTAATAAACCTTTCAATTAGTGTTGTGTTCCATTCGATCGGTCTGGTTTCTTGAACCTTGTACCACACGAACTATCCTAAAGCACTCAATATGCCTAAGTGACAGTGACATAAATACATATCGGCGCATATATAGCTTCTCTCTTTTACTTTGGTCTTTCACTCTTTTCTCTTTTCCTTTGCAAGTATTTACTATTTAGCATTTGTCTCTTCATTGTCACTACATGCCGGAAACAAAAATAATCTCATGAGCAGAAGTAGGAAAAGAGAAATATTTTTTCAACTCATAATTTAGACACTTTTTTTTATAGTTTCAATTTAGACAGGGTTCTAGATAGTTAACAATTAATGAACAAATAGCTAAGAATTTTAGTTTCATTTTTTTCGAATGTGCTAAAGTAATTATATTGCATGATTCGTCAATAAAATAACTGAATTTTTGCTTATTAACTCTTGATTTCTATATCTTTCCACAATTAGATTCACCAGCAATGGAAAAAAAAAAAAATCCTTAATTAGCTAGTAACACATAATTCTCGTGTCAAGAAAATTCGTGTACCAATAACTAACCTAACTCAAATCATAATTGTGAATCGATTTGGCTACGTTAGTCGAGTGAGGCCTGAAATTAACAAACATACACATACACATATACATACATAGATACACACATATATAATTAACAAACAGAATGAGGACTATATAATGCAAAGGGACTGATCCTAATACTTAGTGTTTTTGGTAGAGATGGGAATACTCTACTAGTAGTATGGTTCCTCGCTAAGATGTTTCCTTGGACATTTTGGACTCCCCTGATGATGTCGATCAATGAGAAACAATATTTTTGCTTATGATTTCAGGCATTGTTTAATTAGCCATTTAATTATTAATGTATAAATAACTGAGAATTTAAATTTTATTTATGATAAAATAATTAATAATAAATGTGAAATTCATTTTCGAATTCACTAGCTTAGCCCCACCATCTCAAATTTGGGCTTGTGTCTTTGATTGAACAGATCCTAAGCGAGTGTTTGGTTTAAGAGAAAAAATACTTTTATTTCATATTTTTAACATTAATTGAAAAAAATTAACTTATTTTCATCATGTTTTCTATTCTTGAGGATTTTATAAAGAAAAGGTTAAAAAAGTTAATTAATTTTTTGTTATAAAATAGCTAATTCAATAAAACAATAAACAGCATGAAAATAATGTGACATTTTTATATTTAATACTAAAGTAAGAAATAATAATGGAAAACGTTTCCTAGAATCAAAATATACCTGCAGGTGAAGCTCCGCATAGATGGAAAATGTTTGACCTTTCATAAATGGCACTGGGGAGTGTTGTATGTCAAGTCTTGGGGTACTCGCAGAATCCCTAAATCCCCTCCCCCACCCCCCCACCCCCCCTCAAGTTTTTTTTTTTTACCTTATTAGGATAGTATGTGCCCTAGACTTGGGTAAGTTAAGTAATAATGTTAGATTCATTCACTGTATATTTTACTATTCTATCATATTTCTATCCAAACAGTAAAAGAATAAAGAATTTAATTTAAATGTACTAATCATGTAAATTTTTTTCACATTATAATTCAATCAAATTTTCGGATCAATATGACTTTTGATATGGTGGAGTGAAAGTAAAATTTATTTTTATTAATGTTAGAATATACAATTAAATAACTATGTAAAAGAAGTTTATGATATAGACTTACCAGAATTAAACTCAATAAAAAAGAATTTTGCTAATGAGTGCCCTGGGTGCTTATTAAAGATATTAAAAGAAATAAATTTCAAAACTTTGTTGTGGGTCCTTTGCTCTGAAAATATAAGGGTCTATTTGGTATCAGTTTTCAGTTTTATTTTTAATTTTTTAGTTTTCAGAATTTTATGAAAGAAATATTGAAAACTAATAATGAACATTAAAAACTGGATTTTATAATTTTAATAATTTTTAGTATTTTCTTCACAAAATCTGAAAAATTGAAAATGAAATCAATCAAACACTAAGCTTTTACCTTTCCAATGCTAATATTTCTTTTTTTAACTCCATATACCCATACAAAAAAGCGTGCACATTTCAGCCTAACTCTTTTCTACTTTATGTTTAGAAAATAAAAAAAATAAACAAAAAAGAAAAAAAATCGAAGGAACTTTAGTCTGTAAATAAGAAGTTTCCAAAAAGTGAAGAGTGATCTCACTATAAAATGCTCATATCCGAGAAGAATTAAATCATGCGTATTGCCTACTGCTGATCACCCCCCTCATTAATTTCCATCTAGCTATCTTCTCAAAACTAGCTCATCAACATCCAATCCATTATCCATCGATCATCTCCTTCTTATGTGTGTGTACACACAGATATGTACACACACACACATAAGAAGGGTGGGTGTGGGGAAGAAATAAGGTCAACAAAGATATGTTCAATAAAGAACTGAAAAATTATGTGATGAGGCGCGCAGGATCTTCAGATTTGCAAGCGCACATGATATCGAAAACTGGAGACAATGCAGTGCGCGTGGCTGCTTTTCATGGTTCAAAGGACATCCTTGACCAACTGGTTGCTGTGATTAAGAATAAGACCGACAATGAGGGATGCATGAGAATTCTCTCAGCTCGGAACAAGAGAGGGCTCACCCCTCTTCATTATGCAGCCTTAAGGGGCTCTTTGAATATGTGCAAGTGCATCATAAGTGATGAGTACTTTTTGTCCTTGGTCCATATTCGCAACAATCGAGGAGAGACACCACTCTTCTTTGCTGCTCTTTTTATTTCCTCCATTCCGCTAGCATCAGGTCCCCAAGCCCAAGTTCAAACCCGTGGACAAGGACAAGTGATGGAGACACTACTATTCTGCACTCCACCATTTCTGGAGAAGAGTTTTGTAATCCGTCAGCACTTAATACTGATTTGAATTTCAGTTTAATTAAATACTATTCATACATGTGTTTAATCTATCTATATTCATGCATGTGTTAGATTCATTCGATGTGGAAATTTAACATGACCTAGTCATGTGAATTCTTTCACATTAGAGGCTCAATCTCTATCTAGAATTAAATATGCTTTTGTTCTCTGTAAATAATAAATGAATTTTGGTTTTTGTCTTTGTTTAAAAAAGAAATAACTTGGTTTTGGTCAAATACATGACTATTTGATTTTAGTCTCTATTGTTAGTATGTTTTTCTTTTCCCTTTTTGTTAAATATTAAACTGACTAACACAAGATCACTTCATTCAATCCAATATGTCAGGTAGTAATTACACATGATACATGATAATCCTATGTGCTAGGCAGAGTTTTAATATGTTCAATTAAGATGTGTCACATAGAATTATCGTCTAACATGTAAGATTGAATGATATAATATTCCATTAGCCAATTGAAGTGTATTATATGAAAAATTATATTATACTTATATATATCATTTGATACATATAGCTAAAGTAAAGCCATATATTTTATGAAAAAAATATAATTAGCTTAAAAAAAAAATTGATCATCATTACTAATATTTAACTAGTTAAGTTGGATACTTGACAGCCTTAAATAGGATTTTAAATTTAAATATAATTATAAATAAAAAAAATTAATAATAAAAAAAATTTTCTATTAAGTTGTGTTTGGTTGATGGATAAAAATGAGGGTAAAATTATATGGTTGAATTCCATTTGCGAAGATTACATATGAATCAACTCAGCCTTATAATTTTTACCTCATTTTCCAACCAAACATGCCCTTAAAATAAATTAATCTAACTCAAGTAAGATTAATCAAGTCTAATAAATTCTAAATACTAGTAGTTTAAAGAAACAATTAGACCATTATCATAAATTATTAATCGGCAATGCTATATGTGACGAACCAATTCTCGTAAAAAATGTGCAAATTCAAAATGAGCGCTGATTATTTTTAATCTCCACAATTGAACAAATAAAACACGAAAATACAAAAACAACGCTTCATATTATTGGTGGAGCAGTTCGCACCACGCTAATTCGCATTGTATGTTATTTTTTGTTATTCATTTACATATATTTGTGTACGGCACAGATTATCATTTCAGATACTTCATTTGTACGAAGATAAAAATATAGCCATCATCGCCAATGGAAGTGGAGGGACACCTCTTCATGTCCTTGTCAATATGCCTACCGCCTTCAAAAGTGGCTCCTTCTTCCGACAGTTTTCACCATATAAACTCCTATACCAGTGTAAGTGTGTTTAATTATATAGTATAAATAAGGCAAAAGCTCTATTTTCCTGGGAATTTTAGCGATATTTTGTCCCTTGAGAAGGGTGGCAATAACTTAAATTTCAATGTCTCATTATAATATTTAAGATTGTCTCTGAGTCCATTGCTTACAACCACAAACCATTCCTATTACTTTATAGGTATAACTGTAAAGCAGCTCAAGGCTGATGCTTTGCCTCCATTTGAGCTTACAACAAAGAGATCCGGTACGCCATGATTCAAAGAAATTTATTTGACGTAAAGGAAGATTTTATTAAGAGATAAGTCTAATGATACTTACAAAACGAAAAAGATATTCAGAATCTAAATTAATAAAGAAATAAATATATTCAAACTTATTATAATCACAATTTTTTATTTTCAAATTTTATTCGTTGACAATTCAAAATTAGAGTGTCTTAAATTATTTTACGTTAAATTTTTTTTTTTTTGTAGCATACCAGTTTTATGATGTTCTACGTTAATATTTAATCAAAGTATTCAGACATCGTATCCCTTAATTATAATATGATTGCCGTTTGAGTTCATTGTTTACAACCACAAACCATTCCTATCGTTGTACATGTGCAAATGTAGAGCCGCTGCAAATTGATGTGCCTGCCACTGAGTTCCGATCTGTGGAGCTTGTGGAGATGGACAATAAGAGGAAATGACGTACACATTTTGAGTTCTTCAAGAATATTTTCGACGATTGGGAATGGGGATTTGGTAACGCCACGATCTTACTCTTCGGTGTCTTTCCCCTAGTAATTTCTATGCAATGTTAGCCTTAGACCTCCAATTTCCTATTCATAATTACCATATGATTGTTCTTGATGGTTGGCTTTAAATTTAAGGATATATTTTGCTCATGAGTGACCTCGGAGCATAAGACACTTGTTAAAGTTTTATACTTGAAAATAAAATTTTTAAGCCTACTATACATTAAATATATTTAAACTTGTTATGTTCTCCGCTTTTAGCTTGTTCTCAATTCCGTTGTTTATTTATTTATTTATTTTCCTGCTATATTTGTGCTTATAAGGATTATTGGCATGGATGACGAAGATAAAAAGGGGAAAGTCATGGATATTATTATTAAAGAACATTACGAAAATTTGGGTAGTGCTAGTGCAGATCAACAAGGTAATGTGTGTGTGTGTGTGTGTCATACATACGTGAGTATATATATATATATGTGTGTGTGTATATATACACACATTTTTTTGTGAATTTAACCATGATGGAATTATAATTATTAATATTATTATTATATTGATTATCTGTGCTAAGTATTAATAGAATTGGACACCAATAAAAATGTCACCAAATAGTTATTATTTATAGAATTTTTGCATAAATTTATTGCTAGAGTAATGTGCTATGCATATTACCGTTTGAATGGTTAAGTGGGTAATACCACTTTTATTTTATCTATCAGGCACTCGTTTTTTGTCACAAATTCTAGTCATTTTTTCCCCTCAAAGTGTAGCATTTATATTGATTTTGATATATACAAAAATGTATTAAACAATTTCATATTAATGTAAAATTTCATAGATTAGCATGTAAATTTTTATTCCACTAGTGGGGTTTGTGAAAACATTTTCAATTAAAAACATTTCAATGGTATAAAACTTATATTTTATTAACATTAATGTAAGTTGTATATATATATATATAAGAATTAAAAATTTTAATAACATAATATATAAAAATACATAATTGAATAACAAAAATATATAAAAGATTTTGTTTAATTGGTAATGCGCAAAAGCTATATTTCAGTCTTTTAAGGAACGTTGAAATAGAAAAGGAATAGTACACGATAATGTTTTGAGAAATGTACATTGGCACGCGTGGCAGCCAAAAAAGATGTGTAGTCACCATTGTCAACCGCAGCAAAAATTAGTGCGATAGAAATGGTGATAAAAGTCCTTGATATTGCTCCATTGGCCATCCACGAAGCCACCACAGAGAAGAGGAATATATTGCAAGTGGCGGTGGAGAACAGGCAACCCCGCATATTTAAGGAACTGAAGCATCTTGATGTATGGGGCACCTTGGTACAACAAGTGGATAATCAAGATAACAATACCCTGCATATGGCAGCACAGGCTTCAACAAATAGGCCTTGGCAAATCCCTGGCTCTGCCATGCAAATGCAATGGGAGATTAAGTCGTACGAGGTGTAATTTTTAACTAGCTTGAGTTTGTATTAGAGTTTAATTGTGATGCACCCGCAATTATCACTTAATTAAATCATTCTATTTGAATGATATCTTAGATAATGAGTATAAGAATCACTATATTTACTAATATGATATAATATAATAAAGTGATAGTGTAAAAATTAAATCCTTTTAATTATTCTAGTCATGAATATACATTAATAATATTTTTGCATCTTTTTTCATTACACTACTCATATTCTATTCTTTTATTAAAAGAATAATAGGGTTAAATATATATTTTAATCCCTGAAAAATAAGCGAGTTTATATACACACTCTAGTCTTGCTCCAAATATTTTTAAAAATGCTTGATTTTAGTCCCTATAATTATTTTGTCTCTATTAAATGTTGAGCTAACCAATAGAAAATCATGTTAATTATCCAATCTCATATGGTAGTCACTAGTTGTATGTGACATATTATAATCTTGTGGGTCATCAAAACTCTTAGCTAATAGCCCATTAGTCCTAACCCTTAACCCATCTTATGACCAAGCCTAATAACTCATTTCTCAGTAGGACTTTGGGACAGATGACCATGATATTTGTTATGTACAACTAGTGGCTAATTGGATGAAGTGGTTTTTCATTCACTATTCAGCATTTAACATAGACAGACTAATTGCGAAGATTATAACCAAACAGTTTTGAAAATATTTAGCCCAAAACATTTTTTTTTTCAAGACCAAAACTTCTTATGCCGAATTCTTTTGTTGTGTGAAAACTCCAAAGCAGACCAACACCAAAGGTTACCGGCAATCACCTATACCATATTAGCAACAGCCTATCTGACTCCACCATTTAATTACACACGCATCCTTCCTTTAAGCATCACCTGATACAATTTGCAAATCTTGAAGTCAATGCTTATGACAGCAGCAATAGCAATCCCTGAGCAACTTTGCATTCAAGGAAATAAAATACCAGCCACAACAGGATTAATAGCAGAGAAAAACATCCAAGTAAGCCTCTGGCTGCATTTCTCAATATGAACACCTGGCCTTAACCACAAACTTAGTATGCATATGAACAGGAATTCGAAGCCACCTGCATTAATTCAATTTTTGCAACTGTTTGGGGATGATCTCCTCAAAAACTCTGACACCATCCTTAAGAATAATGAAGAATTGTTTTGTAGCATATGAGTTAAATGATCAAACTCTGCAATTGTCCCGCCTATAGCCTTGAAGTCCTCAATCAAAGCATCAGCACCACAATTTTTTGTAGTACAGAACCGTCTTCCTTTCAGACCCAGTCTTACTGATTGTGGTAATATATGTCATCTTTCAGTCCACATATCTATTCTACTACTCCGTTGGACCCCTTCAGCATTTCCATCAAGGTCAAGGAAGAGCATTGCTAGAAAGTAGAAAGTATTATACTAATTCATCGAAAATCAACAGGCATTTATCATAGACAACGTTTTCTTTACCACGTTCGCTTCCAAGATTCAAAATAGGGAAATTCTGGTGCTAACAAGACATGCACGGACACCTCACTTCCCGTCATACACAGCATCACACCTACACAAAGTTCACAGCATACTCACACACAACTACATTTCACTATAATCAGTATCATAAAAAAGCAAAACATTTCCAATTTACAACTATTCAATGGTATTAGACTTTTTTTTCGGGTCGAAATTGTGTAAGCCTTATGTGATTCAATCTCTTCGAAATCAACCAAAAACCTAAACTTATGCTATAGACAGAAGAATAGGGTTGAAGGCCCAGTTAACGATGGATGGCCCGGAATAAAATAGGCCATGTTATAGCCACCATCACCCCAGACTACAAGCCCAAATCTATAAAGAATTCCTACTAAATATACCTACAAATCTTTCTACATGCTAAATGAATCAAGAAAGCATTATTCACATTTTAAATTTTCAAAACATTGATTGCATTTATTCCTTTATTTATTTTAGTATTAAGAGAATTTATGAGAAGATTGGTAGGAGAATATATTAAAATTCATCGATAAATAGATTGGGCTACAGAGGGTCTATAATGTTTGACCCGGGTCAATAGATTGTGCTATAGATTGGACGTGGGCGATGATCCTTATATGTTTTAAGTATTAGAGGTAATTATAGCAACCTCCCCTAAGGTTAGCTAATATTACACTTACTCCCTCCTAGATTTTAAAGATTACACTTACCACCCTTGAAACAAAATAAATTAATATTTGTTGAAATAAATTTTGAAATACCCAATTTACCCTACCAAATTAAACCCCTAACACCCCAACTCTATCCCCAATACCACCCGCCCCTTGTTCCTTCTTCAAAATAAGCCTTGGTTTTGTAACTAACCTCCTACAGAGATCTATGGCAATCCAAGGTAGAGGGTAGCGTGCAGTGGCAGCAAAGGCTTATTATGATAGGGGAAGATAAGGAAAGAAGCCACGGCGGCAGAGCAGAGGAAGGAGTAGTGGAGCTCGCGGCGGTTCGGGGTGGAAGAAAGGGGAGGCGTGTCCGAGGTGGCGGAGGGCGGATCCACTGCGACTTTCCCCCGGCGGTGGCTGATAGAGGCCAGCTGGGCTTTGCGAGATCGCCATGGAAGGCGATGGTAGCAAGGCATGAGGGCTGGCTTCACATCGGTGGCGAAGCTCAACACCGGCATTGGTGGAGGCGTAGCTGAGCAGGTCGCACTGGTACTTGGCGACCATGCGCTTGAACCTCCGAATGAAGGTCTTCCACCTCGGGCCCACCACGATCTCCGATGACGCCCATAGTTTCTTTAGCACTCTGAGGCCGCGCAACCACCACCGGTCGTAGCTAGTGGTGGTGGGAATGGGACCAGGAGGTGGTGCGGACGCAGTCCCACCATATGGAACGACGTTGTGGGGCGAAGCAGGGGAAACAAAAGGGGCGAGCGGCGTTTCCAGTGTCTGGGGTGATTCCAGTTCAAGCTCCATGGGTGATTGGTTGGAAAGAATCATTCACAGTGGCATTATATTAAAATTGAAGAAATATCAAAGGGCATAGAAGTTATTTCATTTTATTTATAATTTTTAAATTTGTTTTTTGTATTATTATTAATGGTCTATTGTCTTAAAGGGATGTCATTGTAACAATCTTTAAACAAACGGGTTTTGCTATTTTAACATCCAACATTTTCAGACACCCAGACACCCCACTCACAATACATATGGGTCCCACCACTTACTTTTTTCTCAATTTATTCTCTCTCCATCACTCCTCTCACATTATATGGGACCCACATGGGTGTCTACACCAATGTGGGTGTTAAAACATCATTTCCCTAAACAATAATGGTGGTAAGTGTAATATTTAAAATCTAGGAGGGAGTAATTGTAATATTGACTAAACCCAGAGGAGGTTGCTGTAAAAGACTTAGCATTTTTCATTTTTTCAAGTAACGTTGAATCGGAAACGCAATAATGCACGATAATGTTTTGAGAAATATTATATACATTGGCACTTGACAGGCAAAACGTCAAAAAGGGATGATGAACAAGGAGGAGATAATGTGAAGATTGTCATAAACTAGTTTTCGAAGAAAACCACATAGATGAATGGCTGAATGTTTGTATGTATTCTCTTCTACACACACACACACACAGTGCAATAAGGTCTATTTATAAACCTAAAATAATAATAATAAACCTAATTACAAATCAAATCAATTTATTAGGATAAATTACAAATGCAATCAATTAGAATCAATCGAATCTTTTTTTTATTAACTCAATCTAATTTATATACAAATCAACACAATATTATACTAATATTCATAATATCATGCAAATAGGGGTAGAGATAATGACACCATTGTTAATTGCAACAAAAAATGGTGTGATAGAAATTGTGAAAAAAAAAATCCTTAAGAGTCTTCCACTGGCCATCCACGAGACAACCGGAATGAACAAGAATATATTGCTAGTGGCAGCGGAGAAGAGATAACCCACATATTTCAGGAACTGAAGAATCACCATGCATGGAACAACCTTATGCAAGCTGTGGATGATAATGGTAACAATGTATTGCATTTGGCAGCCAAGTTGTCAGCACAAAGTTCTTGGGGAATTCCTAGCTCTGCCTTGCCAATGCAATGGGAGATTAAGTGGTACATACCAGGTATAATTTTAATCAGCTTGCACTTGCATTAAAAAGATTAAATTTTGAAGAAATTAAAATTAAGATTTGATTTGAATGGGCTCACCATCATTCAATTATGTATTATCATATTTGTAATTGTGATTAATTGTCATACTCATTACTTGAAAAAGATGCATATGCAAAAAATTAATTAGGTGACCATGTAAAATTATTTTATACTATAAATGTATTGAAATTAAACTCTTGAAATTATTATAATTAGAAATTTAACACTCTTTTCATGACACTACTCATATATTGTTTTCTTTTAAAATAAACACACACTATGCTCTACATCTTTATCTTCTCAACAAAGCAAGACGTAAAGATTATATATAAATGTTAATACTTGACATACAAGTAACAAAGTTCATTAATTAGCATCCTTCAAGCTTTATCCTATTGTTAAGCAAGGTAAGTTCATTAATTAGCATCCTTCGAACTTTATCCTATTGTTAAGCAAGTTATGTTTCCACTTTCTGTATGACATTTCTAGTTGAATTGAAGGTGGTCTTTTACTTTATCTTTTTCGCTTCGGCTGTAATAATATCATTTCTCCATGTGCTGTTATTTTAATTTCCCCCTTTGCCTACTTAAAAAGAGTTGGAAAAAAAAAAATAATGCTCATTAACAATACTAACAACTAATTAGTCTCATATGCCTCACTAAATAAGTTTGGATATATGAATCAAACAATGGTATTAGGTTCTAATATGCTACAATCTTCTTTTTTTTCATTTTCAAATAGTTTGTGAAAAAAAAATACCAAGGCACCTTATTTTCAAGGAAGAGAAAACTGGATTAGATATCGAACCGATCAGGATACTGATTTAAAGATTTAGAAGTCCAATCACTTCAATAGGGGTTTAACCAAAATATAATAAAATATACATAAATATATACATATGATAAATTCAAAAGCAAAAACCTATATTCAGAGGAGCAAATTATTGTAACAATTTCTAAAAATATAAAACACAACAGAGAAGAACAGATTTCAAGCTTAAGAGGAAAAAAAATTAAAACTTAAAACCTAAGCTTGAAAGCAAGTCATACAACAGAGGAGCCCTTTCTTATTGCTTGAACTTGAATGCATTAGTTTGGCATGTGCTCTTGGTTTGCATAAGAAAATCTAAATAAACCCAATAAATAAATTACAAAAAAAAGGATTCTTTTTGTGCACTTTGATCAATAGCATACTGATTCATTCAAAAATACACAAAAATGAAGAAAGCACCTTTGGGAGTGAAGAAGATGAGATGAAAAGAATAAGAACTGAAGAAGTGAAATGAGGATAACCCTAATGTCTAATCTACTCACTTTCAATTTCTTTTTGTAGGCAAAAGGCTTGAACCGGCCAACATTAGAAAACCGAGCTGGCCTATCGATTTTCCCAATTATACCCTGTTTTGAACTCCCCTAGTTTTAGGTGCTTAACTGGACTGGCAAAGCTAGTGGTTCTAGTTTAACCGGTCAAACTGGCCGGTTCGGTCCTATTTTCTTCGGTCCGATTTTCTCTTTATTGTTAATTTTCCAAACCAACAACAAAGAAAAGGCCCCAATGAGATCTTCATCTAAAGCTACAAGGATCTCTATTGACTAAAGCCACATTCTAGCACAAATTTCTTCATCCGAAGCAATTCTTTACATGCCTTAGCAATAGCAATGAACTCAACCTCAGTTGTAGATAGTGCAACACATTTTTACAATATAGACTACCAAGTCACAGCTCCCCCTGCAAAGGTGATCAAATAACTAGAAGTAGATTGTCTAGAATCAACTTCCCTTGCCATGTCACAATCAATGTAACCACCAAAAATAGGTTTCCCAGTTCCAAAACACAATCTCAAAATTCATTTCACAGGATTCCAATGCTCAAAATCAAGATTGGAAAAAAAATGACTAACAATACCAACTACATGAGCTAAGGCCTAGTAAAAACCATTACATACATCAAACTTTCTATTGCAAAAGCATAAGGAACACGCTACATGTCTTCTTTTTCTTTATCACTAGAAGGAGCATGTGTACTGCTAAGCCTAAAGTGTGAAGCTAGAGGTGTACGAACCATTTTGTTTTTATCCATATTAAACCGCTAAGGTAGCTTTTCAATGTACCTCTCTTGAGACAACCACAACTGTAACATCCCAGACATCCGGCAATGCAGATATTGTCCGCTTTGGCAGGCTCGATGTCCATACCCTCACGGATTTGCTCTTCCCCTATCTATAGGAAAAACGCGTCTACATGGGGAAGGTATCCACACCCTTATAAGGCATGCTTCGTTCCCCTCCCCAACCAATGTGGGACTAATTCCACCCTCCTAGTGGGGGCCCAGCGTCCTCGTTGGCTGGCACACCGATCCCGGGACTGACTCTGATACCATCTGTAACATCCCAGACATCTGGCGATGCAGATATTGTCCGCTTTGGCAGGCTCGATGTCCATACCTTCACGGATTTGCTTTTCCCCTCTCTATGAGAAAAACGCGTCTGCATAGGGGAGGTATCCACACCCTTATAAGGCATACTTCGTTCCCCAAACCAACCGATTTAGGACTAGTTCCACCCCTCCTAATGGGGGCCCAGCGTCCTTATAAGGGTGTGGATACCTCCCCCATGTAGACTCATTTTTCCCATAGAGAGGGGAAGAGCAAATCCATGAGGGTATGAACATCGAGCCTGCCAAAGCGGACAATATCTGCATTACCGGATGTCTGGGATGTTATGGATGGTATCAGAGCCAATCCCAGGATCTGTATGCCAACCAACGAGGATGCTGGCCCCCACTAGGAGGGGTGGAACTAGTCCCACATCGGTTGGGGAGGGGAACGAAGCATGCCTTATAAGGGTGTGGATACCTCCCCTATGCAGACGCGTTTTTCTCAAAGAAAAGGGAAGAGCAAATCCGTGAGGGTATGGGCATCGAGTCTGCCAAAGCAGACAATATCTACATCGCCGAGTGTCTGCGATGTTACAGATGGTATCAAAGCCGGTCCCGGGATTGGTGTGCTAGCCAGCGAGGACGCTGGACCCCCATTAGGAGGGGTGGAACTAGTCCCACATCGGTTGGAGAGGGGAATGAAACACGCCTTATAAGAGTGTGGATACCTCCCCATGCAGACGCGTTTTTCCTATAGAGAGGGGAAGAGCAAATCCATGAAGGTATGGACATCGAGCCTGCCAAAGCGGACAATATCTGCATTGCCGGGTGTTTGGGATGTTACAAATGGTATTAGAGCTAGTCCCGAGATCGATGTGCCAACCAGCGAGGAAGCTGGGCCCCCACTAGGAGGGGTGGAACTAGTCCTACATCGGTTGGAGAGGGGAACGAAGCATGCCTTATAAGGGTGTGGATACCTCCCCTATGCAGGCGCGTTTTTCTCATAGAGAGGGGAAGAGCAAATCCGTTAGGGTATGGACATCGAGCCTGCCAAAGCTGACAATATCTGCATTGCTGGGTGTCTGGGATGTTACAATAACTTCTTGGACTCTCTGTCACGAGCAATACACATACCAAGAATCTATCTTGTTGGTCCCAAGTCCTTCATTGCAACAGACTTATTAACTCCTTTTTTAGCTTGTCAATTCTAAACAAATTATGACCAATAATCAACACGTCATCAACATAGAGCAATAAAATGATAAAATCATCATCAGACACTACAACATTTTTTCCCTAAGACAACACAAAAAAAGTGTGGCCTAAACTTTAAAAAGTGTAGCCCTTACTTAATGGCAACACTTTTAAGCTTAGGACAACACTTTTTGGAGGGTGGTCTAAAGGGGTGTTACCTTTTTTATAGGACAATATTTTTAGACGTAAGGCAACTTTTATTACCATTATTAATAACAACAACTAATTAGTGTTGCAAAAGTGTTGCCTATTGTTAGAATAAGCAGCCTTTTATTTTCACTATTATATTGGCAATAGTTTGTAAGTGTTGTATTTGCTATAAGTGTTGTCTATTGTCACAAAGACAACACATTGAAAGGGTTACCTTTGTTGAACAGGAAACACATTAGCTTCAATGTAGAGGCCACAATTACAAAATTGCTGACCAAATTTCAATGGAGCATCATTATCTTGCTAACTTTTTTATTGCTACTATTGATATTCAATTACAAGAGCTTAATGGCAGATTGAATGACAACATGGTGGAGTTGCTTACTTTGAGTTTAACTTTTGATCCCAAATGTAACTATAATTAAATTCCTCAATGTTGATAAAATATGTGAATTAGTAGAAAGATTTTATCCTGATGATTTCTCTGAATAGGAGAAATTACATATTAGACTACAAGTTTGGCATTATGAACTTGATGCTCCAAACCATTCTGAATTGAATAACTTGTCCACAATCTCCGAGTTATGCCAAAGGTTGATGAAAACAGGAAAATATTTACCATATCGTTTGATTGATCATTTGATTTGCTTGGTTTTGAATCTTCCTTTTTCATCTACTACTATTGAAAGATCCTTTTTAGCTATGAATATCGTGAAGAGCTGACTCAGTCTCGCTTATTATCTCTTAACTTATATTGAGAGGAAGATTGCTGAAAATTTTGACACAGATTCTATTATTAACAAGTTTTATGATTTGAAAGAATGTCGTACTCATCTTTGATGCTTATCTTTGATCAATGTATATCACATATTCATAAACTTTTTTTTATCGTGTTTTATTTAATAATACAAATTTTCATTTTTCGGCCACTCTGTAGAGGTTTTTTGGATCTATCCCTGACTCTACTTCGTGAAATGCACTCTAATTCCCCTTTATTTGCCCTGGCTTGATATGCACTATATAATGTGCAAGGAGATATTAGAGATGGTGCAAAATTATGACAATAGCTTCAGGCAGGAATTGGAGTGATATATTGTGAGGAGTGATACAAAGTGTTGAGTGATACACAGTGAGGAGTATAGTGATATATTGTGAGGTGGAGTGATACACAGAGTTGAGTGATACATAATGAGGAGAATAGTGATATATTGTGAGGAGTGATACACAAATCTTTGGTTTTATTATTGTCTAACTTTAATATGTTTGGCAGGTGTATATTTTTCAATGTTTCCATTAAAACGGTTGAAAGGTGGTTAGGTGGTAGTGAGAAGAATGATACAAAGTAAGGCTTATGTATTGTGGATGAGGGGGAGACATGTGACTTGAGGGCAAAATTTAAAATTTGAGAAGCACTATGCTACTATAGTCATGACTTTGAGTGATACATTGGTGAGGCTATTAGTTTTTAAGGAGCTACAAATGACTAGGGTGTGTGTGTTTGTCGGGGGTGCGTGTGTTGAAATCACCTTGGAGTCATGGTGATCGTCATACAGTTAGCAATTTCTGTTGTGTTCAAAACCTCGGCATCATGATGGTTTAGCCATGGGTCAGAAAGGCCATGCCATGGGCTAGCACATTTCAAATTTGTAGGTGTAAATCCAGAATTAGTTTTGAAGGAATTGCTAGACTTGAGTTTGTGTATTGAGCATATATGGATATGAGGAATCTACTGAAGCCATAAGTATTTTCAGGTTTGTTGTACTCCCTGGAGGATAAACCTACAAATGATGATTGATTGCTGCTAATTGCTCACCTGTCACCTTAGCAGGGAGAATTGACCTTATGTTTTCTATTTGGAGGATAAGTATGAATGGTTTTGAAGTAAATAGAGGAGTTAGCCCAATTGGATCCTACTCATAATGATGGTTGAGTGCCATCACTTATGCACTTTTCAAATTTCGCTTGTGCTTCCATATGATAACTTGTTGGGGTGGTTCTATTATTGTAATTCTAGGTGCGAACAATGTGTCTTATGTTTTTGTGCTTGCACTATTATTTCATTTCTTTCTTTCTAATTCTTCGTATATTTCTAAATTTTGGTCCCTATAAGTAAGTTAAAATATGTATTAATCATTATAAAAATTAAAAGTATTATTTTTATTCTTATAAATACTTTAAAAATACTTATTTGATCCTTTTATATATCACTGTTTAACATCAAGTAGTAATATGTATAATATGGCCAAAATAGCCCAATTAAAAAATTTAGTCTTAGTTAAAGGAGGAAATAGTATAAATAGAAATATTAGGAATAGTAATAGTGGACATACGTGTGAATTGTGATTTGAGTTTTCCCTTGAAAATTACTCTTCTTTTATGAATATTTCTTGTTTTCCCTATCTAAAATCGCTTCTTATTCTTCTTCTGTTCTCTCTAATTCTACAACTCCTATTTCCAATCTCTATACTGTTACAAGTCTACGCGAAAAGGACCAAAATCATGATAATAGAAAAGAAAAAAAAAAAGAGGGACTAAAATTGAAGGCAAAATTGTAGAATGATCACAATCAAAACAATTAATATTTACCATGACTAAAATCATGTTTAAATCTATATTTTTTAAATAATCATTCAATGACAATAAAAAGAGTTAGGCGTGCTATATAATATTACGGATTAAAAGAGCCTATGTCAGCATCCTCGAGTACTTGTATAGATCACAGGACAACCATATTAGCAATCACACTACTTTTTTGACAAACACAGAAATTAAAGATGAATAAAATAATAACTTTAGAGCAAATACTCAAGTAGACTTGCAAACGAAAAGGGAGAAAAAAAAAGGGGACTATTCTTCAAGAATACATATCAAACTACTTCCCAATCTGTTTCAAATATAATACTTTAAAGTGTCATCACTCAATTCTTTTGTCTCCCCCTCAAATCGTTATCACAGAATCAAAACACTTCCTAGAAAAGAAAAGAGCTAAAGATCCTAGAAAAGAAAAGAGCTAAAGATGAAAGTATATTAAAAGCATTCAAAAGTATATTAATACCATTCAAAAGTTTCTTCAGCCATACCAACCTAATGCTACTTCAGATTGAAAAAAGAAAACAGTTAAAACGGATCTGTTAAGAATACACGTCCCTTAGCTGGCCTTGTCCTTCTAGTATATTATCATTGATGATAAACCATGCTTGGATGAAACGTTTGCTGTTAGATAAAAAATTATAACAATTAATAAGGGTGTAACTCTATTTTTTTTAATGGTAACATTGGTCAAATAAAGCCAACAATATCCTCTAGTGTTAGCCCAAGGATTCAAACCAATGACCTTACTTTGATACCATATGTTTGGATAAGAACTTATTTCTAGGTTAAAAGTTATAGTCGCTAATTAGTAACGGAGCAACTTTATTTCTTTAAACTTTTTTGGAATCACATCAAACTTAACGAAAAGAAATATGTTAGGTTAATATTTAAATGGTGACTTACATATTATTCATTAATATATTTAAATAATTATAATAATTGTTATTTGATAGAGCTAATTATGTGAATCATTTGCCGTAGCTGATTTATTTCATGTGATTTAAACTTGCATTTCAAATTTAATTTGATTGATATAGATGTAATTATTTCTAATTTCATGACATGATTATGAGCTCATTTGGATAAGTTTCTAGGAGGAAAAAAAACACTTATTTTCAATCATTTTAAAAGTACTTCTAAAATTATTTAGCATGTTTGTTTGTGCTTCTCAAGAGAAGCAGAAACAGAAAATGATCAATTATTTTTCCTTTTTCATAAGCAGCCCCTACATGCTTCTAGTAGAAGCAGTAGAAGAGAAAGAATGTTCTTTGTTGATTTTTGAAATTATATAGATTCCAAATTTATTATCACAAAATTTATGAAAAGATAAAAAATAACCTTCTACTAAGTCACTCTCATCGCTCACCATGTTTTCATTATCACGATCATAATAATTTAATTGTTCTGCACTACATTTTACTTTCTGCGTATATTATTTTATAGTTCAATAAAAACATAACCCAATAACAATAAATATTACATAACACAAAAATATATAAAATATTAAATAATTGATTTCATTTTATTTAATTAAGGTATCATCTCCTATAAAAAAAAATGAGAATGTCCTTTTCATCAACTTGTTATAGCTTCGCTTGCTTATCTACTAGAGTCCAGAGAAACTATTGTTATAAATACTGTACTTCATTCAAAAGAGGATATTTTCCTTGAGAGATATTTTACTCTATTTCGCTTAATATGGGGAGAGATTTTGTGGTGTCCTTATGAGAAAGAAACTATGGACATACTTTATAGCAAAGAGAGGTTTTGTGGTGTCTATGAGAGAAAGAAACCATAGGCACGTAACTCCACTTGGTGAAATGCACTCCAATCCACCTCTATCTTTCCTGGCCCAATAATATTGACCTCTTTTGAAAGCACTATATAATGTGCAAGGTAGGAGATAATGATGTAATGATTTTTGAAGTAAGAAACTTCAGAGTAAACTTTACAAATAAAACATAATTGGGTGAATTTCATCAAATCTAAAAAAAATATATAAATGAGCATAATTTATTCAAATAAAAAAAATGACTCACAGACTCAATTATTTATTTAATAATTAATAATATTACATCATTGTCAAAATTTAATTTGAGTAAAAATTTTTATATATAACATTATAAATTGACTTTATTTAAATTAAATTAGTTATATTTAATGAATTTTAGAACTCATTAATTTAAAATAAAAATAAGAAAAAATAACACTCATTCTACATTCGTTTTCCTTTTTTTTTCTTTGGTTCGCTCATATTACATTCGTTCTCCTAAACAAACAAAACATAAATATGGTATAAGTTATTTTTGGTGTGCATTTAGATTATTTTTTTTAATCAACGAAATTTTGGTCTCAATCAATGTAGTTGGCGTGTGTCACGTTATCGCGTCATGGTGAAAGTGAAAGTGGGAGAGTAACAGAAAAAGAGGGTGGAAATGACGTGATGGGGCAGAAAAGGAATAAAAACAAGGAGACATTAGAAAAGGTAAAAATCAATCGAACATAAAAAAATAAAAAGGAAAAGTTGTGGAAAAAGAGCGTGCACGATAGGAACTTAAGGCAGTCTCAATTTTTGGTCGGCTTTACTAAACGAGTATTGAACTAAAATTTGTTGTGTTGAGTTGAAACCAACGTTATTTTTCTTTTGTGCTATTATTACATGTCATCGTTTATCATTGATAATGCAAGCATAAAGATATAGGATTTCAGATAAGATTAAAGTTGGTTCATTTCATTAGGAGAATAAAGGGATTTTGAAAACGTTAATTAATTTATAGGTCGTTAATCTTTTTGAAGAATTCAATAAGTTTCTATACTTTAAAAATTTGTAAGTCCTAAACTTATGAAATGTTTGTTATTAGATACATTGACAACATGAAATGAATTATTCTAAGGTGATATTTTAAATATTCTATAATAATTAAGTTGAAGGTCATGATATGCTAATGAAAACTTGAAGACACATAAATGGAAATAGAGTAGAAAATAACCTGAATCACGTTTTATACTTTTAAGAACCTAAATGTTTATTTCTAAATACAAAACATTACCTATTTGAAATTAAAAACTCATACTCCTTACTGCTGCATTTGAATGTCAGAACCCTTGATTTGCAGTCAACTAATCTTAAGGCTGCGTATAGTACTTGTACTAAGACAAAAAGGATAGAAATAGTGAGATAGTAGAAACAAAGATGATATTGTAAATAGAGGCGTGACTATGTTTGATAGTGGTATATACGATATAATGATTAATAAAAAGATAAAAAAGATTGAGTTATAATTTCATAAAAAATTAAAAAATGAGAAATATAAAATGTTGAAATAGATATTCTTAGCAAAAAAATATTTTAAACCTTTGCCCTAGAGATATGTCTTTAGCTCGATCCCTTCTCTTTGGAAGGATATAAATTAACTCAAAAATAATCTTGAAACAGAGACAGTTATTCTTAGATTTTTATTTTTATCCTCTTCTCTAAATACATTTATATCCATGTATTTTCTGTCCCAAGACATATGCCAAATGCTACCTCAATCATGATATAGATTGAGAATCAACTCATCTGACCTCATGCTGCGTACCCTATGGTGGGGCAAGATAGAATGATGTGTTTATCATCTCTAATATTAATTACAAAAAATCTCAATTTATTTTCACTATGTTTTCTTATTTTCAAGATTTATTTCACAAAATTTTTAAAAATAAGAAACATCATGAAAACAGGATGATTTAATGTAAAAATAAAAATTAGTATTAAAATCTTGAAATAAAAATGCAAATTATTTTCTTAAACTAAGCATAAATCTAACAAAAGTGTACATAAATCTAACAAAAGATGTAAGGAACCTCGGTGTGTAAATAACAAGTTTCCAAAAAGCTAAAAGTGACTAGTATAAAATGTTGACCATATCCAAGAAGAAGCCGTGCACATTGCCTAGTGCTGATAACTCCCATCAATCATAATTCCTGTCTTCTCCAACCTCATCATCATTATCGATCCCCTTCCACAATCCTAACCCCATTAGTTAGCTACGATGCCAGCATCCAAAACAAATAGTTACAATACCACACGTGATTTACAACTTAACTTGAATGAATTTATGGAGAAATTGAAGAAGGCGCATGACTGGTCAGAAACTATTCGGGTTGCTACTTCCGTTTTGACAAAGACCGAAGGCAACAATCTACTGCATCTGGCTGCTCTCCATGGAGCAACTGACATCCTTGAAGAACTGGTTGGTGCGATTGAGGAGCAGACCGACTTAAATGGTAGTATGGAGGCCCTCTCAGCTCGGAATGAGAGAGGGTACACCCCTCTTCATTATGCGGCCTCAAGGGGCTCTTCGGATATGTGTAGACGCATCATCTTGAGGGGAGATAATTTTGATTTCTTTTACCCCTTGATTCATATTCGCAACAACAAAGGAGAGACACCACTCTTCTTGGCTGCTCTTCATGGTCACAGAACAACTTTTTTTTTCCTCCATAAGATTAGCACGATGTGCCCACACGACGGTCCATATTTCCCACCATGGATAAGGTACAATAGAGACACAATCCTGCACTGCACCATTTCCAGAGAATACTTTGGTGAGCACTGATTTCAGTTCAATTGAATGAATGTTCATCATACACATGTTTGATTCCAAGAATGAATCTTATGTTAAGATTTTACATGACCTGATTATGTAGTGCATTTGGATGAGATTTCTTTGGGTAAAAATTACATTTTTCAAAATTAAAAATCATTTTTCAGATATTTGGATAAGTTTTTTAAAATAATTAGAATCTGAAAAAAGAAATCCTCTTTTTAGTAATTTTGTATAAGCTGAAAACAGCAGCTTCTAAAAATAATATATTTTCAGCTTTTTCAGATACATATGATAATTTTTATAATCATTTTTTTTTTAAAAAAAAAAGATGAAACAAATGCACCCGATGTATTGATTATTTTTTTTCATTAATAAAGGAGGTGAAACCAAATACGGGGCGCAAAAAAATCTAATTACCAATAAAATCATCTCATGGCCAAGTCATATAAGAAGAGTTAAACACAAAGTCGGGAACATCACATAAATTTTGACACACGATTTTATATATGTTTATAGGCTTTTCTTGTGGTGCATGAGATAAATATGGCGCATCACACAATTGATGTTCGATCACGTTTACTAAATGTGACTAAATTTATTTAAGAGTGTGACGTTTAAATTTAACTGCTCTTTTAAGTTTTTGTCCATGCTCAGCAAATGTTGCTAAATGCTTCTTATTTCATTATATTTTAGTCAAATATTATTTGATGCATACTGTTAAAGTAAAACAATACATATTATTTGATAATAGAGCCAACCACCCAACAGAATGACCAATGTGAAAGATCAATTTGAAGATTTTGGAATAGTGTTGATTATTTCTAATAGTTGATTCAATATTTATTTTTCTTGGATAAAATTTAAAATTTAAAATTTAGATATTATAAAAGAAAAATAATAGCAACAGTAGAAGAACTTTACTTTTATAATAAGTTAATGTAACTCAAATTAATTAAATTAATCGAATTGAATAAATTCTAAATATTGGTAGTTTTAAAAAGAAAATATACCATGAACATGACTTATCAATCTTTTTTTACACCATAATTTTGAAAGTAATAAATTATTAATTTACATATTTAGTTTGTGTACGGTACAGATTTATCATTTCAAATAATTGATGTGTACAAAGACCAGCTAATAGCCGCTGTCGCCAATGAAAGAGGAATCACTCCTCTTCATGTCCTTGCCAACAAGCCTTCCGCCTTCAGAAGTGGCACCCACTTCAGCTGGTTTTCCAAAGTCCTATACAGCTGTAAGTATACACTTATGAAAGATATTTGCATGTTGTTATACTTTGGCCTAATGAATTTTATACCTAATAATAAAATAACACTTCACTTACACATCGTTTCTTAAATTGTTATACTCTCACTCTAAATGTATAAAAAATAATATTTTTAACTTACAAGTCTTATAGTGTTTTGGGTTAATTTTTAATTAAAGCGTTTCCAAGTAAAAAGGCACTAGGATTAGTATAATTGTGAAAAATTTAGATAGTATATATATATATATATATATGAAGTGCTAGATTCAAACTTTATTATAATCAATATAATTTCTAAAATAAAAAGGTCCTAATTATTGCCTTTTGAGTCCATTCTTGACAACCTCAAACCATTCCTATTGTTGTACAGATACCACTGTAGACCCGCTGATCAAAAGGTACAGTTCGATAGAAGAAATTGAGTTCGAATTTGAGGACAATCCGACAGCAGAAGACGTTCATAAGTCTATTCTCCCGGAGAATTACGGCACATGCCTCAGTATATATGGCATTTTGCGTCGTCATGTGTTTCAATGTAAGAATCGAAAACTTGTTAGTTGATCACAATTTCACCACCTCATATATATATATATATATATAAAGTTAATAAGACTCATAAATAAGTGGATATATCATAAATAAAATTGATGAGTCCCATTTTTATTGTAATATCTCACAAGAATCTATCCTGCATCAATTTTTATTTTTCATATTAACATTATAGTTCTTGCTTGTCCTTCAAAAGTGCTCCAAGCATTCCCCAAAAACAATAATAATACTAACTCAACCATAATTTATTTCATAAAATATAATTTTCTTTTAAGGAATTCGGTTAGGGAGGGTACACATTAATATATAACTAAGCACTTCTAAGCTTGCAGAATAGAAATAAGAATAACTCCACCAAGGGTATGTTCATCATGTTTGGTATGATAAGATATAATAGTATAAAACCTTATAGAATAAATTCAGATAATCTGAAGATTTGATAATATAAACTTTTAATAATATTATATAATGTTTAATGTGATTTGCATATAAAGAAATATTTAATGAAAAAATAATAAATTTTATTAATTATTAAAATATAAATTTCTAAATATAATTTCATTTTAATATTTGTTAATTTAAATTATTTTATAATTTGATTTCGTTACACTAACCGTATAAAGTAAATTTAAACTGTACTCAAACAAAAAGGCAAGAAACTGCGATGTCATTTTAGGTAGTTGCATAAATTCAAATTTAAAACACATGACATGAAAATTTTTTGCATTCCTATTGGATGATGATATAAAATTGATTTACACTTATATTTTCAGTACATAGAAAATAAACTTTTATATTTGTTATCATTATTCATTATTTTTACTATTTAATTTTTTTATTAAATGTTATTTTGTTTTCTATTTAAATATTTTTCATACCTATTTATTATTTAAATAAATTATAAAAATTTTAGGTACACTCTTTCTTTTACATATTTTAGTATATTTCTTACACTTTTTATGATAGTTATTTAAATTTAAATATATTAAATTATATTATTTATTTATTCTTTAATATTTCTTTAAAATTATTTCTTCGTATATATTTGAACTTTTATTAAATATTATTTATTATTATTCATATATTTATCTATAAAATTAAATTTATATATCACTTTATTTAATCAACAGTCTAAGTTTGAATGTGTTACTTTATATAAATAACATTTTTCAATTTGGATGAGTTTCTTCAATTTAAAAGTACATTAATTTATTTTTAATGAAAAATAAAAATAAAAAGATTATATCACAATCAAACATCATTTTATAGGAAAATATTTTTTTGTTGCAATAAATAAACAACTATAAGAATTGAGCACTAAGTTTAATGACCAAACAATGGATTTGTTAACTCTAAGTGATTTGCCTTGATTTCTAAGGATGCTGGCATAATATTTTGACATTGTTAGATATATTTGGGAATGCAATTTTTTTAATAAAATTTATATTGAAGTAATTTTATATGTGTGGATAGAAAGTGTGAATGATTAATAAGAATAAAAAAAAACTATTTTTAAGTGTAAAGTTCACCTATAGGTAAAAGCATATGTTTGAAACTTTTGATTATGAGTAGAAAAAAAAATTTAAAATAATGTTTTTGCCCAAATTACCATAGATATCAAATATCATCTCTTATATAAAATTATTTATTATCTCTTTTTAGTAATTTATTATATAAAAGTAATTTTTTATTAATATAAATAAAACATACCATTTTAAAATTATTTTTAAGTTTGTACTTTCAAACATAATTTTTTGATTTTCAAATAATCGACATTAAAAAAATTAAAAGCTATCTGTGTAATTAATTTAATTTGCTAGCTAATCTAAATACAATTAGCATTGTCATGTTAGTTATTTACTTCAAATTTTATATATATATATATATATATATATATATATATATATATATATATATATATATAATAATAATAATAATAACTTTCATTTGAATATGATTATTTAGTTCATTATTTAATGAATATTTTGGTTCCCTTTAAGTTTTGGTCTTCCATCACTGTAGGTTTGATTATGATCATCTATTTTTTTGACGAACCTTTTGGTCCCCATTAAGTTTGAAATGTACAAGCGATTTAATGGATAAATTTGTACAATATATATTATTCGTGCCAAACAATAGATAAAATTATGGACTTAATTTTAATGTATGAATGGTATAAAAAAATTTTACATTAATATCTAATCATGTATTTGTTATATTAACAATGGTGGCTAACTCTTACATTCATTGCTATAAAAGTCATAAAAATAAGATGTTTTAATTGGATATTAATATTTTTTTTTTTTTCAATGTATAGAAATTAATTCTAAAATTATTTCGTAATGGCTTATATAGTATATGGACAAGCCCTAAATGTTTTATAAACTTCTGAATGAATTAGGTAATTCCCATCACGTTATCTTGTCTAACAATTATGATTTCAATTTTGGTATTGACGGGTAATAAAGTGTTGGATTTGGAGAGAAACTCTTCTAGAGGCCAAATTACAAGGCTTCCACCAAATTATGCTACATGGATGGAGTTCTTGAAGCATGCTTTCGGCATTTGCGGCGGCCTGGGTAACAGCCCGATCTTATTCTTCAGTGTTTTTAACCTAGTAGTAATTTCTATGTTATGTTAGCCCTCCAATTTTCTATCCATAATTATTAGCATATGATTGTTCTTGATGGTTCTTAAATTAAAAAAGGCTCACTTTTGGCATGCCCTGAATTCTTTTATTTATGTCTCTCTCTTCTGATTTTTCATTTTTCTCCTCATATGTGCATATGCTTATAAGGATACCTTCATCACATAAAATCGGAAAAAGAGAAACATGTATGGGCCTCCCAAGTTATGGAAGAGCTTATTCCAGAATATTACAAGCCAGTTAACCCGGACGAACTAGTGTGGTTGTACGACGGTAGTTCATCTTCTACTGATGTCAAAAAAGATCAACAAAGGCCACAAGGTAACGTACGATGGATTCAATCCTTAGATAGTGAAGCTAAGTCTCCAATAATATGGATAATCTAATAGTATAATAAAGTATTTTATAATATGAATCGATTATATAAAGAGGGACAGGGGCTATATTAGGCACGTTAGCCAAGGGGCTAAATTCCAACCCTCCCTCCCCCCCCCCCCCCAAAAAAACACCAAAAAAATAAAAAAAAAACCACCAAAACCATTCCTATTTTGGTAATAAAATTTTTTATTCTTTAAAACATTCCTATGTAGTTTTCAAAATTTTGACTATAAAATATTTATTTTTTTATTTATGATGATTTTTTATTTAAATTTTTAAATAAGAATAAAAATGACAACATATATATTTTTTATATATGTAAAATTAATTATTAAGTATCGATCCCTTAGCTTCAACCCTAAAGAGGGATGGCACCAATATATTGGACACACCTAATTAAATTTAGAGTTTAATTTTCAAATACTAATAGCATAAAAAAATTTATACTATCATTTAATCAAATTATCTTATTTACTTGACTTTTTAAGTAGTGAGTGTGAGACCTAATCACTTTTACTGATGTGATAATATATAATTGGATGACAGTATAAAAGAATTTTACACCATCGATGCATAGAAATTAAACTGTTAAATTTAATAACTTTTGATATAATATAATAATTTTCATCGATATTATTATTATTATTATTATTCATTTGTCCTGAATTTTAAAAGAATTAGACACTTACTAGTAAAAATGTCATGAAATAGTTATTATTTGTAGGAGAATGTTAGAGAGTTAGAATTTTTACACGGGTTTATTAGTTAATAATGTGACACATATGTTGATTTTTGAATAATTAAATGATTCATACCTACCACTTCATTTCATATGTTAACTACGATGGTTTACTTCTGAAAGTTCTTGTAATTTGCTTTTTTTTAAGTGTAACATTACTTTTATTTATAAAAATTTAAGAAATATTTATTACATCGATTTTAGTATATATAAAAAATTTAAAATTATGTAACCATTTTGTATTGATGTAAAATTTTATACACTGTAACATAAATTTTTATTCCACTAGAGAGTTTCATATAAAAAATAATCTCCAATTTAAAACAATTCAAATGCGTAAGAATTATATTTAAGTTACTTTACTATAAGCCGATCCTTATGCATGTTAAATATATTTTTTTAATAGTTTAATTTTGATGCAGTGGTTATGAAAGAAAGTTTTACACTTATCATCTAATCATGTATTATTACATCAATAAAGGTGGTTAAGTCTCGTACCCACTATTTAAAAAATCATATAAATTAAATAAGATAATTTGATTGGATGGATTGTAAAATATTTTTACATTGTCTGCATATAGAAATTAAACTCTATTTTTAATCATATATATTTGAAGAATTAAATATTTTTAATAACATAAAAATAAGAAAATATATAATTAAATAACGATGTAACTTTTTTAAAACCGATCATTTACAAAATTATTTTTTATTTTTTTCCTTTTTTAAAAAAAATTGAAACTTTGAATTAGAAACACAATAATACACGAAAATATGTTTTGAGAAATATTATATACATATTGGCACTTGGCAGGTGACACGTCAGAAACGCATAATGGGCAGAAAATGACACCATTGTTAACTGCTGCAAAAAATGGTGTGATAGAAATTGTGAGAAAAATATTGACAGATTTTCCACTGGCCATTCACGAGAACACTGCAGACATGAAGAACATATTGCTAGTGGCAGTGAAGAACAGACAACCCCACATATTTCAGGAACTGGAGAATCACCATGCAAGGAAGAACCTGATACAAGCAGTGGATGATAAGGATGACAATGCGTTGCATTTGGCAGCACAGGTGTCACAATTTAGGCCTTGGAGAATTGCTGGATCTGCCATGCAAATGCAATGGGATATTAAGTTTTTCGAGGTATAATTAATTTTAATCAGCTTCAGCTAGCATTAAGAAGAGATTCTTTATTAGGGCTATTAAAATTTTTCTAGTTGCGATTTTACAATAGTAGGATTTTCGCACCTTTTTCATTACACCACCCATATATATATATAATACTTTTGGCTATGGATAATGGAGGTAGTTAATAAGTCATACTTTTTTAAGTTTAAATAAGTTATACTTTACACAACAAGATAAAATATTTTAGTGGCGGATTTTAGTTAATGTTAGCAGCGGTTTTAACCTCGGCCCATGATTTATCCCGCGGTTTTCGTATTCGCTATAGGTAATTCGTCGAGAAGTATTTTGTGGCGGTTTTTCGTAACTGCCCGTATGACTGCCACTAAACACCAAATCTTTTTGTTGCGGTTTAAACCGCCAGTAAAACGGTTTTGGGAACTAAAAACTTTTGTTCGTTAACCACACTTTCGAAATGTGGTTAGTTGACATTTCTTATGTTGCTAAAATGTATGTAAATGGTTTCTTTTTCATTGAGAAAAAGGTCCCTGATAACATATTTAGATTAAAAAAGGTAAATAGATAAAAGAAAAAATACAGTACTTTTTTCTGTTCCTTAATCCTAATAACCACATCTACTACCATGTCACTATATCAATTAAAGAATTAAATATGACAAAAACTTATAAATATTAGTAATACGAACTCCTCCAACACTATATAGAATCAAGAATTAATCATGAAACTAATCTATGGCAATGAGACAAACACTTGGTGTTTCTCTAATAAAAAATAACAAGCATGTAGAATATCATTGATATGCTTGGAAACTGATTATTCAAAAACATGTACATTTTCAGCCCCTATATATAATTACAATTTAAACAACCCTGTCTATTTCCGTAAGTATGTAATCTACAAGAAGCTGAAGAGATGTTCTACGGGCTTCATATATACTTTTAAATGTTCGTAGAGTGATCAGTGCTGCTCGAGTAACAGATTTTATTTTATTTTCTCTTTTTTCCTTTCCAAGCAGTTTGTAAAAAGAAATGTACCAAAGCACTTAATATTCCAAACCAACGACAACGGGGAGATCCCATCAGATATCTTTACCAAGAGCCGCAAGCAAATCGTAAAGGATAGCATTGAATGGCTCAAGAGCACCTCAGAGTCTTGCTCCGTTCCGTTGTGGCCGCACTCATTGCTGGTGTTTCCTTTGCAACATCATGCACTGTCCCCGGTGGCAACAATGACGTAACAGGTATGGCTGTGTTACTTCATATATGTGATCTCGAAGTGTTTTTTTTCTTTCTTTGCTATAATTAGGTTCACCCTTAAAACAAGGATGAAAATAAATGAAGTACAAATTAATAAAGGTCATTAAAAGCTGACAGTCACTAGTCTTGACAGCAAGAACATAGATATAGCAGCAGCAAATGCATAGATGGCACTAGTCAATCGGGATCAGTCCATCAAATTTCCTTCAGCATTCCTTTGATATAACACACGCCTACAACATACACCAAGCCCCTAAAGTTGAACTATGTGACCTCGAATTGTGTTTTGGTGTTTATGTTTTTCCATGTTCTGTGTTTTGCTTTGTGTGCTTGTTTCTTTGTGAATTGTGATATAGTTGTGATCACTCACTTGGCATTTGAGGAGTGCTTTGTCAACAAATCTAGCTGTACAGCTATAATGTTCAGGACTGAGAGTTAATCAATAATAATTAGATATCGGATAATTATTTAAAAGTATCACATGATTTTATTTTTTAATATATTAATTATTTACATAAAATCTAACAATTCAAATTTAATCATCTCACTATCACACTAAACTACTCATTTTCGTATAGATATATTTGTTTGTGGTGATGTTTTAATGGGTGCTTTAGTACATTTTGTTCCGATGCCCTGTCATTTGTATCTGATATAATTGCACTGCTCCTCTCTTCTAAGAAAGTTCAGAGCCTATCATCTAATTATTGGGGAAAAAAATTACAAAACAGGTAAACCAACGATAGAAGGAGAAGTCGCATTCGACGCTTTTGCCATAACCTCGTTGCTCTCACTTTGCTTCTCTGTCACCGCACTTGTCATGTTCCTAGCCATACTAACATCGAGGCAACAACCGAAAGATTACAGATGGGACTTGCCGTTGAAGCTTCTCTTCGGTTTAAGCTTCCTCTTTGCTTCTATTGTTTCCATGTTGTCCTCTTTCTATGCCGCGTATTTCTTTATGCTCAAGGACAGGATGCACAACATGCTGTTCATTATTTATGCCGCGACTTGTTTGCCGATGTCGGTTTATGCGGTGGCACAATTTCCGTTGTATTGGGATCTGTTCAAGGCAATGGTTACAAAGGTTCCCCACTCAGCCCACATAGGAGATCTATATATGAGCATTGATGCCGAAGAAGAGACATCAAAGAAATGTATCTGTTCCTGTCCTTGAGGAGTGTGAACGACATGCTATATATCTGTTTATAAGAAGAATAAATTGAGTTGTTGAAGATGGTTTTGATGGATATTTGCTTTCGGATTGTTTTCTATTTTTTATTTATTTGTGATTTGCTATAAAGTTTGAAAGAGAACCGTAAGTGTGTGTTTGTAATAAAAAAAAAATTATAGACGATTTGATTTGTAAGCCAAATTATGTGTTTGGAATTGAAGAAAAAGAGAAAAAAAAAAGAGCAATGAACAAATTTAATGGAATTATATTCTTTTAAATTTAAAATCTCTTAACTTTGATAGGATTTCCTTGAAAATCAGCCATAGTTAAATTTAATATAATCAAATCATATTTGTAACCAAATTAGTAATATTTGATATATATAGAGAGAGAGAGGGGGGAAGTATGAGAGAGGGAAAGAGAGGTAAGAGAATGAAAGAGATGGAGGGAGATCAGAGAAGAGAGATATGATATTATAAGGTTGAATATGTAAAATGAAATTTTTAATTTATATTCGCTAATATTAAATTTGTACACTCATTATTCATACTATCCTTTTCTTAAAAAAAAAAAAAAGACACTAATCTATATTCATACTACTAATGATATCAAAAAACAAAAATCATATTACAAATAAAATAGAAGTTATTACCATGAAAGTTTGTGCAACTGATATTTTCTGATATATATCTTTTAAGGTTTAACGGACATTGTAAAATTTGTTTACACAATTATTCAATTATATATTATTACATAAATCGCGATAGTTGAATAATTATATAAACAAAATGTTTTGATTAGACGACCGTGTAAAACAGTTTTACATTGTCAGTACATCAAAATTAAACTTTATCTTATATTTTCCCAAAATTTATTTTTACTTGCTAAAAATAGAAAATACATTTCACAGCTCATATAATATGCTATAAAATTTAATTAACACAATTTGAATTTCCGAAAATACATATACATCGGAGTGAAAAGGTTCATGGACTTAGCACAATTTGAGGACTGAAGCATTCTGACAATTTAAAAATATAATATATAAATAACGTGAAGCGTCGAAGAGTGCATGCAAGCAAGCAAATGCCCAGCATGCATGTCTACGGAAATATAGGAGTGGCTACTATTGGGGTCGAATTTAAAGAGATTATCAATGTTTTGTCATGTTCGGAAAGAATATATGGTGTAATGATAAGAGAAAGTTTAATTGTGCTTGAGAAGGCCATGTTTCAGAAGTAAATAGTCGATTCAACGAGGTGTTTAATATAGTTCAAGGTTCAATGGCGTTTTCTGAAATGAGGCCTTGTAATTCTATTATGACAAAATGTTTTATATTGCGAAAGAGGTTAATTAGTTTGACGAGGTGGTCAAAGAGGCTAATGTCCAAAACAAATGTTTGGAATGTGATGCCTACTAAACAAGGATTGCGACGTGATGAAGAGGTTCAGAACTTGAATTCGACTAGGTTGTCGTAGAGGAATTAATTCATATTTCAAAGAATGGATTTGATATGCTCGTCGCATTATGAAGACTTGTGGAGTAAGAAGAATTTGAAGATAGAAGTGATGCATTCTGACAAGGACATAAAAGCAACGTGCAGCATCAAAGTGCGCATTGTACGGGTAAAACAAATGGATTTACTCTCTGTGTAGTGTAACTTTTTTTTATTTTTCTTTATTATTATTTTTTTTTTGTGTGTAGACATGATGTGGCCTTTTCTTCTCCTGATCTCATTTCTGCTTCGATTTGGATGGGAGGTGAAATACCTGCAAGCACTCCACCAAGAATATCACTTGTGGTTTAAGGTTCCGTTGTGTGTATGGTTTAAAAGCACACCTTGTTTCATGTTGAACTACTCTTTAAATAGGAAGTCAACCAACCTGTTACCACCATCCTACAATCTCGGAGTGTAGTTAGTGGGCAAAAGGGGGCTGAGCTACATCGTGGAGATAGTGGTACATGCATCTTAGTTCAAGCTAAGCTCGAAACTCGGGGAGAGGAGAACGTTTGTCATGCAGGACAAGCCGCAAGGGGTTCTGAATTTGGGCTAACATCTTAATTAGGCTCAATCTGTGATATTGGGCCTCAACTTGGGCTTGTATTTTAGGCTCAATACTAGGTCGTAACATAATGCATTAGCACATAAGTTATATTAGTTGACTTTTATATCTACTTCTTGAAAAATCATTCAAATAGAAGAATTTGATTAGATCAGAAGCATAAAACATGTGTGTATACAAGGGATGACTCTAGTGAGAGGTGTGATTTATTATGAGAGTGAAAGAAGCAGATCTGAGTCGTATAATCATAGATGGATGATTAGGATTGAAATGGTAATTAATGATGATCATGTGATCATTTAATAATGACATGTGATTTTATGTTTTAATCTTTATTATTCATGTAAAATCTAACAACTCAAATTTGCTTTTCTCATTTTCACAATAAACTACTTCTCTCACTTGAGGGGTGTGTGTGTGTGGGTGTGTGTGTGTGTGTGTATATACTAGAAAAACTGCTTTTGGTGATAATAGTGGCAGTTTGCAAGCTGCTATGGATATCGGCATTCTTAAACCATTCCATGGTGGTATGGGAGAAGCACTGGAACAACCACCACTGATGTTGTTGTGGCGACGGTTTTGATAACGGTGATGTGCACGCAATAGACCACCAAAAATGGCCACTAGAAGTTTCGACCAATTACTAGCAGTTTATTATAATAATATTTTTTCTAATATGTTGCTTTGCAGCATGGTTGTTAGAAACATTAGTTGGTTTCCTTAGTAATGCTACCCATTAGCAATCTTGAACAAAGAACACATGAATATAGAAATTTTAAAACTTTTAAGTAAAAACCACATAATTTATCAAATGTTACGTTATAAAATCTTTAATAAGTATTTAAATAGATCTTGCACATAAGAAAAAAGTTCCATATAAAAAAGAAAATAGTGCCTCAAGTTTATACAAAAGCTAAAAAAAGCAGCATTGAGTTTTGATGCATTCATTTTTCAGCTTGACTAGAATGATGGTGGTGTTGACCATCATGACTACTTGTCAATGTAAATTGCAGGGAAACCTATAAACTGCATTTGACAAGTGATTGGTTTACCAATTTTCAATATGATCTAATTGATCCGATTCGGTTTTGATAACTATGGTGGATTGTATCACAAGCCAATTAAAACTTCCAATTCAACTAAATTTTGCATCTAACTTCGATCTCTCCCAATCTGACTAAAATTCCTTTTCAATTTTGGCCTTATGTTTAGTGTAAGGCTATAACATAATCACTAGCTTGCACGATGATTAGACTTTCATCACTATACTTAAAACTACCTAATAACTTCTAGTACTTAACCTTTTGTTTTTAAAATTATAACTCAAAAAATAAAACTACAATATGCAATACAAAAATAAATATTATTTTGGTGAAAATAAGATAATAAAATAAAATACTAGAGTTTTGATGAAAAATTAGAGATGACAAAACAGGTTAAACTCAAAGGGTTGGCCCATCAACTTGCTTTTTTCTTTATGGGATGAGTTGGCACTTTCAACCCAAATATTTAAAACGGGTCAACCAACCCCATCCCGTTTTATGCCTAGCCCACAAACTGTCCCACCAAGTTTGCCACCCGTATAAAAAATATAAAGATAAATTGAAGTGTGGCACCTTTCCATCTTTTAGAAGAGGGAAATATATGCTAAAATTAAAAAAGGGGAGTCATATATGATGATAAGAGCATCTCTTAAGAAATAGAAGTGTAACTCACTCTAACTATAAATATATTTTTTAGCATAGTTTTTAAATTCAGCTTCGTGATTGACTCATTCAAGGTGCTGGGTTATTGGGTTATTGGTTCAACTGATAGGTCACTAGTTCAATCAAATATAATTTAATGCCACTTATTGCATTATATATATAAATGCCATATAAATACCGAACAACATGGCAGGCATAGTGGCAAAGGAGCTTATACATGCTTTGATGAAGGGGGGTTCGAATCTTGCCAAAAATTCCCCTCACATTGTAGCCGAAACCAGGAGAAACTGGCGGAGCTTGGCTCTCCTCCACCGCTACCTTCCTTTGGCGTTTCAGGGCAGCCAACTCTTTGGGACCTAATTTTGGAGCCATCTCACCTGTAAAAAAGAAGACCAACATAAATTAACATATCAACAAAACAAATAAGGGCGAAGACAAAAAATAATTATTCAGAAACACTACCTATGTGTTTGAGGACTCTTTTGTTATCAAAACCCCACTCCAGTAAAATCCTATAGGAGAGTGGAAGCTCAGATTCACACACACTCTTCCAAGAAATCCGCCACCACCTGGTCTGAAGGGGAAAGAGAACCATACTCTACTCTCAAGATCTGGTGGGGATTATGTTGCCAGTATAGCGTAAACCTCTCTATGCCGCTAGAATCTAAAAAGAAAGGGAACTTAGACTCGACCGACCTCAACTTTATAAATTTATCCTTGAACCTCTTGAAATTAGAGGTCAATAAGCTCCTTCTTCCGTCCGTTTTCACCATATAAACTCGTATACCAGTGTAAGTGGGTTTAATTATATAGTATAAATAAGGCAAAAGCTCTATTTTCCTCGGAATTTTAGCGATATTTTGTCCCTTGAGAAGGGTGGCAAATTAAATTTCAATGTCTCATTATAATATTTAAGATTGTCTTTGAGTCCATTGCTTACAACCACAAACCATTCCTGTTACTTTACAGGTATGACTGTAAAGCAGCTCAAGACTGATTCTTTGCCACCATTTGAGCTTACAACAAAGAGATCCGGTAAGCCATGATTCAAAGAAATTTATTTGACGTAAAGGAAGATTTTATTAAGAGATAAGTCTAATGATACTTACAAAACGAAAAAGATCTTCAGAATCTAAATTAATTAAGAAATAAATATATTCAAACTTATTATAATCACAATTTTTTATTTTCAAATTTTATTCGTTGACAATTCAAAATTAGTGTCTTAAATTATTTTACGTTAAAAAAAAAATTAGCATAACAGTTTTATGATGCTTTATGTTAATATTTAATCAAAGTATTCAGACATCGTATCCCTTAATTATAATATGATTGCCTTCTGAGATCACTGTTTACAACCACAAACCATCCCTATCGTTGTACATGTGCAAATGTAGAGGCGCTGCAAATTGATATGCCTGCAACTGAGTTCCGATCTGAGGAGATTGTAGAGATGGACAATAAGAGGAAAACACGTACACATTTTGAGTTCTTCAAGAATGTTTTCGACTATCGGGAATGTTAACCTTGGACCTCCAATTTCCTATTCATAATTACCATATGATTGTTCTTGATGGTTGGCTTTAAATTTAAGGATTTTGCTTATGATTGACCTCGGAGCATAAAACACTTGTTAACGTTTTAAAAGTAAAAGTTCTATACTTGAAAATAAATTTTTTTAAGCTTTCAATACATTAAATATATTTAAACTTGTTATGCTCTCCACTTTTAGCTTGTTCTCAATTCCGTTGTTTATTTATTTATTTTTTACTGCTATATTTGTGCTTATAAGGATTAATGGCATGGATGACGAAGATAAAAGGGGGAAAAGAGATACATGTTTGGTGTTCCCAAGTCATGGATATTATTACTAAAGAACATTACGAAAATTTGGGTAGTGCTAGCGCAGATCAACAAGGTAATGTGTGTGTGTATATATATACACACACATTTTTTGTGAATTTAACCATGATTGAATTATAATTATTAATATTATTACTATATTGATTATTTGTGCTAAATATTAATAGAATTGGACACCAATAAAAGTGTCACCAAATAGTTATTATTTATAGAATTTTTGCATAAATTTATTGCTAGAATAATGTGCTATGCACGTTACTGTTTGAATGGTTAAGTGGGTAATACCACTTTTATTTTATCTATCAGGCACTCGTTTTTTGTCAAAAATTCTAGTGATTTTTTTCCCTCAAAGTGTTTTATTTATATTGATTTTGATATACAAAAATGTATTAAACAATTTCGTATTAATGTAAAATTTCATAGATTAGCATATAAATTTTTATTCCACTAGTGGGGTTTGTGAAAACTTTTTTCAATTAAAAACATTTCAATGGTATAAAACTTATATTTTATTTACATTAATGTAAGTTGATCCCTTTTCCTCTTTAAATATTTATATATATAAGGATTAAAAAACTTAATAATATAATATATAAAAATATATAATTGAATAACAACAATACAGAAAAGAGTTTTTCAAATTGGTAATGCGCAAAAGCTATATTTCAGTTTTTTAAGGAACGTTGAAATAGAAAAGCAATAGTACACGATAATGTTTTGAGAAATATTATGTACATTGGCACACTTGGCAGCCAAAAAAGATGTGAAGTCACCATTATTAACCGCGGCAAAAAACGGTGCGATAGAAATGGTGATAAAAATCCTTGATATTGCTCCGTTGACCATCCACGAAGCCACCACAGAGAATAGGAATATATTGCAAGTGGCGGTGCAGAACAGGAAACCCCGCATATTAACCGAAGCATCTTGATGTACGGGGCACCCTACCTTAGTACAAGTGGATAATCAAGATAACAATATTCTGCATATGGCAGCACGGGCTTCAACATATAGGCCTTGGCAAATCCCTGGCTCTGCCATGCAAATGCAATGGGAGATTAAGTGGTATGAGCTATAATTTTTAACTAGCTTGAGCTTGTATTAGAGTTTAATTGTGATGCATATGCAATTATTGCTCAATTAAATCCTTCTATGTGAATGATATTTTAAATAATGAGTATGAGAGTCACTATATTTACTGATATGATAGAATATAATAGAATGATAGTGTAAAAATTAAATCCTTCTACCTATTCTAGTCATGAATATACATAAATAATATTTTCACAACTTTTTTCATCACACACTCATATACTATTTCTTTCTTTTAAAAAGAATAATAGGGTTCAATATATTTATAATCTGTGAAAAATAAGCGAGTTTTGATTTTATATCTATATATATTAGTTTTGTTCCAAATATTTCTAAAACTATTTGATTTTAGTCCCTGAAATTATTCTGTCTTTGTTAAATGTTGAGCTAATCAAAAGAAAATCACATTATCCAATCCTATATGGTAGTCACCAGTCGTATGTCATATCATGATCCTATAGGTCAAAACTCTCACCTAATAACCCATTAGTCCTAACCCTTAACACATCTTATAACCAGACCTAATAACTCATGTTGTTGCAGTAGGACTTTATGACCATAGTATTTGTCATGTACAACTAGTCAGTATTTAACATAGACAGACTAACTACAAAGATTACAACTAAACAGTTTTGGAAATATTTACCCAAAATTTTTTTTTTTTCAAGACCACAACCAAAACTCGATTATTCTTCAAGGACAGAAACATATTCAAACCTAACTAGTATGACAAGACCCAAAAAAATAGAAAGAAAATTGAAGAATCTCAACAAAGCACAATGTAAAGATTATGTGTAAGTATCGATATCCAAGTGCAAAGCAAGTATGTTTCCCCTTTAATTTCTTTATGAGATTCCGTGTTGAAGATGGATTTTTTTTTCTTTTTTGCTTACTATTTCTTTATCTTTCTTTTTTCTTTCTTTTTGGGTATGTGCTTTCTTTTTTATTTACTATCAATGTGTTGTTATTTTTCCTCCAACCACGGGATCGATATGAGATAGTAAGGCTCCTGTCATTTCTTGAGTGTATTGAGGATTTGATCCTTACCCTAGGAATGGAAGCTTTAAAACCTGTGACTAGTGTCTATCCCCTTAAATAGGCCTACAGTGAGAGAATTAGTCATTGTATCTGTCAGTAAATATCATGGGAAGACCCAAAAAAATTTTGTTTCATCTTTTGCCCATTTAAAAATAGTGTGGTTGGGGGCTAGCACAAATGGTTGATGCCTCTGCCTCTATACAAATTGCACTACAAAGGATCATGTTTGAGTCCGCACCCCACCCCTGATCACCAAGGAAAAAGAGGGGGGGGGAGAGAAAGAGAGAGAATTGTGATTTTAAAAATTACAAAATTTAATTTTTAATTTTTATTTACAGTTTTCAATATTTTTTTTATAAAATCCTGAAAAAAGTGAAGCTAAAAATGAAAATTGAAAAATGGTTTCTGAAACCAAACATTTTAGTTTCCATCTTTGTTTCCATTTTATTATCAACATTCTTATTTTCTCCTCCTTTTCTTTTCAAGTAGTTTGTGAGAGAGCGTGTACCAAAGTATCTATCTGTCCAAGAAAAACAACGACCGAAAGACATCAGGTGAAATCTTCGACCATACCCACAAAGACCTTGTGAAGGAAGGTTGCGAATGGCTCAAGAGCACCGCAGAGTCTTGCTCTGTTGTGGCCGCACTCATTCCTGGTGTTTCCTTTGCAACATCAAGCAGTGTCCCTGGTGGCACCGACGACCAAACAGTTAAACCAAGGTTAGAAGGAGAACCCGCGTTCAATTGTTACGCCGTAACCTCCTTGGCCTCACTTTGTTTCTCTGTTACTGCACTTATCATGTTCCTTGCCATTCTTACATCGAGGCAACAAGCCACAGATTTCAGAATGGACTTGCCATTTAAGCTTCTCTTCGGGTTGAGCTTCCTCTTTGTGTCAATTGTTTCCGTGCTAGTCTCTTTTTGTGCCGTATCTTTCTTTGTGCTTAAGGATAGGATACATAGCGTGGGGTTCATCATTTATGCCGCAACTTGTTTTCCGGTGTCGTTTTATGCAGCAGCGCAGTTCCCATTATATTGGGATCTCTTGAGAGCAATCTGTAGAGATGTTCCAAGGCCAATCTCCTACGGACGATAATCTATACATGAGAAATGGTTTTTGTACCACTATACACACACACCCACTCACGCATAAGGTATACCTTCTAGATAACGTATACCTTCTGTTACTGCTTCTACAGTCTGCTCTTGAGTGGTGTGCACGACATGCTATATGCCTATTGACATGAAAAATAAATTCAGTTGTTCAAGCTGGCCTGGATTGATATTTGCTGTTTGATTCTTTTTGGTGATTTGCTGTAAAGTTTGGAACTGTGCAAGTGTGTTTGTGATAAAATAAAATGGAGATGATCTGATTTGTAATCAAATCATGTGTTTGGATTGAAAACAAATAAAAAACTTGCTTTCAATTAATAGTCCCTTGGAATTCTAATATTTCATTTTTTAAATCCCTGAACTTTTGACAGGATTTGTTTGGGAACAAATTTTTAAATATTTGAAAGAGATAATTTTGAATTTACAATCTCTCACCAAATCATATTAGTAACAAAATTACTATTACTAATATTTTAGAGATGAGAAGTGAGAGAGAAGGGGAGAAAGAAAAGAAAGGAAGAGGAAGCGGGCAGAAAGAGAAGGGGGAAGATATAGTAATATGATATTATTAAGGGCAAACGTGTAAAATAATACAATCAAATCAAATAAACTCTTATTAGAAACTTTTATTTAATTGAATTCTAACCATAACAATTTATTTTAACTCAATTAAATTCTTATTTTATATAAAATTTTAAACAAGATATTTAATTTATAATTCAAGTCTATTAATTTATTTTCTGGTTTCTTTTCCAAACACCTGACTAAGATGGTAATGCACAATTGTGTTTGAAGGCTCCGGATTCCTTGGTCCCCCCTATGTTTGGGACCAAGGTTACTCCTCTCACAAAACACATGAAATTACTCATTTAACCTTATTTTTTATTTCCATTTTAGCACCCACTTCTTCCTCTCCTTAGCCATCACTGTCTTCTACTCCTGTACCTCTCTTCATCCTTCACAAACTCCTTCCCAGTTCCTTGAGCACCTGCTCCCATTGTGCCATGTATTTTCTTTTCCTGGGATTTTGTTTTATTTTTCACAAAGCACATGTATTTTTCCCTGAGCACCCTCAGATTTCACCAAAATGTCTCATATCTTTTTGTTTTTTCAGCAAACCGTGCCCCACCACCACCATATTCTCATCTATCCTTCTTCAACTACTCTGTTCCACCACTATTATAGCCTCCCTTCATCCTCTTCATTTTAATTCTCTTATTTCATCTCAGTCACAAAAACAACCCCCACCACAAAAACAAATCTTTTTTTATTACTATTTAATAGTGTCAAAAGGTTTACAGTTTGAAGATCTGTTTTTTTTTTTCTTCTCTAATTTCATTTACAAAGCTAATACCAATAGTGATAACTGATAAGAACATTAACAGAGTAGGTAATTGTTGGTAAATGGTAATGCTCTTTCGATTAACTACACTAAGCCTGTCGATTGGTTTTCATCTTTATGTCATTCCTCATCCCCAAGATAATGGCATTTTGCTATTTTTGTTTGAAGATGGCCTTGCTTGTATCTGTAGGGGTGGCGAAGGTTTTGCTTGGTTTTGATTTTTATTTAGATACAAAAATGAGGGGAAAAAAAGGAAATGAGGAAAGAAAGAAAGATATTGGTGATGGCAGTGAGTCATGGCTGGGTGGCAGTGGTATTGGTGATGGGTGAGACGTTGGAATTAGAAGAAAAATGATAGAAAAAATGCTATCTTTGAAAATAAAAAATAAAAACCCTGTAAACCACATCCACTGCTGCCATTTTTCCTTTGAGTTCAAAAAGGCGAGGTAAGATTGGAATGAAAATGGCCTGACGGTGAGGTGAAGGGAGGATGGGAAAGAGGGATGAACGAAGGGTAAATTTGCAACTCCATTATTTGAATAACTTTAAAAATTAAGTGTATTTATTTTTTTTTCAAATCTGGACCATTCAATTATATTAATAATAAATCTAAAGGTAATGAAAGAGTAGAGTAAGGTTGGTCCACAACGTGGAGGGGACCAAGTAATCCTTTGCCGCATAGTTATCAGACTCGACCCGGACATCGACTCAGTCAAGACACTAGGTCACTGGTTCAACTAGTGAATCACTGGTTCAACCGGTTGAACTGGATTTAATTAAATTAATATATATAAAAAATTATTGTGCTAAATATATGATATATATAATTTTTGTCATACATATAACAAAGGATGATGGTGGCCTAGTGGTTTGCAGTGCGCCCCCACACACTAGTGTGTGTGTGTTCGAACCTTGCCTCAAGAAAAAAAAATGCTTTGATGTGTGGTCAACGCGGGTGCATGTCTGGTCAGCGCGAGTTGATGGCCCGATTCACCGATTCGCTCGCGAGTTGATCCAGGTTTGAATGGGTTTGACCGGTCCAATCAGAGAACCGGGGCCGTCCCAATGACGATTCAGGGTTTCCGATCCGGCCCAGTCGGTTCGGTCCGGTTCTAATAACACTGCTTTGCTGTGTTTGAAAACTAAAGAAAGGAGAAAGGAGAAAAGGAAACCATGACGGACAGTTGGCTTGATTTACAGCAAGATGCTATGGAGGTCAATCGATGCTCTCTTTTCTGAGTTCTATTGCGGCTAAAGTGTTGAAATCTGAGAAACTAGAAGATAAAATAGAATACTGATACAACCTGACACTAATATCGAAAAATTATATATATATATATATACACACACACTAATTATGTATTATGCATTAAATTTAATATGATATTATCAATTTACTTTAATCTTATTACAACTATCTCAAGAAAACATAAAAAATATATATCAATAATATTTTCTAGACAAACTAATTTGTAAAACCACCTAAAAAGTTAATTCTGACATATCTTTGAAATAACGATACTTCGATATCAATACCAGACATATGTCCTACATATTGCGCACAATGAAATGATAAAATATCGATGCAAGATACGTTGGAGTACCGCAAATCATTTTGTGCGGATGTTTTACTTGGGCCCATAAACATGTAATTGATATTTGCACCATAGTTTAGGATAAAAATCATTAGGCAATAATTACTGATAATTTTTAATAATTGCCTATATGTCTATATATCGTTAACACTTTGTTCAACATGACTACCAGAACAGATATTCAATTTTTCTCATTTCTTTCCACGAGCCTGAGCCTTTTGCTGTCTTCATTGCGTCTCTTCTCAGCTTTCGTTGTTGGGATCTTAAAACTTTTTATAGCCTTAATTACCATTTGAAAATTTTCCTCACCTCCCTTTCATCCCGAGGCCGTTTTAGCCCTTATCTTCTCTTTGTTTTCCCTTTTTTTGTTCACGTGGTTTCTTCACTTCTCCCCACTATCACCACTGCCGGCGACTTTTCGAGCCACTGTTTTGACCGGCCGCCTCCATCACCCGATTCACCTCCCTCAAATCGGCTGACTCACCAAAGCCTAGCCTGAACCACTGTGCACTCGCCTACAGCGTGCGGTCTCTTTCTTCTGCACGTGATTCCATGCACTGTTGTATCGCCAGCACATAACAGCATCTTTCCTGCCACTTAGCCCTAGCTGTCGCCAACCACCCTAGACTTACCTCTGGCCTCCTTTCACTCAAAACTCTGAAGTGGAAGCATCTTTATACAACACACAGACAATGGCCAAGATAGCAACACTGGCACATTTCTGGCGTTGAAATTATGGGTTCTAGTCAGAGAAGGAAGAAAGTGAGAATAACAATTCTTAATGATACGAAAAATATATTGATATTTTATATTCAAATATTATGTGGTGTGATTCAAAATACAAAACATCAATCCCTATTTATAATAATAATAATACTAGAATCCCAATCTGAATTAAATTAAAAAAAATTTCATGAAATACAAGAAAATATATAAATTACTGCTAAGATATCATCTAAGGTAAGATATAACGTGAATACTATATGATATTCTAAAATACTTTGAAAATATTCTTATACTCTTTCTTTATTTCTACCAATTTCCAAGCAAAAACTTACTAAGCTCTGAACTTGTTACAATGAAATAACTAAAAATAAAAAATTATAACGGACCAGACACTAAAAGTCTGCCCTAAAAGAACAAGAAAGCAATGCAGTTAATTCCATAAAGACATGAAGACCTAAAGCCTTATTATGACCATTTTTTGCCATGCCATCACTAGACTTAGCCTCCCTATAAATGTGGCAGACAGACACCTCCCAATTCCATTGCAAAGCTACAGATATGGCTTGAACCACTGTTTAACAAGGGTGAACAATAGCCACTCCTTCAATGAGTTGAATCTAGAGGTAAAAATAGGTTAGGCAAGGCTACATTTTGATTAAAATATATTTGGGTTGTATTCTCAAAAACTAGCATGAGCTTAGACTTATTACCAAGGTAGCTAGGATCGCATGCATCCTCGTAGGATCGCACGATTCCACGATTCTGAGCAACCTAGGTGATCCCGATTCCACACCTCAGCTCATTTCCTTCGAATCGCCGTGAGATCGCCAGGGAAGATCGTAAAGTCACTGAAATCAAACGATTTCGTCAAGCTGCACGCATCCAAAGGCTGGGAAGCTCCAAGCCATTTTGACGACCCCAAACTCTGCCCCGCCATAGTTTTGGGGTGGCAGAGAGACGGGAAACGTCAACGAAGAAGTTCACTCTCACGAAGAAGCCGCCGCAGGCGGAGACAATGCTGACGGCGGTCGGCTCCGCCCCATGCGATGAGGAGCACAAGATGATAGTGAAGTGAATCAGTTGGAAGCCTCCGCGATGGACCCTTGTGTGACCGCTGGCGGGGCTTCTCCGACAACGACACCGGTGGTGGATGCAGCGGTGGACGGTGACGCATGGGGAAGGGGTGGAGGTGCTGAAGTGGAGGCGTTGAAGCAACAGTGACAGTGAAGAAGAAAGAAATTAGGGCAACAGAGGGCTTGGGTTAGTGGAGTTCCACCTTAACCTGATGGGCTAGGCCCAACTCCAGTTGAAGAAATGTTAGTGTTGATTTAGAAGCCTATTACCAGACCCTCAAAACAAAAAAAGAAGCCTATTACCAATATTATGATAGGTTAGTGAGCCGATCCCACATACAAAGGGGTTTTGCATTTTTTTCTTTTTATATATTTGCTAAAGAAAAACAAAAATGCGGAGTTATACCATATGGTCTGATATTTTTCTAAAAAAAATATTAATTAGTAAATATTATCTTTGAATCCTTAATTGTCAATTATAACCTTATGTGTATTTAATTAAAGTTTAGTTATGTTAATTGAACTTATTTATGTTATGTTACGTGATATAAATATGTACTCTGGTAGGATCTTACGATCCGTGTTACAATTCACTGTTTTACGATTTTGCATCCCCTTCCAATCCTACGTAAGATCTCAATCTTAGCTACCTTGCTTATTACTTTACATAAACCTTTTTCATGGCCTTAGTTTGGCCTTTCTAACCCAACCCAAAGACCTATACAATACTGGTTATAAAATTTTTATAAAGACAAAATGCCTACTCTTTAGCTAAAGAGTAAATAACCACTTTGCTTTATATTCTTCATATGACGTCAATTTAGTCTGAACATTTCTAATTTTGACATTAATTTACTCATCATATTAAATTTTCACTCATTTTCAAATACATTCAAAGTTAGTATAGATCCAACGGTGACTAAATTGCTATCAAAATTAAAAATAGTGACTAAATTGATGTAAAAAACTTTATTTAGATGAAATTGATATCAAACTTAGAAATATTATGACTGAATTTATGAAGAAAAAAATGGTTACAACCAAATTGATGTCAAATAAAAAATATTAGGATGATAAAAAATACACTTTTTAATAGGCTAAAAGACTTCTTAAATACTTTAAGAAGTCTAATTGTTAAATAGGTTAAGGCTTGGTTTGTTGTAACTTTTTGAGTGTTTCAGAGCTTGTTGAGCTCTCAAAAAGTTGCTCTTAAAAAGTTATGATAGTATTATATGATAAGATAATGGAGAAGTTTTTTCAATAAGAAAAAACTACAATAATAATGTTTGATAAATACACAATAAAATCCAAAATGACAATAATAGATATAAATATTAAAGAAGATAATTTATACATTTATCATTAATTAAAATAAGATCATATTAGTTTTTTAAATTTCAAGGAGCAAAGCTAGCTTTGAAAAACACTCCGTGAGGTACTCTAAAAAACACTAATGGCTTTCAAAAGCTGAGAGCAAAAGCATCGTAGCCTTTTGGTTTTCCAAACAGGAAAATTTGACTTATGTTTTTCATAGGGCAAAACACTCATATGGAGAACATTACTAAATCAAACTGAAAATTATTATTAGATTTTTTAAAAATAATAATAATAATACAGCGGTCTATTATGCCTAATAAACTAATTTCATTGCATGTAGTCTGACTCGTTTTGAAAACTATTGGTGCAACTCGTTTAATAAATAGGTTAGGTCAAACAGCCCTAATGCAAACTAAGCCCTTGACATGCAATCTAACCTATTTTCACTCCTGATTAGAACAACAGACGAGGAATATATATATATATATATATACAGAGAGAGAGAGAGAGAGAGAGAGAGAGAGAGAGAGAGAGAGAGAGAGAGAGAGTACTTATGTTTAAAATAATACAGCCTCATAGGTCTGCAAAATATGTTTTAAAAAGTTGGGAAACTGATAAAATAATTAATGGGAATTAACTAATTTAAAAACCTACTTTGAGCTGGTTTGGATGATCTTTTGACAAAAAAAGAAAACAAAATTTTTTTACTGATCTTTTAAAATAAGATCTATAGAAAAAGTAAATGTTATTTTATGTTTGAATAAAATAATTTGTATTTAGATGTAATATTAAAATATATATTTTCATAAAGAGACCATTTTATACTTTTTTTAAGTAATTCTGCTTTTACTAAAATGTTTTACACAAACATATTAAAAAAAGAAAAATATCATTTTTTTTAATAACAAAATAAAAAAGGATTTTTTCTAGAAAAATAATGACACACAAACAAGCATTTTAACCTAATTGACCTATTTACTTAACTAATCTTAGCCATTCCTCAAATATGGCCACAACACACCCCCACACACTTTAGACTCCCGTTGCAGCCAGACCGAGGAGAGGAGAGGAGAGTGAGCTCATGCTCATCTATTTGCACTGTGTATCTTATTGTGCCCTTCTTCGCACGCCATCATCTGTTTCTGCTGACTGGGCCAGTGATAGAAGACAAAGGACGTTGACCATAATTTAATCAGTTAAATCTAATCATAGACTCGTTTCCTGTATGGCCATACCCATTTGCATCTTTCAAATAAGTAAGAAGGTGGCACAAAAATTCACCTGAGAATGAATAATTTCATGTGTATGACACAAGTCATTCCTCAACAAATCATCCTCTTGGAGGAGGTTGGAAATAGGGATGCTGTAAAGCCTCATCAACGCTTAGCCGATCCTCCTACAATTTTAACACAAGCCTTCATTAGATTCAGCAGAACCCAATCAAAAATCTAAACCCAAAACCCTACACTCATTAGTCAGAACATTCTTTAGTCTCCTAAAAAAAAGGAACAAAGAAACCTTCATGGTCATCTCACCATCGATGCACCATTTAGTAATAGTAACTTGATAGATTATACACTTGTCCACAAGGATTATTAGACGTGGAAACAATCTTATGCTGGTGGGAAAGAACATCCAGGAACATAGACCACCTTTTGATGTTTGCGTGGAACCCACACAACAGTTTGCACATGTATCTAAGGGTTGCTACGCTTCTAGTCCTAGAGGAACGTACAACAAATTTTTAATTTTCTTTAATGTAATGGATAATGAGACACTGTAACCAACATGGACTGTGTACTATACTAAACAAATTCTGTATCAATGACAAGTGATTTTTTCCCCATTTGGTCCGTAACTGATTAACTCAAACGGCACAATTTCAAGTTAAAAAATAAATAAATAAAAATATAAAAAATACATTTTGCTTCCGTCACAGGGGAGTTGTTCAGCAGGATCAACACACAATCCATGTTGCCAATTAGCCATGCCACATTACGTTCAACATTCCCAAGTTAACTGACAGATGCTAGAGTCAAATGAGAAATTCTTCAATAGTGACACCAAATTACGGATTTGTCAATCTTTATGACAACTATTGTAAATGAACAGCCTCCCTACCAAGCTAGACTTTTGCTCCTATTACAGAGATATCAAAATAGAAGAGTTCAGTCCCACTCCACATAGGGCGACTGAACTTAAATGCGGAAACCAAGATGGCAAACAATTCAGACACTGCTTTGAAAATAATTAAAAAGATCACAAAATGCAAAAGAAACAATTTTAATCAAGGAAACTCACTGGGTCCCACATTAACAGATCACGCACTAGCCGCAAAGCCCAGATATTTGAAAATCTGCAAGGATAAAAAAATAGTAAGACAAGAAAACAACTGTACCATGGGAGAAGACTGGATATCATGACATGATAAAAATGTAAGCATCAGAAGTAAATGAGCTAACCCTTTCTTAAGAGGATCTCGACTCTTAATTTGACGAGAAAAGAATTCTTCAGAGCATTTCCAAGATGCGGGTGAAGCTCCAACCTATATTGACAAGTACAAAATCTTCATTAGGTCAATATATATTCATAGTAAGCAAGTTGGAAGGCCAAGAATTTCCTATGTAACAAGAAGGATAAGATGAGCATTTGAAGCTTTAAAAGGGTCTAGAGTTCTCAAGGTTATTTGAGCATTGAGATTGGACAAGGCATGGTAGTGTGTTAATTACATTAAATAACCCTAGGGATTTGTGTTCAGCCATCGTTAGCCATATTATAAAATTACAGATCCAAGAGGTATATAAATCCTATTTACCCTCTGATTATATTTCAACTCAATCTATCCTACTTTTCTGCACAAATTTGATTTTTTAAGCCACAGTCTATCATCTTCTACCACATCAAGACTGGAGAACTCTAAACACCTGAGCTTTGGAGATGCAGAATTGCAGATAATCTTCACCATTTTTCTATGTTGAAAATTAGCCTAAGTATAGAGGAATCACTAAAACCAATATATTTATTACAATGTAGAAATAGATTGTCCATTATAAAAATAACAGACATCAATCACAATTGTATGTTGAGGGGGAAAAAAGTTAAAACAAAATAATCAGCTTTTGACAAAGTCATGTAATGAAGATTATTCCTGAAAGATGGTAAGCTCACCTGGTTCACTGTGTGATACTTTTTTGAGGATCTGCCGGAAATCCCAGGGATTAAGATACACAGCTCCATGAATGACCTGAGTCTGCCAACAAATTTATGAAAAAAAATAGTGACAGATGTAGAATCCAGGGGTTCAAAAGGAATTCATGAAAATTTAACTCCCTCATAGACACAATCTATTGCGTAAGTCATCAGAACAAATACAAAAGTCCTAGCTTTAAGCCATCAACTATATTTTGGAACCCCAGATGCATGAGCAAGCTTCAAACATGTAGGTGCCTGCACATTCCACTCAAAGCAACTGTAAAAACCTATAAAACCGATGCCATCTTGTTGAAGGAAATGCCTCAGATTTCAACCATAAATACCTAACACAGATTAACTAACTAAATTCAATGTTACAGGTGAGAATGATGATAGTCCTAAACCCAGATGCCCAGAACTTTGATTTTTCAAAGCATCTTTTCTCCCATTCTTTCTTCATATTTCATAAACGCAAGTAAAATAGGAAAATACCAAAGAGCAGGTAGCCCAAATGGTTAGAAGAATTATAAAGAGAATAAAGATTTGTTGAGTTCAAACCAAAGCAGAAAGAATCCTCAGATTTTGTACCTCAAGAAAATCCATAAACATCTTTGTACAATAGCAAGACAATTGTTAGAAATAAAGAATCTAGTAATATCTTCTATTATACCTTAGAGTATCATATAATATTTCGCATCATATATTAGAATATTAAAGCGCATGTTAGATGATGTCTAAGGATTGAATTCAATATTTGCTTATATTTCATGATTTCTTTATTTAATTAAAGTCAGGATTATAATATGGGGATTTCTCCAGTGCCTTATAAAATTTATAGGTACCGATACTTTCTAGATAACTTGTGGCTGAAATTTTACCATGTGTCCCACTAACTAAATTTATCAATATTTTAAATATTCATGATTAAATCACAACCCTTGGATTTAAAGGGATATTGGTACCCTTGGGGTACCATAACAAAAACCTTATAGTATTATTATGAAAAAGGATTGGCGCTTTGTATCACTATTTTGTAACACACCACATTACATCATATCACTACATATCAATATCCTATCTTATTATTCAGGAGTCTTTATTATCTCTTTTCTTCTTTCCTTTTCTAAAACCCACAATCTCAACAACTATCACTCATTATAACAAATTATGAGCTAATTCCGACTCATTAGACAACTTACACCTTCAAAAGACTCAAACCTAATGTTAGAAACTGTTGAGAAACAAAGAAAGAGAGGGAAAGACAACAGAGACATGGGAATCCATGTCTAAACTACACAGCGAAGAATGAAATATATAGACAATAATAAATACAGGATATTTACAAATACATGATTTCCCTACTTACAAATATGATTATCATAACTGCATGCATTTACAGATTCTAACAGAGTCAGAAACCAATAAAGCAGAACACACTAGCATCAAATTAGAGATTCACAGTTTAGAGTTTACAACTAAAAACTACCAGCAAACAATCCAGTGAAGAAGGAATCTCTACAAACAGAGAAACATCTAAGGAGTGCAGTTATTTTGAATTTGCTACATCCCATAAATATACTTCTGCCTGTCTTGCTTATTGAAGAGGATAATCCTAAGTTCATGATATTAGTTGTTAGAAAATGTTAGGAATTAGGACTGCAGTTTACATCGCTCTGAGTACACTTACTTGTATGCCAGCTCCTTCACACCCTCATTCCAGCCCTCAAGATGCTGGTCCAAAAGAGCACGTGTTACAGCATTTATCTGGAAAACATTTGGTGTCCCTAAGACCAACTCTAACATCACAACACCAACGCTCCACATGTCATATCTGCAATAGAAGAAATATGATTCAACAGCTGAAGCAAGTAGTGCTTAAATCCATCAAATGAACGAGCATCCATCCTTCACAAGAGATAAAATGAAAGAATGATGATGCATGTGGATGTTTCTCTTAATAGAAATATTGAATACAAGATGTTGACTTCATGCAAAACATGACATACTTCATGGTGGAGCTTGTCGGCCCTTGATACCACGTAGCATTTAGCAAAGCTTCAGGAGGTGCATACTCATAAGTTTGCTCAGCTCTGAAGAAGCACAAAGCATATATTTAGCACAATCACAAAATAAGTAATAATCAGTATGTAGATAGAGAAGTGAGATACCTAGAAGGTCCACTAGAACCATACAAATGCTTTAATGTGAATTCATCAATTCCACTCCCAAAGTCGATAATACGCCTAAAAGAATCAGCAGAAGGCATCAAACTCATTAAGTTACACCAATATATCATGGGCACACACATACATAGGAGCACAAACAGTTGGATGGCCAGATCAAATTTTAAAGATGATCAATAAGCTAGTCTTCTTGCCACCAATGTCAAAGACTCAAACCAACCATTATAGGTCAAAGATTCAAGAGGAAGCGTGATTGCTCCTAATGCAAGAAGATAGCCAAACATGGATCTTTATTGTACTCAGTCCCATTTATATATTGTAGAGAGCACTGGAGAATTAATTTAGAATTTCATGCATTATATCGCATGGCTGAATTTGAAATCCATATGTACTGCAATAATGACTTCCACGAAATTCTCAACAATTTAACAAAGAAGCAAGTAATAAAATTCTAGTAACATGCATCCTGTGCTGAGAATCTGGGACAGAAATCAACTAACAGGCAGAATACCAAAAAAATAAATAAATTAATACGTATTCAGGAGAGTACAATCCAATAATAACTAGAGACCAAGAAAAATTTAAATTTTAATGGTTTGATTTTTTATATGATTTATGATAGGAAACTATGATGTCATCTAATTCAAGTAGATGAACCCACCTAGTGGGAGAAGCTTTGGTTATTGTTGTTTAATGTCGTAGGCAGGAACAAATAAAGGCATTTTACAAATAGAATTATTATCCGATTTAGCAATAAATGATAGTCCTCAGATTTAACACTCCTTTTGGGTCTCCTTGATTCGGTCATGTTATATTATTATCTAGATAAAAGGACTTGGCCTATTGAGTCTTCTAGGGTTTTTTTTCATGTAAATCTTACTTTTAGATTCTAACGCATTCTTTGAACAATTCTTTTTGCCTTGATAAACCCATTTGGAATTCCAAAGATCCCTCAAAGATTAAATCCTTTACCTAGACAATTCTGCTTAACAGAATTAATACCAACGATATGTTGCAGGTTCGAAGACCACAAAAGGCTATTTCCCCTTATATGTGTGTTATGTGTAGTATTAGTTCGGAATCAACCACATTTGTTTCTGCATTGCTCGGTAGCTGACACTATGGAATTCTTTGTTTGGTCTTTTTGGTGAATATTGGGTGTCCTAAAACCATGGATCAATTCCTCGACTAACTTTGTTGGTTTTGGGAGGAAAAAGGAGGCCAAATGCTTAAAGTAGTGTGCTGTCTTTGCAGGTTTTTGGTGTATTCAGTTAGAGCATAACTCTAGCATTTTTCACGGCAGACATTCAAATAAGCAGGTTTTGTGGGATAAGATCAGAAGCCTAACATCTACTTGGTGTAAGGCACATGACTTTTTTAGAGGAATTTTCATCTCTAATATGATAAGAGATTAGAAAGGTTTGATCCTTGATGTTTTCTTTTTGCTTTGAGGATCTATTGTCCTGTTTACTCTATATTATTCTTCTCTTCTTATTAATGAAATTTCTTCTTTTATCCAAAAAAGAAAATTATCTGAAGAAATGATTAGAAAAATTGTCACAATGAAAGGACTTTCAAGCATATTAAAACATTTCTAAATGGCCTTAAATGCCCACCTTTATCTTCGCTAATGTTTAGATTGTGGATTTTTAGATGGGAAAGGAAGAAAAGAGATAATAGAACTCTGAATAATGTCAAACAAATCATATAAGGAAATATTGAAATCAATCCTAAAATATCATATAAGATAATCCTAAAAGGCATGATGTGAAACATTGTATGATATTTTAAGATATAATAGAGATATTACTAGTTTCCATCTCCATTTCTAATTCACCCCCTTGTGTTAAAGCTTACTAGGTCTTAAGCTTGTTACACTCAAACCCTTACCAATAAGAAAAATAACGGGCCAACTTGGGATCGCCGAATAATGGGCGAGAGGACTGCCATAGGCAAAGCAAGGCCATAAGAATCAGTCAGAAACCCACCGGAAAATTTCTCTTAACAGCAGCAGATGACAGCGACAATGGCTGACAGGCTTTGATGATGGCTGATACTGCTGAGAGATTGCCAGAGTGACAGCACGGAAATATTATTGACCAATCAGAGTGATGACATGGTTGACCAAAAGCAAATCAGGACCATATGCGGATTGCCAAAAACAAATCGCAGCCATACAGGACTGCTAAAATACACCAGCAGCAGGAGTAGCTAACAGTGATGCATGATGACTGATAGTGATTAGAGGTTGCCAGAGTGATGACATGACAACACTACATACCAGCTGGAGCAATGCATGGCTGGCAGGAGACAAATCACAGCCACACGGGACTAGCAAAAAACAAATCAGGGCACCACAGGATAGCCTAAAGTGAATTGGAGGTCACCACTAGAAATGAGTTAGGGTCCTACAAGACTACCAGATAACAAACTGGGGCCATATGGGACTGTGGAAAGCAAAGCGATGCTAGAAAACAAATCAAGGTTAGAAAAGAAAAATTGCAGTAGGAATGCCAGAGAAAACAAACCATAGGAGGAGCATCGTGTAGGTAAACACATGGGAAGCGTCAAAGAAACATGGATGTCAAAAGAAAATAAAAGAGCTCCAAATTATAGGAAACTTTGAAACAGTATAGCGGACACAGGTCACAAAGGATGGTACCCCTTTGATTCCATGTCAAAATCGTGAGTTCTAGATAGCAAGGGAAGAAAGAGAGAATAAAAACTCCAAATAATTAGAAAATGTATGAAATGATATATTATGATGTTATGTGGAATGATACAAAAGACAAAGCACCAATACTTATTCATAGTGATACTACAATCCTAATCCTAATTAAATTAAGAAAAGAATCATAGAACATAAGGAAATATTGAAATTAATCCCAAGAGATCATCTAAGATACTCTTTAATATTCTAAGGTATAATGTGAAATATTGTACGATATTCCAATATGTAACAGAGATATCACTAGTTACCTTCTTTATTTCAGCAGTAAGACACCATATATATGTTACTTTTTGGATCAGAAGGACAGTAAATGTGTGTCCAAATTGCAGAGAATTGAAATGATCAGAACATTACAAAGCAGTGGAAAATGATCAGCTTCTTCCACAGCCAGGGAGATAGGAGATATGACTGAAGTAGACACTACAATCTAGAAGATATAAGCTTAAAGTTCCTGCATCAGTTTGATAGCAGAGTTGGAGAAGCCATGATGTTCTCTCATGTCATGGAAAATCTAATCCAACCTCAACTGATAGGAAGGCTAAAGATCAATCTTTCAAAGGACTTGCAGTTGGCAGCCCTTCCAAGAGTATCGTCACGAAAAATTAGTAGATTTACAAATATACAACCAAGTGGCTCCTTTAATATTTTAGCAGAGATGTAGAACTCAGAGCTCTTGAAATATATGATAAAACTATGATTTACCACCACCGTCCAACTACCTACAAACTACGGTGGAATGAGAGAGAAAAGCTGACCTACTCCTGGATCAGTTTGAGTATCAAATAATAAGAAGAGAAGTTTGATAGCCAAGAAGCCTCTTATGTACACCAAAACTATGATACAAGAAAAGATCATGCTAAGCATATATTTGGTTATGAGGTGATAAAAGAAAAGATCATGCTAAGCATATGTTTGGTTATGAGGCAAAAATAGCGGTAAATTTTTTATGATTACTTTCATATATAATTTTATACATAGAACTCAATCATGAAAAATTTACTCTCATTTTTACCCTCCAATTATACATAGAACTCAATCATGGAAAATTTATCCCCCTTTTTTACCCTCCAACCAAACATACCATAAGTGTATAAGACTTCCAATCATTCTGTTGGATGATATTAAAAATACACTTGAAACACAGAATATTGATTAAACACAACTGAGCTAATCATATTATAAATTGAAGTGACTGGACACATCTTTAGTTCAAACATTATAGCACAGAGAGTAAAAAATGTTTCCCTCATTTTTTTTGAAAAAACGAAGGGTTAAAAATAAAAGCAACATACTAAAATCGAAGAAAGATACTTTACATTTTGGTGGAAAATTTATTAATTTTAGTTGGAATCTCTTTCAAGCATCTCCCAGTCTCCTGATCTTCAAAGCATATCACCATATTTTCTTCAAAAATCAAATATCACAGGTCAGTTAGATTTACATAAAGACAAATTCTTTCAATTGAACACTGCATAATAATAAAAACAAAATTCAAACACATATACATCAAAGGATCAAAGATGGCAAGCTTGTAATGGAATACCAATAAAGCACCAACATAGGCATTGTGTTTTAACAACTAGGCACCAAACAGACACGTGAGGAAGTTATCCTACATATTTTATATGAAACTTTTATCAAGTTTACCGGATTTGATTTGCTTAAGTTGTTGTAGTTGAAAAAATGCAGACAGATTGGTTTAAAAAAGTAGATATATTATACAGTAACAGCTCAATTTAACTAAAAAGGTAAAAACTGAAAATAAAAAAGCCACTTGGAACATTCATACTCCTTGCTTGAGAATTAATGACTTGCAATTCAACAGAGCAAACTTAGTGATATTATTTATTGATTTTGTGAAACAATATTGTGTTCATCTTGAAATTTACATGCACATGACTCTGGCTGTTTGGCACAACAAATTACCACTATGTCTCACCAGGTTTAATGTCCCGGTGTGTAATATTGCGATCGTGACAAGACTTCAATGCCAATAACTGGGCAACCAGAAAGAGAAGATTTGTCAAGAATGTATTATAAAATCAAAAGGTAAATTCATAATAAATTTTGACAAATTTCATGCGGCCAAACCCAGATAAACAGAACTTTCCCCTTTTTGTGTTGGCAATAGAAATAAAACCCATTAGAAACAAGCAAAAAATTGGAGATATTCAAATACCTAGCCTCCAAAGCTCGCGAACAATATAATTGAATAATAAAAAATTACCACAAATTTACCCCAAAAAAAATGGAAGAAATTTAGAACTGTATATTTCTAAATAAAAAGCTCGTTGCTTGCCAACACATTTTTAATATTAACCACAAAATTTACCCCTCAAAACATATGATGCACAGATTTATAATAACCACAAAAGAAGAGGAAGCAAAAAGGCATATATATATATAAGAAAAGGGCAGCTAAGATGTTAAAAACTGATTTCAATATGCTAAAATGTTGGAGACTTGCATCCCCATGTTAGAGCTTGCTATCTTACTCTTATATTACACTTGGATCCTTTTATTTTCTTTCTTTTTTACTTTTGTTCTCTTCCAAAAGTGATTTATTTTTACACATTCCATGGATACACAAGTCACTTTTTCATCACATCAATAAATAGCAGTAATCATATCAAATAACAAATAATAATGACATGGCTATAAACACATACTTTTGCTCCTTGTCAAGGTAAAAAAGTTGTGCAGTATCTGCATAGAATGAAAAGTATACATAAAGACTAACAAGACAATACCCGCTTGGAACCCACATTAAAGGCATACCAGCTGCCAGATAAGGTTGCGAATTTCCTCTTGCCCTTCTTCTGTTGTCTTCAACCAATGCCACCACTTTGATGGACGAAGCATCTGAACATGTTTTACGTGCTCAATTCTTTCTTTCTCAGCAGTATCATATGCATCTTCCACAGTATACAAAAGTTTAGACAATGACACGCCTTCAAAACTGAATACAAGCCATATTTCATTGGATCGAGACTCAAAAGATTCCACATATCTTGCAATATGGTCCAAACCTTCTTCATATATGGGTTTTTGCAACCGAAATTTGTTTGAAAATGAATTATCAAAACCAAATTGTGATGCTTCCAAGAGACAGTTTGATTTTCCAGCTGATAGCAGATCTTCAATGCTTGTAGAGGCATTTAAAAATATTTCTCCAAAATATTTCTCCCTCAGCCCACTTAAGTAAACAGCAGATCCTCTCTCTACCTGTTTAATACATCTATGAGCTATTTATCCAACATGATTACGATACATAATTGAAAATACAGTACCTACTAAAAACAAATTTTCATAAGTATAAGCTGAAAAGATAAAAGAGCACTAAATTGCAGTGCACAACAAATCTGACAAGAAAAATTACAAGGGATACAAGCAAAAACTCAAAACCCACTATCTATGTATATTTATAAAGCTTTCCCTTTCTGCATAAATAAAATGCTAGTGTGAAGACAACTTCTAATTCAGAGAGTGATTATTCAGGAGCATTGTCATATTGTCTAAAAGTTGAAGGAGAAGAAAGCTCATAAACTAGTGACACTGGATGATGCAGACGTTATTGAGCAGAAGTAGCTCAAACCAGCTTTACTTCTATTGGAAATATTTATGTTTATACCAAAAAGTTATTCTTAACCAATCATCATTAACAAGAGGGCAAAAGAGACATGGAATTGAACCAGCAGGAACAAAGGAGGTCATAAGACAAGTCACAAGAGTACAAGAGAGGACAGATGAGAAAGGACAGAAGTTGATGGGCTATGAGACAAGTCTCAATGGGAATAAGTAACAACTGCCAGAGAGAAAAGTGGGAAAGGAGGAAAGAACAACGGATGGGGCACTAAATAGGATTTAATCGGAGGACGAAAGTAAAATAGAGACCAAGTCAGAGGGTATTGCACGCATACTGTAACCAATTAGATAGGAAATCAAATGCTTGAGATAATCAAATTTCTTTCTGTTTCAGTTTATTCAGATTATAATTGCACAAACTAAATATTATAAAAGATTCCATTCTTCATTTTTAGTGATAATCAAGTACTAGAACAATACATATTGAAAGGGATAGAAATGGAGGATTGACATATACCGTGATCCAAAGCAAACAACAGAAGCTGAAGAGGAACAAACTCATCAATAATATACTAACATAAGCATCTTCCTCTCAGGCTAAATTATAACACAGCAATATGGTAATCCACTTTCTGGGAAATGTTTTATCCATCCTCCAGAAAATATAAAGACATAAGGTCTGGGGCTGTACTTTGTTTAAATATGTATAGGAAGCAGATTTATTGCATGTTAATCATGTTGATGCACAAAAGTAAAATATTTATAAATTCCTTTCTCATAATACACAATGTATATGATAGAACTGAACCAGAATTGAGTAAGAAAATGGAACAAAAGATTTATTATTGCGAATGAGAATCCAGTGGTGTAAGAGCATTCGAGAGATCCATTGCTCTCCCTACTTCCAGAACTCCTATATACTCAAATGATACCTTCTGCCTCCCTAATACCCTGATATAAATTTCCAATTTCTAACTAGTAACTATAAAGGCACATTAATAAGGGCCCAATACCTATCAGCATAATGACAACTAAAGAGATCCTAATACATTCAAACCATTAAAACCAGTTCCTCTTTGCTCAGAGTTATTACCATTATACGTTTCAAAATGTACAGGGTGTAGTTAGAAGGAGCATCCTCACGATCATTGGTATTTGAGCTGTCTCTATTTTTGTCATCCTTGCTCATTTCCGCAGCATTACTATCTTGATTACAATTCCAATGAAAAGCCAACCATACTTCACCATATGATCCACGACCAAAACTTTTCTTTAAAACATACCTATACACCAATATGCATGCTGGATTAATTGTCAGGCTGAAAGAACACTTACAAAGCATCAAATTTGCAACAACATAAATGCTCTAATTTCCACCATAAATGAAAAAAAATGGTAACCTTCCTTATAAAATCAAAACCATGGGGATCTCAAAATTGTATGAACTTAAAAAGTAACTCTTTCACAACAAATAAACCCCCAATCTTTCACTAGGAAATATATTACCTTCTAGATATGTCAATACACAAGAACTCAAAGTAGATTTACCTCAAATCAGGCGTTGAATAATCAGAAGACCCATTATGTGAACCAGTATCATGTAAAGGAATTGATTCAAGAAGACCAATAAAACTCGCAAAGGCTTCAGGATTTATGCATTGTTCTTTGGTTTCGTTGACAGTCGGACCAAGGTGAAAGCAAAAGTTTTGGCTATGGTACAAATATACAGGACTTCCTACTGCTGAAAAAGGAAAGAACCAAGCAATATTTAAGTCCACAGATAAATTCAATGAAAATCAAATCCAAAATAACTATCATGATAAGAGGAACAACAAAAATGCACCACCACAACTATATGAATAGAGAATATGACACCTTTGCTTACCAGAATGTTGATGGGAGGCATCTGGCAAGGACTGAGGTAGTTCATATAAATAATCTTCCAAGTTAGTCTTTTTGGCAGGCTGCTTAGAGTCCACCCGTTCATCAAGATTTTCAGATAAATAAAAGCATCCAAAATCTCCATGTTTTACTTCAACCTATCATAAATATGAAGCCAAAAGGTATTCAGTCAGATTAATTTTGACCAGAAGGAAATCTATTCTAAAGATGGAACCAGAAAAGCAAAGCAATTTTTTTATTTTTGTGGGAATTATTTGCAACAAGTTTAAGCCAACATTGCTTATAAATCAGCCTTGTATACATAAGATATACAAAAAATACAAGTCAACACCCATAGAGCGAGAAATTGGTAATCAAACTCTGAATAAACAAAACCTAATTTGCTTTTTTTGATAAAGAAAGATAACCTAAATTCGATTGTGGTTAACAAAACATGATATTCATGTTGTGTGGAAGTATACAAATCTTGACTCCCCCTCCCCCTCCTCGACAAATAAAATGATGTCAATTAACAAAAGAAAATACATCTCTCTCCAATTCAAGTTTTTCCATTTTTTTTTTTTTAAGAAGTTAGTTTGCAATGTTGTGCTAGTTCACAATGTTGTGCTGGGGCCTTGGGGTGGCTGGGGACCAGAGAACAACACGAAGGATTGAGTCCCTAATAGCAAGAGTATATGGCCTAAGTTTTCCAGTAAAGAAGGTTGGTCCTCTTCATTCAATTCAAAACATATAAATCGCTCCTGTGACAGCAGAATCTTTTATATCACCAGGTTTCCTCCAAAAACAACAACGCCAAAAATCACTCCTACAACAACACCAAAAATCACTCCAACAACAACCCCATAAATCACAGCTCCACAACGGACTAGGACACATTTTTGAAGAATCACAGCATAAGTGTACCCGGACTAACACACAGAACAATCATCTGACAAGTTGACAAAACGCTATCCATCTGCTCAGAAAAATCATCATTCACTAATTCCATCTGGGCATTCAATTTATGTGAGAAAGACAAACTAAATATGGGAGAAATCAACAATAGTAAATTTTCAGGGCTTCCAGCCATACCAATATACGTTTAAACTTGGTATCTACTGAATAAGGATGCTCCAAGTGCATCAGATCAGAAGTGATGTCATTAGCTGAACAAGTTCCAAAATAATCAGTTAGCTGATAAGCATCAGTAGCAGGTGTACGAGCTACACGAAGGCATAATCAAGCCAAATGAGGCCACCAATCATTTTATTATTAAATTTCCAACAGAGCACGTACAACAGCAGATTGGGTTTTCATTAAGTTAAAAGATGCCATAAACAACTGTCACTCACAAATGCACATCAAATGTTTAGAATTATATCTGAGTAGAACAAGCACATATACCCAATGCATGCCAATTATGCATATTTCCATATGCTATTGCATGCCACTCAGACATTCGTTGAACATCTGTACACAAAAACTGAAGATAATTTAGAATAACCTTTTTTGAATTCCAAACCAAACAATAATAATAAGTATTTCAGTTAAAATATATCCAAAATCTCGCATATGGTTCCCCTAAAAAGGTCATTACAATAGAGTAAATTATACTACCTTCACCCGGAGTTTGTGAAATAAACTTCAAAATGCATTGGTGTAAAAAGTTGTTTTGTAGTTTGTGTTGAGAACGAGTAAGTGTAAGGAAAAATCTAAACATGGGAGGAATTAGATTGATTGGAAAAAAAAAAACTCTAAATAGCAGAAGCCCATTCAATATTCAAAAAGGAAGCATCTGTTTTGAAAACTGCCGGGGAGGTCAATGAAGCTGCCAGATTGTCTTTATATGTTTTTTCCTGCTAAATGATAAAAATGAACACACCTAGCTGATATTCCCATATTCATTAATCAGGTACAAACTATTATGCATAAACAAGAAGCATAAAGAGGAATTCTGGAGGTAATGAGTCTAGGTACGAAGTTTCATCATTTAAACAGACAAAATATACCTAAACTTCTGGAAGCAAGTTCCTGCAGAACAAACTGTGGGAAATCTGCATCCCTCTTCTCAAGATGGCTTCCCCTGAATGAGTTTGCAGAGAATTTGGCAGATTCCAGAGGAACAACAACTGCTGCCACATTGTCCATAGTGCCCTTTCTTAAGGCAGTGTTAACAATAAAATCTGCCAATGAATAGGAAGGTGAAAGGGTACACTCTGATCTCATGCTAGAGAATTGGTGTTGGTGCACTTCCCATAACAAATCACAGACATCCTGCATGCTTATCTTCTCAAAAACACCATCAGATGCAGCCACTAAATAGCTATCATTAGCAGTCAGAGGCTGCCAGTCAGTCACTTCTGGTGCAGATATAACACCGTACCTGTTGGCAATTTCATTAAGAAATGTATTAAAATTTCAAAATAAAATTTTAGATCGTAAACATACCAGTCATCCTAAGATCTGAACTTGTTAAACTTGTATGGTTTTAATTTATATTTTAAATCTACTGTGAACCACCTCAAACATAAACACTTTGGACTTGGCAAGGACAAAGCAAAATTTTAATTCTGACACAACAGTGTGAGTTGCTTTAAATTAACATCTTGAATATTTTGGGGATAAAAAAATTAACACCTCGGACAGGAACCACCTTCCTGAAATTATTTCCACATATTATGAAGCTGGTACTTGAAAAATACAGATTCTTCAGCTAAAAATGTTGGGATTCATGAAAAGGATTTCTGCTGAACCAACCTTTTAAAGAATACATCACCAATAGCCCGTGTAATAGCCAGCTGACCATTAATGCGAGGCACACCACCCCAATTCAGAACTTGACCACCAGCTGTTTCCACCCGAATTCTCTCATCATCTCTGTCTGGGTGATGATCACTGGTCAATTCTTTTACTGCAAAATGAGTCAGCCCATCAGAGGAAGCCAACCTATACTTTTCACGATCCCACACGGCAACAGAACCATCAAGCTCTTTCTGCCTATATAGCTTTAATAATGAGGCTACAAATCACAAGGAACCAAAATTAACAACAATCTAGTCAAGTTTCCTTAAAATGAAGACGTTAAGCTAGTTGCCTTATCATAACCATTCCACACATCATATTTAGACAATAGAAAGGAACAATAGGATGATAAACTACTCCCTCCATTCCTTATTAAAATAGTCATCTAAGATTTTAGCACAAAAAAACACTTAAGTGCTCTTGATGTTTACAAAAAGTAGACTTAAAAGACTAAATTGCCCTTTTATTGATCCTCTAATTTCTCCCACTAATCCGTGCATTACAGAGTACTTGGGGATAATATTGGTATAAAAATCAATTTTTTGTTGGAATTCTAAAATGACAATCAATGTGAAATACATTTAATGACTACTAATAAGGAATAGAGGAAGTATATTCTATTTATGCCGTTATAAACTTGTATCGTACATTTCACCAATCATTCTCACCTTTGGCCTCTTTAGGGGTCTGAAAATTTTCGGAGCACAAGAAAGCCTTAGAGTCTCCAATATTGGCTACCAAAATTCTATCATCTGCCACCAGTGCAATGGTTGCTGTAGATCCTGAATGAAGACTACTTCTAGAGGCTTCCTTCATGGTTCAATTGAAAAAAGTCAATAGAAGAACACATACCAAGAACATATCATATAAAAATTTGTAAAAATGAACAAAAAGTCAAATTTACCTCAGAAAATTTTGTGTCGATATCATGGATTGCTCTCAGCAATGCTTCCTTCAGAATTCCCAAATGAAAAGAATCATCAAAATTTGCAGAAAACGTATTCTGAAACCTGGGGGAAAAACATAGCTTGAGAAAAAGCAACAAGAGACAAGCTTTTGGACAAACCATAGTTTGGGCTTTTCAAAAGCTAAAAACCAAGCATGCTATTACTAGTCCAGTTGTAAACCAGCCAACCAATTCTAAAGACTAACCAAAGTTAGTAGCAAGCGAAGTGAACACTCAAAAATTATCCACATGAATACTAAACTATGCATGTCTAACAGACATATGCTTGTTATGAGTTCATAAAAGGAAAGAGCATCAGCATGTAAATTTGACATCCACTGCATTGAAGAAAATCAAACCTTCTTGAAAACATGATGAACAGCGCATAATTTTGATTCTCAAATAGATAGTACTAGCTACACCGTTCATGTGTATTTGGATTAGCTTATTACCTTATGATCAAAATCATGCTAAGAGAACATTTTTGTGGGTTTTTTTTCTTTCTTTTTTTTTTGTGAGGGGGGGCGGTGCAGAGATTATTTCCTTAAAAAGAAACAAAACCAAGCATGCACTTAAAATATCAGCTTTCAAAAGCAAAAAAAGAAAAAAGTTAATAAATAAGAGTTTAATTTTTATGGACCCTTAGTGTAAAAAATATTATCTGCAGATATTCAATCATGTATTACCACCTTAGCAATGTGTTTGACTCTCACACCCACTCCACCGTCATATCAGTAAAAATGTTTGACTTAACCACTTATTACCCTAATCCTGTCTTAGAAGTCTTACACAACAGAAGCATGTGATTGGATGAAGTTATAAAACACCATTTTCACTAGCATCAAAATTAAACTCATAAATAATTATTGATGTCAACACAAATGAATAATAAGCACCTTTCAAAATGCTGCTCGTGCCAACCTAAAATCTCCTTCCATTTATGCATCAGGTTCAAACGATCGCGTTCTCTCTGATGATGCAACGTTCCCGTAGTAGCTGTAGCAGTCTTCGATATAACAGAATATGCAGCATCAAGTAGAAAATACGTATGCAATACGAAATACTCCAATAGAAGCTTCGACGCCATCTCACTAGCTTCCGCACCATTGTGCCCGTCAAAAACCCCCACAATCCCCACCGCAACCTCCTTGATCCCAACCACACCTGCTCCAAACGCAAATAAAAGGGAAAAATGATAACAATGAACGGTTCCAAAAGAAGCTTCTAGAACAAAAAAAAAAAACTACTAAACCTCAAAATTCAAACAAGTAAAGCATCACTTTGATCCTTAAATTGTAAGCGTGATTCATTTTAGTCCCTGAAAATTCAAAATTAACTCTTTAATCCCTGAAATTGTATTTGCCCAGGACTAAAGTCACCTTCGAAATGCAATTTTAGGAACCAAAGCATTAATTTAGAAATTTCAGTGACTAAAGTGAATCACGCTACAATTCCAGGTACCAAAGTGAATAAAACAGTGTGGCACAAATTCGTTCCTAAGAAATGACTAGCACCACAAACATTTTCAATTTTTAGAGACTTTCCGGCATTTTCATCTGCTATTGAGATCAGCAACGAATTTGAAAGTTCATTGTATTGTTTTATTTTGAATTTGCAACCACAATTGAGTCCACAATATTGTCCGTGTAATTTACATTTCTCTGCAATTTCAATCTTGATAATCGCAACGAAACCGCAACCGCGATTTTGCAATCAAGATTTTTCAAAATCATGACACTGAAGAAATCGATTGGCGTTTACCAGGGAAGGGTATGCGAAGATCGAGGACGCAGAGAGTGCGATCCTCCTGTGAGGAACGGCGGCCTTGGAGCATGGCCGACTGGCAACGTGCCGTCGCGTGCGGCGGAGTTCGGTAGCTTTCGGAGTCGTCGGAGAGCTTCCAACGGGGGCATTTTTGGGATTTGAACACCGCGGGTGCACCGCCGTTACGGTAGACCGTCAAGCACGTGGAGGATTCACCGCGAACGGAGGGGATTGTGGTGGAGGAAAGGAAAAACCCTAAAAGAAAGAAGAAGGGGAAAAGCGATTGTGGTGGAACGCGAAACATGTTCGGCTTAAGTGTTGTGGTAAGAAATTGAAAGGTAGTGGTTGTGCTTGTGGTGGTTTATGTCCATTGCATACAGAGGATTTAAGTGCGTGCGCACTATGAACGTGAAGAAGTGTGATTCGTTTCTGCACGTAACTAGCGTTTGTTGCTTCCCATTTTGGTTCAGTCGGAAATTGCAAGCATATAGTTTCCCGAACAAAGAAATTGAAGTCACTAACTAATTTATGTAAGACGCGCTCCTTTCCTTTCAAAATATTTATAATTATTAAGAAAAATAATAAATAATAGTAATAATTAAATAAATTATAATAAATAAATTAATATATTTTTATTTATTAGTTAATATTTAATATAGTATAATATTTAAGACTATATTAAATAGAATACTTTAAAAATATTAAATTAATTAGAGTAATATGAACATCAAAGAGCTATTGGAAATTCCTCTCCCAACGTCAACTCCGAAGTTGTCTTTGCTACTAAAGGTAACAATCACAAGCAAAAATTTCTCAAGAAATCTTGCCCTCTGTGCACTTATTGTCATGGGGTTGGACCCACAATTGAGAAATGCTTCAAGATCCATGGTTATCCCCCCAGACACAATAAAGGAAAACTCTCAGTCGTGAATCAAGTAACCTCTAGTGTGTCAGAAGCTAGTCCGAGCAATGTCCAAGTTCTTAGTGAACAACACCAACAACTTCTTGCATTACTTCAAGCAAATGCTTCCTCTGCATCAAGTTCTAGTTCTAGTAACACTCAGGATGACGGTAACAAGCTTGAGATAGGTACTGCGCTCTCTACTCATCATAATCGAAAAATTGTATCTCCACCAAATTGGATATTGGACTCTGGTGCTTCTTGTCATATTTCCTCTTCATTGTCGAATTTTTCACATTATGAACTTGTCTCAAATTATTTCATACAATTACCTAATCAAACTACCGTTGTTGTAAATTTTATTGGCACTGTTATCTTGAATACTGATTTGATTCTTCATAAACCATTCTTTGTTCCAAACTTTTAATACAATTTTATATCCGTTAGTACCTTGTTAAATGTCCCTGATTTATTTGTTGGAATATACACTGACTCCTTTTTTATCCAGGATCTCAAGACAATGAAGATGATTGGTAGGGGTGACCTCATTGATGGCTTATATGTTTTTAACAAGGATCATTCAGATGTTGTTTTTGTTTTAGATAACAATCCTATCTCTTTACCTTTTATTGCTGTTTTTGTTTTTAATTATGTTACTACTGAAACAAATTATGTAACCACTAGTCTATGGCATTCTAGACTAGGCCATCCCTCTATTAAGAAACTCAATGTAATAGCTTCCAAGTTGCAGATTCCTATTAATAAAATTAGTGGCTTTACTCATTGCAATATTTGTCCATTAGCTAAACTAAAGAGACTTCGCTTTCCTGCACATAATAATATCTCTTTACATCCTTTTGATTTAGTTCATTATGACATATGGGGCCCTTTCATATCCCAACCTATAATAGAAAATGATATTTCTAAAGTATTGTAAATGATCATATAAGATATACCTAGATACATCTATTAAAAGCAAAATCTAAGGCTACTTTCTTACTGGAAAATTTTATCTCTTGAGTGTATACTTAGTTTCAGGTCACAATAAAGACCTTCAAAATCGGCAATGCAAAGGAACTAGCAATATCCAAGTTTCTTATTAATAAAGGAATCAACCATCAATTCTCTTGTGTTGAAACTCCCCAACAAAACTCAATAATAAAAAGGAAGCATCAAAATCTATTGAATGTTGCAAGATCACTACTATTCCAGTCCAAAGTCCCTTTTCAATTATGGGGTGATTGTATAGGAATGACAGCCTATCTTATCAATCAAACTCCCTCACCTCTACTAAAAGATAACACTCCCTTCTCTTTGTTGTATGAGAAAGATCCAGAATACTCCATGCTTAGAGTATTTGGATGTCTAAGTTATGCATCAACATTTCCCTCCTTAAGACGCAAATTCACTCCTCGGGCACAACAACATGTTTTGATTGGTTATCCATTCCGGTATAAAGGCTACAAAGTCTACAATATTACTACCAAGAAGGTACAAATCTCCAGAGATATATGCTTCCATGAAACTGAGTTCCCTTTTCACAAAACCCAACCTTCAAATTTTGCAGATACAATTTTTCCCTTTATTGTTATACTAATCCCAACTTACCTAAATTCATAACCACAACACCTTACCCGCTGCACCAATCAATTGCACCTAAACATCAACCTCATATTCATGAACACCACAACCTTTATCCTCATGTCTCTAAACCCTAATTACATCAAGATATATCCAACATTCCCATCCCTACAACTAACAACAATATCCAACCCACCTGTACATTTCCTACAACACCTATCATTCCTACCACTATAGCTCAACCTATTAGAAAATCAACTAGACCCTCTAGACCTTCACCATACTTAAGAAATTATGTTTGCTCAGTAAATTGCCCTATTGAAGCCTAGATTTCCTATTCAAAACTCAACCAACTATACATTTCCTACATCAACAATGTTATAGCCACGTTTAAGCCAAAATTTTATCACCAAGCTATAAAACATGAGGAATGGAGACAAGCCATGAAAGAAGAATTGGATGCTATGGAATTAAACAACACTTGGAGCATTGTCCTCTTCCACAAGGCAAAGTTCCCATTGGTTGCAAAAGGGTTTACAAGGTAAAATACAATCAAAATGGGTCTATGGCCTGACACAAAACAAGACTATTGCCTAAGGATTTACACAACAAGAAGGAGTTAACTATGATGAAATCTTTTCACCAGTTGCTAAACTATGAACAATACGTGTTCTTCTATCTCTTGCTGCAGAGAACAATTGGAACCTTTTTCCAATTAGATGGGAACAACGCCATCTTGAATAGCAACCTCAATGAAAAGGTGTCTATGAAATCACCACTTGGTTACCAAGTGTCACGACCCGCCTTGGGCACGTGACCGACACGTGGGAAACCTCATTCCCACGTAAGCCTAGTGACCTGTATCGCCTCTACATATGCATTTTCATAAAAAAAAATCCATAAAATAAATCCTTAATTTCCATATAAAATCACCATCGTTAAAAACCAAGTTTAGAAAAACCAAAACATATTTTCATTCCTTTCAAAAACCAATTATGCAATGTTGCTAAATATGCATACAGTCCTTTACATACAAGGTGTTTATAAAAGTATTAGTTATACAATACCAAAAAGTATATAAAATAACAAAACTATGCACAATGTGATCATGCTCTACGGTCCGAGGTCCTGCCTGCATCACATTGGAGCACGTCTAGAGCAAAATATCAGACACCTCACCTAATGGGCTCAGAAACTGAATCTAATGCTGCTGGGAAGAGGATGGTGTAGCAGTACCCTCAGCAGCTACGGTATCTGTAAAATATGAAGGAAACGGAGAGGTGAGTTTTGAATCCAAAACTCAGTGAGTGAGCCCTCGTCTAGAACCCATCTTCATGGGACACCATAGAAGGTACACAACACCAACAATAATAATAACAATAATAACAGTACTAACATCAAGTAGTTCATAGTTATAATCAAGATCTCAAATCTTAGTTCTTTACAATCTGACCTAACAGTAGTCTAATAAAGAAACAGTAATCTTTGAATACAAATGTTTGGTCATATCTGGGCGTTACGTATCGCCATCCCCAGTATGACACTAAGTCTCTCAATATCTGTGGTCACATCTGGGCGTTACGTATCGCCGTCCCCAGTGTGCCAATAAGTCTTTGAATATCTACAGTCACATCTGGGCGTTACGTATCGCCGTCCCCAGTGTGACAACAAGGCTCTGAAATCTCTGGCCCGGGCTACTTGGTACCAAGGTTAACGGATTAACTGCCATTAACTTATAGCCTGTTTCTCTATAGTTACTGCCAACTCAGCTAAAACCTCATTCTGTTCTCTATCAATTTCAAAGTCTTCTATCCTATAGTTCAAAATCTCTTTTATAAGACAGCATGTAGTATCAAAATCATATCATTATAGAACTAGCTCTACTTAATCAAATTAGCAATACAATCATACAAAATCTCATTCTAAAAGATAGATGTCCCATGGTTTTCAAGAAAACATGTGCTCATATCCAATCAGCAGTTCAAAACACAATAGTTCACAGAATAACTCTAAAATCACATGAACTTTCATATCTTAGATAAAAATAGATGTAATGATAAAAATAGAAGCTATATATGTGAACCCACTCACCTGGAGTGGCAGTAGACACAGGAATAGCACCAACAGAATTGTGGAAGGTGAGAACAGCACCAGTATCTATCAATAAAGCAACAGAACTCTAGATTAACGGTAAAAACCTCTATATCACTCAAATATACTCCTAACACATTAAAAGAATTCTACCTCCTTGAGAGGTAGGAAAACTTTAACCCCCCAAAACCAAAGAAAAATGGAGAGAATAGAAGAGAAATCACTAGAACAACATACCTTGAAGCCTTAGAAGTGAAGTATTGAAGTTGATTTTAAGAGAAAATGGAAGAAATGGAGTTAAGAGTGAATTTTTCGGGAGGAGAGCAAAGTTTTTCGTGTTTCTTAGGTGGAGAGAATATATTTTGGGTGAGTGAAGGTTCTAGACCCCGAAATGGGGGTTTTTAATGCTCTGATTACCGTTGCAGCGCTCACCAGAGAGCATAATTTGCACCGACTTACTTTCTGTTGAGCGCTGCAGCGCTTACCTGAGAACATAAAAATTTGCTTTCAGCCACCGACTTTTTTTCTGATGAGCGCTGCAGCGCTTTTAGCGCTGCAAAGACTGATGCAGAGGATTTTTTTTTTTTTTGCCTAAGGTATTCCACACTCCCCCCCCCCCCCTTTTTTAAAGATTTGGTCCCCAAATCTAAAGACATACCTGAAGGAGGGAAAAGATATGGGTATTTCACTCTCATGGCATCTTCAGCTTCCCACATGGCTTCCTCGTCGGAATGGTTTCTCCAAATTACTTTTACAGAAGGTACCTCCTTTGAACAAAGCCTTTTAATCTGTCTGTCTATTATAGCAATTGGCTCCTCTTCAAAGGACAAATTCTCATCAATCTGGACTGCTTGTGGGGTGAGGACATGGGATTGGTCCGGAATATACTTCCTAAGCATGCTAACATGAAACACAGGATGGATGGCTGATAAGCTAGGAGGTAATGCTAATCTATAAGCTACTGCTCCCACTCTCTCTAGAATCTCAAATGGCCCGATATAACGAGGGCTTAGCTTTCCCCGTTTACCGAACCTCACCACTCCCTTCATAGGACATACTCGCAAAAACACATGATCACCCACAGTAAACTCTAACTTTCATCGCCGGTTATCAGCATAAGCTTTCTGTCTGGATTGAGCTGCTACTACCCTTTCTTTGATCAACCGAACTTTTTCTAGGGTCTCTTGAACTAGGTCTGGGCCTAGGGTTTTAGCTTCCCCAAGTTCAAACCACCCAATGGGAGATCTGCATCGTCTACCGTACAAAGCTTCAAAGGGTGCCATCTAAATACTAGCCTGGTAACTGTTATTATAAGCAAACTCTATGAGTGGTAAGTGGTCACACCAACTCCCACCAAAGTCTAGCACACAGGCTCTGAGTATGTCCTCTAGGGTCTGAATAGTTCTCTCTGTCTGACCATCACCGAGGTCGAAGGTCAGAGATAGGTCCACTCGGGTTCCTAGAGCTTCCTGAAATGCCCTCCAGAATCTCGAAGTGAACTGAGCCCCTCTATTTGATATAATAGATACTGGCACTCCGTGAAGTTTGACAATCTCATTTATATACAGGCGAGCATACTAGGCCGCAGTGAAATTGGTCTTTACTGGCAAGAAATGAGCTGACTTGGTCATCCGATCTACAATTACCCAAATAGAATCAAAGCCTTTAGTAGTCCGAGGCAACCCAATTACAAAATCCATAGTTATCCCCTCCCACTTCCATTCTGGAATCTCTATCTGCTGGAGTAATCCTGCCGGCCTCTGGTGCTCAGCCTTAACTTGCTGACACACTAAACATCGTGCTACAAGTTCACCTATATCTCTTTTCATTCCTTCCCACCAGTACAACTGCCGCAGATCATGATACATTTTAGCTGATCCAGGATGCACAGAATATGCTGTACTATAGGACTCTTCCAATATTTGCTTCTTCAACTCATCCACATTCGGCACACACAACCTATTTCCAAGGCGTAACACACCTTCCTTATCCAGAGAAAACTCATGGCCACCTCCTTTGTGTACATCCTCTATGATCTTAGCCAATTGGGAGTCCTCTTTCTGCTTTGCCTTAATCTGCTCCACTAGGGTTGACTGAGCTCTAATATGAGCTAGAAATGCTCCTGAATCTCCTATACCAAACTGGATTCCCTCTGCCTCTAACTTATGAATATCTTCTATCAAAGGTTGTCTTAAAGGCGCTACATGAGCCAAACTACCTGCTGACTTCCTACTCAAGGCATCAGCTACTACATTAGCCTTACCTGGGTGATAATGTAACATCCCCTGCTGCTTTATGGATTGACAACTGTCCCCACAAACCAACACGGGTCTTTTCAGCATGCTTTGTCCTTACTCACACGCTTCCTAGGAAAACTTCCCAGGAGGTCACCCATCCCAAAATTACCCCAAGTCAAGCACGCTTAACTGTGGAGTTCTTTCAGTTTAGGCTACCGAAAAGAAGATGCATCTTGTTGGTATAGGTAGTGCAAATCAATTCATATAAGCCCTCCTCAACTGTATAGTCTCATACCTATACAATTTTAGAATCTCTCTTATTCGGGTGTGTAACCGGTTCATTCATGTACCCCTCCGCTTAGAGGACCTTACGAGGAGCCGCTCCTTGTCCATGCCCTCTTTGCACCGGTGATCACTCCTCGTCCTCGTCCCCGGGCGTTACATGCCCACCAACTTCTGCTTGGTTCGTCCCCGAACCACACCGTACTAGGAGAGGTGCAGGCTCTGATACCATTTGTAACATCCCCTACTGCTTTATGGATTGACGACTGTCCCCACAAACTAACACGGGTATTTTCAGCATGCTTTATCCTCACTCACACGCTTCCTAGGAAAACTTCCCAGGAGGTCACCCATCCCAAAATTACCCCAGGTCAAGCACGCTTAACTATGGAGTTTTTTCAGTTTAGGCTACCGAAAAGAAGATGCATCTTGTTGGTATAGGTAGTACGAATCAATTCATATAAGCCCTCCTCAACTGTATAGTCCCATACCTATATAGCCTTAGGATCCCTCTCATTCGGGTGTGTAATCGGTTCATTCATGTACCCCTCCGCTTAGAGGACCTTGTGAGGAGCCGCTCCTTATCCGTGCCCTCTTTGCACCGGCGATCACTCCTCATCCTCGTCCCCGGGCGTTACATGCCCACCAGCTTCTGCTTGGTTCATCCCCGAATCACATCATACTGGGAGAGGTGCAAGCTCTGATACCATTTGTAACATCCCCTGCTGCTTTATGGATTGACGACTGCCCCCACAAACCAACACGGGTCTTTTTCAAAGATGCTTTGTCCTCACTCACACGCTTCCTAGGAAAACTTCCCAGGAGGTCACCCATCCCAAAATTACCCCAGGTCAAGCACGCTTAACTGTGGAGTTCTTTCAGTTTAAGCTACCGAAAAGAAGATGCATCTTGTTGGTATAGGTAGTGCAAATCAATTCATATAAGCCCTCCTCAACTGTATAGTCCCATACCTATACAATCTTAGGATCTCTCTCATTCGGGTGTGTAATCGGTTCATTCATGTACCCCTCCGCTTAGAGGACCTTGCGAGGAGCCGCTCCTTGTCCGTGCCCTCTTTGCACCGACAATCACTCCTCGTCCTCGTCTCCGGGCATTACGACTCGCCGTCTCTAAACGATCATTGACAAGGACATAGTGTGTGACACCTCGGGCCGCGCCTTGTAGCGGAAAAGGACTTGGTGGATGTTTTAGTGATGCCTTGGGCCCCGCCATGCTAGCGGACAAGGACATGGCATTCACTGATCTGACTAGGGGACGCCCTAGCAATGAGAGCTCTCACAGATCCAATATGAACAAATCTTGCAGATTAAAGCTATTAAAAGGGAACAAGATATTCTAAAAGGGAGTTATAGTACATTCATGATTATTTACTATATTTCTTTTACTGCACTTTTATTATGATTGATATTATACACTTCCATCTTGTTTGACACTAGCAAAATATAATTTGTGCATTTTGCTGCATTCCCGTGTTATTCTTAGTATTTTTGGGATGAAATGGGACTCCCCTGGAAACATCACCCTACTGGGAGACTTTTCTCACCCATTTTCTTTGATGTTTCCAGATAGCATGGATCGTCTTCAATAATGAAATGGATGTAGCCATGGACTTAATTTCTAAATAATCAGATTCTATTATGTGTGCTAAATAGAATATTTACTATATGTTACCAGACTCTGGTTATGTTGTATTGTGATATTAAAGTTTTCTTCATGTATCTTGAATGTGTAATATGTACTATTGTACCCTATGAATCGATATTGGTAGTAAAGTATGTTTTCTATAGATGATGGTTGTCTAAACTGTGGGAATTATTGATTAACAAACATTAATATTTTGTTAGAGAAAAAGCATTCTTTGTTATTAAAAATAATAATAATAATAATTTACCTTTAGGTTACTAGAAGAAAGTGTATTACTGTGGAATGTAATTTGGAAAGGTTCTTGCTAAGGAAAGATTTGGTATTTAAGCGTGTCCTCTGATGCACGGACAAGGAGCGGCTCCTCTTAAGGTCCTCTAAGTGGAGGGGTACATGAATGAACCGGTTACACACCCGAATGAGAGGGATCCTAAGATTGTATAGGTATGGAACTATACAGTTGAGGAGGGCTTATATGAATTGATTTGCACTACCTATACCAACAAGATGCATCTTCTTTTAGGTAACCTAAACTGAAAGAACTTCACAGTTAAGCGTGCTTGACTTGGGGTAATTTTGGGATGGGTGACCTCTTGGAAAGTTTTCCTAGGAAGCGTGTGAGTGAGGACAAAGCATGCTGAAAAGACCTGTGTTGGTTTGTGGGGACAGTTGTCAATCCATAAAGCAGCAGGGGATGTTACAAATGGTATCAGAGCCTGCACCTCTCCCAGTACGGTGTGGTTCGGGGACGAACCAGGTGAAAGCTGGTGGGCATGTAATGCCCGGGGACGAGGACGAGGAGTGATCGCCAGTGCAAAGAGGGCACGGACAAGGAACGGCTCCTCGCAAGGTCCTCTAAGCGGAGGGGTACATGAATGAACCGATTACACACCCGAATGAGAGGGGTCCTAAGATTGTATAGGTATGGGACTATACAGTTGAGGAGGGCTTATATGAATTGATTTGTACTACCTGTATCAACAAGATGCATCTTCTTTTCGGTAGCCTAAACTGAAAGAACTCCATAGTTAAGCGTGCTTGACTTGGGTAATTTTCGGGTGGGTGACCTCTTAGGAAGTTTTCCTAGGAAGCGTGCGAGTGAGGACAAAGCATGCTAAAAAGACCCGTGTTGGTTTGTGGGGACAGTCGTCAATCTATAAAGCAGTAAGGGATGTTACAAACATGTAACGCCCGGGGACGAGGACGAGGAGTGATCGCCGGTGCAAAGAGGGCACGGACAAGAAGCGACTCCTCGCAAGGTCCTCTAAGCGGAGGGGTACATGAATGAACCGGTTACGCACCCGAATGAGAGGGATCCTAAGATTGTATAGGTATAGGACTATACAGTTGAGGAGGACTTATATGAATTGATTTGCACTACCTATACCAACAAGATGCATCTTCTGTTCGGTAGCCTAAACTGAAAGAACTCCACAGTTAACCGTGCTTGACTTGGGGTAATTTTGGGATGGGTGACCTCCTGGGAAGTTTTCCTAAGAAGCGTGTGAGTGAGGACAAAGCATGCTGAAAAGACCCGTGTTGGTTTGTGGGGACAGTTGTCAATCCATAAAGCAGCAGGGGATGTTGCAAGTGGTATCAGAGCCTGCACCTCTCCCAGTACGGAGTGGTTCGGGGACGAACCAGGCTAAAGCTGGTGGGCATGTAACGCCCGGGGACGAGGATTGGGAGTGATCGCCAGTGCAAAGAGGGCACGGACAAAGAGCGGTTCCTCGCAAGGCCCTCTAAGTGGAAGGGTACATGAATGAACCGATTACACACCCGAATGAGAGGGATCCTAAGATTGTATAGGTATGGGACTATACAGTTGAGTAGGGCTTATATGAATTGATTTGTACTACCTATATCAACAAGATGCATCTTCTTTTCGGTAGCCTAAACTGAAAGAACTCCATAGTTAAGCGTGCTTGACCTGGGGTAATTTTGGGATGGGTGACCTCCTAGGAAGTTTTCCTAGGAAGCGTGCGAGTGAGGACAAAGCATGCTGAAAAGACCGGTGTTGGTTTGTGGGGACAGTCGTCAATCCATAAAGCAGTAGGGGATGTTACAAATGGTATCAAAGCCTGCACCTCTCCCAGTACGGTGTGGTTCGAGGACGAACCAGGCGGAAGCTGGTGGGCATGTAACGCCCGGAGACGAGGACGAGGAGTGATCGCCGGTGCAAAGAGGGCAAGGACAAGGAGCGGCTCCTCGCAAGGTCCTCTAAGCGGAGGGGTACATGAATGAACCGATTACACACCCGAATGAGAGGGATCCTAAGATTGTATAGGTATGGGACTATATAGTTGAGGAGGGCTTATATGAATTGATTTGCATTACCTATACCAACAAGATACATCTTCTTTTCGGTAGCCTAAATTGAAAGAACTCCACAGTTAAGCGTGCTTGACCTGGGGTAATTTTGGGATGGGTGACCTCCTGGGAAGTTTTCCTAGGAAGCGTGTGAGTGATGACAAAGCATGCTGAAAAGACCCGTGTTGGTTTATGGGGGCAGTCGTCAATCCATAAAGCAGCAGGGGATGTTACAGATAAGATATCATACAATCATAGTCTTTCAACAATTCCATCCATCTGCATTGTCTGAGATTTAGATCTTTCTGTTGGAAGATATATTTTAAGCTCTTATGATCTGTAAAAATCTCACAAGTTGCTCCATACAGATAATGTCTCTAGATTTTCAAGGCAAAAACTACTGCTGCCATTTCTAAATCATGAGTAGGATAATTCTGTTGATACTTCTTAAGTTGCCTGGAAGCATAGGCTACAACTCGGCCATGCTGCATAAGGACACAACCAAGTCCTACTCTAGAAGCATCACAGTATACAGTAAAACCATCCGTACCTGAAGGTAGTACCAATACTGGAGTGGTAGTCAAGCAGGTCTTCAGCTTTTGGAAACTTTCCTCACAGGCATTTGACCACTGAAACTTAACATCCTTCTGGGTCAATCTCGTCAACGGTGCTGCAATAGTGGAAAAATCCTTGACAAACCGCCTATAATAACCTGCCATCCCCAAGAAGCTGCGAACTTTTGATACGGTAGTAGGCCTTGGCCACTGCTGAACTGCCTCAACCTTCTTGGGATCTACCTTAATGCCATCCTTGGATACTATGTGTCCAAGGAATGCCACCTGCTCCAACCAGAATTCACACTTAGAGAACTTAGCATATAGCTAATGTTCCCTCAATGTCTGTAACACAATCCTGAGATGATGCTCATGCTCCTCTCTACTCTTAGAGTATACTAAAATATCGTCAATGAAGACAATTACAAAATAATCCAGGAACGGTCTGAAAACTCTATTCATTAGATCCATAAAAGCTGCAGGGGCATTAGTCAACCCGAAGGACATCACTAGGAATTCATAATATCCATAACATGTCCTAAAAGTTGTCTTGGGTATATCCTCATCCTTGATTTTCAACTGATGATACCCAGATCGAAGATCAACCTTGGAAAAACACTGGGCCCCTTGAAGCTGATCAAGCAAGTCATCTATACGAGGCAAAGGATATTTATTTTTAATGGTTACCTTATTCAACTGCCGATAATCTATGCACATTCTCATAGATCCATCCCTTTTCTTTACAAATAAGACTGGAGCACCCCAAGGTGAGGTACTTGGTCGAATAAAACCTTTATCTAGCAACTCTTGCAACTGTTTCTTCAACTCCTGTAGCTTTGTTGGGGCCATATGATATGGGGGTATCGAAATAGGCCTGGTTCCTGGCTCCAGTTCTATCCCAAACTCTATTTCCCTTTCTGGTGGTAACCCTGACAAGTCCTCTGGAAACACATCAGGAAACTCACAAACTACAGGGATCGACTCTATGGTTGGCACTGGCACCTCTACATCCCGTACTGAAGCTAAAAACCCATAAACCCCTTTATCCATAAGCTTCAAGGTACTCATAGATGAAATCAGATTAGTCAGAACATAGCAGCTGACACCCCTAAACTCTTGAAATTCAGTTCCAGAAATACCAAACTTGACAGACTTAGTATAGCAATCAACCGTAGCATGACACGAAGCCAACCAATCCATACCCAGAATAACATCAAAATCTACCATGTCTAACATGTGTAAATCTGCATAAGTTTCCACATCACCAACCTTGATTTCACAGCCTCTATATACTAACTGAACTAAGAGAGGTCCTCCTACTGGAACCCCTACTAAGAAGGGCTTCTCTAAACTAGAAACTGGCCTCTCAAATCGTGTGGCAAAGAATGAGGATACATATGAATAGGAAGATCCAGGGTCAATCAAAGCAAATGCATCAAAAGTAAAGACTCTGATAATACCTGCCACTACATCTTTAGAGGCTGATGCATCCTGCCGGGTCAATGCATACAATCGAGGCTGTCCCCCGCTACTCTGACCTCTGCCAGCTGGACCTCTGCCACTAAAGCCTCTACCTCTAGGGCCTCTGCCCCAAGACTTACTTATCGGGTGGCGTAACCACCTGGGTTGCCGATCGAAAGATCGACCGGCAAAGAGCGTTCACTGCACTCGACTAAAGGTCCCCTGCCAAAGTGGGCATTCCGCCCTCTTGACCGCGCTGGCCACAACCATAGCATACAAGGGTGTGAATCAGGCACTGCCCCGGGTGTCGCCTACCACAAGTCTGACAGACAGGAAAAGTCTGAACTGACGCCTGGCCCGACATCTTGGGCCTCCTCTGTCACGACTGGGAAGTCAGCAGATCGTACTGCAGGTAGGATCTGAAAGGGCATCTCTACCCGGTTGAGCCCGCCGCTGACTCTGCGGGGTAGGTCCTCTACTAATACCAGCTCCCCTAGAAAATGTACCCTGAGTCCTAGCCCTCTTGCTAGACTCAGAAGCAGTTCTCCTCTCTACTAGCCCAGCCTCCAATCCAATAGCAGTATCTACTACCTGCGCATAATCCATAGTGCCAACATGTGGCTGAAGACTAAGAAACATATCTTTAGGCAATCCTTGAACAAACCGCCTAGCCCTCTCAGTCTCTGACTGCAACATGCCTGCAGCTGCTTGAGCCAAGTATGTAAACCTCTCATCATACTCGGCCACTGTCATACCAGGAGTTATACGGAGTCTCAAGAACTCCTCCATCATCTGTGCTCTCCGACTCTCTGACAAGAATCTACGAAGAAAAGCGGCTCTGAACTCCTCCCAGGAAGGCGGCTCTAAATCACCACACCCCTAGAGAAACTCGTCATACCATGTTCCCGCCAGGCCGCCTAACTGAAAACCAACTAACTCTGCTGCTCTCTCTGATGAACAATGAATGACTCTAATAATCTTCTCTATCTCTCTAAGGAATGCCTGGGGGTCCTCTGTGGTCAGGCGTCCCTGAAAAGTAGGCGGATCCATCCTCCTAAACCGCTCTAAGGCCGAATCATCCGGGTCTCGAGCTGGAGGCTGGACCGGGGGTAGCTGTGATCCAGCCTCTGTCTGTCTGGCTAGAACATCAGTAAGGTTGGCTAGAGCCTGCTCCAAGGCTCTAAGGCAGCCACTAGGACTGGAAGATCTACTACTACGGCGGCGTCGAGAGGTGGAACGTCGGAGGGGAGGCATACTAGATCCAACTGAAAGGGAAGAACACATAAGATAAGGAATACCCTTCATATAACATACCTGAACTCTATCTCTGAGTCTAGGCTCGACTGATCATCCTAAAGGCCGCAAGTAATGCTTCGTTAATGCAAATAGGCGCGCTTCTATTTACATAAACGAGGCACTACCTGTGGACACTTGCTCCAGTGATATGCAGGGAAACCTCGCTCTGATACCAACTTTGTCACGACCCGCCTTGGGCACGTGACCGGCACATGGGAAACCCCATTCCCACGTAAGCCTAGTGACCTGTATCGCCTCTACATATGCGTTTTCATAAAAAAAATCCATAAAATAAATCCTTAATTTCCATATAAAATCACCATCGTTAAAAATCAAGTTTAGAAAAACCAAAACATATTTCCATTCCTTTCAAAAAAGCAATTATGCAATGTCGCTAAATATGCATACAATCCTTTACATACAAGGTGTTTATAAAAGTAATAGTTATACAATCCCAAAAAGTATATAAAATAATAAAACTATGTACAATGTGATCATGCTCTACGGTCCGGGGTCCGGCCTGCATCACACTGGAGCACGTCTAGAGCAAAATATCAAACACCTCACCTAATGGGCTCAGCAACTGAATCTAATGCTGCTGGGAAGAGGATGGTGTAGCAGTACCCTCAGCAGCTACGATATCTGTAAAATATGAAGGAAACGAAGGGGTGAGTTTTGAATCCAAAACTCAGTGAGTGAGCCCTCGTCTAGAGCCCCTCTTCATGGGACACCATAAAAGGTACACAACACCAAAAACAATAATAACAATAATGACAGTACTAACATCAAGTAGTTCATAGTTATAATCAAGATCTCAAATCTTAGTTCTTTACAATCTGACCTAACAGTAGTCTAATAGAGAAACAGTAATCTCTAAATACAAATGTTTGGTCATATCTGGGCTTTACGTATCGCCATCCCCAATATGACACTAAGTCTCTCAATATCTGTGGTCACATCTGAGTGTTACGTATCGCTATCCCCAGTGTGCCAATAAGTCTCTGAATATCTACAATCACATATGGGCGTTACGTATCGCCGTCCCCAGTGTGCCAATAAGTCTCTGAATATCTACAGTCACATATGGTCGTTACGTATCGCCGTCCCCAGTGTGACAATAAGGCTCTGAAATCTCTGGCCCGGGCTACTTGGTACCAAGGTTAATAGATTAACTGTCGTTAACTTACAGCCTATTTATCTATAGTTACTGCCAACTCAGCTAAAACCTCATTCTATTCTCTATCAATTTCAAAGTCTTCTATCCTATAGTTCAAAATCTCTTTTATAAGACAGCATGTAGTATCAAAATCATGTCATCATAGAACCAGCTCTACTTAATCAAATTAGCAATACAATCATACAAAATCTCATTCTAAAAGATAGATGTCCCATGGTTTTCAAGAAAACATGTGCTCATATCCAATCAGCAGTTCAAAACACAATAGTTCACAGAATAACTCTAAAATCACATGAACTTTCATATCTTAGATAAAAATAGATGTAATGATAAAAACAGAAGCTACAGATGTGAACCTACTCACCTGGAGTGGCAGTAGACATAGGAATAGCACCAACAGAATTGTGGGAGGTGAGAACAGCACCAGTATCTATTAATAAAGCAACAGAACTCTAGATTAATGGCAAAAACCTCTATATCACTCAAATATACTCCTAACACATTAAAAGAATTCTACCTCCTTGAGAGGTAGGAAAACTTTATGCCAACCCCCCAAAACCAAAGAAAAATGGAGAGAATAGAAGAGAAATCACTAGAACAACATACCTTGAAGCCTTAGAAGTGAAGTATTGAAGTTGATTTTAAGAGAAAATGGAAGAAATGAAGTTAAGAGTGAATTTTTCGGGAGGAGAGCAAAGTTTTTCGTGTTTCTTAGGTGGAGAGAATATATTTTGGGTGAGTGAAGATTCTAGACCTCGAAATGGGGGTTTTTAATGCTCTGGTTACCGCTGCAGCGTTAAAGAGCACTGCAGCGTTAAAGAGCGCTGCAGCGCTCACCAGAGAGCATAATTTGCACCAACTTACTTTCTGTTGAGCGCTGCAGCGCTCTCACCTGAGAACATAAAAATTTGCTTTCAGTCACCTATTTTCTGATGAGCGCTGCAGCGCTCTTAGCGCTGCAACACTCGACAGAGAGGATTTTTTTTTTTTTTGCCTAAGGTATTACACCAAGTCTAACATTCTATCAGTAAAGAAGAGCCAATATGCAAGATCAATATATGGCCAAAAATAGGCATCCAGACAATGGTTTTCCAAATTCTCTACTACCCCACTAAGTCTAGACTTTGTTCAACCTAAGAACAATTATTCTTTATTCATAAAGGGAAACGGTCAAGATTTGGTGGTTATTCTTGTGTATATAGGTGATATTATTCTAGCAAGCTCTTCAACAGGCTTGTTAAATCAAGTTCAACTTTCTCTTCAACAACATTTCAAATTAAAACACCTCAGAGTACTTCGATATTTTTTCGGACTGGAAATTGCTAAATCTAGTAAAGGGATCTCCTTAAATCAATGAAAATACATCTTAGAATTATTAGATGACATAGGTTTCTTAGCCACAAAACCTGCTTTTACTTCAAATATCAATTTATGTGCTGATGAAACCCCCTACTGGAAGACGATTCTATGTATTGCAGACTCATTAGCAGGTTCTTTTATCTTCAAATTTCAAGACCTGACATCACTTTTGTTGTCTACAAACTTAGTCAATATGTTTCTAAGCCACACGAAGCTCACTTGGCAGCATCACATCATCTATTAAGATACTTGAAAGAAACTCTTGGACTGGGCCTTTTCTTCCTAGCAAAACCCTGTCTCGTGTTGTCACTTTTTGCAAATGCCAATGGGGTAGCTACATTGATACTAGAAAACCCACCACAGGGTATTGTATGTATCTTCGAGAATCCCTAATATCATGAAAATCCAAGAAACAATCCACCATCACGAGATCTTCTGCTAAAGCAGAGTACCAAGCTATGGCCAATGCTACAAGTGAAGTTTTGTGGTAGATCAAACTCCTTAGAAATTTCCATATTAATACACTTTCTGTCAAACAACGTAGTTCGCATTGCAAGCAATCCCATGTTTCACAAACGAACGAAACACGTAGACATTGATTACCATTTTGTTCATGAACATGTTCAATCCAATCTTCTTTGTTGAATAAATGTCTAATCTCCTCAACAAATCACAGACATCCTAATAAAGGCTTTACCTCTTCCAGTTTTTGAGTCTTTGAAGTCCAAGTTGGGCATCATTACCATTTTTTCCCCAACTGGAGGGGAAGTATTAGGATAGTTAGTTACTTACTTAAGGATGTGTAGTTAAGTTGTTTAGTTTGTTAGTGTTAGTTATATGCCCTTTTCAGTTTCTCTACCTTGTATCTATATAAAGACTTGACATCATTCAATAATGTTCATTCGATTCAGTTCATTAACAGTTCTAATACTCCTTCTTCTAACACTATAATCTCCATCAGAGTTCCTCTCTGATATTATGAATAGCAAAAACCACTTAAGAAAATAAATAATTGCGACGATGTTTAATAACAAAAATTGAAAATAGAAGAAAAGAAGAAGCAACCACAACAATATTGAAGGAACCTATTGTATCATTGATAGCGTTAAGATGTAAGGAATCAAATGCAAGAAACATATGAAAGAAGCAACTACAAATTACATATTGAGGGTGCATTTGTTTCAAATTTTTAAAAAATAATTATGAAAATTAAATTTTGTATATAATTAAAAAAGTTAAAAAAATTAATTTTTTTTCAAAGCTACTCGTTTTAGTTTCTTAAAAGAAAAAACCAAAAACTAATTTTTTTAATTCTAATTAATTTTAAATTTTTCTAATGAAAAAAATGATTCTAAATTTTAAAATTCCAAACAAATACACCCTCGGAATAAGTGAGAGAAAAGTAGGGTGCGTTTGTTTTATCTGTTTTTAGTTTCCAGTTTTTTGTTTTCAATTTTTGTGAGGGAAAAACTGAAAACTAAAAATTTCAGTTCTTAATTTTTTCAGTTTTTCTTTCACAAAAACTGAAAACTGAAAACTAAAAACTGGAAAATTGAAACCAAATGCACCCGTAGAAGTTGAAGGAATAAGAGAAATAGAGAGAGAAACCTTCCGTGGTTTGTCCTGAAATAGGTGTTGGGTGGTCAATCTAGTTGTGGGGAGAGATGCCCCAAAGAGTTCTGCAGTAGAGGCGGGCTTCTATGAGAGTGAAGAGACATCGGCTTTATTTATTTATTTTATATATAATAATTTTTTTGGTCATAAAATCATTTGTTTTTGGTTTTAGTTGAAATAAGCTTTAAAGATCCTGCATTTAGCTTATCCATTGAATTGGCCAAGACTCTTTTCTTTCTTAATACAAGCTACGTGCAATCTATGACCCAAAACACAGGCTAGGTCCAAAATTCTTGACAAGCTTTCTAACCTATTTTCATCTTTATTATTTTTGTCACACACACACAGATATATATATATATATATATATATATATATATATATATATATATATATATATATATATATATATATATATATATATATATATTTATTTATTTATTTTGGGAAGTGTTTAACCAACTAAGTTGCAACCTAATTTTTAAATATTTTAAAAATATATATTTAAAAAAATTAACTTATCTGTTATTGTTTGTTTGTTTAATTAAAATTTTATAAATCCGTGGTTAGCGTCTATTCTCTTAGGCTTTGTTTAGGAGTTTGGAGGGAAATGGATGGAAAGACATTGGAGGGAAAGGAAAGATGAGGGAAGGAAGGAGTCTAGAGGATTGATCTTCCATTTGTTTAAGAGTGCAAGATATGTAGAGGGGAGGGAATTGGGAGATTTGTGGTCTATTTTTACAATTTTACCCTTTATTACAATATTTAATTATTTTATTTTTATATAATTAATTATTTTAGTTAAAAATACATATTTCTATTCATAAAAAAAAATGAAATAGAAAACTTTTTTTTTACACTTTTATCCAATAATAATATATTTATTATTTTATTTTTAAATAATTAATTATTCTAAAAATAATTATTTATTTTGGAAAAAATTTAAAAACTACTTCTCCCTCAAATTTTTTACTCTACACAATAGATCATGTAAGAAAAATATCTCTTTATTTTTAGTCTCTAAAAATGACTTTTCTCATCAATATTTTTAAGAAATCTATCAATTTTTTTTATAAATTATTTTAAAAATTCATATTTATAAAAAAAATAAATATACCATACAAAAAATTTGTATTTACAAAAAATTACAAAAAGGACATAAAAATGTAATTATCAATTGAATACACAATCACAACTTACAAAAAGAACAAAAACAGCAAATACTGTTGGTCCAATAGTTGATAATTTTTTCATAATAATATACGAGTAAAAAAAAATTCATTAATTGAAACTCAAATAGTTTAACAATATCAAGTATTAAATTAATCTAAATACTAAATAATTGGTTCACAAACAAAATCAATTTAAAAGCTACATAAAGAAGGACCACCATCTCAAACACCAAACACGTGTACATTTTGGCTCACATCATCAAAATCAACCAGATGTTCTCAGATAACAAGGGATGTACTCTACCATTCTTTTCCAAAATTTTCTAATTTATTTGAACTTAATCATTGAAGTTAATGAAAATGAATAATTCTATGTACAAGGGACAAATAAAAGCATGTTGCTACTGCTGACGACCTGTCATCCGATCTAATGTACATATATTCATACATTATAATACATGAGAGCAAAAATGTTGATTTACACAACCCAAGTCAGCTTTGGCTCTGCAAGTGCTTAAAATTAGCCTCCACAACCGATCAGTAGAAACTCAATTTAAGTGATGGAAATCACCAACATTAAAATTTCATGGAGAATTCCTTCACTGTTTATTGATCACAAATTTTTGTTTGGGGGGGGGTGATTAGAGTGAATATTTTCAATTATTGCTTGTGGAGAAATGGTCAGTTGAAGAAGTATCGAGACTTGAGTACGTTCGACAAGTCAAAATCGCCCTTCTCTGGCAGGGAGCACTTCAAAGTTGAATGGGAGCCCATGATCTGAAGCTGCTCTAATAGTATTGATGTTAGCCGTCCCATTAATTTTGTACATGTGCAGGTTGGAGCCAAAATCGCCAACACATGAGATCTAAGAAAAGAAACACAAGTTAGCACAATGAACCTCTGATTCACAAGGAAAAACAAGAAACATTAAATATAATCCTGTGTCCTCACTCCTGAGCAACAATTTAGGTATAATAGGTGAGTGAGTAAACCATGATCACTACAATTCTTTTTGACCCGCAATTATCTCCCAGGTGATCACTGTGAGAATTATTTGAAATGTGAGCTATAACGGTGAAAAATAGAATTATTCGCATGTTTTGTACTTGAAAATATAGTGGTTGGCACTAAAGCACTAAATAACTGTGAGCTATACTGTTATGAAAAACGTGATCAAAGCAGAGGAGATTCTCACTAAACAGATTGGGAAAAGCCAAAAGCAACAGCATATGATTGCAAAAGAAACAGACAAACCACGATTTGACCCCTGTAACCAAGAATACAACAATCAAGGCCATGCTCCATATATCATAAACATCAAGGCCATGGTCAACACTTAAACTCCTCAAAAAAGTGTAGCATTCCAAAAAGTTGGATCAATACCTTTCAACTAATCTAAAATGGAAGGATCAAAACAAAATAATCTGGTTCAAACTAAATTTAAACCTCCCTCTTAACCTCAAATATAAAATGGACGCTTTCTAAATCAAAATTTTATTTAAAAAAAAAAATAGAGGTTTGAGTAAGTGGGGACCACCAACCTGCTTAGAAATTTAAAATATGAAGTTTGTTGAAACAATTACATAGAATGAAACTATGAAAAATAAAATTATGTAACTTTGCAAACAATATGAACAAATCTAGACAAAGGATTCTAAAATAACTTTAAGAATATGATACAAAGACTAATACCAATGCCAATAGGGGATTACCAATACAAACAATAAAAAAGGAAAGAAGATTATGAAAATTCAATTAAATGATCAAATCAAATGAAAAGATTGAATTAATACCTGTGAAAAATTCAGGGTGTATTCTGAATCTTGCTAATTTTCTAAGAGTGGATTTTCACCCTAAGAAATCTTGATGGAAATAACTTCGAAACATCAAAAACATAGTTAGATTTAGTGATTCAACTGCCCTGAATTTAAAATTTGTTCACATGAACTATTAAAGTAGAATTTACATGAAATTTTTAGAGCATCCATAGATATGTTAACATTGCATCTCTTTGTCATTTTATACTATTATTAGCAAGTTTACAATTTAGATAGTATTTTACAACATCATAAATCAAATGGAGACAACATGACAATAAGGCACTATAGAGAAGTTTATTCTCTGTTGCGTACCTGAAATTATGATGTTTATGATATATGGAGCATGTTTGGGCTTCAATTTAGACTCCTAGATCATGGTTCAAAGGGGTGCAAACTAAGTTTTTATCTCATTTCAGACATGCTTGGCAAAATCAAGTTATGGCTAATAGAGTTTTGACATCAAATGTGCAAGTGAAAATTTAAAGATTTTCTATTGCGTTGATATCATTCACAAAACAAAATCAAATCTTCAACTACCTTTTAGAAGAACAACAACAAATCCTTTTCCTCCTAAATGGGATCAACTACATGTATTAAGTGAACCTATTATGTCCTAGAATAAACCATATCTATACCCAAATCATTTAAATTTAAGCCTCTCTTAACAGTTCCATCTCTGTCCATAGTTGTCTTTTACAAGAACTCTATTCAAAGTTGACACCATGGTCAATTCCTTGAACTGGCACCTAACTTACAATAGTCATTGAAGTGTCATCAATTCCAATAAACCAAACACGCGCTTTTACACATAACCCTTTCCCCAATGTAATGAAACCTAAACTCCAAAAACCAAATCCAAGACATCCTCTACATATTAATCTTATTATGTATCATCAAATCCACTCAATCCCACTTCAAACACTAGACACAAACAAAGACCAAAGAGTAATGAACTGAATTGCAAAATAATTAATTAATTAAATAATTATTAAACGAAGAAGATAGATCCATAGAGAAAAAGAGTGAGGTAGAACCTGCGTAGTTGTTGGTGATGTGGACGGTGCCCTTGAAGGTGGAGCCGAGGAAGACGCCAACAACGTCAATGGCAGCAGCATGGCGGCGCGACACTGTGATCCTCCATTTCTTCGCTTCCCAGCTTCAATACGAAAATGAAGAAGCTGAAGCCGTAAGCGAAATCCACAGCACGTAAGAAAGTGGTCGTCCTCATCAATTCATCCTTCTCAATGTAACAGATTGAATCAAATGCAAGAATATTGGGATTAGGGTTTGAGGAAATTGGGATTAGGGTTCGAGTATCATTCACAAATGAAGGTTACAGAGAGATGTGATTTTTGTGTGTGTCTCTGTCTGAGAGAGATGTATAGGGTGGATATTTTTGAAATTGATTAAAATGAACGAGGATAAAATAGTATTTTCAGTTCATGTTTAAGTTGGGATGAATGGAGGATTAGGAAGCGTTTTAAAAATCCTGCAAACTCCTCCTTTTTCAATTAACAAAACTCACAAACACAATCTAATCCTCTAAAATCTTTCCTTCCTTTCTTTTCCCCCCTAAATTCATCTCGCATACAGACCTTTAATGGGTCTACTATATGTAAAAGGATTTGTCACTCTGCGCGATGATAGATACCTTAAGGAAAAAAGGGTTTTATAATATCTAGAGTAATAGGATATGCAATTTAATATAATTTTTTAAAATTTAAGTTTAATACACAACCATGTAAGACCCTCGAACCCACTACTTGAACATGCCCTGTTATGATGTGTATTAATGCGTAACTAACAAAATCTTAATTTACACATAACTTACGTTCAAATATTAAAAGAAATTCATTGTAGAAAACAAAAATGTTTTTTTTTTTGGGTACGGAAATATAAATGATGTTAAACTAAATAATTAATTAAATTTAACATGAAAAGATTTAAAAAAAAAAGAAAAACAAAACTTTTTGTTGAGAAAGAAACAAATAAATTCTAATAATGATGATCGATTTCTTGTAATAAAGTGAAAGTCTCCAATAAACATATTTGATTCATAAGTTTATCATCAACACATAGTTGCACATTCATGTAATTCGACTATAAAATGGTACTTTCATGTTTTTATCAAAACAAACTTATAAATACTTTTAATAACTAAAATTATGCCTTATATTGTCTATCCACCAAACTTATTTTTTTTTTTCAAAAAAATAAAGTCTACTAAAAAATATTTTTAGTAGAATTTTTAAAAATGTTTTTTAAAAATGTCAATCCAAACACACCCATGTCAAATTCTACTACTTGACAATAGAACAAAAAAATTACTTATTACCTGCTTTTCATTGTTTTGGTGGGTTTCAAATAATATTAGAATTTTTAACAAATTAAATACTTTTAATCAACGTTTAGAAGTGTTCCCGTTGCACAACAACTTTATACACAATCTCAAATTTCATAGCTTTATATCTCAAACTTCATAGCTTTGATCGACGTTTAGGTGTGCTCCTTTTGCATGATAACTTTATGGTTATGATATGTGTTATATTATTGTATTAATGAGTAATATGCAAAATATGAATTTCAACATAACTTATGTAAAGATATAGAAAAAAATTTACATTATAGAAAATATTAAGATGTCCGACTAAGCAATAAATTATTAATTAAATTCAGCATAAGAAAGATTTTTTTTTGTTGGTTACAGCAGAAGAAAGATTTTGAAACGAAAAGGTTTTTTTTAAAAAAAAAGAAAGAAAGAAAAAATTATAATAATGATGAGGGATAGGGCCCTTTAGTGGTGTCTCTCACCTCATAGTTGTGCTTGTACAAAAAAACAAATCATTGTCATGAAATATAATATAGAAATTAAGGTCATGTAAAAATTATTATTTCAAATGTTTGGTCATTTTTCCTTTTATTTTTGAGGATGTGTTTAACGTTCGATCTTTTGTACATAAGTATGTAACCGTTCACAGCTTTATCTCATCATCATCTAATCGATAATGATTAACAACGCAAGTGGTGCAATAAATACTAGTTACTAGGCCTTGAAATTATTTTTAAAAAGTTTTTTGGGATAAAGTTGTACTACAATTAAAAAAAAAAAAAGTTTGAGACTCGAAATATTGTGTGGCTCTGTCAGTTACTATCCTTTGATTTGAGAAAAAAAATCCAATATAAAATAAGTTTACTTTAGTTATACTTATATGTATGGAACCCAGTCTGGGTTCCATTACTTAATTTCGTCTGAATGCTTCTGTAATACATGTGTCTACCCAAGAAGTATTATTATCTTGAAATATCACAAAATGGAAAAAGGGGTCTTGCACGGGGAAATAACTCTTAAAGTGACCCTTATATATAAGATGACAAAAAGAGACTGTTCACCTTTGTGTCCCGTTTAGCATCTGCAATTGAACATGGAATTTGAGCTTTGAAGTAATTGAATTGAACGACCCAATTTTATTTTTCATGTTGGACTCACATATAAATTGAAATTATAATTCTACAATTTCAATTTGATGAAATTAAAAAACAACTAAAATGGTTTCTTCATAATTCTAATACCTATCTTATGAATCATCAATTCTAAAATTTATTAAATATCTTTCTCCTTTATTTTTCTCATTTATTTCTAACAATTACGTTGCAATTATATAATAAATCCAAACATGAAATTTAATATTCTAAATTAATTCCAATTCTAAAATGTAATTGAAATTGTACAATACAATTCCAATTTCAGCATCCAAAAAGATCCTAAGAGTATTTAGTGGAATTTTAATACATGTAATTAATATTAAAGATCTAAAATCTAATACAATGAAGAAAATTTATAATTAGTAATTACTATATTTTGTTTAGAATAAATCCCCAAGTTAGTTTTAACTCATTATTCCAATATTTGATGAAAAAGCGTACTAGGCCCATTCAATTATTGATTTGATTATCCATCAAGGTCCAAAATGGTATATGACTAATGCTTTTCAACAAAGACAATTTTTTTTTTTTATCTTTTTTCCACTAACTACACTTATGTTATTATCAAACCCTTGACCTAAGTCATTCTATAGTTCATTCTTTATTTTCACCCATCTTCACCCAAAACAACATCTTTTAGTATTGTCGTTAAGCTTAGCGAAGACATATCAACAATCTAACTAATCATTCTTATTTATTCATTAAATATTGAAATAATAAGTTATCAGAAAGCCTGACTTGTCCTCTTTTATAAAAAATGAGGGGCCATAACATGAGACTTTCAAATTGTGAGAGTCAAATTTATAGCCTCGCAATATTAGTTAGGACCAATTTGGGGGTCCTATTGTTTACTTTGAGATGAAAAAAAAAAACTTAAATACAGGTGTGAATTATGAATAAAAATATCCGGTGGGATCCATGAGCAGGGTTCCACTCCATGTGATAGTTGCTTCTAAGGTATAGTTGAGTTTCAACAAGAAAAAAATGAGCAAAGGTTCATTATGATCATTGAAATTACATACATATTTATCTTTAGTCTCATGAATTAAAAACTAACAATTTTTTTTTTGAATTTATAACATTTAATTCAAGTTATAGTTATAAATTAATGCTCTCAAAGACTAACTTAACTTATCAAAATCATTAATTTGAATAACTTCTTACAACTTCAGGGATTAATTTGTCAATACCTTAATATCACTATCAAAATGAAGCATGGATATAATTTAAAAGGCTAAAGTGAACATTTACTCCAAGAAAAATCAATATTTTGAAATAAATTAAAGAAAAGGAAAAATAAGTCACAAGGAAAAAAAAAATCCGTTGTAGTGAGTTTGTCTCTAAAATGTGAAAGTAATGATATGCATCTTTGAATCATTTAGTGAATCTCACATATGATTCACTCTATTAGTTTAAAGATGAATATCCTCTTAGTTTTCACTTTAGAAATAAATTTTAGTTGAACATATCCCTTGTTTTTAAAAAAATTAGTGTTGTGTTTATTCATTTTCCTTTTGTTACTTTGGTATTGTGTTTAGCATTTGACTTTTTGTGTACAATTACGTGGCCATTAATAGTTTTATCATTTTTTTTTTCTTCATTTTGAATGAGTAGTCCCTATTCGATAAGCGAAATACTACCTTCTTAGGATACAATTAGATGTCGAAATTGGAATCCTTCACAACAATGGTTTTCCAAACACAAATCAAATGCAAAATCATATTCATAACTTGAATCTCTTCCACTTACACACTAACACCTTATCGATAAACGGTAAATGAACTTATTTTGGCTTGTATACGTTTCTTGTAACTCAATACTACATTACCAGAATGTCCATTTTTATTATTAAAAATATAATCACTTAACAAAAATTAACTATAATTTTTTGTTTGCAAATCTTTCTTCCCCTCAAATTTATAGGAGTCCTATGGAATGAATTGAGCACTTAATTTACTTTTTGTTTTTTCGGTTAAATGTAACGAAACTGTTTATCACGGAATTCTCAAGCGCTGATCTTATATATTCGTGAACAAGTTCAATCAATATTCTTTTTTCTCTTTTATTATGCTTCATTTCTTTAATAATCTCTGTTACAAAACAACCATCTACGCAAGGAGATTTGGTATGGTTTTTTATTAAAAAATTGTTACGATAATTGTCAGAAAAAGAGGCATGGTGGCTGTGTATTTTGCAGCCACCGAATGTTGAAAAAAACAAAAGAGGTTACTGTGCAAATGCACAGTAATGTGATACACAGCTGTACCACCGAAATATGCACAGTAATATATACAGTAACTCTCCAAAATAATCTATAAATAGAGCCTTGAAGCAGACGGTTTTAGGCATCCAGAGCTGAGACGCATTTCCTCAGCTGTATAGGAAGAAGTAGTATAGGCTTCTTGTAGTGAGATAAAAATAGAGAGTGTGTGTAAGAAAATTCCAAGAGTGTAGTGTGAGTATACACTGGGGGTTTTGGATATATTCTCTAGATCTCTGTAATACTACTAATTATAGTAGAAGAGAGTCTCATTGGGGATACACTATATTGTAATTACTCTTTAAATATAGTGGAGTATTTTTCGGAGTTTGACCCATGATTTTTCCCTCAAAATTATAGGAGGGTTTTCCACGTTAAAATATTGGTGTGCAGTTATCTTCATCTATTTTGTTGGTGTGAATAGTAATGAGTACTATTCATAAATAGTGAAGCGGGTCCCACTATATAATACTATTCACGTGAATAGTGACTGTGGGCCCCACTGCGAATTACTATTCACCGTACTCCATTTTTCCGTCTCTTCAATTTGGGTGCGCTTCCACTCACATCCGTAAAGTGTTTATTACACTTGGGGCATACCTAACTCTGATGATACGATAACAATAATAATAGGGAGAATACGATTTTCTCATTGAACTTGAGACAATACCACTAAGCCTGCACAATGACATAATGGCGGCGTTAGCATGGAAGACCATTACTAAACTATCTATCTTGTGTAATATATATGAAGTGTACATCACCAAAATTTAATCTCAAGTCGTCGGTCATTAATAATTTTGATTGATGCATAATAATAGTAAAAATACTAATAAAAATGTAATTCCAACTAGTAATCAAAATAGTAGCAGCTTTTATTTTATTTAATGGAATAAAAAAGGAACGCCTTCTTAATACCTTTCCTTCTTTAATTTGATAACTATCTTCCCATTTTTATTATAAAAAATAATGACATTTTGAATCAATCATGTAATGTTACTGTGACCATAATACAGAAAAGAAAAGACAAGATGATTATTTCAAATTTTTCTTATTAATCACCTCTTGCTAGAAGCAGAAAAATATGCAACGAAAGTTGGCAATAAATCCATATAAACTTAATTAGTCCTGTTTCATCTTTTATGTGTGAATGAAAGTTAATTGTGTTTAAGAATAAATGTATTTTACTCCCTTTAACTTTATATTAAGTGCAATTTATACCATAATTTTTTAAAATATATATTGCGACACCTTAAACTTTCCAAATTATACGCCAAAAACCTTTCAAAATAATTTTGGCAATTGATGAAGGTAAGATTTATGTGCACTTAAGTACTTAACTCCCTGATGTTTTTAATTTGTGTAACCCGATACTCTATTTGTGAATATTATATGCAATTAACCCTCTGATTTTTTTTATTATGTATAACTCAATACCCTGCTATGACTTAAAGTTTTGTACTGTTTGAAAAATATGTGATTTTTTATACAATTTGAAAAGTTCAAAATGTCGCAATATATATTTTGAAAATCAATTATATAAATTGGACATAACCTAAAATTTAGTGGTAAAATGGATTTAATCCTTATTTTTATCACTCAAATATACGAGGCCAAACTTGGTCTCTGGATGGTACAGTGTTTTTTTTTTTTTATAAATGAAAAAAATCAACCTCAATAAGAGGGAGTGATTACAGTGCGATATAGAAAAACAAAAACTACGCATGACAACCAACAACAACAAAAATAAAGGTACAACAGAAGCAAGACTTAAAAATACATAGTAACCAAAGATGAACAAGTCTCAAGAAGCTACACCCCATATACAACTCACATGAGTGTTAAATATTTTCCTTTTTTTCTTGGTAATTAAATATTTTTCTTTTAAAATAAATCTAATTTGTGCTTCTTTTAAAAGTTACTCCCAGAATTTATGGTCAACCACAGCGCATTTTTTGGTATCATTTAATGCAGCTTTTAAATCTTCTAAAAAATAATAGATTCTCTCTCATCCAATATTAATTATCGCATCAATTTATATATCACATAGTCAAATATATTCACTAAGGTCTTAGAGCATAATAAATTCTTGTTGCAATACTACCCTATAACCAGAAAAATAAATAAAATTCAGTGCTAGAAAAATTACAATTTTTTTTTGGAGAGGAACAACCTCATCATTTGATGGAACAAATTTCTATAATTTGTTTACTGAGTGTATTTTATAACTTTCTTCAACTCCTTATGCATCAAGAACATTGTAGGATATATGAATTTTAAATGCCAAAAAACAGTTAAAAGATACTATTTCTTTTATATATAGTATAGATATAGAGAAACTTGACATTCACAGAGAGTTTATCTATACATTTTTTAAAATTTCCATTTTGAATCAAACACATAAAAATTAATATACTTTAGATTAATTTTAATGAATTGTTTGCGAAAAAGAATTTCTCTTTGAATTGACCTTCAATCAAATATTTTTTCATTTGTAAGATTTTTAATATCGTAATTGGTTGAACCAAACATTTTTAAATAGGATTTCTATATATATATTTTAATTGTAACGTATCAAAATTAAATTATAAATATTTGGCAGTATGTTTTTTTATCTATCTGTATTTTGGCTTTATGTTTAGTTCACATAAAATATTACTGCATAATGCTACAAAACGGCTCACTGGAACACACCTTGATTAAGAAGCCTCCAATACCGTCTGCTTCTACCCAATTACTCTTTATCTCCACCATGGCAAATTCCCCAAACTCGTCCCATTCCAACCATGAGAATGGTGAACTTTTGCGTGCACCACCATCACATGCATCATCGTCGTCCAATGAGGGCGGTAACACCATGACTGAGATAGCAAAATCCATGTTGAGATCTCAGCTTCTGCACGCATCTTCTATCAGTGAACGTTTGATGCCCAATAATCAATCCAATCACAACAACAACATTCTCAACATTCTTGATTATCCAACCCTGTGCTGTCACAGAGCTCCTCCTCACTTGTCATCACCACATAAAAAGCCAAGCCAGCAGGCAAGGCTTGCAATCACATACCATGTAGATGCTGCATACTCAAACCCAGAAGTACTGCAGGAGATTGACATCGATGATGGTGACTCTGATGATGGTCGAATCCACAGCCTCCCATGCAAGAAAAATGGGCCTTACACATGCTCAAAGTGCATGCAAGTGTTCCCTACGTCGCAACACTTTGCGGCTCATGCGGCTGCAGATCACTACAGGTATGAGACCAGAGAGCAGAGAAGGAAGAGACAAATCGCCAAGGTCCGAAGGAGGCCACTCAAACTCCAACAGGTAAAGGATTTTGGTCTCACATGTGCTCCCATTTTTTATGAGTGGGAGGATGCAGGTGCTGCAGTACTTGCAAGAAACAGCTCTGCAGAAAAGTCTGCTAATGGTGGAGGAGGTGGTGGTGGTGGCAAGGTGAAAGAAGAAGATTCTGCTGGTGATGAAGTGCATGGCAACGATTCGGTAGTTCCTCCTGGCTTTGAAGGTATCTGCATCAAGAGGGAGGCTTCTCTGCAAAATTAATCAAATCAAATATGTTCTAATCAGTACTACTGGGTTTTCTAGTGTTGTGGCCCTTTATAATTTACAGTGTCGTTTTGTTATTTTATGGGGTGCTCCTTTAGTTGCTTATGTCTTTCATGTTTCTTTTGTACTCTAAGAACAATGATCTTTATAATTTCCAGTACTTGAATTGTCTTATATATAGTGTGGTTTAATTGTTTGTGTCATTGAATTGTGGATCAAAGTTTATGCGAGTTACAGCTTCAGTGATCTATTTCATCAAGTAATTAAACGATTTCAAACCATAACAGCTCCAAGTGTTGTGTCAAAATTAAACCTTTTGGCTGGCACCCATGTTAATTCTCCCAGAAATTAATCAAATTGTTAACCGGGAAAAAATAAAAAGACATTTCTGGGGATTCAAGTCACTCGTTCTCTTTTTGTTGTATTCCATTTCTTTCCTTATGGAAAAGATAATATCGAAAGCTAGAGCCTATGTGCGCTTAAGTTCATTAGCTAGTCCTCAATCACAAATTTTAACTGATACAATGTTTTGTGTTCTTGTAATTTGTATTCTTTTTGAACTCATCAATATATATATAAGGATGTATCACATGAGAATGAGATTCTTACATGAGAAATGAGAAATAACTTTTCAATTATTAGATCAAATTAAACAGTTAAGATTACACTTCAATAAGGGGTAAATAAAACTTAGGAGTAGATTGAGAAAAGTATTTTTTATTAGGAGGTGAAATTAATGTGAAAAAATCACATTTTTTTTATTATTAAAGTATAATCTTACCCATTTAGTTTAATCTAATAGTTGAAAAGCTCTTTCTCATTTCTCACATCAGAATATCATTATCATGTAATACATCCTATGTATATAATTTCCTTAATTATTAAATGGCAATAATAACCCATTTAAGAATACCAACAATTAAGTGAGAAGTGACAAATAAGAGAGAAAAGAGTTTCATTTTTTTAATTAGTTCCATTCAAGTTGAAGAACCAAAAACCTGACGAGTATTCCATAATATACGGCTTGCACAAAAATGATGAGAAAGAAGTGGGGCAACAAAGAGAAAAGAAAAAAGAATGCTCCTCACACTCTCATGGCGTAATATTGTTGTCCATTTTTTGTTTTTTTGTCATACGTTATAGAGGAAAGAGACAACAATTTCAATATAAAAAATACAGTAGTCACACTTTGATTTATGAACAACGTTTAATTTGATCTTAGTATGTGCAATAAACTAGTAGAAAAAGCCATTTCTCCTTCCCTAGAAAGAGTTCCACGTCTAGAAGCTTCTTTTTACTTTAACATATCTCTACAACCTCAACTTAAAAATAATACAAAGTATTAAATAGACTAGTTTCACATATAATTGACGGTTTTGTTCTAAAGGAATTTATTTATATAGGGATTTAGTAAGCTATAAAGTTTCAAATTCAATAGCATTATTTGGAGAAAAGAGTTAGATTCTTGTCGAATTTTGCTGCACTCTGAAGAGTATAATTATTGATGCTATTTCTTCTTCTTCTTCTTCTTCTTTTTCTGCCCGCCGCCGGTCAGTGACATTAGGTGCCCGCCATGCGCCCACCCCTCGCTGGTCATTGCATATCATCCTGTGACCATTGTCTTCTCTTGTCCATAGAGTTGTAGATGATTCAAGTATTTTGTACATGATTCAAGTCATAAAATTATCTTATCCAAATAAAAGAATTTGAAAATAAAGAGATTTCAATTGAAACAATTAGAATTCTTGCATTTAAATTCCTTGAAATTTTGGAATATTCCATCCAAACACAATATTAGACATTTCATAGTCATTTTTTATTTTCACACATATTCACCCAAAAAACTTATTAGGGGCATATCAACAATCTAAATAATCATTCTTGATTTTTTGCCAAGTATTGAAATAATAAGTTATTAAAGAGACTCACTTGTCCTATTTTATAAAAAGTGAGGTAACACAATGGAATTTTCAAATTCTATTGACGGCCAAATTTATACTCCGCAATTTTAATTAGTTAGGACCAATTTAGAGATTTAGTCCTATTGTTTACCTTAAGAAAAAAACTTACTTAAATAATAGTGTATATTATGAATAATCATTTGTAGAAGCACAGGGTCATCATTTGACGGAACAAATCTGTATAATTTGTTTACTGGGTGTGTTTTGCTGAGGTTCAAAATAGGATTTTTTTTTTTTTTATAAATATAGATGAACTTCATATTCACAGGGACTATATCTATATATTTTTTAAAATTTTCATTTTCGATCAAACAGAATCAAATTAATATATATGCTATATGATTTCTGTAAATAATTTTTCAGATATTTGGATTAGTTTTAATGAATTGCTTTTGCGTAAAAGAATTTTTCATTATTCTTCAATCATATATATTTTTATTTATAAGATTTTTAATATAGTAGTTAGTTGAACCAAACATTTTTAAGTTGGATTGCTATATAAAACAGTTTTACTTGTAACGTATAGAAATTAAGCTATAAATATTTTGGATTTATTTTTTTATTTATCTGTATTTTGGCTTTATGTTTATTTTACATAAAATAATTACAACATCTATACTATTAATAAGAAGAATTCACTTTTGTAACCATATTTTGGTGTCTCTTAATCTATTTAATTTTTTTTTTGAAGTACATGAATTTCAAACCTTTCTCATATTTTCTCCTTTTTCCACTCACTTCTTCTTTTGAAAAAAAAAACTACTTGACATTAAACCTTTTATAAAAAAATATTTAATGAAATTTAATAATTTATTATTATAGAAATATTTAATTTTATTAATATTTGAAAGATAAAAGGATGTGGTTTTAGTGCCAGTCAACCCACTAGTAATGCTATAAAATAGCTGACAGGAACTCATTGAAATGCACCTTGATTAAGAAGCCTAATACTGTCTGCTTCTACCCAGTTATTCTTATGTCCACCATGGCCAATTCCCCAAACTCTTTGTCACGATTCGATTTAAAAATATAGTCGACACGTGGAAAATCTCATTCCCACATCAGCCTCATGGTCACTAATTCATATTATATGTATAATTTAAACATCATTTTAAATTTCAAAATCAATATCAATGGATAAACTCCTTCATTTCATAAGTCAAGTTTGAAAATTCATAATCATCAATTGAAATAATAATCGAGTTGTTTTATACAAAACCATGAATTCCAATAAACTGTGTTTACATGAAACCAAAATATATACATGGTTTGGGGCTTTATCTGCACAGTCATTAGAGCACTCTAACAAAAATATAAACTGATGTTTTACTACAAAGTAAAGCTTACCCAAACTGAAGTAAACGTTGGAGAGTTGTGTAATATGGTATTAGAAGCGGAATTGTCCTCAAACTTATGTCTTTTTTTACTATGTTTTTAATTGAATTTTTGGTAGAATTGTAGAAAAAATAAATCCAATTATCAAATCTGAATGACCCTGAATTTAATTGAATTAATTTGGTTTAAATTATGCAAAAAGAAAACAAAGGTGCACAGTCCTTTGTGGATTGTACCTTTGTTGCAAACAGAGCAATGACAAGCATTGGATAGACTTTGATACTATCTTAGAATTGAGTGAGCCTAACTCTCCCACCATGATTTTAGAAAAAGAAAGTATAACGCACTTTAAAGTGATGGAAAATGTTCATAGATTAAGCAAGATTTGTGGCCGATTTACTCCCCCAAAAGAATAAATTCAAGCTTGGTATCCATTTAAATTAGAGTGCACCTCAGAGCTCAGATAATTGGTTTTAGTTTTCATTTTAATATTTTCTTCACAAAATTCTGAAAACTAAAAAATTGAAAGCGAAAACTAAAAATAAAAATATGAAACCAAAGAAATCTTTAGAGAGCGCCTACATCTATGAAACTTTCAATGCCAGAAACAAATGGTTAAGCGCAATATTAAGGAATTCAAAACTGAAATGGCAAATATTACGTCCAATAATACATCAAGCTGTTTAAATTGAATAGACTATAAAAAATGTTGATACCTTACTATCCACAAAGGTGAAGGAGCAAATTTACATACTAATCACCCTCCCTGCCCCAAAAAAACTTCATAGATTTATGTCTCTTTTGGGAATAAGACATGAGCGAAGTACAACTATTATATACCACGAAAGAATGCAATGGGTATAAAGATGATCATTCCCATGCCACCAGCATAGGTGAGCAATTGACAGGATTTCCAAAGTCCCAGCTTCTTCATCACAATCTTCCAAGCAGCAGTGTGAACACCATATTTTGTCCAAATACTTTTTATTCATTTATTTTATTATTATTATTATTTTTGGTCAGCCCAATATTTTTTTCCCCTTTTCTAACAGTTTAGGCCCTTAGCCCACCTCATCCTATCGTGTTTGCTAATTTGTTGTTTAGGCCCGTTTGAACAATGTATCAAAAACATCACAGCTTTTACCTCTCCCGGACTTGTGCTCATTGGTTCATGAAAAAGGGAGAATTTGATTTTGGTGCAAATCATAAAAGAGATTGAAGTAATTATGCCATCCGAATCAAATAAAATCACAATCCCAATCTGATCCTTAATCTACATGAAAATGAAAAAAAAAAACAATCGAGCATTAAAAAGGATTAGAACATAGAATCAAATAAACAAATCACAATCCCAATCAAATGAAATCTGATCCTCAATCTGCATAAAAATGAAAAAAATCAATCGAGCATTAAAGGGGATTAGAACACATAACATGGATATAAGGTCAGTACAACACTGTAGGAAGCAGCAATTTTTGGGGAGCAAAAGAAAAAGAGGAAAAACACAAAGCAACAAAAACACCAAGAGCAACAGGGGGCAATAATAGGAGCAAGAATAGAGTGATCATTTTACTGGTAATTTCTTTTTGGCCTTCCCGTATCTTTTCATCATCAATCAGCTAAAAAGGAAAGCTGAAAAGGAAAAGAAGGCAAAGTAAAGAATTAGGAAGGCACACAACCACCCATCACAACACCTACTTAGAATCCTTTGAACCCTTACCACCATCATCTTCAACCACATCTCAGCTGCCTGTAGTGCCACAAAGAGTGCCTTGTGAAACCAGAACTTCCATCCGCGAGGGCCTGCCTCCAAAATTGTGAAGACCAACACCCTGCGACGACAGTGTCGCTTCCTCCCAGCCACTGTCCTGTCGAACAATCGGCACCACATTGCGTGCTCACAGCACCGCCGCGATAGCCCCTCCGGCCAGCCTCTCTGTACCGCAACCCGCTGTCATGGCAGCTCCTGCACTTTCCTTTACTTCCTTTTTTTCGTTTTCTAGTTGTAGTCACTTTCCCTTTTCACATTGAATAGGTTTTGTATATTTCAGTTTTAGGGATTTGTTATTTAGTTTCAGGTTTATTTTATTTTTTTCCATTTTTTGTTATGATTTAATTCTGAGTTCTTTTTGTTTAGTTGTGGGTTTGTCTTTTAGGGAGTAGATTCATATGTTGGGTTGCTATTGGGCTTGGATTGAATTTTTTTTTCGTTCAGCCTTTATTTATTTTGGGTTTTATATTATTGGGTTGGGTTAAGTTGTTTAGGCTAGTAGTTTTTTTTTTTAAGTTCTTTTTTGTTTTTGGTCAGAAGTCTTTAGGCTGGGCTTTGATTTTTTTTTTCCTGTTCTGTTTTATTTTGTTGTCTTAGATTTTTTTTTTATTAATTAAGATAAAAAATCTTCTTTTTACAAATAAAATCAATCAACCCATAATTTTTTTTATTAAAATCCGTCAACACAGAATTATTTTCTATAGAACGACGTGGCTTTGAGTTCCTCATTGCACCAGAGGATACATCGGCATAGCCAACAACTATCAAGCCAAAATCTCTTTTTCATAAAATTTGTTCTTTGATTTTTGTTTATTTAATTTTTATTTTTATTTTTTATTTCTTTGTAAATATATAATTGTTATATTTTTTGGGGAAAAGTAAATATTTTAAAGTTATAAAATTTGTATAATGAACTCTAGGGTAATCGTGATTACACGGATGTATTAGGGGTGCAGTGGGATTAAGTTTCCACTCTTCCCTAATCATAAGTAGACTCCCGAATCTCATATCCCTCTTAAAGATCAGTTTAGCAATCAAGAGGCTTTCCAATTTTAGCCATAATTAAAATTGGTGGCGACTCCCTTTTTTTTTAAATCAATTGTCATTCTCGTCGGGCCCCCTCTGGGGACATTGTGACAAGCATAAATCTACACAAGGACAATAAGGGCAACATTTGGTTTATGTCCCAGCCTCCCAGGACAGAAAATATGGAAATATTGGAGACAAAATGTTATTTAGTTGTGGACACTGGTACAAAATATAAAAAAAAATTTGTCCTAGGACACACAAAATACAAAAAATTTCTATACCTTCAAAAAGAAGGGATAATGCAGGCAAGACACAGAGACAAAAATTTAATATTTTTTCAATAATATCCCAATATATATTTAATATTTCCTTTTTTGTCCTCACTATCGTAGGTGTTTCTGCAGCGGCAAGTGACTGTGGTCCGATGACTGGCAACGACAATCCAACAAGGGTAAATAGTTGTTATCTTATATTTTTTGTCTTGTTCTCATATTTTCCAAACAAAATATAGAGTTAGACTTCATATCTTGTACTATATTATTCTAGGACAAAAACCGATCACTATCTAAGTACACAAAAAATCAAAGAGTAGTATGACATAAAAGAAATACTAACTAAAACCATTGCAGACAAGATCAGCTCCGTGTAAACAGTGTTTGGACAAGTGTCAAGTAAGTAGAATTGTAAATGTCAAATAAGTAGTTCACATAATGGGTCTGAGATCCATAGATGGAGCAAGCCATAGTTTCAAATTTTCATTACAGAGGAGAGACAAAAATTGGCGTTTCCTACTGAAGATTTAAAGTAAATCCGTAAATTGGTCCCTGACAATTTTAGCATTTGATAAATTAACCTTTGACAATTGAAAAGTGTTAACTTAATTTTTGACAATATCAAAAATTAGTCAGTAAATGATCCCTAAACAAAAAACATTAATGATATTAGTGATGATTTATTATTGAACAAATTAGCCTCTAATATTATTCATACAAAAAAGAAGAAGAAAATAATCTCTATCCCCCGTCCCCTTCCTTCATCCTTTTCACCACCACCATGGCCTCACCAATCACAGCAGCTCAGCCCCCATTATAATTAATCCATCTAAATCCCAAACATCCTCAAACAAAATACTAGGTGTTGGTCATATATCGGTACTCTGTCATCCTTTCTCGCCTCATTCATGCATTGGATGTAGGTATCCAAGACCTAATCAATATCATTTCAACCACCCTCACCCCAATAGCCACCCTCATCGTGCCTGACCTCCACCTCTCAGCTTTCCACTTGCAGCCATCACTACCCACACCCACCGCTAGCCACCAACCACCAACATCCCAACCTCCGCGTTGCACGCTCCTTACTCTCTTCTCCATCCACCCTGTTCCATTCAATCGTGTCTATGGCTACCCATAGCCCCACAAGGCGCCCTTCTTTCTATTTGTATGCAAGCAACCATGACCTCTTTCTCTCCTCATCCTCTTCATCGGTCAGTACCCAACCCATCTCTCTCTCTCCCTTTTCATCTGTATGACTGAATTCCCTTTCCGTTTCTATGCTTAAGATGTGTTATTACTGTTGACGGACATGCATAAATTTGTCTTCAAGCTTTGAATTTAGAATAAGGAAGCAAAAGGAAATTAGAAAACAAATGGTGGAACAAAAAAAAGAGCAAAAATTCTTTTTTTTTCTTCAATGGTTCATGCTTGCAACATAATTGAGATTTGAACAAACCTAGAACAAGAATCTTTGTTAAGCAAATGATCTTTGGAAGGTGCTTTGGGTCGGATGTGGTTTCAAAACAGGGTTTGAGGGAAGAGGAGTTCATCAGGTTGAGGAGGACGAAGCTCTAATGACCAATTGGGGCCGTTGGTGGTTGGTGGCTGGCAGTGAGGGAGGCTATGGGAGGAGGTTGGTGGTGGTGGTTGCTGTGGGGTAATTTTGACAATGCAATGGTCTTTTTTATTTTTTTGGTAAACGATGTCAATGACCAATTTGTCTTGTAATAAAATTGTCAATAACACCATAAACGTTTTTTGTTTAGGGACTACTAAGACGGTGTTTGGTTTGTGCATTTTCTATTTTCATTTTCACTAGAAATGAAAAGTACCATTGAAAACATGTTTGGTTGCCTATTTTCATTCTCAGGTTCAGAAAATATTTTCAAGATTTTTGAAAATTTTGGAAAGACCATTTTGACGTTTTCAATCTTTTCTTTGGTTTTGGTTGAAAACGTTTTCATTTGGAAAGGCGGTGGCATGTCCATAAATATTGGATACATGATTTTCTTTCCTTTGGTCACCTGGGTTCGAACCTACTCAGGCAAAAATATGTACCCAACGTGACAAATGCATGTAGCAGCGGGAATGGGCCTATGACGGGGCGACCAAAATGGAGGTGACGTGCTAAGCAATACACGGTGGCTGCAGGCTACAGGAGCAACAGTGCGCAAGGTCGAAATCAATGCCAGGTTCGTGGTGTCAATTCGCGGAGGGGAATGGTGATAAGTGGTGTCAATTCGTGGTGTTTTGACATTGATCTTGGCAGAGGTCACAGGTTAATGAGGTGGCTGATGGTGGCTGCTTGCGGCGCAGATGATGGTGGTGTTTGATGGTTGTAGTCAAGGTGGATGAATGGCAGTGGGTAGAGGTGATGATGGATGCTGTTGTTGCTATTGCAAAGTGGGATTTAACAACTTGGTTCGAGATCGCATATCAATGATAATGGTGGCACCAACACCAAGATCTTTCGTGTTCTTCCAAGATGTGAGAGAACTAAATGGACCTGTTACTAAATTGCTCTCAATTTTCATTCCTAGAAGTAAAGTGTTGCCGGGGTAATCAAAGCTTTCCCAGAGAAAGTTCTTGTCGTTGTCTGAATCTTTCACAACAAGGTTTCTAAAATCCAAAATTTGTTTGTGTTATGCTCCTTTTTTTCTCTTTTCTTTTTTTTAATTTTTTAGGAAATGAAATGTTGTTCCTTTTCTTATAAATGAAGGAGGGACAAAATCAAGTAAAATTTTTCCTAGTTACTCAAACAAATTTTGTGATTAATTGTGATTTCATTAGAAAGTATCACAAAAAAAATTATTAGAAAGAATTTTGTTTTATAAAACTATTTATTACTTTAATAAATATTGTACAAATCAAATACGTATAATTTTTATTGTTTAATAACAAATTATTTTGTTATCTTGAATTTTAATTTGAAGATATCTACCCAAAAAAATGAAGAATGAATTTAAAATTATCTTCAATTTGATTTTAAAGATTATACTTTGACAATAGACGTACCAAACACATTTTCATTATTTTCACTTTTTCAAAACAGAATCTATTTCTATAAACTAAACACATTTTCTAAATTCTAAAAATCTGAAAATAAAATTCTTTTCAGAGAATGAAAATGAAAAACAAAAACAGGAAATATTTCCACAAACCAAACACACCCTAAGTGTTTGACTTTCAATATTATCAGGAACCAAATTAACACTTTCGAATTATTAGAGACTAACTTGTCTGATGTTGAAATTGTCAGGGATCAATTTAGAAATTTACTCGAAGATTTACAACATCATATATTCAGAGGCACCAAACCAAAAAGTACACGACTATGTTTCAAACCCTCCGGAATAATATTAAAGAATTTTTTATGTATGTCATATTGCTGGTTCCAAGCCCTAAAAAGCTATAGAGCATAATTTCATTTGACATTTTCAAAAGAACTTATGAAACGAACTTGGCCTAATACCCTCTGATATAAAATACTAATTTCTAACTCCAAAGGCCCACTTAATCAGGGCCCAATACCTATCAGCATAATGACAACTGTAGAGATCCTAATGCATTCAAACCATTAAAACCAGTTACTCTTTGCTCAAAGTTATTACCATTATACGTTTAAAAATGTACAGGGTGCCGTTAGAAGGAGCATCCTCACAATCATTGGCATTTGCGCTGTCTCTATTATTGTCAACCTTGCTCATTTCCGCAGCATTACTATCTCGATTACAATCCCAATGAAAAGCCAGCCATACTTCACCATATTATCCCCTACCAAAACTTTTCTTTAAAACATAATACACCAATAAGCATATGCTGGCTTAATTGTCAAGCTAAACGAGAACACTTCAAAGTATCAAATTCGCAAAAACACATGCTCTAATTTCCACCATTAAAAAAAAAAAATGGTAACCTTCCTTATACAATCAAAAAACTATGGGGAACTCAAATTTGTACGAACTTAAAAATTAACTCTTCCCCGAAATATTAACCAATAATCTTTCACTAAGAACTATATTGGCTTCTAGATGTCTCAATACAGAGGAAATCGAAGTAGATTTACCACAAATCAGGCAGTGAATAATCAGAAGGCCCATTATGTGAACCAGTATCATGAAAAGAAATTGATTCAATAAGACCAATACTAGCAAAGGCTTCAGGATTTATGCATTGTTCTTTGGCTTCATAGACAGTCTGACCAAGGTGAAAGCAAAAGTTTAGGTTATTGTACAAATATGGAGGGCTTCCTCCTGCTGAAGGAGGAAAAAAGCAATTAGTATTTAAGTCTACAGATAAACTAAAATTCAATGAAAATCTAATCCAAAATAACAATATTAATAAGAGCAACAAGAAAAAATGCACCACCTCGACTATATGATATGATTAGAGAAACCTTTGCTTACCAGAATTTTGATGGGAGGTATCTGGCCAGGACTGAGGTAGCGCATATAAATAATCTTCCAAGTTAGTCTTTTTGGCGGGCTGCTTAGAGTCCACCAATTCATCAAGATTTTCGGATAAATAAAAACATCCAAAATCTCCATGTTTTACTTCAACCTATCATAAAAATGAAGCCAAAGGTATTCAGTCAGATTAATTTTGACCAGAGGGAAATCTACTCTAAAGGACACATCCATAAAGATGATATAGAGCTCCCAGAAATGAAAATTCAAACAAGTATCTCAGAGCTAAGGAATGGAACCAGAATAGCAAAGTTTTTTTTTTTTTTTAAAATTATTTGCAACATGTTTCAGCCAACATTGTTTATAACTCAGCATTGTATACATAAGATGTAGGAAAAATATGATTCAACACCAATAAAGCGAGAAATTGGTAATCAAACTCTGCATAAACAAAATCTAATTTTCATTTGTGATAGAAAATAGAAAGCCTAAGTTAGATTTAGGTTAACAAAACATGATATTCTTGTTGTGTGGAAGGATAAAAATCTTCCGACTCACCCTCTTAGTTGTCAATGGTGGATGGCAGCTCATGGCGGCGGACCAAAAGTTCACCATTTAAGACCTCCATGGCTACCATAATGAACAAATCCTTCCATGGCAGAGAGGCTAAAATCCGCCACACCATGGTCGTCATTTGACAACTATGACCCTCCACCCTCCTCCACAAATAAAATGATGTCAATTAACAAAAGAAATTACATCTCTCTCTAAGTTTCAAGTTTTTCTTTCACCTTTTTTTTTTTTCCTCTTTAAGAAGTTAGTTTGCAATATTGTGCTGGGTCCTTGTGGTAACAAGGATGGGGACCAGGAAACAAGACAAAGGATTGAATCCCTAATAACAAGAGTATATGACCCAAGTTTTTCAGTAAAGCAGGTCAGTCCTCTTCATTCAATTCAAAACATATAAATCATTCCCATGACAGCAGAATATTTTATATCACTAAGTTTCTTCTTCCAACAACAACAACGCCAAAAATCACAGGTCCACAAATGACTAGAACACATTTTTGAATAATCAAAGCATAAAAGTCCCCTGACTCACAGACACAACAATCATCCAATAAGTGGACAAAATGCTATCAATCTGCTCAGAAAGATCAAGCCATTCACTAATTCCATCTGGGCATTCAATTTATGTGAGAAAGACAAACTAAATATGGAAGAAATCAACAACAGTAAATTTCAAAAACTACCAGGGAGATAAATGAAAATGCCACATTGTCTGTTATATATATATTTTGTCCTGGCAAATGATAAAAGTGAACTCACCTAGCTGATATTCTTGTATTCATTAATTAAATACAAACTATTATGCATAAACAACAAGCAGAAGGAGGAATTCTTGAGGTAATGAGTCCGGGTATGAAGTTTCATCATTTAAATTTTAAAAACACAAATATACCTAAACTTCTGGAAGCAAGTTCCTGCAGAGCAAACAATGGGAAATCTGCATCCCTCTTCTCAAGATAGCTTCCCCTAAATGAGTTTGCAGAGAATTTGGCAGATTCCAGAGGAACAACCAACTGCAGCCACATTGTCCATACTGCCCCTTTTGAAGGCAGTGTTAAGATGTCCTTTGCATTGATACATTATCATCAAAATCATCATTTTCATCTCCAACATCAGATTCAGTATCTGATCCTATGTCCGACATCAAATCACCCTCCTCATTCTTTTCCTGCCCCATTCCATCTCTAACCTTAAAGTCCTCACAAACATCCTCCACAAATGCCCTTGTTATCTGCCCCATTTCATCATCCAGCCTACTCCTCCTATACCCCACCAGTTCCCTATCAACCTTTGCCTTCCGAGGGCTCAACAAGACCAACTCGGCCAGCTTCCTCCGCGCCAAATACAGATCATTCGGCTCAATCAGCTCACCCTTCCTATAAGCCTCCCGGAGGAAAACCATGTGAAGCTTCCCCTGATTCCCCCTGGTGGACACATAGAAAATCCCCTGGTGCCGGAGCAGGAATTCCTTCAACTTACTCGGCAGGTTCATTGCCTGCCGGAAATGTGCAATCCTCTCCAAGGTAATCTTCTTCTCCACGGTCAACGACAACAACTCATGAATTGTGGCAACAGCCCTCTTCTCCATCCTCTTCTGTGCCTCAATTGACCTCAAATCATACCCAGAAACATCCTCATAAGGGGACCAATAAGGAACCCTCTGCCACTTCCACATTGCAATCCTAAAGTACTTCCCAATCTTAAAACCTGGTGGGAAATCAATCACAAATGAAAACCTAACATCTTCAGCATCAACACCTCTCTCTCTATAAATCCTCTCCCTAGCTTTCTCAATTGCACAAATTGCTAAACTAGGATCTCTATCGACAAGCTCAATGTACTTTTTCCTTCTCTCATCGGCATCAATTAACCTGAAAAATTCAGGGTACCTCAGAACCACCGAGAATTCGAAGTCGTCCGGTAACCCTAATGCGGCGCGTGCGATCCTCACGTGCTCGAGGCGGAGGCGCTGTGTGTTTGACATCATGAGAAGCTTGCGGAGGCGCGTGATGGCGCGTGGGACCTGAGCGAGTAGCGCGTGGCGCTCCTGCTGGATCTGGAGGATCGCCTGGCGCGTGAGGCGGCAGTAGAGGACACGCTGGACGGGATGTTCGAAGATTTCGAAGACGTGAGGGAACTTGAGGATGAACGCGCCGGCCTCGTCACGCGTGAAGCCTATTCGACGCGCTAGAGTTTCGAGGCGCGAGATTGGGAGCGATTGGTTTTGTTCGGAGAGGATGAGGTTCTGGAACTTGAGGACCTTGCGGGTCTTCTTTTCGATCTCCATGTAGTTGTCGTAGCCGTGGTCGCGAACCCTCAGCATCTTCTTTGGGATCGATGTGGATTGCGACATTGATCGCGAGGGATTCAAATTGGGGTTATGGGTATGGCAAATCAGAGGGAAAATTTCGATCTTGAGCTTGTAGAAGTTGGAGATTTTGTGTGAAATGAAGGTTCTCATTCTGGGGATTTAGGGTTTAAGGGGTTTTAGGGAAGGGAACTGAACTGAACTGAGGTTAACGAAAAATCAAAATGTATGGAAAAAAACCAAAAAAAAAAACACTGAGGTTAACCACAGGGAAGAGGAGATAAAGCTTGAGGGTTAGATTTTTTTTTCCCCATCGATCCTCTTCAACAATCCATTGGGCCCTCAATTTAATTGGTTGATAATGGAGCCAGCCCCGCATGAAATTTACACGTTGGATCCACCGGATCGACTCATCAATCTGTCATATTTAGACAGGTAAGTTGATACTTCTAATCTAAATAATTAAAATAAGTTAACCCACTTCACTTCATTTTTTGTCCATCCCGTGGCGGGTTAGGGCAAGATGATAATATAGCAATAAAGATAATTAAAAATGGTGGCCCCGCCAATGCATTATTTTTTACGAGATTGGTTTTGCTAATCCAAATAACAAAAATAAGGCGATTCATCCTGTCTCGTTTTATAGCTAACTCGTGACTAGTTAGGCGGGTTAACCCGCCTCGTCCCATTTACCACCCTTACACACCACATACCTTTTCAATCCTACTACTTGTGCTCTAACGGAAAAAAAAAAAAGAAGAAGAAGAAGGTCCTACTACTTATACTAACTTTTGATTTTCGTGTTTTATCATCTTACTCCCCCTATTCCAAAATAATTGTCACATTGGGAAATAAAAAAAAAAACTAATACATTAAAAAGCTAATATATCAGGTTATAATTTGTATGGTTTTCCAACAGATCCGGGTATGCTCAAATCATCTTCGTCATTTCCATTTTAACATTCTCTTACTTCTCATTCACTTTGTGATCTGTGTCATCTCTAAATCTAGTTTAATCATTTGACAATTCATATTTATTGTTGGACTAAATAGAGAATAATATCATAAAAAAAGGTAGATGAAGACCGAGAAAAGCTATAACGGAAATAATAAAAAAGGATTTAAATATCAATAGTTTTAACATTAATATGATTAATAATAGAGCTCTGTGACGTCACTTGATCTACATAGTTGAACTTATTTAGTGAGACTGAGACAAGGCTTAATTATTGTTGTTGTCGTCATATTTATTGTTGGAATGAGGTACTAATGTAGTAGGAGATATAGTATGGTTTTAAAATTTTCCCTATACTAGAACTCAATCCCTAGACAACTTCTAAATGTGGGTTTTGAAAGTCTCTCCTGGGGGATAGAAAAAAAAACTATTATGGGGTATTTCGATGAGCTCAACCTCTTTTGGGAGTTTAATGGTCAAAAGCTCTTCTTATGAATTTTACGTAAGGCCGAGTTCCTAGAGCACATCAATAAGTTCTTGATCTTGTTTTTTGAGGTTTTGTAGCATTCGCACATATTATTAATTTTCTAGCAATATGGCTCCAAAAATTAAACTTAGCAATATTCAGCCCATTCTGACAGGAAAAAGGACCACTACAACAACTGGTGGTGAGCACGTTCGAAGTTTCATCAAGTAGAAAGACAACTCGGAGACAACTTCTAACGCCAAACCTCTCTAGTGAAGCAAAAGGGATAAAAAAGAGGAACCAAGCCTCTTTAGGCAGTTGTAGCTTGTTACTATTGAGTAGTAAAGACTCTATTGGGGCCCATTGGTACAACCACTCCCTCCTTATTATCGGGAACACAACTTCACAAATCAATCCATTAAATTCAATCAACATTTACAACCATCAATAAATTTTTTCCCAAAAAAAGCTCTCTCAAACCCACATTCTCAATAAACTCAATCTCATAAAAAAATATCTCTCAATTTTTCTTCCCTCTCATCTATCACAAACAATTATCAATGTTAGTATTTATAGACAATCAACAAATTCCACACTCAATCCTAATAATTAATCCCTATTTAGTTTAAATAGATTTGTTTAACAAGTTTTTCTCATACTTTTCTTCTTCAAATCTCTTTTCAACTTTATATTTCCAAATTTGATATTTCTTTCAAATTCTCTCCAAATCTTGAAAATAAAAGTAACCAATAATAATTTATTTAGGAATTTGAATCCAATCCAACAGTTTTCACCTTGATCCAATGTCCGTACAACTCTTCAGAATCTACAAATTTACCATTTTCATAGTGTCACGACTTGATTTGGATCGTGACCGGCACGTGAGGATTCATGTCCCCATGTAAGTCTCGTGATCGATGCGTCGTCCTATATGCATATTTTATTTATAAAATCTATTTTGAATCGTAAATCAAATCTCATCTTGAACTCATAATAAACCCGAATAATCTTTTTTCTCATAAATAAAATCTAAAACTGTAGCTGTGATATATTTTAAATTGAGTTGTTCATTTACAAAATATACCATGAATGCTAAATCATTTTAATACAAAATGATCATGATAAATCAATACAAATTTATCTCTATGGTCCAGGACCTACCCGTAATGTACACTGGAGCACTCTATCTCTAACAAAAAAAGCAAAGACACTTCACTCTGAAGTGAAGCTCACCAACTGAAAATCTCTACTAGTGGGGAGGAGGTGGCTGAAAGGGACCCACAGCCGCTAAAGTATCTGTAATGGAAAAAGGGAAAGAGATGTGTTTTATCTAAAACTCAATGAGTGAATTCTCACCCGTAACCCGTTTCATGGGATAATAACCAAGATCCATAAAAATCATAATATTACTAATAATTAATAAAAATAACAATAATAAAATAATTTCTACAACTGTTTCTAGTAATCATATATATAAACATATAAAACAAAGCTCTAAACCCCTCTGACTCACAATTAATAATATTCTGAATTTGATAAACACGCACAATAATAATAATAATAATAATAATAATAATAACCGTTTGTAAATATCTCTATTCTTAATGGGCACCTCACTAGGTCCCGATTTGCTATGTTCTTTAAAAGCTCTGCCTCCATGGCCGTTAATAAGGGGTTTGCCTCCATGGCAATTTATTTAATATTGCCTCCATGGCTGTTTATTTAATATTGCTTCCATAGCTGTCTAATGCTATTGCCTCCATAGTCGTTTAATACTATTGCCTCCATAGCCGTTTAATACTATTGCCTGCATGGTTATTTTAATATATCTCTCATACATAACTCAACAAAAATAAATAAATCAACAATACTCAAATTTCATAACTAAAGAGTGGGTGCTCCGTCCTTCGTGAACACGAGCCTCTAAATTCTTAGTACTCTGAGAGTTCTGGATTTATACAACTCTAACAACCTAATTTTAGCATAACTGTGGCTGTGAAAATCGAGCTCAAGGGATCACCACTTGTAGGCATCCCGATTTCAAGCCCACAGAATATGTGTCTAGCAGTTGCTATGAATCATACTGAATATTGTACCTCTTGGTACCATAAAACTATAGTTCTCAATTTAACTTTCAAGCTAACATAAATCTAAAATCATAGCTCCAAAACACTGGAGATTCAAAATCATAACATAATAGTTCTGAAGTGAAGTAACATATTTATTCACAAACTAAATCATATTTACTGTATATATTTATTTTCTCTAAATACGTTGTACTAGGCTCTTCTCTGGTTTAAACTCTATCATATATACATATATATACTCTACTCGTGAAAACATCCTGGAAATTCATAAATCTCTAATATGATTATATTCATAATCTAGCTCTCTTTTAAAAATCATTTTAGCAACAAATGATCCCATGAGTCTTGTTACGGACGCGGAGTCCGAATGGCAGAGTGACTGATAGCCAGATCGGAGACCGATGGACCGCCTGCGCGACGTACAACTCCGGACCGGCTACGACGGGAAGAGGGTGCCTTCCGGTGTTGAGTCCTCCCATGTCGGAACGAGGACGGATCGATAGAAGACATCGGAAAGGTCAAACTTCTAGAAGGTGCCTCGTAACTATTGGTATCCCTCCTGTACCTTACGCCTCGTAAACCCGTACGGTACACCTCAGCCCTAAAAGCAATACACTGAAAAAGAGAGTAGATATAAATATATGAAGGGAGCTGTATAAGGTATGTTCGTTCCACCACCCTCCACAGTAATCTATATATCCTAACTTGGGCGTCGGAGTATTTTTGCAGGCACCCCCCGCCGCCGGAGCTAGGAGATCGCCACCTTGCGCCGCCCCAGCAACCTAGTTGCCCTCAACCGAAGGTAACATTGTCGCCGTTGCTGGGGATCGAAATTACTGATACACACACTCAACCCACCACTCGCCCAGTCCAAACGCCGGTATGGCAAGGATGAAAACCACTGGCAGAGCCATCCGAGAAAACGATGGAGGACCCTCAGCCCCACCCTCATCCCAGCCCCAGGATGGCCTCACAGCATCAGCTTCTGGATCGACCGCCGGAGAGCCAGGGCAAAGGCCAAGGAAGGCTCCTCAACAACTGGAGGTTCAGGGCACAGAAGCCCGCTTAGCATCCACCGTACAAGTCCCGGAGAGCAGAGATCCCCCTTACCAAGAAATACTGACCCTGCTCCAAGATAAGGGGGCAAGGATGGCGAGCATCGAGCAGGAGTTAGAACGGAGAAAGCGTCATGAAGAGAGGCGACGCCGAGACTACGTGCCGGTAGAGGAAATGGAGAGCAGGCTGACAAAGCGAGACGAAAAGATCCGGCAGCTGGAAGAAAGACTTCGCGAAGTGCAAGAGGATCAGTCCAGATGGGAGAGATACCCAACACATGATGACCAGCAAAGAGACTCCCACGATCCAAATAACCGGAATCCTACCTTCGAGGAGGGGAGCGGGAGAATCCCTACATTTTAACCCGCAGCTTCCAACCCCCCTAACTCAGACCACCATGTTAGCCGAAGGTGTAAGGCTGAAAGTGCGATGGCCCTGACATCGGCGACGACTTGGAGACTCCTTTTGACGATGCGATCATGAAATATCCCGTTCCGCCGACATTCCGACCACCCACAGACATTAAGCAATACGATGGCACCACCGACCCCCAAGAGCACCTGGATGTATTCCGGACAAGGATGCTCCTCGATAGCACGGTGGACCCCGTTCGCTGTAAGGCTTTCCCCTTAACACTCCAGAAATCAGCCTTGACATGGTTTAACAAACTTCCTCCGAGGACAATCCACAGATTCTCGGATATTAGTTCACGCTTTCTGGCGCGATTCACCACCAGCCGCACGAAGGTTAAATCCGTTACCAGCCTCCTCGGCTTCCGACAGCAGTCGGGGGAGCCTCTACGAGATTACTTTGAGTGATTCAACCAGGAGGCGCTTAAAATCAGAGACCTCACCCCTCAAACTGCCCTAATTACATTGGTCGGTGGATTAAGGCCCGAGGACTTCCAGCGATCGTTGGCCAAGAAAGAACTGGAGACCTTAGAGGAGCTGCAGACCAGGGCGAAGAAGTACATTAATCTGGAAGAAGCCTTGACTCACACGGACAGACACCACCCAAGAAGAGCGAGTCCGAGGCGGGATGATCGGCCGCGCAAGGATTCCCGGACCTCGAAAGGAAGTCGTTTCGCAGAATACACCCCCCTCCGAGTTTCGCTGGCCCAAGTGTTCCGAGAAGTTAATGTAGCCAGGAATCTGCCGCGCCAAACCCCCCTGAAGGACAACCCAGGCACTGATAGGTCCACATATTGTGAGTACCACCGCAGTCACGGACATCGGACCGAAGACTGCCGGGACCTATGAGATGCAATTGAAGAATTAATCAGAGCAGGAAAATTAGCGAAGTACGTGGCATCCCACAGAAGCCCCAGGAAAAGAAGACTGTCTCCAAACCTTCGAGAAGCTGACAAGAGACCCACAGGCCAAACACACCAGAATCAAGGTCTGGGAACCCGACGAGAAGCCAAGGGGGAACCTGCGTCGCGCACCATCCACACCATTGCGGGAGGTTTCGCCAGAGGTGGCATTTCTAAGACCTCAAGGAAGAGAGCCCTAAAGGAAGTCATGAGGATAGAAAGACAAGGCCGGAGCACCAGGTTACCGCGTTTCCAACCCATCTCCTTCTCGGAAGAAGATAATCCAGGCATACTCACTGGACATGATGATCCCATGGTCATCTCTGTCATGGTAGTCAACGCTGAAATCAAAAGGGTATTAGTAGATCAGGGTAGCTCTGCCGACATCCTCTTCCGAAGTGCGTTCGATAAATTGGGACTGAAAGATGCAGATCTGAAGGCATATCCAGAAGACCTCATTGGGTTCGCAGGAGAAAGGATACGACCTGACGGGTACGTAACCCTCCACACGATGGTCGGGAAGCCACCGTCCGCTAAAACAGTTGCAATTGACTACCTAGTCCTTAGAAGACCGTCGGCATATAATGTGATCATGGGCCATCCAGCAATAAACAAGCTCGGGGCAATCGTATCAACGGTCCACCTGGTTATGAAGTTCCACAATGAAGCCGGCCAAATCGTTTGCATAACGGGAAGTCAGGAGGTTGCAAGAAGATGCTACAATGTAAGTCTTGACGTCGAAACCATACTGGATGAATCGAGGGATGTCGCCGTGATAGATCTGGATGTCCGCTGTCACAACAGCGGAGATAGACCGGAGCCTGAAGGAGACCTCAAGGAAATACAGGTTGGGAAGAAACTGGAGCAAGTAACCAGGATAAATAGAGAGTTGCCCCCCGCGGCGAAAACTGAACTGATAGAATTCCTCCGTGCCAACTCCGACATATTTGCATGGACCGCCTCCGAACTGCCCGGCATCGACCCAAGAACAATGAATCACCAACTATCCATATATCCTGGATCGAAGCCCGTGGCTCAAAAGAAGAGAAGAATGGCTCCTGAAAAGGAACGCGAAGTGATCAGGCAAACAGATGAATTGTTAGCCACCGGGTTTATCCGAGAAGTACAGTACCCGACATGGCTCTCCAATGTCGTAATGGTCCCGAAGGCAAATGGGAAGTTGCGAATGAGTGTTGACTATACTAATCTCAACAAAGCGTGTCCTAAAGATCCCTATCCGCTCCCCAGCATAGACGGGTTGGTTGACTCGGCTTCGGGTTTCCCGTTCTTGTCCTTCATGGACGCTTACTCCAGGTACAACCAAATTCCTATGCATCCAGAAGATGAAGAGAAAACGACATTCATAACACCAAGAGCGAACTATTGTTACAAGGTAATGCCCTTTGGGCTCAAAAACACAGGCTCTACATATCAGCGCCTCATGAACAGAATCTTCAGCGACCACCTCGGAAAAACTTTAGAAGTGTACGTTGATGATATGCTTGTTAAGACTCCCCATCCAGGAAGTCTGCTCGCTGACCTCGAGGCCATGTTCCAATGCCTCAGGAAACAGGAATGTGGCTTAACCCCACAAAGTGCGCCTTCGCCGTGAATGCAGGAAGGTTCCTCGGCTTCATGCTGAACACCGAGGAATAGAAGCCAACCCCGATAAACGTCAAGCAATCATAGAAATGAGAAGCCCTACCAGCAAGAAGGAAGTCCAGAAACTAACAGGGCGGCTCGCCGCATTATCCAGGTTCTTATCCCAGCTGGCCCACAAGTCTTTACCGTTGTTCGAGCTAATGAAAAAGGACGCAGAATTCTCCTGGACGGCGCAATGTGAGGAAGCCTTCCAGCACTTCAAAAAGTACCTCGCGTCTCCGCCCGTCCTCACCAAACCGGTGAAAGGAGAAGAATTGGTCGTGTATTTGTCCGTTGGAGATCGTGCCGTAGGAGCGGCACTTGTACAGGAACGCGATGGGCGACAAACGCCGATCTACTTCACAAGCAAGGCCCTCCGAGATTCGGAGCTCCGTTATGAAAGACTGGAAAAAGTTGCATTCGCACTGATCCTGACTGCTAGAAGACTCAGGCAGTATTTCCAAGCCCACACTGTTTGCGTAAAGACCAACGCACCAATTCGGCAGATCTTGCAAAAGCCGGACCTAGCGGGAAGAATGATCCCGTGGTCAATAGAGTTATCCGAATTCGACATCCGCTACGAACCTCAGACTGCAGTCAAAGCCCAGGTATTGGCTAACTTTGTCCAAGAATGGGCCGCTGTCGAGGAAGACCCAGTTGAGGGAAAGTGGAAACTTTACGTAGACGGGTCCTCCAACAACAAAGGGAGCGGGGCAGGAGTATTGCTAGAAAATGAAGGAAGCACCATGGCTGAAATGTCCATCACCTTCGAATTTCTGACCTCAAACAATCAGGCGGAATACGAAACCCTCATCGCAGGGTTGGGCTTGGCAAAATAATTGAACGTCACGACATTAGAAGTACTCACTGATTCTCAAATTGTGGCCTCCCAGGTATCCGGAGAGTACGCAGCCAAAGAACCTCGCCTCAAACGGTACTTAGAGCTCGTCAGGAGCCACATGGCGGACATCGGGACGGTGCAAATACAACATATACCTCGGGAGAAGAATTCCCGAGCTGACATCCTGTCCAAACTCGTCAGCACCAAACCCGGAGGAAACAATCGCAGCTTCATTGTAACCACTCTTACAGCGCCCACAATCGCAAGCGGAAAGCAAATACAAGAAATTGACGAAGGCACAAATTGGATATCGGATATTAGGTGCTTCCTTGAACACGGAACGTTACCGGAGGGACTGCAGGAGGCGAAGAAAGTACAGCGAGAAGCCCCGTATTACACCTTGCTCGAAGGGGTCCTCTATCGAAGGAGCCATTCCCAGCCAATGTTGAAATGCCTGGGACCCGTGCAAAGTCAATACGTCCTAGAAGAGGTCCATAATGGAGTGGGAAGCCAACACCAAGGAGGACAAGCTCTGGCCCTAAAAATCATGTGGGCAGGGTATTATTGGCCCACAATGAAGAAAGACGCCAAAGAATACACTAGGAAATGTGACAAGTGCCAGAAGAACGCCAAGTTTCACATCGCCCCCGTTGAAAAGATGACAACCATTACAGCCCCGTGGCCTTTCGATCAGTGGGGATTGGACCTCCTCGGACCATTCCCCACTGCACAGATGTACCAGGTACCTGATCGTGGGGGTTGATTATTTCACAAAATGGATTGAAGCGGAACTGCTCGCCACCATTACTTCGGCACAATGCCGGAGGTTCGTCTGGAAGAACATCCTCACCCGATTCGGTTTCCCGCGGAAAATAATCACCGACAACGACACTCAGTTCTCCGACACCAAATTCAGACAGCTATTGGAAAATTTTGGTATTGCACACCACTTCACCTCGGTAGAGCATCCCCAAGCCAATGGGCAAGCAGAAGCAGCCAACAAAGTCATACTCCAAGGATTGAAGAAAAGGCTAGACGAGGCAAAAGGACGATGGGCCGACGAGCTCGGAAGCGTACTCTGGGCATCACGAACGACCTTGCATTCCACCACAGGGGAAACTCCTTTCCGACTAGTATACGGCTCCGAAGCCATAATTCCCGTCGAAATCGGAGAACCAACACTGCGAACCATCCTCTACTCTGAGCAAGATAACACACACCGAAGAAAGGAAGACCTCGACCTACTCCCTGAAGTCCGAGAAGACGCACGTCTCCGGGGAGTAGAACTGAAAAGAAGAGTAACACAGAGGTACAACAAGAAGGTACAGCCGAGATGTTTTCATCTTGGAGATCTGGTACTGAGGAGAGCCAACATCGGACCCCTCAAGCCGGGCCAAGGGAAGTTAGCCGAAAACTGGGAAGGACCTTACAGGGTCATCGAAGTTCTCGGAAAAGGAGCATATGGGCTGGCAACTTTAGAGGGGAAACAAGTCCCCCGAACATGGAACGCTGTAAACTTGAAGAAATATTATTTGTAGAGCTATGTACTCAACCACGGAGGACGGGGCACTCTTTTTCCTTACCCGGGTTTTTCCCAATGGGTTTTTCCGGGAAGGTTTTAACGAGGCCCCGGATGACGTGGGCTAGTTGGTCATATACAACTAGTTCATACCTAATAAAAAGCCTCTTCATCACACGTTATTTGCTTCTTTACTTTAACGACTCGAACAACTCAAATCTCGGTATCCGTCTGGTACCACACTTAGGGCCGCGCCCGAGCCCCAAATATACATGCGAATACGGAGTCGCACCCGAACTCCGGACAAACTCACAATAACCACACAAATCCAGACATGTCTAGGGTCGCGCTCGAACCCAAGACACCAAATGCTAAAGACAATTCGCATAACTAACCACGACCTGCTCTCTATTATCCGACTTCTCTAGGGGCAATAAGTAATAAGCTAGGCAAGCAAATACCGAAACAAAAACAATAACGGTCAAAATATTGGAGATACAATAGCATTGAAGTAAAACTAACTTTCATTAACAAAGAAAAGTATATACATATGGGGCCCCGAGGGGACTTACAAAATGAAAAACAAAAAGGGGGCTTGCAACGAGCTAAAACCTAATCATCTTCAGGGAGGTCCTCAAACCCGGCCATCCACTACATGGCGGAAAATGCCTACTGAGGAGAGATCCACATCAGGACCAACGAGAACACGGACTTGAGCCAGCACGTTCTCAAAAATATCATTTGAGCTCGCCTGCCAAGCCTTGATCACCTTGGCCCGCTCATCCTCGGACTCGAGCAGCATGCTGTCCACCTTAGCCTTGGCAGAAGCAAGCTTGTCCCTCTCCTCTTCCCAAGCTTTCTCCTTCTCCTCCAAGCCCCCCAACCTCTGTTTGAGATCAGAGATTTCCTTTCCCAATTCCTTCTCCCTCTCCTCCAGCCGCTTCTCCAAGACCGCTTTCTCAGACTCCAAAGTCTCTACACAACCTCGGAGGCTAGGAACCTCAGCAATGGCCTCCTCATAGCAGTGAAGGAAGCCGGCGGCCTTAACCAAATCTTCCTGGAGGTGGGAGAGATAGGCAGAGGGGTCATGCTGGCGGACATGACAGCGGAAGGCCGTGTTCCAAATCCCTGAGATGAACTCCTTAAAGCGGAAGTTCGGAGCCAGAAGGGATAACGAGGGAAAACCTCCCCAAGAGCGGACAACGGACGTGTCGGGGGCAGGGACATCGGACTCGCTCACTGGTGAATCCCCAACGAAAACCTCCGGATCCTCGGAAGGCTTACGCTTTTTCCCGGTACCCTGGAGGGATGACCCCGAACCCCCCAAGGCGGAACTCCCCTCCTTCTCAGATTGCGAAGGTGTAGCACTCCTAGTCAGTGATCGGAGGAGGGCAATATTCTTCTTCGAAGACATCTCTGCAAAGAACAAAAAGCAGTTAGTCATGGGAAACGTACATATGGAGGAGTAAAAGCAAGAGTAAAACCCAACCTATGTATGACTTGGCATCTGCCAAAGGCACATCTATCACTCTTTTCAAATTTATGTAATTTGGCTTCCGGCCCCAAGTGTCAACGAAAAATTTTACGATCGCGGCTTCCTCGGATGTGAGATTCCGAGGTCGGTAGGTAAGAGAGGAATACGACGTCTCCTAGTAAAGGGGAAACAGGGGTTTCCCCTCCGAGAGGAAAAAGGGCGAAGAACCAGACTTGGCTTTCACCTTGAAGTACTGGGTTTTGAAGTTGTGATAAGACTCTTCATAAGTCTCAAAACACTTCTTATTCACCACTGCCCGGAGAGATACCATGGCGGGTTTTTTATCTTTCCCCTGATAAGTCATGAGGAAGAAAAGGGAGAAAAAAACCCATTGTGACAGCGGAATCCCCAAGACCTCACAAACCGTCTCGAAGCCTCGGAGGACGGCCCACGAGTTCGGATGAAGTTGAGAGGGGGCCACATTCATCTTTCTGAAAATGGCTACCTCGAAAGCCAAGAAGGGAAGAGTCACCTTCAAACGGGACAATACAGTGTTATTCATAAACAAAAAGTCATCTTCCCTCTCCCCTGGCCTCCCACGGATTCTCTCTTCCCTTCCCGGAAGAACTATCTCATAACTACTGGAAAGTTCGGCGTCACGAAATATGGGTGAATCCCCATATCTCTCCAGCATCCTGTCATTCATAAGACTTCGTACCCCAACCACCTCGGAGGAGAAATGGGTCACGAGGTTGCTATCCAGGGAATCAGGAATCACGATCTAAACCTCCATAGAAGAGTCCTACAAGGGAACCACCATGGGAAATACCTAAGATTTGGGCGCGAAAAGAAAAGCGGAAAGAGGAATACATATTTCAAAAATAAAAGGAAAAAATGGCCCAAGGATGGTCCCACACTACCGATAGAGGCGGCGCCACCCTAGAGAAAGGGGCGGAGCGTCGAAACCGCCCTGGCACCGCCCGCATAAACCTGCAATGTATGAAAAAGCCAGAAAATAACAAGAATGGAAACTAAAAAACTGTCAGCACAAGGCATTTTTTCTATAGACCAAAGAAAGGAAAGAAGAACTCACCGAAAAAAGAACTGGAAAACAGAGAAGGCGCAGCGGCGTTCGGCGTCTAGAAGCACTGAGTAGAAGTACAGGAGTCGGCGACGAGAGAGGAGAGAAAGGAAATTCTGAAGATAAAAGATGAAAAGAAGAACCCAGAAAAGGCATTTAAAAGACCCAAGAGAACCGGGGGGCCCGCATCACCTCGGTAACCGTCGAAACCAACACGTGGCATGGTCTCATCCGTGGAATGAGGGGCGACACGACGTTTGAATGCCATCGACTTAAAAAGAAGATACGAAACGATCCCGAGAGGAGCACAACAGCATTCGAAACAAATTCATGTTGGATTCGGACCCCGGACCGCTTGATTGGGCAAGGACAGCGCGGGCAAGCCACATGTAGGGAAGGTCCCTCGAAACTCGGAAGATGAAATTCGTCCCGTACACCGAGTTGGGGGCAACTGTTACGGATGCGGAGTCCAAATGGCGGAGTGACTGATAGCCAGATCGGAGTCGCGATAGACCGACGGACCACCTCTGCGACGTACAACTCTGGACCGGCTACGACGAGAAGAGGGCGCCTTCCGGTGTTGAGTCCTCCCATGTCGGAACAAGGACGGATCGACAGAAGACATCGGAAAGGTCAAACTTCTAGAAGGTGCCTCGTAACGATTGGTATCCCTCCCGTACCTTACGGCCTCGTAAACCCGTACGGTGCACCTCAGCCCTAAAAGCAATACACTGAAAAAGAGAGTAGATATAAATATATGAAGGGAGCTGTATAAGGTATGTTCGTTCCACCACCCTTCACAGTAATCTATATATCCTAACTTGGGCGTCGGAGTATTTTTGCAGGCACCCCCCGCCGCCGGAGCTAGGAGATCGCCACCTTGTGCCGCCCCAGCAACCTAGTTGCCCTCAACCGAAGGTAACAAGTCTCTTGAAAAAAAATATAATTCATGCTCTTGAAAAATCAAAATCTCATAAACTTAACAAACGAATAATGGCTTATAGTCTCTTTAGAATAATTTCAAAAATCATGCAATGATTCTACAATATAAGGAAAATAACTATAATGACTAAAATAAATGTCACAGGATTGAACCCACTCACCTGGAGAGGGAGAACAAGAGGGAGCAACTTCGGTAATGCTCCGGGGAGGAGGGATGACACCAATGTCTACCATTTCAACCATTAAACTCATGAATACTCTATGGGTATTTCTAGATTACTCTAACACAACTCTAACAACATTGGGGGAGTACCCCACATGACAATATGAGAGAAATAACAAGACCCAACCTAAGATCATGAAAGAATGGAGAGAATGGAAACAAAATCTAACAACATCACATACCTTTGAAGCTTGGATGATGAAGATTGGAGTGGGATGAGAGAAAAAGAGAAAATAAGGGTTTGGGGGAAGGGTCCTTTAGTTCTGGGCGAAGAAACCCGAGGGGATGGGTTTTATAAAGGGTGAGTGACTCATTTATTAAAACTATGTCATTTTGCACTGTGTTGACATCAAACACTCTCGCTGCAGTGAACTTGGAGAAACAACAACTTGCTGCAGTGAGCCTTGTGCCTGTCTACTCGCTACGGCGAACATAACTGTAATATCCTAGGACTAAAAAAAAAATTGGGAGACCGCCTAGGCAGTCATTGTGATCACCCATGCGGTTATCAGAAATTAAGTCGGTGCGAGAACTTCACTGGAAACCGCCCAGGCGGTGATCAGAGCATTAAATACCCCATTTCAGGGTCCAGAACCTTCATTTTACACAAACACACCCCAAAAACTCGAAGGAGCTCAGTTCCCCACCCAAAATTCACTCCTAAACTCCATTTCTTCCATTTTCTCTTAAAATCAGCTTCAATCTTTCACTTCTAAGGCTTTAAAGTATATGTTACTCTAGTGATTTTTCTTCTATTCTCTCCGTTTTTCCTTGTTTTTGGGGGTGGGCATCAAGTTTTCCTACCTCTCAAGGAGGTATAATTCTTTCAATTTGTTAGGAGTAGATTTGAGTTATATAGAGGTTTTTGTCGTTAATCTAGAATTCTATTGCTTTATTGATAGATATTGATATTGTTCTCACTTCCCACAACTCTGTTGGTGCTATTCCTATGTCTGCTGCCACTCCAGGTGAGTGGGTTCACATCTGTAGCTTCTACTCTAATCATTATATGAATTTTCACCTAAAACATGAGAGTATATATGATTTTAGAATTTATTTTGTGAACTGCTAAGCTTTCTGTGGAGTATTGTGTTATGAACTATTGGTTTAATAAAAGAATATGTTTTCTTGAAAACCATAGGACACCTATTGTTAATGATGAGTTTTCATACAGTTGTATTGCAAATTTAATCATTTAGAGCTGGTTTTATGATTATATAGTTTTTATACTATATACTGTTAAATAAAAGAGATTTCAAACCCTAGGATAGAGGACTTTGAAAATGATAGAGAAGAGAATGAGGTTTAGTTGAGCTGGCAGTAACTATAGAGAAATAGGCTGTATGTTAATGGCAGTTAATCCGTTAACCTTGGTACCAACTAGCCCGGGCTAGAGATATTCAGAAACTTATTGTCACACTGGGGACGGCAATACGTAACGCCCAGATGTGACAAGAGATATTCAGAGACTTATTGGCACACTGGGGACGGCGATACGTAACGCCCATTGGCACACTGGGGACGGCGATACGTAACGCCCAAATGTGACCAGAGATATTCGGAGGCTTATTGTCATACTGGGGACGGCAATACGTAACGCCCAGATATGACTAGACATTTGTATTTAGAGATTATTGTTTCTCTACTAGAGTACTATTACGTTAGGTTATAGAAAACTAAGATTTTGAAACCTTGATTATAATTATGAAGTTCTTTGATACTAGTACTGCTATTGTTATTATTTTGGTGTTGTGTACCTTCTTTGGTGTCCCATGAAGAGGGGTTCCAGATGAGGGCTCACTCACTGAGTTTTGGATTCAAAACTCACCCCTCTGTTTCTTTTATATTTTATAGATATTGTAACTGCTGAGGGTACTTCTACATCATCTTCCTCCCAACAGCATTAGATTTCAGTTGCTGAGCCTGTTAGGTGAGGTGTTTGACATTTTGCTCTAGATGTGCTCCAGTGTAATGCAGGCAGGACCTCAGACCATAGGGCATGACCATCTTTTGCATAGTCTTGTACTTTCAGATACTATTTAGACTGTATAACTTTTATTTTTCATAAACACTCTGTATGTAAAGAACTGTATGCATATTTAGCGATATTGTACATTACTTTTAAAAGAAACTATGATATGTCTTGGTTTTCTAAACATGGTTTTCGACAACAGGTGATTTTATGTGGAAAATAAGAACCTATTTCATGGATTTTCTTAAATCAATTGTACATGTAGAAATGATACAGATCACCAGGCTTACGTGAGGATGAGGATTCTCACATGCCGATCACGTACCTAAGAAGGGTCGTGACAATAACTCGCTGTAACGAGGCTATTCTGCAGAATTATACAGCAACAACACCCAACAATATTATTTGCATTTCTTAATTTTTAAGTTAATCAATTAACTTTAAAACATAAATGTAAATAAGAAAATATCCTTTATTTGGATCCAAATAAAATATAAAAAAAAAATCAAAACCCCAACTAATCAAAATTCAACTTTTGAGTTTTAGTTCAAATTCCAGAATTCTCATTATTTCTAACCTTGAGGGCTAAAAATGAAACATCTAGAGATTTCCTAAAATGCATTAAAAATCACTCTTTAATTCATTCTCCTTCGGAGATCAATTACTAGGACTTTTGGTCTCAAGAAAGTGGCTCTAACAAATAGCCCTCCAAGGAGGTGTAGGTTCTAGACTTAGCGAAATCCAGGATCCAGCAACATAGGTGGGTCTCGGGGACCTTGAGGCTATTCAGAACTGGTATATTGACACGTATACACCGGGTATTACACATAGATTCTCCGCCATCATCACATTATATTGTATACTCTACCACTATCATTGCCAACGAAAGTCTCTTCCAACAATTTATATGAAAAATCCTTTAAAAACTTAATTACTCCATTTTTTACATAATATTGATAACCTAATCCATCAAATTTACACAGGCATTAGATTTCTCCCAAGAGTAGGCAAATACCTCACATTACTAAGTGTTCGAACACCACTATTGTGCATTTTGATTTTCACAATGCCTTTTCCTGCAATATTCAAACAATCATCCCTATTCAATTTCACATCCTCATTATTACAAGCATCATAAGCATCAAACTATTCATTCTTGCAATGAATAAGATTAGATCAAATAGAATTTCAAAGCCACCAATCACCATATGCAATCTTCTCTTTTTCAATGATCAACAACTCATTTTCATGATTTGAAGATTCATGCTCAACCATTATAGAACTTTCAAATTTTTTCTTCCTCTACTCGTCCCGAATTCTTCCATATATCTATTTCAGTTTCCAAAAAGGTTTAATGTTACTCATCTCATGACAATAATAACATTGTATCTCTCTATAGTTTGGCTTTGGCATAAAACTTGGTCTTGAGTCATCCCTACTAAAATTATTACCATGAAACAAACTTTTTCCTAGAATAAATTAACAACAAAACAAACTTCCTTCATATAGATGATTTGACCCTTTCAATTTTTCATTCTCCAATAGCACAACAATCACGCCATATACTTTTAGTTATTTCTTTTCCAACTAAAACATATTGGTTAAGTTATCATAATAACTTGGGAGAGATGACAACAACAACAACAACAATGCTTAATCTTCGTTGTCAATTTTCACACCCATACTGGATGATTGTGAAACCAATTTCATAAAATAATTCAAGTGGTCTCTAACATCTATACCATCATTTATCTTCAATTGATATAATTTTTCCTTTAAAAAAAAACAATTTCTAATGGCTTTGACATATATATGTTCTTTAACTTCTTTCATAAATCAATTGCAAAAGTCTCATTCAAAATATTATATCTTGCATAAGTAAAATGTACTTCATGCTTTCATCTCTAATTCTTAAAATTCTTCACTTGCCATTTTCTTAGCCTTTTTTTTTTTCCTTCTTGTTTACAGTTTTAATCAGTTCTTACTGCACTAAAATATCTTTTACACTACTTTGGCACAAGTTAAAATTCCTGTTGCCATAAAAAAAAATTGTAATACCCAAAACAAAAATTTGGGAGACCGCCCAGGCGGTTATCAGGAAAATAAGTCGGTGTGGACCTCACTAGAAATCGCTCAGGTGGTCATCAGAGAGTTAAATATCTCCTTTCAGGGTCCAGAATCTTCATTTCACACAAAACACACCTCCAAACTCAAAGAACTCAGTTCTCTCCCCCAAAAAATTCACTCATAACTCCATTTCTTCCATTTTCTCTTAAAACCAACTTCAATACTTCACTTCTAAGACTTTAAGGTATGTTATTCTAGTGATTTCTCCTCTATTCTCTCCATTTCTCTTGGTTTTTGGGGGGTTGGCATAAAGTTTTCCTACCTCTCGAGGAGGTAGAATTCTTTCAACATGTTACGAATATATTTGAGTTATATAGAGGTTTTAGCCGTTAATATAGAATTATGTTGCTTTATTGATAGATACTGGTGCTGCTCTCACCTCCCACAACTCTGTTGGTGCTATTCCTATGTCTATTGCCACTCCAGGTGAGTAGGTTTACATCTGTAGCTTATACTTTAATCATTATATGTATTTTCACCTAAAACATGAGAGTATATATGATTTTAAAATTTATTTCGTGAACTGTTGAGCTTTCTGTGGAGCAATGTGTTATGAACTATTGGTTTAATAAAAGAATGTGTTTTCTTGAAAACCATGGGACACCTATTGTTAATGATGAGTTTTCATACAATTGTACTGCAAATTTAATCATTTAGAGTTGGTTTTATGATTATATAGTTTGGATACTGTATATTGTTATATAAAAGAGATTTTGAACCCTAGGATAGAGGGATTTGAAAATGATAGAAAAAGAATGAGATTTAGATGAGCTGGCAGTAACTATAGAGAAACAGGTTGTATGTTAACTGCAGTTAATCCGTTAACCTTGGTACCAAGTAGCCCGGGCTAGAGATACTCAGAGACTTATTGTTACACTAGGGACGGCGATACATAATGCCTAGATGTGACGAGAGATATTCAGAGACTTATTGTCATACTGGGGACGGCAATACGTAACGCCCAGATATGACTAGACATTTGTATTTAGATATTACTGTTTCTCTACTAGACTACTGTTAGGTCAAGTCACAGAAGACCAAGATTTGCAACCTTGATTATAATTATGAAATATTTTGATATTGGTACTACTATTGTTATTATTTTGGTGTTGTGTACCTTCTTTGGTGTCCCATGAAGAAGGGTTCCAAATGAGGGCTCACTCACTGAGTTTTGGTTACAAAACTCACCCCTCTGTTCTTTCATATTTTACAGATACTATAGCTGCTGAGGGTACTTCTACTCCATCTTCCTCCCAGCAACATTAGATTCCAGTTGCTGAGCCCGTTAGGTGAGGTGTTTGATATTTTGCTCTATATGTGCTCCAGTGTGATGCAGGCAGGACCTCAGATCGTAGGGCATGACCACATTTTGCATAGTCTTGTATTTTTATATACTATTTGGACTGTATAACTTTTATTTTCCCTAAACACTCTATATGTAAATGGACTGTATGCCTATTCAGCGATATTGTACATTATCTTAGGTAGAAACTGAGACATGTTTTGGATTTCTAAACATGGTTTTATAAGCATATGAATTGATATGGGAAATTAAGAGCTTATTTTATGGATTTTCTTAATTCAAATCTACATGTAGAAATTATATAGGTCATAAGGTTTACGTGGGAATGAGGTTTCCCACGTGCCGGTCACGTTCCCAAAAAGGGTAGTGACAGAAACCCTATGTCGAATTTATCAATTCATATACCTTACATCCTAACCACCAGAAATACAAGAAATAAGACGAGAACCCGTTTCAATACCAATTGTTTGGGAAAAACCCTCTCATCCACACAAATCAAATAAATAAATGGCGTAAAAGAACACAGCTTTACAAACCAATCCACTAAGTTCAATTAAAAAAAAAAAACCGATAAATGAATCTTTGTCAAATTCAAAATTATAGTAAAATCAATCTCACAAATAATTCTCAATGTTAGTATTTATAGATCAAAAAATTTGAAACTCAATCTTAATTATTAACAACTTATCATTTAATTTAAATATATATGTCTTAAAAAAATTTCTCATATTTTTCTACTCTAAGTCTTTTTCAAAAAAAAAATTTGATAATAAAAGGGTTGTTTGGTAACTATTTTTTAAAACAGTTTTTAAATTTTTAAAATAAAAAACCAAAAGAAGTTGTTTGATAACTTGTTTTGTAAATGTTGATTTTAAAAATTGAAAAATATAATTTGGGTTTTAAAAATTGAAACTCAAAAACAAATTAAACATGTTTTGATGTTTTGAAATGGGTTGAAAGCGTGGTGGCAAACTTGTAAATAAGTGGTGTTATTGTTCTGGCCATTCTTTCGATTCTTGTTGAACGGTTTGTGTGTTTATTTTGTTCCCATCCTTCATTCACACCAATGGCACACAACAACACAACAGAGAGAGTTGCTCCCCCATTCACTGAACCCAGCACCTATTCTCTAGCGACCCAACCTTGGTAACCCACCCCCTGTGACCCAATAAGCTAATGAATCACAAAATCATAGGGCAAATCAACAAAAGAAGCAATAAAAAATAAATGAAGATCAAAACAACGAAGGGTCTAGAACCAAAAAGAGAAAAGGCATGCAATGCACGAGGGATCTGGTCATTTTTGGGGAAAAACAAAAGGGTTGGATTTTAGGTTCAAAGGATTGGGGCATTTGTTCATTTGGGAAAAGGGACAGCAACGTTCAAGCAGAGGGTGGCGAAACGGAGGGCTCCACCACAGCTCTTGCATGACAATGACGTTGTGTGAATGGCGAGGAGGGAGGTGAGGACGGTGGTGGTGCTTATGGCGTTCACGGAGGGACGCGATGGTTCTCACAACAGCTCATTGAGGCGCAGGATGATGATACTGGCTTCAAAGTTTCGCGATTTCAAGGAGAAAAGGTGGTGGTTCGCGGCTGAGGGAAAGTAGTGGCAACTGTTTTGCGGTGATAATGGTGGTTCATGGCGAAGGTTCAGGGACCAAGGTGAAAAGCTCACGGCTAAGGGAAAGTTTCTGGTTAGTTGGGTTGAGGTTCGATGATGGAGAGGGTAGAAATTCTAGTGGTGGCTAGCGATGTTGATTTGGATCTCATGGTAAGGGTGACGGTGCGGCTAACAAAGGGAATAGGAAGAAAGGTTTGGCTTCAAGTAATGTTGGGTCTCATGGTGAGGGTGATGAGACTGATGACAAACAGATTTTTATTTTCTTAATTTTAAAATTTGTTTTTTAAAAAAGTTATCTATTATGACCTGATTTGGGAACGTGATCGACACGTGAAGAATCTCATCCCCACATAAACCTACTAAGTGACGTGTCTCTCTAAATGTATAATTTATCAAAATATTCATTTTTAAAACATAACTTCTTTTAAATCTTTATTTAAATCCTTATTCAGGACTAAATTTCTAAAATCATAAATATGAAATAATTTAATATACAAAGCTCTAAAGTCCTCTTAGTCATTCTCTGAAAATCTATTTAACACTTGAAAACTAAATCATTAATACATTTCTAGTTCATTACATAAATATTTGATCATAGTCCACATTTCCAATCCGTACTCAAACTCTAAAAACATATATGAAGATACATGAACTTTAAAAATAACTACAATATCTCAAAATACATGCATGGCTTGGATCCTACCTGCACATCTACTGGAGCACTCTACTCTAACATAGTCCTACTCTAGGACCTACTGCAAAGTAAGACTCACCACTGGAAATAACTGCATTTATGGAATAGAAATCTAAATCGCCTCTGAACCTGCAACTATGAGAGGAAGGGAGAGGGGTGAATCAATTAACTCAATGAGTGAGCTCTCACCCATTACCCATATGGGACAACCAAAGAATATACATAATGCAATATACATCCATCAATCATAAATCATTTGATATTTATATACATAGCTAGCTAGGAAAACACTTTTCATTTTGTAAATTCATAAACAAGCATTTCTAAACTCACAATCAATCATGAAATCATTCGCTGAACAGGATAAATACATATATAATATTAAAAGCTGTAAAATCATAACTGCAAGATAGTTGCTCAGTTCCTCGTGAACAAGAGCACCTATTGAAAACCATACTAGTCCCTCGCGGACAACTTGTGGGCACCTAACTAGGTCCTATTTTCTGTATATGCCACCATGACTATTAACTGGGTTTGTCTCCATGGTTGTTTATTAGGTTTGCTTCTATGGCTGTTTAACGCTATAGCCTCCATGGCTATTTAATATTATTGCCTCCATGGCTATCTAATACTATTGATATATAATTCAACTGAGGTAAATAAAAATGACGATACTGAAATTACATAATTAAAGGATGGGTACTCCATTCCTCGCGAACGCAAGCCCCTAAATCTTAGTACTCGGATAATTCTGGATTCACATAACTCTAACAATCTGACTTTAGCATAACCGTGGCTATGAAATCATGCTCAAGGGATCACCCGCTTGTAGGCATTTTGATTTCAAGCCCACGGAGTATGTATCTGACAGTTGCTATGAATTATACTAAATTTCGTATCTCTTGGTACCACAAAATTGAAGTTTTAAATTCATTTCTTACTTTAAAATATTCTTATATACTTGGTAAATCTAAAATCATAGCTCAAACATTGGGTTTTATAATCATAATAACTTGGAAATCATATAACATAGTCATTCATAAAGTTGGATCATACTCTTGTTTCACATTTCTCTAACATGTATAAATATTTTAATTGGACACTCTAAAACATAACTTGAAATCTTAAAACTTGAATATATATGATATCAAGAAACCCATAAAAACATATTCGGTAAAATAGCCATCTTGCTACAATATGTATTTTCTAAATAAATCCTTTCTCAAACATGTAGAACATTTTCCATAGCACACAACACAACAATCGTGGTCCCATGGTTTTCTAAAACTCATTCTTTCATGCTATCATCATAAATCATAATTTTTTTTCTACCTTAACATAATCATGTAAAATCATATTCTATACACTTTCTCATTTCAAATTGTATGTTTAATAATCATAATGCAAGAAACATACTCATAACAGCTAAAATATGATCATGAGTTTGAACTCACTCACCGTTTGAAGTCGAGAGTATGTGGGCACCACCAACTTGACCTTGAGAGCTTGGAATGACACCAACAATTACCATAGAGCGACATTGACTCATGATTAAAGTCTAATCACCTCTAGATAACACTAAAACAATTCTAACAACATTGGGGGAGCACCTTCCACTTAACAATAATGGATAACAAGAACTACCCAAACCTAAGAACATGGAATGGAGAGGAAGGAGATGACAAAAATCCATAAAACTCTTACCTTTGATCTTGGAAGGAGAAGGAATGGAATGGGATTGAGAGAGAAAGGTTGGGAGAGGGTTTGGAAGGAAGGGTTTTTGATTTTGAGACTAAAATCGTGAGTATGGGGTGCTTAATAAGGGTTAGGGGTTCACTTATTAAAACTATGTCATTTTACATTGTGGTGACATCAGGTCCTCTCATTACAGCGAGGGCTGTAGTGAGTAAATCTCACTGCAGTGAACATATATTGCTGCAATGAGCCTCTTAGTCTGTCTACTCGCTGCAACAAACACAACTCACTGCAGTGAGGCTGTTCTACAGAATTATGCAGGAACAGCACCTAACAACATTATTTACATTTCTTAACTTAAAACATCAATGTAAATAAGGAAATACCCTCATTTGAATTTAAATAAAATATCAAAAAATTCAAAATCCTAACCAATCAAAATCCCAATTTTTGGTTTTTAGTTCAAATCCGGAAATCTTCAAGATTTTCTAAACTTGACGGCTAAAAACGAACCATTAAAAGGTTTCATAAAATTCGTTAAAAATTATTCTTTAACTTCTTTTTCTTTTGGGAACAATTACCGGGACTTTTGATCCCAAGAAAGTGGCTTTATCATATTGCCCTCCATGGAGTTGTAGGCTCCAAACTTAGTGAAATCTCAGACCCGGCAACATAGATGGGTGCCAGGGGACCTTGAGACCGTATAGAACTTGTCTACTAAAACGTGTACACCGGGTTTTACATTATCCAAACAGGTTTTCTGTTTTCTATATCACTATAAAACTATTTTGAAATTAAGGTGCCAAACAGGTGTTTTTTGTTTTTTTATTTTTAAAAAATGAAATTAAACTTGTTTTCTGAAATAGTTTTAAAAAATTTAAGAACAAAAACACTTCCAAACATACCCAAAGTCTTTTGCAAATTTGATCTTTCTTTGAATTTTTCTTCAAATCTTCAAAATAAAAACCGTCAATAATACTTTATTTAGGAATTTGGATTAAATCCAATATAATATAAGTCAATTTTTGTGGTGCAAGGATTAGGAAATAGTTATTATTAGTATAGTGGAACCTTGCATGTATGGAAAAAAGGTTTGAACCTATTTTATCTTTGCTCTTTTATGGTAATCAATAAAATTAACTCTAGAGGGTGTCGTCCTCTCTTTTCTTGAGTTATGGAACTAGATGAAATAAAAATAATTCCTTATATAATTTCTCCCTTTAGTCCTAAATAAGTATTTAGTTTTAATTAGGTAAATGAATTAAGAAAATGATTGAAGACACCTTAATTTTTGATAAATTTAACTCATTGAACAAAATTACTTTTATATTATCTTTTCCCACTTATTCTCTTTTCCACTTATACTTCCTCTTCCTACTTATATTCTCTATCATTTATTAGGGGTATTAGCAGGAAAAAAATTAATATTACCTAAATTTTCTAAATGAACACGTATTTTGGACCAAATAAAATTTTAAAGGATAAATTAAAGGAACTTTCACTAAGGTTCTTTGATATTACACTTGACCGCCCCTTTTTTGATAAAAATTAGCTCAAACTACTTATCAAGGAAGCGAGCATTGTTCAAACAAACAGGGTTTACTGGAAAAACAAAACTAAAAGTAAATCATAAACCAGAGACAAGAGAGCACAAATACGACAAAATAACCACAAAAACGAGACACAACAATTTCAATAAACCCTTTCGACATGACCATTAAGACTAATAGAGTACCACCCCCAAATGAATAGCATAGAAGCCATTAGAGTCGAAGCTAGTATATGCTAACAGTGATACAACTCCAAGATAAAATCTCATGCCTTTGCCGTGATCTAAAGAAACCATCCAACATGAGGAAAGCATGCTTGAAATCATAAAGCATAGATTATATTCAAACCCAGCTTGAGGAGATATTATACTTGATCTCCTATAGTTTTAAATATTATATTAGCCTCCCTTATTTCCAAATAATTTTTTAAGATTTCTCAATTACCCTTCATAGTTTAAAAAAAATGATAATAACCACCACGCACCACCTCAAACCAACACCACTGCCTCTTACATACCACTCTTAAAGACTCAAAACCATAAAATATTGCTCCCCAGATGTCTTTCTCCATGGCGTAACCAACAGAGGACAGAGTGGCAAAGCCAAAAGCCAAGAGTCCTTCTTGTCCAATGATGGCAACCGTATAACCACCGCATTGAACCGCCTTCGGCAACTCCATGCACATAACATAACCAAAAAAAAAAAATCCATCTTCTTCGTGCATATGAAAATAAGGAACAATGACAAACATTCTCTTTGAAACCAACGTGTATAAAAGTGGAGTTGCAATATGACTTGGGATTGATGGGCTTCAAGCTTGGCTTTTTGTCTTCAGGTTTTGCGTTCATGTCCTATTTTATAAAAAATGGTGATATGTAGAAAATTTAATTGATTACATAGTGTTTATTATAATTTTTGAAGATTTGTTATTCTTCTTCTGATGCATATCAATTTTTAAATTGGAGACTCTAATAATATTATTCTTAGGATGGCTGCCAGTGGAGGGGATGGCGGAGGGAGGTGGAGGGCACATATCGTGAAAGGAGCATGGGGAGGGAAGAGACAACTAGGGATTTGGGGATAAAAAATTGAGGGAAGAGAATTTTAATCAAAAGGGTAAACTAGACTTTTACAATTATTTGAAATTTATTGGGGATATTACTCTAATAACATACAAATAATTAAGGGAGATATATGTAATTTAAAAATAAGAGAGGATAAGTGTAGTACTAAAAGATCTCAAGAGAGGTTCCTATAATTTACTTAATTTTAAATATGGACACTTATTTGAAATCGAAAGTAGTAGTATTTTATCATGTGAAGTATCATGTAACGAACTTTAATTATTTGCTATAATTTTTATGCCCACATTGTATAAAAACCTAGGCTGATTCCCATTAAGATATAAGAGGTGTCATGAAATTAGTTGTCTGAAAAGCTTAAACTATTGAGTTGAGGGGAAACAAAGGTCAACCTCTAAATCATTTAATCATAGAGGTTTTAATATTATATCATAAAATCACTTATTTCAAAAGTTTAAATAATTGAATGAATTGAGGCATACCAGGCGACTATACATTTTGATCTCAGATACCATAAAGTACCATATGAGGTTGACATTTATCATGTATTCTTCGAACTCGATCATAGTTCAACTTTGTTTACATTTTCCTTCTATTCAACAAAGTTATTTCATATATATATATATATATATATATATATATATCTTAAAAAATAAAAAAAGTTAGCATGCCCATCATGGACTATGGCGAACAGATTTTGAAATGCAATCAAAATTGTCAAATTGAAAACTGAAACTTTTATGCAGAGGGTCAACGCTAGCAATTGATTAGGGAAAATTTTTCATGCTTCTAAACACATTTAATAAGTGTCATTTGAATATACACAATCACTCATTTTGAATTTTTATATAATTTTTAAATATTATAAATTAAATTAAATTGTCAGACACATTCAAGAAGCATATTTTTTTTTTTGGTAGTTATTCAAGAAGCATGTATTAAATATGCCAGGTAAGTTATTACCAAAAAAAGAAAATATATGCTACGTAAGCATGTAAAACTTTCTCTGGCTGGCAAAATGACATTACCAATCTTCGAACCACAGATGTTTCGATCTTACAGTACCCACGTGAGTCAGACAAATAAATGCAAAGTTGAATAAAGAGCTCAATCGTTTACTTTCGAGGTGTGGGTTTGATCTATTTGATTTTATTCTTTTCCTTTATCTTTTTCTCTTTTCAGCCGGGCCTGCGAGATTTGAAACGATCGATCCGTATATATGATGATGGAGTTATTGACAAAATAACAATGAAATTATTTTTGTATTAATTTTACAGTTGTAGCTAGAATAACACTTCTTTTCCAATTATGTAATTGGGTGAAGAAGGTACTAATATTTTTAAAAGCATTTTTATTGATAAATATTAGGATCAAAGGATTTTGATTGAAAAAAAAAGAGATATGACACTTTTTTAAAGTAAAATTTTAAGTTGAAGAAATAGTACTTTTTTTTTTTTAATCTTATAGACTTATCTAACTCCAACTAAATTGATCGGATTAAATAGATATTCGTTCATTTACACAGAGAAAAAAAGCAGCATATATATGCCTTAAAAATGATGACTGTATAAATTAAATTCAGTTTTGTACAAATAAATATTTCCCAGGCTGGACCAAAAATAAAAAATAAAAAAAATTAATCTGTCCCAATATTTATTTCACCAAACTAACCATAGAAATATAAGAATATTATTCGAGTATATTTTATGTCCAATAATTAAGTAAGATTTCACTTTGCTGTTTGATATGAATTGTTTGATATGAATCATATTTACATTTACTTCAAGGATCACCATGAATGAATGAACGAGGTTAGAGGACAAATGTTTGTCCCATCAAGTCAGAGGACAAACGGAACTGTGCATTAAAACTGCGCCCATCACGTTCCAATTGAAAGGAAAAGCCAAAGAAAGTAGGGGAATTATCGTTTCAAGAGAAAAATATAACCACCAATAATGCGTTTACCAAACTAAAGCTATAAGATGTTCCGATGATACAATATATCTAGTACATTCGAGAACGTTTAGAATTTTTATTATCTGAGCTTGATCCCATATTTCGATTGTCTTATCGTTGTCACGTCCCATTAGGATCCCTTGCCAGGAGCTTCCTAACAATATTATAATACTGCCATGCCGCAAAAGACCAAATATAAAATAATACATGTTATCATGATTGCAAGATGCGAAGCAATAGTAATAATCCTGCCTTATTCAGGAAACAATTATAATATAGACTTATATTTATGTATATCAAAACATATGATAATATATCAATCGAAGACTTTTATAATATTTATATATTTTAAAGTTATATTATATTTTAAATAATTGATATGTTATCATACCTAGAATTTATTATAAACCGAATCTATACTAACATCACTTTTAATTATTCAAGGTAACTGTACATTGCATTAAAAAGGAAGCGAAACAAACTTATCCACAAAATTTTACAAATCCAATCCATTCTTACTACAATTTCTTTAAAATTCATTCCATTAAAACAAACAAATTTTTACTCATAATTATAGATATAAGAATCGTAAATAATGATTTGAGGAGGGGTGATTTAATTATTATTCTCGATTTGAAATTGTGTGAACATTTTTTGAGAAAAAAAATGTATTCTTTCTTTGATAATTAAAACAATACTCAAAGGACTCTCATGCAGTGAGAAGAGAACAAATCTGTTAAAATGATTTATATCAATTTAATTTAAAATATACTAAAAATAATTAGCTGCCTAAGTATCATTATTTATCTCTTACAAAAAGTATCATTACTTATATATCTTAAACAAAATATTTTCTAACCATTTTATTAGAGAATAAAAATCATTTATATTTCTCTATATATCTACTTATATTTTTGGGAGAAATAGCTAGTTTAATAATATGGCATCAAAGCTAGCTGGGCTCCTTAAACATTTAGTTAGGGGTTCGATTCCTAGCGGTGTGTATGAAGAAGGTTTCATAGCCAGAGGCAAGATCCATTTATGTGAGCTCTACGTCTCGAGGGGATTAGTCTTTACTTTGGGCAATGAATACCCTTGATTTATCAAAAAAATAATATGGCATCAAAGTCACTAAGATTCAATCTTTGTCATTCTCTATATTATGATAAATAGTTTCAACTCCAAGATCAAAGGAAACATTTGTGTAAGAGGCATGTTTGGATATAAAAATAACTCATGCGTAAGTTTTTACTTATCAATGTAAACTCATAGGAGAGATGATTTATTGCGCTTTTTGCCATTTAACAAAGACTAAATACCTATAAATTAGTCCTTAAAAAATATCTGATAAATAAATTGATCCCTTAAAATTCAAAAGTCTCTTATTAGTCTTTCACATTAAGAAAAGGGATAAATTGATATCTCAGTATAACATGTATTGATAGTTAACTAGGCTCCTTAAGTATCTAGTCAGTGGTTCGATTTCTGACAGTGTGTATGGAGAAGGTTTTATGACCAGGAATAAAACCCATATATATGAGCTCTATATGAGATTAGTCATTGTTTCATGCGGTGAATACGCTTGGCTCATAAAATAAAATAAAAAATGCAAGTTGCTTTGGTGGAACCCAACCTAAAACGCTTCTGGCAAGCCGGTGCAGTTGTGCTGACTCACTCACATTCTGAGAGGGAATATTGATACCGGGCATATATGATTCGTGTCACGCCATAGCTCGCCAACACATGCTTCTTGCGACATTTTCACCTACAGCTGCTTCCTACCCTCCCGTGATTATTTGTTTACCCTTTTTAACCTAATGTTTTTCTTTTCACTGGCACTTTTTACCTAATGTTCTTTACAGTTCTAGGAGCATAATCTAAAGATATCACTGTTAGTCTTTTGCGGTAATATCTCCGATAGATTTTGCTGTTAAAAAATAAAAATATTAATTATCTTAAATTATTTGATGGGATCTACTTTTAACTTTCATTCAATTAGAATTTTTTTATCACTTTAAACATTTTAAATAATAGGTGAAAGAGTTTATTATTATAACTGGTATAATAATATATAATTAAAAAATTACTTTACATTCATATTTGTGGTGTTTTTTTTTAATCACAAATTACAAAAAATAATTTGAACTACATTTAGATTTTTTTCCTTACCCTTTTGATTTTTAACAATTGTGATTGAATTTTTTATTTTCTATATTTTGATAAAATGAGTTAGTGAGACATGTAACACTTTATTAACCATAGTTAATTAAAAAGTATCAATACTCTTAAATTTTATAAAAATACCAACAAACTCCTTAAATTTGATATATTTGACATATCCAAGCATGGTTGTTATCATTGCAAGGGAAAAAAAAAAACAAAACCTTTTCCTTAACTTTATGTCGATTAGTTCGCTACAAATTAGGCGTGTAATTGCATTTGCTACGGATTTATCCACCCTTAATTCGTGTTTGTTTTCTTTTATGGATTAGGATTATTAATTGCCAAATAAATTAAAGCCAAATAAAAGAAACCAATCCTTGCCTGCCTTGCAACCAATCAAATATAATAAAATCAGTGTAGCAACCAAAACCAGTCTCTTCAAACCAGTTTGTGAACCCCACAGATCCACACGCTATACCCCCAAAGAATATTGAGGTCCTCCCCCATGACCACGCCACAACACCACCATGCTTGCCAGTGTAAACTTCCAGAATTTTCTTAGCCAAGGGACCACCCCCCCCCCCCCCCCACCTTTCTCTATCTCATTGAATTTCCATCCGTGGAAGGAGTCAATGGATAAGAACAAATAATAATTGAATCTTGCTACCAAGATGTCTAGAACTTTCTAATCAATTATTATCTTTCTTCAGACTATCTTATGCTATGCTATATAAATTTAAGACACTTCACTCCCTAGTCTATGCTATATTGCTTCTTCCTACATGTATGATGCCATGACCAACAACCACTATTTAACGGCACAAACGACCTTTCCTTCTTTAACAAGGAAAAACAAAATCTAAAGGCTTCACTTTTCTTCATATTTCACTGATATCACTACCCATAAATCCTTCTCCCCTCCCCCTCTTTCCACCCCATTTGATACAATTTGTGCTTCTTTCCTTCTCTCTCTCTTTTATCTTCTTTGAAGCAAATGGTCCAAGGCTACCCTTTTAACACAAGACCAATTCACTACTCAATACTTCAAATTTGCTTACCTACGAGTTTTTCTTCATTGAAGAAATCACTTTGGTATCAAAACTGCCCCCATTTTACATTAAAAACATATGTAGAAGGCCAAATTTACACATTAGAATCACATAACTCATCAAGTTTGTGTATGTATTAGAACTTAGAAGATTGCCAAGATGAACTATATGTACCATGTGAAAGAGGAGTATATAGAACCATTATCATCATTTCAATCAGAAGGTGAATACCAGCCAATGGTTCTTCCAGCTCCACAGCCAATGGAGGGGCTTCAGGACATAGGACCACCGCCATTCCTGACCAAAACTTTTGATGTGGTGGATGACCCAATTACCGACCATGTAGTTTCATGGAGCAGTGGTGGCACCAGCTTTGTTGTTTGGGATCCGCATGCTTTCTCCACGGGTCTCTTACCCAGATACTTCAAGCACAACAACTTCTCAAGCTTTGTCAGGCAACTCAACACTTACGTAAATACCACTTCATCTATTGTTCCTTTTCAATTGTGCCTGCTCTAAGTTTCAAATTTCAATGCATTTGGGGTAATGTTTGAAATAATCTAATTAGATACTGAACTTGTAGAACTTCACTTCATGGTTCAGTCTGAGTTCAAATGATTTAAATTGGTAACTATATTCTAGTAAAACGATGATTAAAACACAAATGTTTGAACCATAAACAAAACTTATTCAATCAGTTCAATTGTATATTCTGGTCCATGTCTTAAAATATTTTTATGAGTTCTATATTTTACTTGCTCAGACAAAATAAACTAATAAAGAAACCAATTCAATATTTCCTCTGAAATTACACCCAAAAAAATCCTTTCTTCTAATTCTGCTTACTTTTGTTGTCTCTTCTGATGTGCCTCCTATTCAAAGTCATAAGTTTCTTTATGTGGCATTGGTTTATTGAATAATTGAAGTCATTTTCATTGAAAGTAGAAGTCCAATGTATTCTCAGTTGGCCTAGTTCTTGTTTTTTATGTGGATTATGTTAAGGGGTTTAAATTTTGCAGGGTTTTAGAAAGATTGATCCAGATAGATGGGAATTTGCAAATGAAGGATTCCTCAGAGGGCACAGGCACTTGTTGAGGGGCATGAGGAGAAGGAAGGCACTTTCTCATCAGCCTAGTCATTCCCAACAAGGCCAAGTTGATCACTGCGTTGAGCTTGGCCGTTTCGGACTAGACGAAGAGATCGATCGATTGAGGCGTGACAAGAGGGTATTGATGATGGAGCTAGTGAATCTAAGACAACAGCAACAGAACACCATAGTGTACATTCAGGAGATGGAGCAAAGGATACAAGGGACAGAAGTTAAGCAGAAACAAATGATGGCATTCTTAGCTCGAGCCATGAAGAACCCTGCATTTATCCACCAACTAGTCCAACAGAAAGGGAAGAGAATGGAGATTGAAGAAGACATGAATAGAAAGAGGGGAAGGCCAAATGAGAAAGGAGAATCAATAAGTGAAGGTGAAGGAACAAGGAGCAGAGTTAAAGTTGAGAAATTTGAATATGGGGTGTCAGAGTTGGAAGTGCTAGCTATGGAAATGCAAGGTATTGGTAGAGGGAGGAGAGGAAAGGAGGAAGAACCACAAGAGAGGATTATTGACAGAGAACTTGATGAAGGGTTCTGGGAAGAACTACTTTTTAGTGAGAAATTTGAGGGTCAATTAGACATTCCAAATATTGAAGATGAAGAAGAAGATGAAGATGATGTCAATGTGTTGGCAAATCGTATTGGTTGCTTGGACTCAAGTCATCCATTAAGTGACCAACTAAATCAAGATAATTGACCATTTTCATTCAGTTCACTAGCTTCAATTCCTCTCAGTATTTTACTCCTACAGAGGCATATCCTATTTGGCAAGACAGTAAAATTACAAAGCAGAACATAAATAATTTTTTACTTTTTTGGTGTTTTTAACCCCTATTATATGTCGTTTTGTGGCACTTGGGACAAGCCCAAATTCTCACTTTTCTCAGTGTTTGATTAGGTAGGTTGCAGCTGGTGCTTTGGACACAAGAAACTTTGCTAGTGATAACCATCATTATTCATATCTGAAAGGTTTAGTTTTTTTTGCCCCCTCAAAAACCCCTATGTAGTGTGTGCTTCATAGCAACCCAGATATTGTTGTTGCCTGTTGTAATTTTATTTCTATCACCTTAATGAATGTAGATTATTCAGAAGATGTAGAATGGACAAGACGTAGCTGATCACCAAGAATCATAATTGAATGTTGCTTACCAAGATTAGGTTGATGGTTTGATTTTTTTTCCCTGCTACTTTTGTTTGGTGTGTTTATCCTTCTTCATATTTTGATTCATGTCATAAAAACTCGACAAAGTTTTACGTCAGCTATCGACTTCTTAATACAATCCTCTTCTTTTATCCTGGCTAAAATTCAATTATGCTTATCCTTTGTCATCTTAGTAGGAGAAGGCTTATTTGCTGTTATTGGTGTTTATCCTTTCCCATGGTGGTCAAATAAAATGAGGCCACGGTCCATTACTTTAAAGAATGATGTTACATCAATATTATACATGCAATTAGGTGTCATCACATGTTCATGATTTTGTCCTCATTCGAAAAAAAAAAGAGAGAAATGATTTTGTGGGCTCCTCAAGGTGAGAGGTGTCACAGACCAGAGAGTATATCAAACAAAAATTGTGGAAGTGATAATAATTTCTTTGCTGTCTTAATTCCCCTACTAGGTTTATATATCCAGCACAGGGTTGCATAGTAGAGAACTGCAACTTTTGGAAGCAGATTATTTGCCTCTCTTTTTCTTTTCTGGCTGGGTACGTTGTGTGAGTGTGATTGTGGTGGGGCTAATTAATAGCAGAAAGTGTGTATGTTTTTGTGTGAGTGGAGGATAGAAGCATGGTTTCAAAATGATCTGCAATAGGGTGTTTCTACTTATCAAAAGTATAAGCTAACTTCTGCTGAGTAACTCACGAGGTGGTTTTTAGAGCTGACTCAGTAACCTATGCTTTGTAAGTGGAGATTACCTGTTTAATGACAATAAAACATCGAACCAACTTTAACTTCAAATTTTTGCTAATTTATCTTGTTTTACTCACCCCCCCCCCCCCCCCCAAAAAAAAAAAAAGCAAAAAAAAAAAAAAACAAATTTGAAGTTTCCTCATTCATAACAAGTTCTGCTCTTCATCTTCCTAAATCTTCAAATTTGGGATGCTTGATTGAAAACATATCATCAATTTTATCTTGAGCATTGCATAATTGAGCTCTATCCTTTTACTAAAGCCCCCCCTTCCCCCCAAAAAATAAATAAATAATTGGAGTCTTCCTGTTCATACCAAGTTTTCCTCTCAATATTCGAAACATTCAAATTCGAGGAGCTTGATGAAAAACATATTATCAATATCTTGAGTTTTTACATAATTGAACTCTATCTTTTTCCTATCACCATACTCTCCATTGATTTCCTCTCTACATATATGCCTGCGTCGATCATGGTATATTGGGCTTTTGGCAAGAGTAAGTGACTGCAAACTTGTTATCAATAAAAATCTCTGCTCCTTCCACTTGTGGCAAATAAATCTCTTTCAAAACCTTAATCGCTATCCCAATATGTTACAAGTTTGGAATGATTAGAAAATTTAAAAAATAACCCAAAATAAACTGTATCTTTTAAGAATCCTCTGAGCAACGTTCATGCAAGTTGAAGTAGATAGCCACATGTAAAAACTCACTAGTTCAACAACGTAAAAAACGTTGAGTCTTTAGAAGTCAAGTATCTCAAGCTTCCACAAGGTTTTTGAAAGTCGTGGGATCCTCCTTTGCTTCTTCATCAAATTCCATGAAAGAAAAAATCTACATTATGGTAATTGAAAAGATTTTTGTTTTAACATTTTGGTCCAAAAAAGATTAAAGGCATAAACTTTAGTTCTCAAATGATTTCATTTCAAAAACACTAATCTCCGTAACCAAAAAAATCACAGACACTGGTCTCCGAAACATTAATTTTTAACATATTAGCCCATGAAAGATTCATTTTGTAATAGATTAGTCTTTTGTCCCTATACTGTTTGGTTTTACAATTATCATTTTTATATACCAATGTTCACATAGTTTTTCTGTTAAAAGGTTAATATATACATTATGACGTAAAATTCCTTGGGAATTAAATTGTATGCTTTTAATTAATCTTTTAATAAATATTTATATGATTTCCTTATTAAGGAATTAATATGTTATAATGTGAAATCTTTGGAGTACTAAAGTCTATGCATTCAATTCTTTTAAGAACCAAAAGTGTAGATTTACTCCAAAAAAAAAAAAAAATTGTAGTTGCACTGGTGATTCCTTGCTCCATTGTATCTTAAATTCCTATAATATGTTTTTCATATCATTGATGCCAACAATAACCTTCTTCTTTGTCAACAAGGTTAGATCATTCCTGATCATTAGTGTACCAGCTTAGTTTTATGGGAAAATCTTATGGGCACACTCATAGCAAACTGGGAAAACTGCCCAAGAGATTAGACCCCATGGTGAGTATTCTACCTGAGGATCTCCATAGTGTGTGCTCAACCCCAAGCATTAAATTTAAATGTTGACGAAGGATGCGGATCAGCTCGATCCACAACAGACAATACTTAAACGGGTTGGATCAGGCTAGTCCATTTATTAAATGGACTTCAAAACACATTGGCCCGTAATTACCTCATACAAACCCACATGGCTATGGACCAGTCCCACTCCTACGGATTTTTTTTTAATTATTACTTTATTCACTTTTTTCTTTTATAAACCTTATAAATTCAGTGTTTCCACTGGTTCCTCAAACCAAATTTAGTGTTTCCACTTTAAACACAGTAGTGAATTCTATAAATATTAAATATTAAAATTTAACGTTCAATTTTTAAAATCTATATTTCAATTAAAAAAAATATAGATTAGATTCCAGCAAATATGCATAGCCAAATGCCATGCCCAAATCTAATCATACAAAATACAAATTCAAATACCCAGTGGGTTTACGTATTTGGACGAGAAAATTATTTCAATTTCTGGAATCAAATACCTTATGTTGTTGAATAATAACATAATAAACCAATAATCAGATATAAAGAGGAAAATCTAATCATACAACATTTTAAATATAAATTAACAATTATCAAATGCCAAATATATATATATATATATATATATATATATATATATATAAAATTAAAAAAAGGGAAATTACAATATGGGCCACCGGGGTGCTCTTAGAATAGGATATCATATGGACCAATGGCTATAACCTGCTGTAGGATTTGCTCTTTGATTAACTTAGATCCTGCACCAATCTATTAACCGCATGTCCAAAGGACAAGTCTAGGGTGCATAATCCCCCACATAACTAGTGATTCCATACATATTTCTTACTCCCCTCACTTATTGCAGAATCTTCATGTATAATGAAATTAGGGAATAATCTTCCCTCCATTTATCTACTTCATATCTTTCACTGTATAATAGGCTCAACGCTCTCATATATAATTATGATGCTAATCTCATTTCCCTATACTTTCATCTCTTTCACCTGCTGATTTGAGTAATCAGAATGTCTTTTGCATGTCGCCCATCATCACTCTGCATTTTGGAGTGATCCACCAGTTTTCCAAATAAGACGAATTAATATCATAATGGATGGCTACTGGTTGAATGAGGCTTTATCACCTTATTAGCTGAATTTCCCCTGCTTGGAAGACTTAAATTCCTTAACAAATACTCACACAAAACACTTGATACAAAAAAAACAAAAACAAAAACCTTGATTAATGCATCTATTGGGCGCAACACGCTGGCGTAGAAAAAGGATGTGGACATATCCATCCAGGTTATCAGTCAACCATTAATGAATAAACAGTTGAACAGATCGGCTACATAACATCAAAGTGCGTACGAATATTTGTCATTTGCGTTGGGACAGTGACGACTCTTTCTGGAAGGAGTATATATGTCTAGTCCTTTACTCTGTCTTAAAAACTGAAAGCAACTAATCCTCGTGCACGGTTTTAATGTTCCAACCAGCAGGAAATTAAGACCAGTAGTTATTGAGTGTCTTAGAACAACACAGCGACACAGCATGCATTGGTCATTTCTATACACAGCATCATTGATTGACGCAGCCTGTTTGCAATCATTCAGTGCTTAGAATGCTCACCGCCAGTGGCCTATTTATGAATTATGATATGATCCAAGTCAAAAACCATTTGGTGCGAGCTTTTATTACAAGCAAACATTGCAGTACTGTTCAATTACCCAGGATGGATTTTCTCGTGCTAATTACTTCTTTTTTTCACGTGTGCTCTCCCAACGTTGATTTGAAAATGTGATGAATGTATAATTCATTTCAAAAGCTTAAACCGATAAATATATAGAGACATATAAATAATTTTATATTCACGTAAATGTCTCTTTTTAGACTTAAAATATAATTTGTCAAGATGAAAATAACAATAATTGACCTTCTAATCATCTGATCATAAAGACTTTGCTGCCATATCATCAATGGAAGATCCTTGTGTTGATGAAGGCGGGCAATGGCCCCCCTAAGATCTCTACTTCTTTTGTAAATTTTTTAGCTTTTGTGATTTAGCCCTCCTAAAAAAATTTATTATCAATATTTTTATTTAATTAGATACTTAAATATTATAATAGATCATGTGTTATATATATGTGTGTATTAATTTTTGCTTGAGTTTTGATCGTCAATCATTTCTTTCTTTTTAAACAATGACTTTTATTTACATTTTTAAATATGAATAAAGAGTATAATATATATTTTTGTATAAAATTAATCATGAAGAGTTGACCAATCCGGTTGAATTGGTCTAGCTCTGCCCCCCTACATATCATGAACAATCTCTATAGAAAACTTAAAATGATGAACAAAGATAAATGAATAGTTTTATATCATCTAATAGATTTCTCGTACCAATATTTCCTTTGAACTTGGAATATGAACAATTAAAACACATTATGTGAAAAAATTAATAATAAAAGATCACATATAATGAGGCCATGTAAAATTTTAATGTAGAAAAGATGTACCTTCCAGGCTTGCGTGCACGTGAGTTGCATATTGTGTTGTCTGTGAGGCTGCTGCAAGAGTGCTAGCACTATCTTGTTCCTTGACTTCTTTCCATGCTCCTGTTTTTTTGTATGAGTCATGTTAATTATTTGGACTTAAATTAATCACCAACATGACTCATTAATCAGTGTGATTACATTATCTACATATGATTTTGCCTTTTGGAGGTTAGTTTCAAATGTTTTGGTTGAATATAGGGCTTTGTTTCAACCCTCAAGTTGTCCTGAAATTTGGCCTTATTATATAATTTTCGTAATAACCACCATTCCAACAGACCAGTATATATATGTATATGGCTAAATTATCCCCATGTCCTGTACCTATTATTAATATATAACTGGAAATTATTTTAAATCTTTTAGTACGTAGATATAGTCAAGGTTGTCATGCTGACGAGCAAATTGGAAAGGTAGGTGAGAACTTGAATGAAGCATCATCATCACTTGAGTCAAGAAGTCGTGATTATTTAATTTCATTCGTTACACTTCAATTTTCCATTTGAATTTTATGCAACCAATTTGAGCCGGCTGAACAATGTTGAAAAAGAAAAGCAATATCAAGCGAGTCACTCATCTATTCTCCACAATGGTTTCCATATGCAATTGTTTTTTTTTTTTTGGTTGGTGCGTGCGCGTATATATCCGTATTTTAATTATTGGAAACTTCTATGTTCTTCTAGTCTTCCTATCCTTTTCATTTTCGAACTTCCTTCTCGGATTTTCACATTTTATACTAAAGAAAGGTTTTGCTAATGAATATTCTAAAACACTGTACTGATTGGAGAAATAAAAATACTCTCTTTTAAGAAATTATTTTTTTTACCTATTTTACTCCTATAGTTATGATGAGTGTGAATATGAGGATGTGAGTATGATTCTTTAATTCAAAAATAATTTATTATGAATGATATAAAAAATATTTCATCTTTTATTTTTATTTTATAAAAAAATAAAGAGATTCGATTATTACTTTAATTTTCATGTATAACCTAAAAATGATTTACATAATGGGACGCAGGGTGTAAAATGTTTTGATTGGAAAAAAATTAAGTTTTCATTGCATTTTTTTTATTAAAAGTTTTCGTTGCATTTAGTACTACATTGGAAACAATTAAAACTTTATACTTTGCTCTTAAAGTAGTTGTAACTATTCTAAAAAACAGAGGAGTCGTTAACTAAATCTCAAATATAAAAATCACATTTTATAATAGGACAAAGATAATCATAAGACTGCATAGTTATTAACTAGTTAGGTTCCTTAAATATAGTTGCGGTTTCGATTCCTGACAGTCCATATAAAAGGGATTTCATGACTAGAAGTAATACCTACGTTTATGAATTCTACGCTTGAGGGGATTAGTCATTATTTTTACCAGTAAATGCTCTAGATTCATTAAAAGAAAAAGAAAAAAAGGACAAAGATAGAGAGCCATAAGCAAACTTGGGATTGATAGCTAGGGGTAATGTGGCAAATGGGCTAGTTCGTGGCAAAATCAACCACAGAAATGAGGCCTTGAGGCTTGTAACCATCCATAGCTAGTGACCATTTGGGCCTTACAAATTTTCTAACGTAGGATGTACTACCATGCAAGTTCTGCCAGGTTGTAAGTGTACGCCCATAAATAGAAATATTCGAATACCTTTTTGGTTATTTCATGAATCAGAGGTCTACTTCTGCCAATTATTCATTAGAAATACTCTTCAAGATTCTGAAATAATGAAAATAAAATTAAGAAAAAAATCTAAATTGATCACTCAGAAATGTATATAATAACAAATTAGTCTTTCAGAATTTTGCAAGTTTAAATTAGTCACATATTTTAAAAAATGGGACAAATTGATTCCTTTATATAGTTTCATACAATTTTTTTTTAATTATATGAAACTGTCTAAAGAGATCAATTTATTTCATATTTTAAAATATATGTGAGAGACTAATTTGATAGTTTTAAATTTTAAGAATCTAATTTATACTTCAAATTTCTTTATGAGGACCGATTTAAATATTTAGTCTAAATTTAAATGCTAAAAAGATCATATCATACCAAAAAGAAAAAAGAGCATTATTCTTGTAAACACTATGAGGTGTGCATAGCGATAGAGTCTATAGAGGCATGAAACTGCTGTACCCACGGTCCCTCATTGTCCTTTTTAGATCCTCTATCATTCTTATTATCCTTGCGCCCTTCATGTGTATACTTTCATAGTTCATTTTCTCTTTTTATTATTTTGGCCTCCCTTCTAATTTTCATATGGATCAACAATCTATTTTACTAAAAAGTTCTAATAAAATTTTTAAATATTGTAGTGTAAACATGTTATTAAAAACTAAATATATACTAGTAATTGATCAATTCAGTAATTACAAAGACCAAAAATGTAAACAAAACTGACACTTCCAATCATTCATGGACGATTTATTAGCAAAATGAGTTTCTTTTTTGTCAAAAATAATAAATGAGCTAAAGAATAGAAGAAACACCGGATCATCAAAGTGGACAATTGCTCATCTTCATATATTGGTTAAAACAATAAAGCATATCTAAAATCAAAGTTAAGAAATGATAGCACTCGTATATATGCACGTGATTCCAATCTACGTACGACCCTAAATTATTATTTCATATGGAGTGTTTTCGTGGGAGCTCCATAGAGGCAAAATTAAACTAACAGGGAACTGCCCGAAATAAAAAATTAAAAGGAGGTTAGGGTTTCAGGTATAACTAGAGAGGTAACAACCTAAACAAATCCTAGCTTTCATCAACTTGTATGACTTTAATACGTTACAAATACAAATGAATTCTGTTATCAAATGTATTACTTCTTCCTATTCTGTGTGCTCCCATATTAATTTATAAATAATGATTAAAATAAAAAAAAATATAGGTGTAAAATTTCCCGCATAACTCAATGCCAAAAGCGAAACTTCCTAGCAATATTGCTTGTATAATATGAGTTTTATTCTTATAAATTTCAAATTTTATTAAATAAACAGGCGATGCCGGCTGGGACATAATATTTGACTGAAATCTCAAGAGAAGCGTTGTCTCCTTGGCCTTGAAAATGAACAGGAATTCAATGTAAGAAAGAAAACAAACCATACATGCTCAATTAATTATCTGTTTTAATCAATTGTTCTTGCCTGGTACATTCCTAATGACGTTGTGTAAATAATATTACCTATGGGCTATAGGTATCCTGTTGAGGAACTTAATTCTATCTATAAATGGGTTTTAACTACTGGCATCATTTTTATTCTGAGGAAATTACATTGGCATCCCTTTAAATTTAGTGTAATTACATTTGATATCTCAACAAATTAAAAAAATTATATTCAACGCTCTTCTATTTGACAAAACTATCATTGATTTCCCCTGAAGTTCATTAAAAAAATTATATTCAACACTCTTCTATTGATCAAATCATTGAATCATTATTACCTGTCATATAACTTATTTAAGTGTAAATTTGATGAAAAAATTAAACATCAATTAGAATATATAATATGTATATTTTTTTTATACATATAAAGATATTTACTACATTGATTTTAATGTATATAAAAAATATGTTGAATAATTTTATATCAATATAAAATTTGATAAATATAATTTATAAGATATGAAACTTGTGTTAAGAATTATATCAATAAAAAGTATTGAACGGTGTAGGAACCATTAAATTTATGTCAAGGTGTAGGCGGAACCATTAAATTTATGTCAATGTAAGTTTAAGGAATAAATGCTTAGACACATTTATATCACTCAATAATTTTTATAAAATAAATTTTTATCAATTTAAATATTAAATTATAAGATTAAATTACACTTATTTTTCTTAAAATTTGATAAATCCACTCGGAATCCCTTCTTTTTGTAAACTTTATTTAAGAGTCAAGATAATTTGTGAAATTATTATATTGCTTTTATCTGCATTTGTGAAATCATCACATTGGTGCTTTCACTTTTATTACTCAATATTATGCCATGTAATTGGTTGTGTTTAGGAAAGACATATCAATGTAACCCCAAAAAAAAATATAAAATTCAGTTAAATTTTATCAAATCTCATGAGAGATTAATGTAATTTTTTAAATTATAATTATTTATTATGTAAATCATTTGTGTTGCAACAAATTCCTATTGTGTTTGTATAAAACTACAAATAACAAGATTTATATATCCTCTATTTACTAAATTATTAACGTTTACATTTCTATTAAAAAATGCTAGATACTCGGATCTTTTTTAGAAAATAAATGTTAGAATGATATGATATAATTGAAAATATTTAAATAAGTAGGTGAATCCTATCATTATATTTAATTAAATCATCATTATATATTCTGTACAAAATTTTAATTATTTTATTCTAATTATATAACATTAATCTACTTCTAATAGCTATCTAAATGAAATAAGAGTTATACACGGGGAAAACAAAAGAATAAGCTGAAAATGTGGTTGCATATATCTCTAATTATTCCCTTTTATGGAACCCTTGGTTGGTACGTAAGGGGGCTAGCTAGAAGTTTTCATGTGATGATGCGAGATAGAGAATCTAGTAATAGAAGAACCCGTGAATAATGTATGGCCCGCATGGAGATGAAGCATTCTTTTCCACTCATCATCAATATGCCTCACCCTCTCTCTCTCTCTCTCTCTCTCTCTCTCTGCATGCAGAATATTGCAGAACCTTCACAGTATACATAACAGGAATATATTGTGAAAAAATTAGACCAAATTAGAAAACCAAGAAGCACTGAAACACTATTATGAGATTGTTAATAATAACATCATATGTGTGAATCAACTACTTAAAAAAGGCAAAAAGGAAAAAAAAAAAAAAAGAATACATATCCTAAAGAATATATATCTTAAAAAAAACACTATTATCTTACAATAAAAAAGAAAAATTATCCCAAAAAAAGGAAAAAAGAATATATATCTTATCAAGTATACATACATGTGTATATATATGTGTGTGTGTGATCATCTTGGGGGAAAGATCTAGATTCATATATTTGCTCTCATCATCTTCTAAAAACGTCATATTATTTGGAAGCGTGCACTAGTCATAAAGTAATTTTCACTTGCTCTCTTGAATGTGTCATATCCCATATGGCATGCATGATGTCCATGTGTATATGTGATGTAGCTAGTGTCTAGGAATGAGTGTGTGGTTTTACTTTTCAAATTCAACTGACCTTTCCCTTCTTTCTTTTTCAACGAAAAAGAAAACTTATATATATAGTTGACGTGGATTCTAGGGATTTTTTTTTTTATACATATTCAACATAATTTAACAACCATGGCTTTCCTACATTACACCTAATGGAAAAAAAAAATAATTATTTTCCTCCTTGTTCTTTCTTGGCGTACCTTTGAGCAAAATACTGAATTTTCTACATAAAACGATAAAAGTTAGGCGCCCACATATCGAACAATATCTTAGTTAATTAGGCAAAATAAAAGACCATCTTACAGCCATCATAATCTTCAATAGGATACCAAGTGTTCTCTACATCAAATTTAATTAACTAACTTATCAAATCAATATATTGTATCAATTTCCTCCAAGAAAAGCTAACAAGAATTGACTCAATTAGTCAATTCTTTGCCATGAATTATCATTATTTGAGTTCTTTTTTTACACATAATTTGATTCTAATTTTATTAAAATTTGAAGTGTGATGTTGAAATGTCATGTTAGTTGCTAAAAATGAATTAAGCGATAAATATATAAACAGAAAGACATATAGATATATTATATTAAGATTTGGACTAAAATATTGCATCAGGTCCACTATCATGATTTCTCACTTAGTCTGATAGGAATATCTCGAGATTTTGAGCTCCCATAGACCCTTCCAACAAGGTCTATCACAGATGGTGGACCAGCTAGCTAGGTGTATTAATGTTTGAATCTATATAGTATAATCAGTTTTGAATGGATAAAATTTTAATCATATAATTAGGTGGAAAGGCTCGTAAACTCATACCTCTAAAGTTTTGAGTAAAAAATATAATGTTAAAACTGCTGGCATGGTTGTTTCGTATGTTGTTTAAGTACGGGTACGGTACCCATATTGGTATAAATATAAATACAGATATAAAATTTTTTCAAAAATTAGAGCATGAGTACGAGAAAATATATTATATAAAATTATAAGATTATAATTAATAAAATAATTATATCATAAAATAAATAATTTTTATGATACGCAAGTAAAATTATATAAAAAAAACATAATATTTAAAAGGATAAAATAGTAGTTTAATTTATTTAATTGTAAAATTTAATATTTTAAAATTATTAATTTACATTTAAGTAACATTTATTATTGATCAATATATACTCAGAGTATTTAACAAGTACCGATACCAGATACATACTGGATATAAGTAAGACAACCATTTTGGAGTATCTATTCTTTATAAGTTATTTCTTGTTTCTTGTCTGGCCTATTGATGGATCTTTTCAAATTTGGGCTCACAACTACTCTAACATTGTTAGTACTTTTCCTCAACCCAAATTTATAGTTACCAAAAATATATCTGCAAGAAATTTATTTGGGGAAGAAATCAATCCAACGCACTACAAATCAAATTAATTAATTTGATACATAATTAAATCAGGTTGTTGTGTGAATATGATTCCTTTTTTTTTTTTTGAGATCATAGTTAGTACGTTTGCAGTTAAAAAGGCATCGACTTTGATAACTTGAAAACTCAAAGTGAATCACTTCAACATACATATATATATATATATATATATATCTCATCGTCCTTGGAGAAATTAATTAACTAAAAAGCAAAAGATGAATCTAATCCTCACTCCTGCAGATTCGAAAAGCTTGGATGAAAATAATCCACATAGGATTCCAAATGATAAATATAAACATATGGAGAACAAATCTGAAACTGGCCGTGAGTAGTCCCAAGGGGCTAATTTGTGATGGGTCCTATTTCATACACGCCTAATGTTTATGGAATTTGGTTTGCATGGCTGCGGCTAAGGGCAGTAGCCCACGCATGGCCCCTAAAGTAAGTGAAGGCCAAATGTTTGTGCCCACAAAGACAATTTTGACCTTTAAAGGCCAATGCAAGTTTAAATAGCAAAACTTAGATGATTTTAATCAATGAAATGGATAAAATGGACAATTTGTGCTATCCTTCCTTAGCTTTAGATTTGGGTTTGGAATAAAGAAGGAAAAAGAAGAAGCCTTTGCAAACTCTCTCCTTAGTGGGGTTTTTGTTTGAGCACTTTCTCTACAAACTAGGATGTAAGAGAATAACACTGAAAGATAGAGCGACTCAGAAAATCCTCGAGGGTATAATGGAAAACAATCATTTGATATTAAATTCCACGAACCAAATAATAAGTGTGAGGAAAGTATACATACATGATCGAAGGAACATGCTATTTCGATGACATTTAAATTATTGGGGGGTATATATATATCATCACAAAGATGGACGACTATGACAACTTTAAAAGTATCTATATAGACACTTGAGCATTATATGCATAGTTCAAATTTTATGCTAGCTTGATTGAAAACGAAGCAATTCCATGTAAACATTAAACGAAATTGAGGGCTGTATACTATATTATGCAAAATATTATAATGGCCAGCTTACATGCACTGTGTAAGTTGAATGTCAATCAGTGAATCAATCATGTTAGTTGTGGGGTTCTCTCTGGCAATATAATCTGCCTTTAACTAGCCTTTCTAGCTTCTCCCCTCTTCTATATTATTTTAACTTTTAATCCTCTTAAGCAGCGACGCCTTTCTTTTAAAATCATTCCAAGGTCCTTTTGAGGATTTAGGTGTTTTATTACAGAGAACAAAGGAAAAGACAGAAAGTGCCATTAGACCCTTGCTCATCAAATAGGAGTTATGATTTAAAATTAAAATTGAGAAAAAAAAATCATAGAAGTAAAAGTGTAAATTTTAGAGTCAAGTGGGTTAGGATACTTCCTAGTCTTTGCCCTGTCACTCCCATACACCTCTCATTCTTTCTCTCTCTGCAGACTTCTTAGCCTTTTTTTTAGTCCCCTTGCCTTTTTCTCACCCCAAGTTTCTTCCTTTTTTTTTATTAAATTTTATTTTCCATGCCTTTTACAATTTGCCACCACTTCCTCCTTAGTCTGCCACTGTCATCATCACCCTCTCTTCTCTACCCCTATTACAAATACTGGCCATTAGAATTTATCTTTGCACACTCAAATAGATTAAAGAAAAAAGTAGATGCTTTTGGTTATACTGAGTACTGAAAATATTGCGTTGAGAAAATTCTATATATCTCTTCTGATTTTCAATATTCTTTTGATTATTGCATGGTGGATTCTATCTTGATGTATTCAACATATTAGATACACACGCACAAAAACACATATATACACACATAGAGAAAGAGATATGTCTGAAATAATTGTTCAGAGTTGCTCAGACAAGCAATCCATGGCATAGATAGCGACTTGAAAAACAACACACCATCATCATCCTCTCTTCACGAGATTAATTATAATTTATCTTTTTTTTTCTGCTTTTTGTTTTGATACCACAAAGCAAATGATGCCTTTCTCTATCTATATGTATCTGCCACCTGTTCACTACCAAGGTTCTGCTTAATTATTATAGTTGTCTCCAAAGCTGTTTGGATTTTGCATTTCTTGGCTTGCCAAGGGTGCAAAAGTGGTTATATAATTAGACCCGCCAAAGCAATAAATATATATAGAGCTAGGATTGATACAAACAAACAAACCAAGACATTAGAATATCGTATCTTTGCTTTTCTTTTCTTTCCCCTTGTTTGTTTTTCCTTTAACGCTCTTAGTGGGAGTTTTTCTTCAGAGGCAAATGTTCCCAGCAGTTATGTCCAATTCCACTTCTTTGTCTGAAGAAGCCAGTGTCTCTTCTGGCACAAGAATTCAGGACTTGGGTGGCTTAAATCATGTAGTATCAACCAATATTCTTCCTCAGCAGCAACCCCAAAAGATCAAGAAAAAGAGAAGTCTTCCTGGAAATCCAGGTAATTAATTTCCTTATAAGGTCTTATAATTCTTTAAAAGAAAGTAAGTCTTCACAAAACAGTGAGATTACGGTCCTATGATTTAAAGATTACGAATTCAATCCTGAAAATAATTTTTTTTACTTTCAAAATAAAGCTCTCTATATCTACTCTTCTCCAACCTCAACTAGCAGGCGGATCCGAGTTGCTTAGAACTTTTTGGATTTGTGTAACACAACCCTTCAATTTATTATTGATCATTATATTTTAGATGACATGTGTGCTAGCTAGCTAGCTAGGTTATAAAATTTTTCTAATTTTGTCGAACTGGTTTTTCGGATGGTGTACATGTTTCAGACCCAGACGCTGAAGTGATTGCTTTATCCCCAAAGACCCTTCTAGCCACCAATAGGTTTGTGTGTGAGATCTGCAACAAGGGTTTCCAGAGGGATCAGAACCTTCAGCTTCATAGGAGAGGCCATAACCTGCCATGGAAGCTGAAGCAAAGGAACAGCAAAGAGGTCAAGAAGAGAGCCTACGTTTGCCCTGAGCCCTCATGTGTTCACCACAACCCATCAAGGGCTCTTGGTGATCTCACAGGAATCAAGAAACACTACTGCAGAAAACATGGTGAGAAGAAGTGGAAGTGTGACAAGTGCTCAAAGATCTATGCTGTTCAGTCAGATTGGAAAGCTCACTCTAAAACTTGTGGTACTAGAGAATATAGATGTGATTGTGGAACCCTTTTCTCCAGGTACATTAATTAAATTATAATTAATATATATAACATCACATATTTATCTTTCAGCTTTAAAATGCCCATATTTTGGTGGTTGATGCCTTCTTACTTAACCTGAATCAATCCATTTCTTCTCCTTAATTGCTGATTAGTTTTTACTTTTAGATTCTGTGGCTGTACTTATATACAAATCATGCAATAAAAACATGGAGTGTGTCATGTTATATTATTATTATTCGGTGGATCTTTGTTCCTACATGAGAATGGTAAGCTCGATCTCTCCCTGGAATATTTACCCTGTGCGATAAATGCTTAATTGCCATGGCAGGTTGCATGAAAGTGGACACAACTATTTATACTAGTGTCAATTGCAAGAGAGACACTGAAAAAACTTTACCTGTTTCTGAATCCTAAAACTGCCAAATGAATGTGCGGCAACAACAAAAAATCCAATCCACACATCTTTGTTTTTAGCTACTGTATTATCTGTGACTTAATAGCAATTTTTTCTTTTTTTAAAAAAATTTTTTTTAACCCTATGATGCATACCCATGCATGTCAGCATGAGAAGCATGATATATACTATTTCTGCATTATGTCCAACAAATTCAAATTTTCAATTTATAGGGTTTTAGGCTACACAAAAATTCCCAAGTGTGTCAGAGAGTGTGCTCAATTGTTTTCTAGACTTCTACTATTTCTCTCTCCATGCACATATATGTGTGTACATGGAGTGGCTGCAGTCTCTAAGAAAATGATGAACGTCTATTTTTGTCCACTGAAAAGTAAAAGAAGTTATATATAATACCAGTTTGAAAAATTTGTGATGATTTCTTACTTTTTCTTAATTTTGTTTTATGGAAAACCCCATTTGTCTCTGAGCTTTCATCATTGAGAAATCTGATAAATCTGCAAAAGATCTGATATGCTAAGTTGCTTTCTTCTATAGCTTCATCAGTGGATACATGGGATTCATTTCAATTGCTTATATCTTTGTGTCATGCATGAGCTCTAGTTTCCAAAGACTTGCCATCATGGCAACATTACCAATAATCTCCATCATTTTGAGCCAATATATAATTTTATACTTATTTCTGCATGCATAAAGCATAAAGGGTATTCTTTATATCATTCGTCTCTCTCTCTCTCTCTCTCGTTCACTATGAAATTTGGTCTATAAATTGTCACTATCTATTTGTGATTATATTAAAGGTCCCATAAGATTTGAAATTTGACCCTACTACATAGGCCATGTTTTTCCCACTTGGTCTAAATTCTTTGACACTTCATTCCGTGTGGACTACAACCCCTCCCCATGCATGATTTCCCTTGCCTTTTTGAAAACGAAGCACACTCTCCAAGGAACGTAATAAGTCTACTTTGCGTGTGCCAACTTCACATTTTGCATGCATGATTTATTTCATCCTCATTCCTCAAATTAAACTTTGATAATCAATACCCCTACAGAACCAAACCACCTTAATTCCGTTTATATACAATTTTTCCTTTATTCCAAAAGTAAAATAAATGCTCTGAACCCACTAATAATTTAACATTTACTCGTAACAAATTTCATGGACACCACCATTCCCCTCCCTCATTTTGAAATCTTACCCTCTCCTTAGTTATTAGCTATGTAAGAAATGCTTTTTCCTACCCATTTTTAGACATTTTAATTAGACATTATGCATTATGATTTGTAACATAAAAGTAGAGGCAAATACACATTAATGTGGGGCTCGATGTACTCAATTATTTATGTTAGTTTTTCCTTTTCCTTTAGTATTTCTTTTGATGTCCCCGTTTTGATGTTTAGATAATGGAATATTGTAATTGCTATTGAAAAATGTTATCACCCATTTTATTGTAAATTCATTTTTTTCCCAATGCTACATATGTAGGACTATATATTAATATATTAATATATACCCTTTTCATTCTTCAGTACAGATAATACAATCCTCTCTATTTTGTTATTCTTACTCCATAATCTCAAAAACTGCAGGAAGGACAGCTTCATTACCCATAGAGCATTCTGTGATGCATTGGCTGAAGAAAGTGCAAGGCTTTCAGCAAACCAACTAATCACACCCACAAACCCACTAGTCCATTCCCTCTTCCTTTTCCCAACCCAACAACAAAACTTCCAAAACCATATCACCACCACCACCATCAACAACAACAATCTTTGGGACCCATCTCAAGAAAACCCTAACCCTAGCATCATCAACAACAACAACAACAACAACAATAACCTTGCTGCTGCTGCTGCTGCTGCTTCTATCCTCCACAACATCAAGCCTGAAGTTCAAAACTATCACATCCCAAACAACAACACCCTCTTTTCTGCTCCACCCACATTATTCCTTCAACACCCTAAGAACAACAACAACGCGATGATAACCTCACCCTTTAGGAACCCACACGTGCGCATGCAACCACAGTCCAATGCTGCTGCCACGTCAGCACACCTCTCAGCCACTGCACTTCTCCAGAAGGCCGCAACCGTCGGCGCCGCAGCCATCACAGGCCCTAATGCTTCCCTTGAAGTTGGCCAGCAGCATGTGACTCGGCACGTGGCCGAGTTCGGGAGAACCGTGACTCAGCTTGACTCGGTGGTAGTACCTCATCATCATCACTACATGAACAATAATATGGTCGGAGGGTTCAACAACAACAACACAAGGAGCCTCAAGAGCAGTGACGATCTCACAAGGGATTTTCTGGGGCTAACCAATGATGCCAATGGTGGCGGAGGCGGCGGAGGAAACGGTGGTCCGGTTGACGTTAGCATGAACGTGAAGGACATGCTAACGTTCACCGGGAGCGTAGATTACCAACAACATCATCAGCACCCATTGTTCAAGTCACAACAAGGTTTTGGGTTCCTTGGGACAACCACTGTTCCCGAGTCATGGGGCAATTGTTGACACACACAACAAACGGCCTCAAAAGATTATTGCATTCATACAAAAATAACATTTCATATTTAGACACACTCGTCAATTACTCTAAAGATATTAAAGCTAAATCACCCCATGAGTGTGTGATGAACAAAACTGGTGGGTTCAGTTTTATTGTAAATGTGTCTAAATATTAAATGTTATATTTGTATGCAGGTATCTTTCTTATGTTCCAAAGCAATAGGGGTAAAATGGGAAAGTCAATTTTCCTTGTCGCTTACCCTTGTTATGAATTTGTATTTTTTTTTGTTCTCACTTTGAACTAGCTAGTTTTACAATGCTTTGATTGTTTCGGTTTTCGTTGATGAACAATGCATGAATATGATTTAAGTTTTGGTACGATTGATTTTCCTCAGCCCATTGTTTTTGCCTTTTATTGTTGTTTACTTAAAGTGCAATCCTTTTTTGTACCTAAATGTCCACTTAGTGCTTAATTAGTTGTTATCAACTTTCTATATATATCTATATAATATAATAATACACATCTAGGTGACTTTGCTATGTGCATATATTGATATAATAAATATAGAATTTGGTTCTTCCAAATTCAGTCTCCGAAGCTAGACTGTGAAATGCATGTGTGGCTTACACAGATGAAGATGAGAAGAGCGACGATGGTGGCCTTTCTTGTCAGTGAGTGCAAACAGAGAAAACGTCACATGCGAGATTGTAATCATTAGTCCTTTTTGTTGCTATCACAACCTATGTCCTATCTTTGTCTTGACAGCTTTTGATTCTCTTGTGCTACTTGTGAGAAATTTGTTTAGTATGGTATTAACTTATCCATTCCAAGTGAAAGGTTTTTTCAGTAGAGTTTTCAGTTCCTTGATGCTTAATTGTTATTGTTTGGAAAATGTTACTTTTTCGTGTGTTCTATACATTTTTATTTTATTTGATTTTTAATATTAGGGGATGTCTAAATAAATACATGAAGATTTTAGCTTTTTTTTTTTAAATAAAGGCGGTGAACGTGATAGGATAATTAATAATATATGAATTTTCTTTACTATATTTATCACTTCCAAACAAATTTAATCCTTACATAATTTAAATTTTCACTTATTTATGCATAATTATATTGAAAAAAAAAGTGTTCATCTTCACTGCATACAAATAATAATACTCTAATTATTTTTTATAAGAAGGATCGTGTGGGGAGCAAAATTCCATTACTTTACTTGCCTATGCTTTTAATATTGAGTGTATAGTAATAAGCATGAATTTATCAGTGGATACGGGGTATGAAACCATTTTTCGAAAGGGTGAAAAAGAACTTAATAGGTGATAGTATAATCTCATCAACTAAGTATTTTGACTTACAAAAGCGAAAAAAAAAATAATGTTACTATGTACTAAATGAAATATTTTTTATTAAAATTTCATTGCCTCGACCTAAACATATCACGTGATATTATCTTTATGATTTTATCTGTAAATTTAAAAAGTCTAGCTAGAGATTTCATCAGTTAGATTCCATAAATGGTGATCAAAGGATTTGAGTCAAACTTGCATTTTTTCTTTTTCATGTTTATGGTACCTAAAGCCTTGATGTTGTGCCTTGGCTTGGGGTATTCGGGTGGGTAGAGCTTCAAGTGGCCATGAAGATCTTAGAATTTGTATTATAGTTGTGGCAGCAGGTTCTGTGGAGGAGGAGCGACTGAGACAGTCTCCGATTATTGGTTGTTTGTGTAGGTTCGTTTTTTTGTGTGCCACCCTCAAAATGGGTAGTGACTACCTCGGTTCTAGTTTATTGTTTTTGAAGGTGGTTCAATTTCCAAGTTTTGAAGATAAAATGTTGTCCCAAAATTGATGAGGCCCTTTGGTGAGGGAAATTCAATTGGAATTCCTCCGCATATGATTTGCTTGTTTTTGGGTATTTTCGGGTTTAAAGTTTTGTTAGTATTTTTTTTTTCTTTTGCTTTTGGTTTGTACATCTTTTTATTTTTGTTTTTGGATTTTGGTGGTTTTTTGTATATTCATTTTGCCGAGTGAAATACCTTTTGGACTTAAGCTTCTCTATAAGAGTTAAGCGCTATCTAATTATTGACAAAAAATGTTTATGATATATCTAATGTATATGCGGCAACCTTTTTAAAATTTGAATAGTATAGAACAATGTAATTACGATGTGATTTTATGTACTTTAAAAGTTTTGAATCCTTGGAACGACTCCACATCTATTTCAAAAGGAAATAGAAGTATAATCAAGGATTATTCTTCAATTCTTGTGTCGATCATGTGTTTGTTCTTCTAGATACCGAAACTTTACCATTTATTCTTAAAGCTTTTAAATAGCATCAACTATAGGACCAGCAGGTATAATTTTTTATTTATTTATGCTAATACTGAATAGATATATAATACTATATGATATAAATTTGTCCAGATACCATTTTACAAGTAAATCGAAGAAAAATTGTCGCATCATTTCTCCTGTGTGCACATGCAGTAGAGTTGGAACTCACATTATAATGTGAATGAGGTTTAGATATCTAATTATTTTAATTGATTACCAATTATCCTCCTTTCCACGATAACAATCACTTTGGATAAATTGAGTTTACTGAAAAGTGGCTACGCAGCCAGATACATTGACTTTCTAATTAACATAATTTGTCTAAGGCGACCATTATTATAAAATGAATGTAGTAATGTTAAAAAAGTTAATTATGGGATTTATTATATGAGATGAGTTATATATTATAATTATGAAAAAAGTAAATATAAACTATATAACTTGATCATAATTAATATCCATATATTCAACTAAAAAAATTATATAACTTTATATTTAAATCAGATCTAACAATTTAAATTGACCCACCTTATTTTCAAAATAAAACAATCCTCTCAATTTTGTCGCTTCAAGTTAATGATTGTCATGTTTTTAGCAAGCATAAACTGGAGATTTCTTTGTCCTGAGATCCCACAATAACCCTTAAAAATATGTTGTCATATTAGACTCATAGTTGTATGAAAAGTAGACAAGCGGTGCACTAATAATATCCATTTTATAATTAACATTAAAAATACATTATAGATGTGTATGATCGTTTTTGAAAAATAAAATAAAATGTATGCGTGTGAAAGAGGTTATCACGTACAAGTGGGTAGATGAGGTAATCACATGTCGGCAAAGGGGTCATCTGCCACAACCATGCAACTCTTGAAAAGACTTAAGTGCCCTTGCTTCCAAGCCACCATCTTATTAATAAAAAGGGCACAAAAAATTTAACGCTCACCAATCATCTAAATAACTAGAATTTTGATCAGATCTAATAAATTTTAACAGTAATTATTTAGCTAAATAAAACAAGAATCACGTGTCTACTTAAGAACAACAAATGAACTAAATTGCTTATTAAAATTTTAATAAAGTCTTTTAAATCAGCATTGACAAAGGATCTTATCTCTATAAAGTCATCAAAATTGGCCTAGTACTAAAAGATTTAGGTAGTATCATGAGGTCCTAAATTAAAATTTAATTATAATCAATATAATTTCAATAGTATATATATAAAAAGAAGTTCTATTTCTATAACAGGTTAGTTCAGTATATTACATATACTAATAATGTGGACAAAATTCTAACATTTTTTAGGAAGACAAATATAAGAGAATCACCTTGATAGAAAATATTAAGTTGGTCCCTCTATAATTGGTCAAGTTAATCGCCATAATCTGAATTTAAATGAAAAAACAAATCTTGGTGGTGATGGTTGAACTTGTGACTTTTGAAAATTATTTGCATAATGATTAAGTTGGGGTCACTGTCTAGATAGCAAATGATGTAGATTGCCAAGCTTATGCATAAGTGACGCAATTTTGGATTTAGCCACTAAATGCCAAAGGGGCTTCACGTCTCTAGCTTTGGTCTCTGCTTATGCTACGCAAGACTTGGCTCCATGCGGGTCAAGTAGGCCATTATTATTTTAAGTTCACTACTTTCACCCAACGAAATTTTAAGGATGAAATTCAGACCGAAACAGCTCATCTCTTCTCTTTTGTGAAATTCTAAATTGTAGCCCGTGAGTCCTATCGTCACTAATTCTAATTACCATTACACATGACTACAAACAAGCATATTTCACATGGGTAAAATGAACTATATTGATTATTAGAGTAAACTCTAACTTGGCTCTCCACAAAAATAGTGCTAGACATATATATATATATATATATATATATATATATAGAGGGAACATATCATGTGAAAAATATGGTTTATTATGAGAGTGAGACAAGTTATTCTTGACCATTGGATTTTATATGAATGGTTAAGATTAAAAAGTAAAGTCACATGACTTTTTTAAATGAGCATATAAGCATTAATTATCATTTTATAATCTTAATCATCTACGTATGATTATATAGCCTAGATTTACTCCACTCATTCATATAATAAGTTATCTTTATCATAAATTTTTAATCATGAGAGACTACAAAATGTAATTTTGAAAGACCAATTTATTTGGCACCATTTTTTTAAGAACCAACTTAGATGTTTACTTTTGAAAAAATTAATAATTTAAATTTTTATAAGATATAAACACTAATAAGACAAATCATAAAATGTATTATGTATATACAGTTTAATTTAATGCACTGACAATATAAAAAAATTTTACATAGTCATTTAATCACATGTTATTACGTTAGTAAAATATAGTTGACTCTTATCTTGCTACTTCAAAAATCATATATATGGAAAATTTTAATTGGATAATGGTATAAAAATATTTTACATCGTTAATGTATTTAAATTAAATCTATAATAATATATAGTCAACAAATAATGCAAAGATAATACAATCCAATAAGCTAGCAATTCCGAGAACACAAATCAAGAAAGAAGCATTTCCACATACACATGCATGTGATCATTCGTAGCAAAACCTATTTTATTTCATTCTATTTCGAACGAAGACATGCAAAATCCTAAAGCAACTATGGTTTAGCAAATTATGGAATACTGGGGCTGGCCACATTTATTGCACAAAGCATTAACCAAATTCCAAGAAATTCTTTTCCTCGGCACTTTTTCTTTTACGGGGGAAAATGGATACAGTTTTGAAGAAATGGAGCCTTTTCTAAAGAGGAGCAAGGGACGCTCCAAACCCTAAAATCTTATAAGCGTGAGTGAAAAGCCAAGCTAGCTTATGGTGTTATGTATATTTGTGCGGAGTGTGATGGTGGTCCGGTATAATCAATTAAAAAGAAAAGAGTAAAGAAGAGAAAATAAAGGGAAAGGTAAAAATAAAAAAAAATGTCAACGGTTAAGAGAGGGGAAAAAATAAAAATGAAAAATTGCTCAGTGTAGCTTTGAAAGCTTGAATTAAAATTCTCAGCCTTCTTTTCCGTGAACCCTTTATAAAATTTTGTGCACACCCCCCAACATGTATGACAGCCTTTGGTTGGCAGCTAAATCAACAAATGCAATCCAACATAAGCTAGGGCACTATAATAAAAGTCTAACTACTCATCATGATGTGCATGAACCACCAATTCGCCAAATTTTAACAACGAACCTAAGAATGAATGAACAATAAAATCCCGCCACAGAGAATTTTAAAGTCGATTGCCAATTTTAAGAACCAATTTAAGGGTTTGCTCCAAAAATAAAGTCATGAGAAAAGAGTGTAATAAAATGCAAAGAAGTACATTTATTTGTTGGAAACTACTAAAGCTCGGAATTAAAGTTGTGCTTGCACCTACTAGCATGTAGACCAGTTACCAGAGGGTTGATTGAGCTTAATCAGAGATCTCGAGTTCAAGTTTTGGATGAGCAACTATCTTAAAACTCAGGAGGAGAAGCTTTGCTGTCTTAATGGTCTTATCCAACTTGAACAGCATTGCCTTTAATGGAAGGATATCTATGATCTAGATGAGAAAAATTAAAGTTGTGCAGTGCTTGCATGCTCAGCATATAAGCTAACAAAAAGAATGGAAAAAAGTTCACTGTCACAAAAACTCGGTATATGCACTGCAAGAGAGGGGGGGAGGTAAAAGAGCCTGGGGATTAACGAAAGGAAGGAAGATAGTGTAAGGTTTTATGGTATATCCAATCTTTTAGAAAGTCTATGCATAAGTTGCAGGGTTAAGGTACAATACATCCCAATTGCCTACTAAAAAAGAACCGTGACTCTCTTTTCATATCCCTCTGCTGCAGCCAGCACAAGCAGACAAACCAAAAGCCTCTTCTATTCACTCTTCCTCCCCCCTCTTCAACATACTTGCATATGTCATCTTCCACTTAGGGAATCTCCTCAACCCCAACAAGCCCTCCTTTTTTTCCTCTTTTACTTCCTTACAATCCTCATTATTACCCAAACTTTCTTTTCCGTGCTATTCTCCTCCCCGCTCCTCTTTTTTCCCTTCTGCTGCAAATCCTCACACTATACCATCCACTCCATAAAAAAGGTGACAGATGTAAAAGTTGCAGTTAAAATGGCAAAAACCTAGATATTAGTATCTTGGACGGTGATATTTTTTGTCCACCCACTTGGTAAATCAATCTTTCTCAGACCAAAATTAACATTAAAATCAATCTTCATTACGCGTCCAAGATTAAATTTCTGACTCAATTATAGTGTATTTAAACGGAATTTTCAACGCTATTATGTAGGCAAAAGTCAACCCTCATGTCAAGTACAACATAATGCTTGCCTTAGTCATATCAGCTTGACTCTTAATAAACTAATCGATAAACTTATCGACAATAACATTAGAATTGCAGGTGATGACTGAGGATTATTCTTCAATTGATATTACTATCCCGGCTTTGAACTATGACATAAAATTTGACGAATTTTTATATCAAATGTCAACCCCCTAACACAACCATCCTTTTTCATTGCAATGTTGAGACCGACTATGCTAAGCTTTGTAATAGAAACTACACATAGGCAGAGTTCCTCAACTGGAATTACTATCAATAAATTTTTCAACTCAATTGAATTTCAATCTGTTTAGCTAATTCAACGTATTAATCATATAGTGTATACAATTGTTGTTACCTATACAATCGTCTACTGAGATGTAAACAACTGACAAATAACAAATACAGATCCAAACACAGAAAAGCTTGAGTTTCAAATATGCACCAATTTGTTCCTTGGAGGTACTTGGTGGGCCAATTCCTCCATAAGGTTCAAATCACTAAGCATATCATATGACACCTGGCTTTGAGCTTTCCAGATTCACTCCCACAAATTTATCCAATACATTCTTAAATGCCTGCAGCATACAGCAAAAAGAAAGGAAAGAAATGAAAAGAAAAAGAAAAATATTCTCAATTTCATGCACTTTAAAATTGTGCACACATTTCCTAAAGTTATTCAACATATAATGCAATTAGCTTTGACAAGTTTAAATGACTACATCCTAGTCTAAACTATGAAAATCTCACAACCCAACTGCATATTCCCTCTCACGCATGATAGTGAAACTAAAGTCTCAATGCACATGCAGGGCAACCAATGCCAGAGACTCATGCACTGAAATAATGATGAGGATAGAGACAAATGAAAAGAGAAAAGATGCTGTCATCAAAGTATATTCAGGAAATCTGTCCCTCTCAGGGAAATAAATACAGAAAAATGAAACAAGATGGTCAAAATTGTCTAAATCACTTGATACGTGGTCAGAAAATCATAATGAATTTGAATCCATATAAAAAACGACAAATACAATACAAAGAATATGTTATAAAATTTGAGGTAAGTCATATAAAAATAAAGATCAATTTATTTTCAACAATCAAATATATATATATATATATATATATATATATATATATATTGGTCAATTATTGCAAGAGTCAAATACTTTTAATGATATGACAATACATTATAAGATGGCTGTATAAAAATATTTTATTCTGACAGTGCATCAAAATTAAATCGATAAAAACATTAACGGACATGATGAAGCACCAAATGCTAGAAAGTCAGAGAGCAAGAATATGGCATGAGATGCATATTAAGGTCTAAGTAGTGCCCGCATTGCCATTCAGTAATGGCACAGTTGACAGGCATAATTACAACCTCTCTATCATGCCTAAATACTTTTCATGATCTGTTAGGCAGCAAGAAGAATGTTCCTAGAACTGTTCCATCCAAGAATTATCTAGGCCCCGTTGGCAAGAACCAAATAGCTTTGCCATAATGAACTACCAAATAAAAACAAGAATGGGCCTGATGTAAATTATCAAAATGACATAAAAAGTGGGAGGTTGTGGTCAAGAATTTAATGGGTAAAAATTCCTAGATGAGCTTTATGTGTAAAATTATCTATAAAACTCATTTAGGGAATTTTTACCCATTTTTAACTCCCCAACCAAGGACACCAGCACTGCTAAGCATTCACAGCAAAAGCAATGAAAACTAAAGGATTAACATCATTTTACAAAGTGAAAACAAATAAGATCAGTAATCAACCATTGTTTTTCACACTCTCTCACCCAAAATAGATGTACTTCCCCCGTATGCACTTTTAAAGACTATTAGATGGTTTATGATCTCAAAAGGGAGTACGTAAATACAAATGCTTCGCTTACTCATTTAAAAATTGTTTGACGAGGAAAAAAATTCTTCAAGAGCTCTAATAAATGCTATACCTCACAGAATAAGTATAGCTCTTACAAATGTTCAACCTTGCAGAATAAGCAAAACTAACAATGCACTTGCTAAAACTAACGAAAAAGATGCTTTTAAGATATAGTTTTTATTTTAGACTTTGTTTCAGAAATTACTCTTTCATGTCAGAATGATGTGGCATGTAGGTCTTAGCATTATAATTGATCCAACTACCACAATAATTTCTATAAAAAATTATCATTACATTATTCTGGCTATGTAGCATAGATGTTATCTAATTATCACAAAATTTTCCAAATATTTCTTATTTAGAAAAGATGGTGAGCCTTGGCACAGTGGTAAGGCTTCTGTTTTCTAACCTAGAGGCATATTTTTCAAATGGCAGCCCTGGTGGCGCTATGGCACCATAAGGTGACGGATTTTGGCCCCCCAGCCATGAGAAAATTTGTTCATTATGGCGGCCATGGCGGACTTAAATGGCGGATTTTTGGTCTACCACCGTCCACTATTGACAACTATGTTTGGAGGTCATAGGTTCAAATTCTGAAAACAACCTCTAAGCGTGGGTAAGGCTGCATACGCACATCTACCCTCCTCAGACCCCACCAAATAGGAACCTCATGCAATGGGCCACCCTTTTGTTTTAGTTTTTATTTAAAAAACACTTTTCTCTTTTGATAAAAAAATAAAACAAACAGGCCCTAAGTACCAGCTAAATATCAAAATAAATTTTGCAAAATATAACTTGCATCATATAAGAAGAATAAATTCAGATCATTAAGTTCCACAGGGAAAAAGCCAACACACGGCAATTACCTGTTGAGTGAATGCCTCCTTCCCTTTCAGAATTGAATTCATTGCTGCTGATTGGTCATCAAATGCACTGTAGAAAACCTCATAAAATTTATTCCTGTAATTACAGGCGTGGCCAAAAAACTGGATGTTATCTTCATGACAAACAAGCACGTGAAACACTTGTGAAGATAGTAGTAAGTACCGATCTTCCTCGAGAATTTGTTGATCCATCTCGTCAAATTTTCGAGTAAGCACTTCAGCTCCCAGTGGTGAAAGTACATGCAGCACAAGAGCCTCTAAAGTTCTTGGAAAGTTTTGCTGAAAACAGTAAATAGTAAATACGTGAAACCAAAAAAATATAATACAACTTAATACTGTCAAACAAATAGATGCAGTTTATGGATTTAAAAAAGTAGAGATAAGTATATAATTTGAGTTGCAGAAGAAGCAGTAGCTACACTATCATGATAACTGGAAAAACTTTGGAAAGCATAATATATAAAACTGAAAGAAGTGGCCATAGTGCCCCATCCCAATAAGACAAACAAAAATCTCAATCTCATCCGACCCAAGCATCTCGTCTAAATTCTAATGAACACAAGAGAGTTGAAGGAAAAGCAGCTTCCTTTCAAATAGGAAAGTTATTCTCTTGGAAAGAGAATCAGATGAATTATTCCCAAAAGAATAAAAAATAATCAAAAGAAAAGTATCTGTCAACTTGCAAGGAAGGATTCCATTGTTTCCGGATAAAAGAATTTTATTCAGATTAAGATAAGAAGTATACAAGAAAATGGGAGGACAAGAGTTCCTCTTTACAAAAAACAAAGTAACCAAGAGAAATTACTATCAATAAGGCAGAGCTTTCCAATCTCCCAACATACTAAGAGGAAAATTCAAAGATCATGTGTTTTACACCAAATATAGACCAAGCACCTAATTCTATCCCACAAAACTTGCTTGTCTGATAATTTGCCATTGAAGGCGCAAGAATTAAGCTACAATCAAATACTCCAAACAGTGGCATGTATGGCACTGCGCCAAAAAGATTTGACCTCCTGCCATTTCCCTAAACAACAAAACTTATCAACAAGAACTGATCTAGGGTTGCAGGGCACACCCAAGCCCAACACTCACCACAGATACCAAACAACGTATTTCATAAAAAGTCAGCCGCAGGTCTTACTTGGTAAGTGTTTGTCAGCCCCACATAAAACACATAATCAAGAAATTAGCCTTATTATCTGGTCATCAATGGTATTAATTTTGTTAAGCACAATTGTCAAAATAAAGGATCTGACCTTTGATATAGAGGGAGCTTTGGACTTCCAAATAGTTATATCAAGGCAAAAAGAGGTTGTGCTTTACGAATGAGAAAGGAAGTTATAATAAGATTTGCAAATAAACAACTTGTTGAGAATAATGGACAGCAGTTGGTGTTCTAGCATTTGCTTGTATTAATTATCTATCCTAGAAACTATGCTTGTATTACTCCATAATAGCTATACATAGTGCACGAATCTACACATATGTACTAAAGCAAGCACCTATTTAATCTAAACTATTTAGCCACATATTGTTCCACATTTCTTCTCCCTTTATTTATTTATTTATTTTTACTAATTCAACACAAACCTTTTATCTGGGCTAAAGGACAACAAAACAGAATCTGGGAAACCCAAAATGACTGCTGATTTGGATGATTCCATCATTTAGATTTCAAAAAAAGTGAGATTCCTAAAAGTAAGTGAAGTAATGGATTCCATCTATATGAACAAGTAATAAATAATATCACCATGCATGAATCATAACTCGTCTAATCATAAGTTAAATAGCCAAGCCACAGTTCAAAGTTCAAAGAAGACCAAACTTTTTTTTTTTTAATATACAAGCTTTGTGGGAGAATACAAACTTACCGCCATAGCAAGAAAGACATATTGGAGAGTTTGGGGTTTGACATCCCAGAGAATTTTAGCAACTGGATCATCTTTCAAGTCAGCAGTCACTCCTTTCTCACGATTATCATCCTCTCCAAGGTTATGATCATTTGTTGAAGCTGCAAGTGATTGCCGATCCTGGCTGACACTAATACTGCTGTGAACCAAAGAAACAAGTTCATGAAGCACCTGAACTGCAGCAGGTTCTAATTCAACCAATGTATTCCCATCATGAAGCCTTTTCTCCTTAGAATCAATCCGTTTCAACATCTGACTATGATTGTCATTGCCATGATCTGGTAATCACATCACTAGACCAGTTAGCAAGCCAAAGGCGAAAACATAATCTGGATATTTACTTTTATTGCAAGAAAACAATTATAAAAATAACTACTTCAACATTAGCAGCTTTTTTGTAAACTTACCTGCTTGTCCGTTATTAGGCTGCTTGCGTGCACAAACCCCAGTTTTCCCCATCCCCAGTCTAAGCAGTAGCTGGTCCTGTCCTATAAATTGAAAATATCTGTCACCAGTCCCTTACAAAAACTTCTATTCGATAAACAGAAAGGAGAAAAGCAGTAAGCACCAAATGTTTTAGTTCGATAATGAACTTTGTTAAGTAAGGAAAAAAGACAGATAATATAGCAAAACCCTCTCTTTTCCATGCTCAAAACAGAATAAAAGACATAAAATGACAGAAGCTCACAAGATTTATGTTCACTGCTCTGTCAGGTATTAATCCTCAGTTTTAGCTATGAAAATTTTCTGAATACTGTAATTCAACAACAGATAACTACCGAGCCAGGATCAATCTGAAAATTTTTTATACAAGCTCTCAGAAAAAGGAAGGAAAAGGAAATGCACTTCAAGAATCAATAATCTGAGGAATTTTTAAAATGGAAATCATTTACACATATTCAGATGTGTTCACATGCAAGCTAAAGAAGAAGTAAAACAAAAGCATGGTTTTTGCCATATTCATTCTCCAATGCCCACCACCCAATGAATGTAATAAACAAATATGGTAGCCTTTATTAATATTATCTGCAGTAAATGAGATATATAAATGAAGCACATACCATTTCTTTGTCAATCAATCTTCAAACGTATCAATTGGACCAATGGGAAAACGACATTTGAAAAGAAAAATAATAACATTCAAAAGTCAGTTTACCACATAAATCTGTTGTGACAAATTTTTAGGAGAGAACTACACCCTCATCAATACCTTCTCAATATTCTGCGCAAATAATAAGCATCCATGTGTTCCAATATGCAAGACATTATGTTGGATCTCCACCAAAAGTTAACAGCAATGGTTAAATCATCACTGTCTACTTGGTGGAACCTGCAGCAAATAACAATATTATAAAAAAAATATTAATGATATGTAGAGAACAAGAAAGAGACAATTAAGGAGATTATAGGGTAAAAGAAAATGTAGATTGTCTAACAGACATACAAACTAAGAACTAAGAAGTGCAATAGGCTAACAGCGTTTTAAACACCAAAGATAAACACATTAAAATATGGTGGTATGGTGTGGCATGCAGTGAAAAATAAAGCATAGTGCACAAAAGATATATGCTTCAATGACATAGTCATAAATCATGAAAAACAATCAAGTGATTAATGAAAACAAAAATAACTTTAACTGCATTTAGGATATATTTAAATTTTTCGTTCAAGAAAGATTTAATCTCTCATGGTACAAGAACCATTAACTAAATGTTTTACCCCAAGGAATAATGATTGAAAAAGGGAACTGACAAGAACAAGTCATATCCAATGTTCTTAAAACTGAACCAGCCAATTGGACCAGGTAAACCAGGACCTGGTCCACCAGCTGGTCCAATCAACCTGGCATATGTTCCCAGAACTGGTATTGAACTAGACAAACCAGTGTCAAACCAGCTAAAACATGCAAAACAAGGTCTTGGGGAGAACTTCGTGTGTTGGTAACCACAAAGCCAACACTAACTTTGGTATTGCATGAAACCATCTTTTCCAAAAGTTTAAATTGTTAGGTTATGAAACATTAATGGTTTTATATCTAATACACTCCCATATACGAATGCCTCTTTTGGACCTAAAGAATAAACAATGCACAGGCCCATCATATCATATGCTGAAATTTAATTATTTTATTAGAAGAAAAGGGGGCAACAAGAATCGAACTCTAGACCTTTTAGTCATAGAGGCTTAGATATTAAGTCATGAAACCATTTGTCCCAATAGCTTAAGCTCTGATAAAAATACTTGAAATTTTAAGATTCCTCTATTTTGGTAACCAATGAAAGCATTTGACATTAAGCTAGTTTAAATCCTCTCATCAAATATATTGCCCTCTAAATTTCTCCATCCAAATACACTCTTACGGTACAGCTAGCATAGAACGCTTTAAAAACATTCAGAGAAATTAAGTTTCTGCCATGTAACACCTAAGTTTCCCAGTCCAAACCAACAAGCATGGCCCATGTTTCCCCGGTTCAGAAAGATGATCTAACATAAAACTGAGAAAGCTTATCCCAAAGACATGGTTGAATTTAAGACCTTACCAGCCTTCAGGGATGAAAAGTGCATCACCTGCCTCAAGAACAACCTTTTGTGCAAACTCCATCAAACATTGTGCCCTTGGATAACTTGAGTAGTTGGTGTTTTCTAAAGCAACAGAACTGACACACGAATTTTATTGACAAAAGGAAAAAGAATTGTTAGAGTATAATAATGTGTTAGTGAGTTATGTGCTGTGAGCCTGGCTTGTACAAGTAGTATCAATCTTCTACTAATTCTGCACCCTCTTCAATATATCAATACCATATGGAGCCTATCAGACTAACAATTACTGTGTTAGTGCAACCAATTATACAGTAGTTCTCTTGATATCCTCTCCTCTCTGTGATTGTTTACTAAATATACCTGTGATTGGAAGCCTCCCCATATATAGGCATTGGATAGAGTGAGGGACTGGCAGAAGGAGGCCACAAAACAACTGCAAGGAATTTTGTTCCAGTTAGAGAAGGGCAGAAGGGATTGAGGAGTAGGGATGGAAAAGAAGGTATGGGAGGACAACTTAGGATAAGTAATTGAAAACCTGAAAGGGATTTTGCCAGAATTAAAACAGAATGAGAATCAGTGATGGATGATTTTAACAATGGAGGCAAGAATAGTACATTAGCATAGAAACAAGTGGGTTGCATTATATTTTGTTATTATATCTCATTTAAAAATCAATACAGGGTCAAATTCAATAAAATAGTGGGGGCAAAAATATAAATATCTATATAATTATTAAAAAAATTAAAAATTGTTATGGGGCCTGTGCCTGCCACCCTCACTAACATGGATCCATCCCTGATGAGAATTGAGAACTAGTAAGCACAATCAAACCAATATGCATTTTCGTTTTAGTCTTTCTTACCCTTTTTTTAACAAATTTCATTTGAAACTAGGTGCAGAAATATCAGTTCATTAATCATGATAATGAGTAGTAATTGATAAGACAGCTGAATCTTCTCACCTCGTTTTTCTTTACGGGATAAGGACCGGAAAAATCAACACTGAAAAATGTTGACAGTGGGAGAAGCAAATAAAGTGCCATAACTCTACTGGGAGTTTGATGATATTTACCGTGACATTACTTTAGACATTAACTAGATTACAAGATCCGCAACCATATCAACTACTAAAATCCCTAAATAACTGATAGCATATTCTGGACCAAGAGCACCTCCACTGAAAGAGAAGGATGGGGTGGGGGGTGGGGGGTGGGTGATTCATGCCAGGTGATGGTGTTACTGTTACATGTCAAGAAGAGGAAAAAGAGATTCACCAATAAAAAAAAAAAAAGGAAAACATATTATATATATAGTACCTTGTTTGCGGCCAGAAACTATGCACAGAAGATTGTTGTGTGGATCATAGTGCGTACTTGATCTGGCTTGTGCATTGTTCATCCACAAATTTATAGAAGACAGTTCTTTTGCCTCCAAAATTGAAGGCTGCAGAAAACAACTGGCCCAAATTAGAATTCTATGAATAGAAGTTCCTACTGTAATATGCAGAATATTGACTACATAACAAAATAGTGGCGATAAATGCACTCACCATTTGAATGTCTTCCCTTAGAGCTACTAATTGAACCCTTTCCTCATGATCGGTGTTCATAATTGGCACCTAAAACAAGTCACAAAAAAAAAAAAAATGCTTAGTAATTTTGTTGACAACAATCAAAAGTCCTCTCATAAACCAATTGGCAAAGGTAAATATTATCTCATAGTTCTTGAATTTTCAACCTGTGCTAAATAAATTTGTTCAGGAACACCTTCCAAGGCCAAATAGCCGTGTTCTGTATCATGAGTTTCAGCACCAAGACAAGGATCAAGAACTCCTTCTTCATCCCTGCATTTCAACTGCATTCGTTTCTTACATAAACCAACGAAGGTAGAAAATGGTAAAGGAACCTGCAAGCGATGGAGAAGAAAAAGAACAAAAAAAATTAATCTAAACCACTCGTATTTAGAGTATACTAAACTTTCAAGCCAAGTTGAAGCACTGTGCTGGTTTCTCCATTCACAAAACTCGAATTTGAGACATTGCATGATCAAGTGCTAACCCACTTAAGCCAACTAAGCGCATAGATAAACAAAAATTAATTCAATTTTACATAATCACATGAAACCCATAGAAAATAAACAAGTATATAATTTTGATAGTAAATAGGTTTTATACAATCATCCAATCATGCAATGCCATATCAGCATATATATGTTTAACTTCTACCCAACTATTAAAAAGTCATGGAAATGGAAAATTTTGATTGGACGATAGTGCAATAAGATATTTTTACACTGTCAGTGCATCAAAATTAAACTCAATAAATATAATTGCCTCCAATAAAGAAAGGAAAAAAAAAAAAGCATTGACGGAAAAAAAACACACACACACGCACACGCACATGTACACAGAGTAAGTTATAATTACCCTCTCATGGCTTCCAAGATCACCATAAAAGACGGGCGCAGATTGAGACAACATAGCCTCCACCGTACTAGATCCTGCCCGCGCCTAGGTTTCAAGCATATACCAGAAATTAAACTTAATGATATTCAACCACACATTAAAAAAAAAAAAGATATTAAACAAATTAAGTTGGTGAGAAATGGATATTATGTCGTGAGCCTACCTGCAAGTACTCGAGACCACCGTTTGATGGGTTCCATTGAGAGAAGGCTCTCCAGCTCTTTGTGCATCCAACGAACACCTTTTTTTTTTTCAGGTTCCAAAAAACCACCAGTTATTATAAATCAAATGAATGTAAATATTAAAGTAAAATTTGGATTAGAGAAAAAAAAATAGAAGAAGAAAAAGAAGGAAGTGAGAAAGTGTAGTTTTCGTTTACAGCTGGAACGTTTGCGGGCTCAATGAGGGATTCGAAGTGTTTAGCGGTGGGCAGTTCTTCATATCTTCGAACTCGAATTGACTCGTCCATCGACCATTACACACAGCTTCTGCTACGCATTCAAATCACAGCGTTTTATTTATTTTTTTACTTTTTGGGTGCAACTGGGAATTGGCGAAGAGTGAGTATTGAATACTGAATACTGCACATCCACAGTTCCACCTCCGAAACCAGTGTAGGTGGCTTTTGGGCCTGGTTGGGCCCTTCTGGCCCAATCTAAAACCGTGTCAAAATTGGTGAAGTTTTTGGTCTAGTCCAAAGTAAGGTCATGTTTTACACAAAAAAAGTGGTAAAAAATGTAAGGCCTCAGATATGCCGATTTGGATTGGTGAACGTAGTTCAAGCAAAGCAAGAAAAGAGAAACAGTTTGTTTTTAGGTATACCGTGACTATCCACTGACAAAAACACTAACTAATTCTCTAGAGATACGGAGTTCCTAAAACATAAGTTTTGTCTGACAACGAGACTCGTACTAGGGATCGAATATCATGGGATCATTTGATGGAATTTATACCAGGATAGTTATTACAATCACTCTCATTTTATTTTATTGTTTCTCATTGGGGGCGTTTGGATCACGGAATGTTTCAACATTCCTGGGAATTTGGGGTCCGGAATATAAGATTCCTGTGTTTGGTTCATGGACAGAAAAAATATTCCTTGGAATGTTTCATTCCTGGGAATGAAAATGATCCTCTTTTTATTCCCATCTCACACCAAGGGAATCAGTCTAAAAATATGGAAAGACAACAATACCCTCTCTAAACCTAGGCAAAGCTCACTCTGCCATTCGAGCTTTCATTCAACCCCCTTTTGATTTTTCATCAACCCTAGCAGAGCCTCCATCACCGCACCGCCATCGCCCCTTTCTCTGCCGGCAACATCTCCAGCGATGGCCGCCGCGCACCGCCACCCTCAGGTTCCCTCCTTCGCCTTTTCTCTTCCTCCATCTTCGGCTTATTCCATTCCTCTCCTTTTTCATTTTCGATTCACGAGGTACTCGCATGTCTCCGCCATCCCTTCCTTCATAGACGGCACCATTTCCAGAAGCTTCGGCACCTTCTCTGCCGTGGAGATGCTCAGGTTTGACTCCGAGTGAAGCTTTGAGAAACCTTCATGGCTTTGAGGTGGACAAGCTTCGCCCTGTTCCGATCACTGCCGTATCTGGTTCTTGAGCATCGTTTGCGTCTTCCATTTTACTATTTTTTGACAATTGATTATTCCCAATTCGTTATCATGATACAGAACTCCATCTGTTTGTAATTTTATGCTGAAAACCTTGTTGGTGAGTTTCCCTGCTATTTCATTCACAAATATACACCTGTAATGTGTTCTTGCTTATGAAGTGAGTATATCCTTAATTAAGATTAAAATTTAGAAAAATTAGCTTGTACCTAATTACATTGCTTCCACTGAATGTGACGTGTCAAGGATAAAGTCTGTGAAGAGCTTAATATATTAGATTGAAGCTTACAATTGGGTTATATTCTAACATACTCACCTTTTGTGTTTGAACCTCAGAACAGTACTTTCCAAATTCATTACCTTATTGAAAATTAACTTTTAGTTGTTTCTTTTCACTAGGAAAGATAGACACTACTCCATCATGTTCTGCATGATGAATTTAATGTAATTAGAAATTAATTGTTTAGTTTAAATTGATAGGGGTAGTTTGGAAATTATACTTAATTATAAGTTTAATGTGATTAAAAATTAATTGTTTAGTTTAAATTGATAGGGGTATTTTGGGAATTAGACTTAATTTTGAGTTTAATGTGATTAAAAATTGAATTTTTTTAGTTTAAATTTATAGGGGTATTTTGGAAAAAATACATAATATTCCCAGGAATATTTATGCCAACCAAACATAGGTATAGTTCATTCTTAGGCATATTATGTAAGATTCCTGGGAATTTAACTCGCAAACCAAACATAGGAATAATTCATTCCTGGGAATATTATTCCCAAGAATAGGATTCCTGAGAATACTATTCCCAAAAATATAAAATTACTCCGCGAACCACACACCCCCATTGGGAATTCCTCTCATTTTAGAGGATCCTAATCTCGCATTTTGACTGGGCTTTGCAGGCGACCAAAAATATTGGGGGTTTGATTGTGTATGTGTATCATAGCTCAATATTGTCCACCCAATATCAATATGGTTGAATACTTACCATGGACATGGCCTGCATTTGTACCCAAACGAATGGACAATCCATAGAGGAACAAAAACAAGTGTACAAAATTGGGGCAAAAAGAATTTTTTTGGGTAGGTAACAAGATAAGCAACAAAACAAGAAAGAAAAATAAACACACAAGACTAGGTTGTCTTATCAATAACCATTAAGTCAACCAGAGCAGGAGAAGGAGCCTTCTATTCATGAAACTCATCACTTGAAACAGCTCTCCAATGTGTCAAGTAATCAGTACATTTATTTGCATCCCTTAAGATCAACACAAAGCAAACACACCATTGACAGATGATCAACTGCTTAATGAGGTTTTATTCACCTACTCCGTATTTAGCTTATATATTACCATTTACCGTGATTTAGGGTATGTTTATTCTGACTTCTTTTATTAAAACAGTAATATTTTTATAAAAATATTTTTTACAGAAATAATTCATATCAACTTTTGCTCTAAACCTAAAAATTGCTTAAAAACCACTTATTAAAAAAATTGATTAATAAATTGATAAAAATGGACCCTTACATTTGATGAATTAGTTCTTTTACTGATAGATCATCGACAAATATTTGAAAGCACTTATCAATCCCAAAATATGCTCTTACCTCAGGTTAGGACAGTCTTTCCCTCAACTTATGTTTTGTTAAAACCTGAAAAAAAAAAAAAAGTAGAAGCTGGAGCATTTGGTCTATCAAAAAAAAGAAGATTTACATATTTAGTCATATAAAAATATTAATTAATTAGCATAGAGTACCTTCTTCTTTCTTCTTTTTTTTTCGTGCCAATGTAAATGCATATCTCAACCGTTTCTTTTGTTCCAATTAATCTTTTCCACATAAAATCAAACTTAATATTGTTTGACTGCTCCAACTTCTCCCTTTGATACATAATTAATTTGTATTATATTCACATGTCTATTCGTGTGGCTTACGAAGCTAAGCTTACAATGTTTTTATCTGAATATATTCTTCTATACAAGTTGATCCTAACTGTTTTGCTAAATCATTGAACCGTCAGTTGGTATCGTTTAAGCTAGGTTGTCAGCCAAACTTATGACTTAGTCATTTAGTCTAAACATTATTACTACTACTATAAAAGAACCACGTGGTTTTAAGGTTTATATTAACTGATTTTAATGTTTATATTAAGTGAAAGTTGGCCCTCTTGCGCATAACTTCAACCCTTCATATCTGCTATCATTAATCACTATGTATTAGTTGTTAGGCTATTTATAAGTGCTCTTTACGATATGATTGGGAGAAAGAGTTTTTAATTGACTGGGAATGACGTGTAGGTTTTTAATTCCGACAAAAAATATTTTAATTTTTAATAATAAAAAAGGTAATTTATTGCATAATTGTTGTTTTGTTTTTTTTAGATTTAGAAAAAGAGATTAATTTTTTAAGTTGTGTCAATGTAAAATATAAAAGAATTTTATAGTATTATCCAATTATATATTTCTATTATAAAACTTTTAAGATATGGTTGAGTTAGACATTTTTATTAATGTGATAATATATAATTGAATATATATATATATAACTTTTTTTTAACACGGATAATACATTAAAATTAAAGTCTTATAGATATAGCTACTTCTTAAATTTTGAAAAAAAAATAATTTTTCTTCTCTTTTTCTTCAAAACCCTTCATCCAAATATATCCTGATAAAGTAATACTCGATAAGTATGAAAGCACGTTTTAATCTTAAACAGGAAGGAATATTTTCTACCCAAAAAAAAAAAAGGGAACATTTTATAGCAATATAATTTTTTGCTTATAATAAAACAAAGCATTGTGTATAATGAAGGATGCTATGGAATCTTAAAATGCAATAAATGTTCTCTTATAATCCAGTCGATCACTATAAGAATGCTATGGGATAGGAAATTCGACTCAGCAATAGCTCTAATATTAGTGTCAATAATGAAGGATTGAAATTGTTGCTACTTTGTAAGGCTACATAGCCTTCAACTACGACCAGGTCGAGGTCCTGATGGAAACTTGAGAATGAAATACTGGACCAAAACTAATGCTAGATCTTCAAACTTCGATCATAAAACTCATTTTACGTGCTTGTTTCGAACATTTACGAAGTCCTGAGTAGCTTTTCTCCAATTGCTTGCAATCCAATCCTTGTAGAATATTAAATTTAGAACTAATAGAGGTTCGTTCACCCGAGTTGCCTTTCGATTATTTATAGTGACTATGGTCATCATTTGATTGGTTCGATTTTTCAAAAATCATATATATCAAAGATTTTTTTTTTTTCACAAAATATTCACTCCAACCACAGTAACTAATCCATCATGTAGACTCATTTAAGAGGATAGATTTTGACTAAGGAAACAAAGGTTGTTTGCTTAATTGAATGAAAGTGTGTATTTAAATTAAATTGTCTTGGTAGAATTCTAGAGTTTAGTTTTTATGTACTAATAATATAATTACACTATTATTTGATTATATATTACATAATTAAGGTGATTAAATCTTATACCTATTATCTAATGAGCTTTATTCTTTCCATGTATAGAAGAAACTAAATTCTAAATTCCATCAAAATTTCTTTTAAAATGAAAAAGGCTTTACAAAAAAAAAAAGAAGCTAACACTGAAAAGCTATAGCGCACTCCGAAACTCGCGCGGCTTCATCGTTTGAACGACCAGATGATGGGGACCACATTCACGCGCTTGGCCATTTTATGTGGATCCCACCAAACCTTTTACAACTATATTATGATAATTTTTCAGACCAAAAAAACTTATGATATTTTCAAATTGCCTTTATTTTCCCGTAATTTATTTCCCTCTCTTATGCTATGACGTTATGTTATCCGTTATCAGTTCACACTGCAAGGTCCTATTTTTTCTTCTCCCACGCGCCTTGTGGAATTTCAGATCACTTGCTTTGTCTTTTGCTTTTGAGAAGGATTGAGACAGGTCAATGCCTGATTAAGGTGGCGGAACGCAACATGATATTTAGATGAAGATTTTTCTGAGAAGAATGTGTTCTTTGTGGAATTTTTTTTTTTCCAATGAATTGAATTTTAATACATTTCTAATTATCATTTATTTAATTAAAAACTTATATGTTACAACATACAGATAATGAATAGAATAAAACACTTTATACTAATAATCCATTAATAATAAATATTTTAATTTATACCTGGCATAATTATTTCATGTTTGATTGCTGATCGCCTATTCAGGATTGATTTAGTTTAATATTTAAATCAAATATATAAGAATTCTAAAATAATATATACCTATGTAAATAAAAAATTAAAGTTAAGAAATATTTTATAGAACTTAATTTATTTATGTCATCAATATAAAAATTTTTTACATAAAATTCAATAATATATTACTATTATTATATTAGTAAAAATATTTGCCTCAAGTACTATCCACTAACTTGAAAACCTTGCAAATAATAACTAATAATTTGATGTAATTAATACATCAAAATTAATTTATATTTTATAATATATATATATATATATATATATAGAGAGAGAGAGAGAGAGAGAGAGAGGATAATAGTAATTTTTTTTCAAAAATACTACTATTTTCTTAAATAGTTGAATTAGACAGAAAAAGTATATTTGGTTTCAAACTGCCGACTTAATTAGCCCTAGGATGTATAGAGTCATTATGGTCATGAGTTATGAATTCTCTTCCGTCTTGGTGTAATTGCATGCTCGCTGGATAAGTCAACTCAGTGAGTAAGGAACTACGGGATGGAGCCTTACGGATTGAGGGACCAACTAGATTGTGCAGTTAAACATCTGTTTGAGGGATTTCATAGAAAGCTAACATTGAAGTTTGTGACATGATGTTGCTTTCAACTTTCAAGTTTCAAACCCTTGTGGATTACAGTTCTAAAAAGTAGAAGTATGCGTAGGCGGCTACTGCAATCAACCCATTTTGGCATCAGCCCATCAAATCAAAACATGTATGTATAATGTATGTCGGTTAATGTGACGGGTTAGCACTAATCATTCCATCATTAATCCCAATCCATCACGAAAGTTTTCAAATTCCAATTCATGTTCTGTTTGTGTGTGTGTATTATATATAAGGAGTTTATTGGAATATATTGATGGTATAAAATTTTTTTACATATTTTTTTAAGAGATATTAGTAAATATAGTTACTTTTTCATCCCCACTACTTGAAAAGTTATAAAAAAAAGATATCTCCACTACTTGAAAAGTCACGCAAAAGAAGAAATTTGATTGAATAATAGTATAATTTTATACTGTCAGTGCATTAAAATTAAACTCATATTATAATATACGGTGTGAGATATGTGAATATAGTTATATAATAATTTATTATTAAGAATTTATATATTTTATACTAGAAAAAAAATCCATTTAATACGTCTTGTTATAAATCTTACACCCTTGATAACTTTGTATTCAAATTTTTTTTTTTCAAAACTCATTGTTAGATTGAAAGTTTATATGTGGTAGATCATTTCTATAAAAATTTACATTAATTCAAAATTATTTGATATATATTTTGTATGGATATAAATCAACATAGTATATATATTTTTTTATACTGATAAAGTTTAGGTAGGTTAGACACCGGACATCCCACCAGGACCAAGGCATGGCCATTCGGGCTACCCACCAACAAAGGCCTTATAGCGACAAGGAGGATTCAAACCTACCCCCTTTTCAGATATGTCCTGATCTTTTACCACCTATGCCACGCTTCGTTGGCAATCAACGTAATATATAACTCATAAATGTATATAAATAAGAATTGTTTGATTATAACCTATAGTTGTCCGATTTGTTGGAAATTCAACATGGATAATTAACACGATATTTAGTTATAATTCATTGGTTAGATTGACAAAAACTATATTATATGAAAAGTTATCAAATGTGTGAGTATGTTAACTCTTACGTGTCAACAAATCCCTCCTATATAAGTATAACCAAAAAAATAAATTTATACCATAAAAAATTCTTTTATTTTGATAAGTTATAATTAAAAAACATATAGTTGTATATGATAACTAAAATAATGAAAAACTAAAAAATTATGTGAAATGAGAAATAAATTTCACATATTTTAAAAAGGTTATATGGAAATTTATTTTACATTACCGGCTTATTATTAAATTATAAGAACTAAAAGATAAAGTAATTCATTTTCTCTCCCTTTTCTGTTATGAAGGAGAATAACAAATCAATTTTCAAGAAACATTTAACCAAGCAAATTCCTTATAATAACATATTAATGAAAGTTTAATTCGATTTGTAAGTATAACTATTTTTTATTTTTAAATGAAAACAGAACAACCCCTTTATGTTTAGCCTTATAATAAAATAATTTTTCAAATTAGATGAAGTTCTTGAATTAGAACAATTAATATTTTAATTTCTTTATCAAATTCAACAACCTTAAAGCCTTAAAAAAGAATGCACGACAACATTGTTGTTTGGCTCTCTAGTTGTAGTCATGCCATAGCAAATGCCATAATATGAGTAGTAATAGATTTCGAAATCAAATATGAAAAAAATTATTACACACTGAACTTTATAAAAGATAAAAGATGACTTATCCAAAATTAAAATATTAAGGTTGCTCAGTTCTAAATGTAGGAGGATTTCTCTAAAAATAAATGGTTGTTCTTAAAGTTGGAAGTGGATCAGCTATAGTGATTAAAAAAATACAAACTATAAATATAATTAAAAATAAAAATAGTGAGTTATTATTCAAGCTTAAAATTTGAAAATGATCATCATGTTTTCAAGGTTATACTTGAAAATGTGAAAGACTTTGCTAATCTTTTAAACCTTAGAATAATTTATTTACTTATTTACATTAAGTTTTTATATATAATGAAGAATGAATGGGTTAACTAGTTATTTAAACAAAACTAATTAAACATAGAATAGAATAAACAATGTAAATGTAATACGATATATATTGAAAAATTATTGCTATAATAAATGCTATTAAGTTAATGGAGTGAAAAAATAGTAAAGTACTAAGTGAAAAGATAATCTGATAAATTAAGTAGAGTGAAAAGATATTCGAATTTATTTTCATAATTTTTTTAAAGTAAAACTAGGATTAGAATTTAGGGCGAAGCATAATAAAGTCTCCAAGTGTCATTATCTCTTTAAAAAAAATTGAAAAAAACTTTTGCAAGTCTCATTATCTCATTAAAAAAAAGACAGTGGAGTACTTAAATAAAAAGATGATTTGATAAATTAATTCGAATTCATTTTAAAAAATTTTCTATTTAGATTAAAATAGGAATAAAATTTGAAGATAAGCATAATCAAGCTTTTAAGTGTCATTTTCTCATTAAACTTTTTGTAAATGATTCTTAAATATTAATAATATAGATTAGAAAAACCCACTTTTGTCCTCCTCAAACTTTTAATTTCTGGATAAATGTAGTAGCTATAAATTGAAGTCCATAAAATTATTATTTAAAATATATGATTTTTTTTACTATTTTACCCTTATTTAGAAATTGTTTATCAAAATACAAATTTTCTCAAACTATTTATCGAAATACTTTTCTTTTGTCCACTTTAACTTATTTTATTGTTTTTATAGTTCACGTGGAAGTTGCCAAATGATATGGCAACCTCACAATAAAATTGCCAATTGAATTGGCATAATCCACGTGGACGGGAAAGAATAAAAATGTAATAATGAATTATTGTTCTAATTTAATATCTGATTTTTAAAATTTAAAAATCAAATGATTTAAAAATTAAATGCTTAAATATATTTTTAATCCCTATAAATATTAATTGTTTTGGTTTTGTTCCGTCTAAATTTTGTGTTGGTGTTAGTCCTTTTTATATTTTCTTTGTTTTTGGTCCTTATTCTTCTAAATTTTACCCTCAATAAATGTTTTTGAATATGCATTTAGCTGTTACAAATATTGAAAATTTTATTATTTTTACCTTTAAATATTTCAAAAATCTTCATTTGATCCTGATAAATATAATTATTTAGCACTAAATGTACATGATAGGGACAAAAAGCATAATGATGAAAAAAAGAGCGACCAAAACCAAAATAAAAAATTTAAAGGAACCAAAACTAAAATAACTTATATTTATGATGACTAAAACCATATTTAAACCAAAATTAAAATAATAAAATTTCATGAGATTTGAGAATTTATTTCTTTTTTGTTTTTGAGTTTAAAAACAAGCCTTAAGATCCCTTCAATTAGCACACCAACTCACTCAGGCTGTGTCATAAGGAATCAACGTGAACAATATTTTAGCTGGCATCTCGAAGCAAACTGTTGTGACTCGTTGTTACCTAACTTCCTACGTTCATAGTTACTTTAGTTCAAAGAAAAAATAAAATAGGTTATGGAAATTGACAAAATTTGCCGATTTACTTGCTATTTTCATTTTACACTTGCAGCCATATGGCCAAGTACCTTATACTATCAATATCTTCTTTCTGCAGTTGCCTTACATTAGGTCTTAGGTCAGCCTCTAACCAACCTCGATTGGTTCTCTGGTTTTACACTTCATTAAGGTATATGGTTGGTTTAATTTTACTTTATTTGATTTTGTTTGAATGTTTTGTATTGGCTTAATATAATAACTTAACAAATTAATTCGGTGAAAATTTCATCTTATGAACCAATTAGTTAATTGATTGAATTGTGTCTAAAGTGGGATTGTGTAATTAACAAGTAACCAATCCGTTATGGATTTAAAATAATTGAGATGAAGTTAATTACTAGTTGTTATGTTTTATTACAACAATTCAATAGCTGATACTTGATCCTTCTATCTCACTCCACTTCTTTCTAAATTATCTGTGTGTTTATTATCCATCCATTATATACAATAAGAATTTTATGCTGCTGTTTGACAAAGTATATGTTTAATCTTCAGCAAATTGTATCCGAGACGGCTTTTATCTCTTGATGAGCAGCCCATATTTGAAAAAGTAAATTAAGTTTATAATACCAACATTTTTCCTGAGATTGTAATTATTGAAGTATTCTACCTAACTAAAATATTTGAATAACGTGATCCAGTACGAAAAAACATTTGTTAAATTATATTACGACGAAATCAACTCCTATATACGACGATAAAGCTGTTTGTTAGGCAGACTTGGCCATAGGCTCACATAAAAATTAGAAACTAAGTTCACACGAATATTCAAATATTACAGAAGCTAGGGGGAATTGATTGAATGGTGCACCACCGACTCAATTTATGATATACTAGATTAATGCCCGTTCATAAGATTTATCTTTTACGTGAGTTTATTTTATAGATATTAATTTTTATAATTTATAAATAAATAAATGAATATATAATATTATTCGTTGTCTATATATTTTTGTGTTTAGTTAATTTATCAATTCTTATTATCAAGGACTCATGTTAGTTTTATTGGTAACAATATCTATTATTAATGAGTGGTTATCAATTGACCATATAATCACTACTATTAGATATTATTATTAGTAATATTAGTAAATTAAATAAAGATCAAAGATTCATTTCAATTAAATTTTTGGAAAAAATTTTAGTTGAGTTTAATGATAAATTTTAAAAAATTGGTTATACAAACTGCAAGAATTTTGTAAGAAAAATTAACTAAATTAGTTTTGTAAAATAAATCATTTAAAACTGCAAGAATTTTTTTATAAAAATAAATGTGTGATAAACCTATTAAAATATTAAAGCATTGTTAATTTAATCACCTTGATCCATATTGTGATAGAATTATAATGTCAAAATGTAAATAATTTTAAAAAGACAACTGAGTATTGGGTGAATTTTTTGAAAAACTTACAGCATAAAATAAAAAATTAAAAAAATTTCAATTTCTCACCCATATTTTTGTTTAATGAATGAATGAAAAATTTTTAGAAAATAAAGATACAAGGCATACTAAAAAACCCCTTCACCCCCAAACATCAACAATACAAGTAAAAAGAACCGCTGGGAAAATTTTCTCCAAAATTAGGCCCACCAAAAACCCTCAATTATAGGATATGTAAAATATAGATAATTTCTTTCTTAATACTTCAAAGCCAAGTGTCACGGTTTTGGACACACTTCAACGCAACCATATTGACACTTTGACTTACTCAACCTGTTAAGCTAAATATCAAGTTAGCCTCATTTGAAAATGACTAGCAACGGAAACTAAGAGTACAAGAGAATAAGAGAACTTTGATGGAGAGAATATATTTGCACTTACATAAAGGAAAGCTTACAAATGACTTGGATGGTTTGGCCAATAATGGTCACCCATATCTATACGAATCCACCTCCTTAATGGACGATGGAAATTGATTCTAATCGACGGTCTAGATTGAGTATCTAAAACCTTCCTACATTTCACACATATCTATATATTTTTAGAATCATCTATACATATCTACTAAGGACATTCTACATAACTTCAACATGTCTCTAGAAGCTTGTAAATAGTTCTACATATCTCTACATACTTCTAGATAACTCTACATAATTCTACATGGTTCCACATAATACCACAAGTTTCTAGAATATTCTAGAGCAATCTACGTCCTTCCATAATATTCTATATTTTTCTACGTTCTTCCAGCATCTTCTGTGAATTAACTTCTCAAGGAAAACCATTCGTGATACAAGGCAAGTAGATTTTTTTTTCCCCTTTTAGAGAGCATTTGGATGGACAAATTTTAGAGAATAATGTACTTTTTAAATATTGAGGTAGTATTAAATTGTTTATTTAAATATTAATAAAATAATTTAAAATAATTTCAAGTATTTTTATTTAGTATTTTCAAAATTTTAAGGAATTTAATTTTTATGCTCGTAAAAGTTTTTTATACAGTCATTCAATCATATATTGTTATATCAATCATGATAATTGACTTTATCATCCACTACTTAAAAATATATAAATAAAATATTTTGATTGGTTGATGGAGTAAAAGTGTTTTACATTGTCAATGTATAAAAAAATACTCAATTTTAAAGGAGTGAATTCGAATATCAATTTTAAGATTCCTAGTTGAGCTGTACATATATTGTTTTAAACATGGTAAACTTCATATGAGTTTTAGAACAGGATAAGAGGCAACTACCAAAGAAAAACATACAACTACCATGAAAAAATAACAGGATAATAGGCACGATAAGATTTTCAGCCAAAAAAAAAAAAAGGCACGATAAGGTGATATGATTAACATGATCTTCCTCTTTTGTTTTTGAAATATCTTGGAGTCTTGTGCTCCTCTTTTGTCATAATATTACTAAAAAAAATTAGTATTAAGTTATGGAAATTTCAGCATATTTAACGTAAAATTTTCACAAGTGCATGTATAATGACAAAAAAAAAAAGTAAAAAGAATGATTTCAATTTTCAATAAATATACTAAAATTTCATCAAATAACACTCAGATCCCAATTGAAATTATTGCCGCGGATATGTTCAACTTTTAGCCTCGATAAATATATATATATATAGCCAATCTTTAGGGTGGACTAAATAAAATTATGATCATTTGGTCTTACCATAAACTAAATGTCGGTGCCAATGGTGGTTAGGTACTTAATTGAATCCATTTGCTTTTGGCATGTTGTTATCTTCAGGTAATGATGAATCCTCACATCCCATACTTAACCAGTGCTGTTGTTCATATATTTGATTTTCACTTTGAAAGTATTATTTATGCCTTTTCCTGTTATGGGATTTATCATTGGTTTTATCTTGTTTTATTTCCTTTGCTATGTTAATAAAATATTGTTTTTAACCCAAAAAATAAACGTTGCTAGCATTAATGGAAAATACGTGCATGGCGCGTTGGAAATTAATTGGGTCATAAGAAGGGGAACATTAATCATAGAGGAGATTGATTGATTCGTCAAAAAGGACCCCTATTCATTTATAAATCTGTTTATCATAATTTATAAAACACAATGAAAAAAAAAATCTATATACTGTCATATTAATGACAATATAAATTTTTTTTATACTATTATTCAATTATGCATCAACATGTCAACTAATATAGTTGGCTTTTATATTCATTTTATTGATATGATATTATGTAAATTGAAGTTTTTACACCATCTGTATATATCAAAATTACAATTAGCCAAAAAAGTTAATTAATCTCATGATATGATTAGTACAAAGAATTTCATATTATTACCTAATTGCATTCATTTATTATTATCTTATACTATTAATTTATTTTCAAAATAAATTTATATACTCAATTTCTTTAAGATGTATTTAAATAAATTATTATTTATTTTTAGTAATATTCAATAAACTATTTTTCATTATCACATCATGCATATTACGAGTTAAACGACTAATTATTATATATATGAGAGTTTTAAAGTAGTGTTCATACAAATAAAATATTTCTACTTCATAACCATAAATAATTATATGATTTTGTAAAATTTTTATATGCTGAAAAATACATCTATATTAGATTCTATGTTTCATAATACCAAACAACACTTCATCTCTAAAAACTTGATGCAGATATATATTGTCGGAATCTATCATTCTGCGACTTCAGTCCGCATTCAATTTAAATATTTTCCTTGTTCAATAAGAGTAGTTGTCAACGCAAAGGAGTGGCAAATGAAATGATTCCTGTTTTCAGATATATAATTTTGAACAGCATATATATTTGTCATATATTAGCATATATTGTATCTAATACTAAGAATTGAGTAATTCATATTCGTTCACCAAGATAGAAATAAACAACGAAGATTAACTAAGATCAACTTGGATAAAATCAAATCAAATAAAATAATAAACAATTAGAAAGTATTTGAAGAAATTTTATTTTGAGAATAATTATTTTTTTATAATTTTATCTTTGTATACCTAAAATTTATAAATTATACATAATTAATAAAACGCATTAATAGTGATTTATTGAGAGGGAGTACCCAGCACAAGGGATACCAAATCAATAGGCTAAGTGAAAAAAATCACAAAAACAGATCATCAAACATCACATTTTAATTCAAATTAACAAAGTCAACTTCTGACACTTGAAACTCTAACATTCCCTCATCAATATTAAACATCAAAGTAAGAACTAAAAAATATCCTTTTTAAATTCTAATAACAATAAATAATAAATATTTTATAGATGAATTAATTTTTATTTTATTAATTATGTTTCAGTTTTAATGTTAATTATTTATTTGTTTTAAATAATTTTTTATGTATGAGGGTTAAGTATTTTTAATGATGTATTAAAGTAAAAGCATTTTGACCTTAACGATATACTAAAAGTAAACTTATTTATAATGTGTAAAACACGGCAAAATAAAAATAAAAAGTTAAAATCAAATCCATCTACGTTAGTTTAAAATCGATAGACAGATAGAACTTCAACTAAAAAGATACAAAAGATCTTATCTATAATCTATAATCTATCTATAATATTAATATTTAAGACTCATTACATGACAAGTTTTCTATGTGTCATTTATAGAGCAAATTATGCCCCACCATTTTCATAATCTTAATAATTAATTAAGTTTTTAAATTTAATTTACTTTATAATTAGTAATTAATATTTTCTAATCATACCTTCATATCTCTCTTTCATTAACACAATAAAAATATTCTATAAAATATCTTATTCATAATTACTTAATATGAAAATAATAACAAATGATATAAACAAAATGATAATTGAACGTATCATTATATCATTAAAGTTTTATATGTATAATTATTATAGAATTAACCAATGATAACAAAACTATTATAATTATATTATCATAAAAAGAAGACAATTATAATTAACGATGATTTTATTGACCATGTATAACTATTATATAATTATATAAAAAGCTATTATAATATTAATATATTTTCTAACTGGGTTATAGATTTATGTAGTTTTTTTTAACATCACATATGCATTGTAATTTTAGTTCATTATCAACTTAGAAAACATATTATAACAACTTTTTATATAATTATATATTAGTTACACATGGTCAATAAAATTATCATTAATTATAACAGTCTTCTTTTTGTGGTAGCACAATTATAATAGTTTTGTTATCATTAACTAATACAATAATAATTATACATATAAAATTTTAATGATATAATAATACATTGAATTATCATTTATTTATATCTTTTGTTATTATTTTCATATTATATAATTTTCAATGAGATATTTTGTAGGGTATTTTTATTAAGTTAATAGAAGAGAGATATGAATGTATGCTTGGAAAAAATATATTAATAATTATAAGGTAAATTAAATTTAAAAACTTACTTTAATTATTAAGATTATGAAAATCTATAATATCAATATTTAAAACTCATTACACATACAAAATTTTCCATGTGTTATTCATAGAGCAAATTATGCCCCCACCATTTTCATAATCTTAATAATTAAATTAAGTTTTTAAATTTAATTTAATTTATAATTATTAATTAATATTTTTCAATCACACTTTCATATCTCTCTTCCATTAACTCAATAAAAATACCCTACATAATATCACATTCATAATTATTTAATATGAAAATAATAACAAATGATATAAACAAAATAATAATTGAACGTATTATTATATCATTAAACTTTTATATGTACAATTATTATAGAATTAACTAATGATAACAAAACTATTATAATTACATTACCTTAAAAAGAAGACAATTATAATTAATGGTAATTTTATTTACCATGTATAACTATTATATAATTATATAAAAAGATATTATAATATGTTTTCTAATTGGGTAATCGATTCATGTAGTTTTTTTTAACATCACGTATGCATTGTAGTTTTAGTTCATTATCAACTTAGAAAAGATATTATAATAATTTTTTATATAATTATATAATAGTTACACATGGTCAATAAAATTATCATTGATTATAACAGTCTTCTTTTTGTGGTAGCATAATTATAATAGTTTTGGTGTCATTAACTAATACAATAATAATTATACATATAAAATTTTAATGATAAAATAATACATTCAATTATTATTTGTTTATATCATTTGCTAATATTTTCATATTAAATAATTTTGATTGAGATGTTTTGCAAGGTATTTTTATTATGTTAATGGAAGAGAGATATGAATGTATGCTTGGAAAAAATATATTAATAATTATAAGGTAAACTATGTAACATCCCCTGCTACTTTATGGATTGACGACTGTCCCCACAATCCAATACGAGTCTTTTCAGCATGCTTTGTCCTCACTCGCACGCTTCCTGGGAAAACTTCCCAGGAGGTCACCCATCCCAAAATTACCCCAGGTCAAGCACGCTTAACTGTGGAGTTTTTCGATTTAGGCTAGAAAGAAGATGCATCTTGTTGGTATAGGTAGTACAAATCAATTCATATAAGCCCTCTTTAACTGTATAGTCCCATACCTATACAGTCTTAGGATCCCTCTCATTCGGGTGTGTAATCGGTTCGTTCATGTACCCCTCCGCTTAGAGGACCTTGCGAGGAGCAGCTCCTTGTCCGTGCCCTCTTTGCACCGGCGATCACTCCTCGTCCTCGTCCCCGGGCGTTACAATGCATCTTCTTTTCGGTAGCCCAAACTGAAAGAACTCCATAGTTAAGCGTGCTTGACCTGGGGTAATTTTGGGATGGGTGACCTCCTGGGAAGTTTTCTCAGGAAGCGTGTGAGTGAGGACAAAGCATGCTGAAAGGACCCGTGTTGGTTTGTGGGGACAGTCATCAATCCATAAAGCAGCAGGGGATGTTACAAACTAAATTTAAAAACTTACTTTAATTAGTAAGATTATGAAAATGATAGGGCATAATTTTATCTATGAATGACACATGAAAAACTTTTCATATAGTAAGTCTTAAGTATTAGTATTATAAATTTAGTTCCTCCTTAATATTTTGATACACTTATTTTTCTGATTTGGTAATATAATTACAACTATTTTATATATCAATTTATCCTAAAATTATTAAAAAATATTGAAGACATACTAATTTATCCTAGATTTTAAATTATGACGGAACACAATATATATATATTATATTCTTGAGGAACCATTTGATTCAATGTTAATTTTTTCATGGATTAGGTTGGGAGAAGTCTCACCACTTGACTGATAAATCATTGATGAGAAATTACTATAAAGACAAATCTAGCATTAATTTTCCAATTGGATGTGACAAATTTACATAATTTTCTAATTTGAGAAATAGGTTATAATACATAAAAGAGAACAATCAATATTCACGCCAAATAAAATGTCTATGATTTTAAATTTCTTTTTCTACACTTAGGAGCCATGTCAACAACGTAAAAAAACATTGCTCATAATCTTCTATATTTAAACCTCCAAAGAAAAACAACGTATAAAAATTCTATATTTAAAACTATATATAATTTTGAAAAAAATCGACTCCATTGAAGATGATATCATTTGGAAGTTTCACACTTATTTGACATATAATTGGCCAGAAATTACTAGGAAGACTAACAATTCATAGTCTATGCACTAGTTTCATATTTTCTAGTTTGATTGACTAATATGTTCAATTTTCAAACTTAAGGAATGAGTTATAAAGCATATAGATAACAATAAATGATGCCAAAAATTATAAATCATCATCGTTACATTTTTCAATAGAGTTATCACTTCATAAAGTGCAATTATCCTTCATTCACTGCATTTTGTTAGGTTAAACGTGATATAAAGATGAAGACATGCAGTATTTTATTTCATAGATGTTTTCTTCCATAATAGATTAATAGTATTAAAAAAGAAATAAAATATATTCAGTATATGATTTTTTATTTTTTTTAAATTATAAGGTATTCTTAATATCATTTGATGATGTGTGACATCATGTTAAAATTAAATCTTAATTATATATATTAATATTTAAAATTTGTAATTTAGTGTGCGTTTTTAAAAACTGTAAGATTTATTATAATCTTTTTTATATAATAATTTTTTTATAATTATATAATAGTTACACATGGTCAATAAAATTATCGTTAATTATAATAGTCTTCGTTTTATGGTAGCTAATTATAATAGTTTTGTTAGCATTAACTAATATTATAATAATTATACATATAAATCTTTTTTGATAGAAATCAGGGTATCCACTATCGACAGCAGTGACTAATCCCTTTGTCACGGGAGCTCTCTTACAAAGAGACAAATGGCTGGCAACGAAATGTGCTCCATTCTCATGAGTGAGGATCAAACCCTCGACCACATGTTTAAGAGACATGGTGAGCTGTCACCATACCACACCTCGTGGTTTTATACATATAAATCTTAATAATTTAATAATACGCTCAATTATCATTTTATTTATATCATTTGTCATTATTTTCATATTAAATAATTTTGAATGAGATATTTTGTATGGTGTTTTTATTGTGTTAATGGAAGAGAGATATGAAGATATGATTGAAAAAAATTAATTAATAATTATAAGATAAATAAATTTAAAAACTTAATTTAATTATTAAGATTATGAAAATGATAGGGCATAATTTTCTCGTGACACATGGAAAACTTTCTATGTAATAAGTCAAGTTGACCATAAATAGAAAAATAAATTCATAAATAATATGGGAATAAATTATGCCAAACTAGTTCGGCCAATCTTTTTCTCAATATTTTGATACACTTCTTTTTTTATTGAGTAATATAATTACAACTATTTTATAAATAAGTAAGGATCAATTTGTCATAAAATTCTTCAAAATTATTGTTGACAGATTAATTTATCCTATATTTTTAATTATGATGGAACACAAAATATATATTTTTATTATTGAGGAAACCATTTTGTTCGATAATATTTTTTTCATGGATTAAGTTGGAGGAATTCTCACCACTTGATTGATAAATCATTGATGATAAATTACTATGCAGACTAATCCAGCATGAGTTTTCTAATTCGATGTGACTAATTTACATAATTTTCTAACTTAAGAAATGAATTAGAATACATAAAAGAGAACAATCAATATTCATGCCAAATAAAAATGTTCACATTTTTAAATTTCTTTTTCTACATTTAAGAGCCATGTCAATAACATAAAAAAATGCTGCTCATAATCTTTTGCATTTAAACCTCTAAAGAAAAAAAAGGACAAAAATTCTACATTTAAACCTATACATAATTTTGAAAAAATTGGCTCAATTGAAAATGACATTACTTGGAAGTTCCACACTTGATTAACATATGCTTAGTAAGAAATTGCTAGGAAGACTAACAATTTAAAGTTGTTGCATCAGCTTCAAATTTTCCAGCTTGATGTGACAAATCTGTTCAATTTTCAAACTTAAGGAATAAATTAGAAAACATGTAAATAACAATAAATTATTCCAAATGGACGTAGTTTCAACGCATATATAATAGTATTCTTTTTGTGGTAGCGTAATTATAATAGTTTTGTTATCATTAGCTAATACTGTAATAATTATAGATACAAAATTTTAATAATTTAATAATATATTTAATTATTATTTTATTTATATTATTTGTTATTATTTTCATATTAAATAATTTTGAATGAGATATTTTGTAGGGTATTTTTATTGTGTTAATGGAAGAAAGATATGAAGGTATGCTTAAAAAAATTAATTAATAATTATTAGGTAAATTAAATTTAAAACTTACTTTAATTATTAAGATTATAAAAATGGTAGGGCATACTTTTCTCGATGAATGACACATAGAAAATTTTCCATACAATGCGTGTTAAATATTAGTATTATACATTATAGATTATAGATTTAGTTTCTTCTCAATATTTTGATACATTTATTTTTCTTATTGAGTAATATAATTATAACTATTTTATAAATTGATAAGGATCAATTTATCCTAAATTTTTCCAAAAATATTGATGAGAAACTAATTAATCCTATATTTGTAATTATGATAGAACACAAAATATATATTTTTATCCTATTAACTTATTTTTAAAATAAATTTATATACTCAATTTTCTATAAGATATACTTACATAAATGATTATTTATTTTTAGTAATGGTCAATAAAATATTTTTTATTATCATTCTGAGTATCGCACGGGTCAAAGGACTAGTAAAATAATAAACAAAACAGGGCAAATATTCTCTTATTTGGTATATTTATAACTTTAGTGGGAAAAAAAATGTTGGCAACAATTCTTCAAACGTGAAACGGCATTCCCCCAAAGCAAAGGAACCTAAGCTACGTGACATGAAGCTTTGTCACTAAGAAATTAAATGTAAGGTTTAGAAATGAAAATGCCCCTCTTTTCACAAATCCATTATGTGCATCGTACGGGAAGCATACGAATAAAAAAATAACAAAACACACTAATCAAACCGAACAAAAACAGATAAGGGAATTAATTAGAGATTTTGCTGAGTAGGGCTTCAACAATAAGATTTTAATAATTTATTTTAGCTTCGATTCATGATATTTTTAGGGTTTTAATCAAAATATTTTAAAATTTGTTTAATTGTAATCTCTATCCTTGATTAATTAGTTAATAAAGACCACATAATCTAGGGTGCATTTATTTTGAATTTTAAAAACATAATTATGAAACTTAAATATTAAATATAACTAAAAAAATGAAACTGATTTTTTCAGAAAGCTATTACTTTTAACTTTTACAAAAAAGTTAAAAACTAATTTTTTTTAAGTGTATGATTTTTTTTTTAAATTATCCAAATATACCAACAATGACTTTTTTGGTAAAAAATGATTTTGAGAAAAAAATCCAAAACAAATGCACTCCTGATTCTGTTTGACTACTAGTAATCCTACATGAAATCAGAGAATTAATCCAAACTTTTGTTACAGATGCAAAGATGCAAGACGCTGAATAAATGAAAATAGAATGTTTAGATTGAAAAAAAAATTTATAAATTGTATTGATAGTAATCAAAACTTTATATTTTTACTTCTTTAATTAATGTCTTTAAAATACTCTCCTTTTTAGAATATTGGTCTACTCTTAGATAAAATCACCGTTTAAAATATTTATCAATTTCACATTTCAATAAAATAGATTTTTTTAATTCTAATAGTACCCTTGAATAGTTAATAACTTTTCACTTTTAACTATTTGACGTGCTCCACAATTAATGGCTATTAGGGTATATTAGCCCATATACCACTATTTTATATGAGAATAATATTCTATTACTATATTATTTATCCTTTTTTTTAATACTTATATTTGTTGAAATTGACAGATATTTTACAAGAGAGAGAGTACTTAATAGCAAAACTAATTAATTAATGATCATTTAATATTTACTCACACCGATTAATATGCATGATTTGTTAGTATATGATTAGATTACTATGTAAATTTTTTTTATGTTATCAATATATTAAAATTAAATCTAAGTTATTAGGGATGCTTTTAAGAGCACTCATGATATATTTTTTAGAGCTGATTTATAATCTTTAAAATTCAAAAAACTAAAATGATCTTACTCTATTACATGACAATAAATATAGAAATTTCATTTTTAAATATTTATATCTATTATATAGTCATTTTGAATTCTAAAACTAACTTCATATAATATTTATCAAATATTACAAATGTGTGGTTCTTATTGAGAACAACAACCTCTATGTTATTTAATCAAATCACATTATTAAAACTATTTTGAGAGTAACCAAAGACCTCTACAACTTTTACAAACTTATACGCTTAACACCAATACCCAAAGACAATCGCGAATCAACGAAGAGGTCAGAGGCCGCAAACCAAATGTGAAAACAAAATTTTCCAAAGGGCTCTTAATGTTTAATAAAATTCAATTCAACTCCATTTTTGCATACCAAACCAAACGCTGCATGAAAACCAATAACAAAAGCACCGCAAAAGAGAGAGAGAGAGAGTGTGGGAGAGACGAGGCTTTCACGTTTTCTCGCTTCAATCACGGGGTTCCACGTGGAATCTTTCCATTCGTGGACCCCACGATGACGTGGCCTAATGTATGTGAGTGTAAAAAAATATCCAAAAAAAAAAGAAAAAGACTCACAGAATAGACTCGCAGATATAAATACTAACAACAAATATAAATGCTAACAACAAACAAAGCACCATCTAAGAAAGGGGGGAGAGAGAGGAAGGAAAATATTAAGAAGAAGAAGAAAAGAAAGCCGTCCCAAGAAAATTAAGAAAAAAGACCACCATTTATTATTATTATTTTCTTTTCTTTGAATTTTCTTTTCTTTTCTTTAACATCTCATTTCCCCTCTTAACAAACAAACATCACTCTCCCCTCTCTCGCATATACAAAACACCGTTTAGTTTCGTTTATTTTGTTTCTGTTTTCGTTTCAGCTTTCTTCTCTCTCCGCTTTCTAGGGCTGCGAAACATTTTCCGAGAAACTAGATGTAACTAGATTGATCGAACCGAATCCGAACGAAGGAAGAAGAAAAGAAAAAACGAGAAAAAAAAATAAAATAATAATAGGAAAATTAGGGAGAGGAAGAAGAGAAGAAAAACTGCGAACGCGGCGAAGAGGAAGAACTTGAATCGAATCCAAATTGACGAATCTGGAAAGGTTTCGAATCGCAATCTGGTGGTGGAGGTGGTGGTGGATCTCGATTCTTCGCTCGACGTTCACTGCCATTTTTTGAATCGGCACGGTTGAACGCATTCGGAGCTGTAATCACATCTTTTTGTTTCCATTTTTTGTTTTTTGATTTTTGTGGTTTTTAATTTTTTTTAACTTTTCGTTGTTGTTGTTGTTGTGGATTATTGTGGATCTGTTTGATTTGAAGTTTTGTTTGTTGATGTGTTTGAAGGATCGAGAGGAAGGGGAGAACGATGAAATGGGTGACGTTGCTTAAGGACTTCAAAGAGAAGGTTGGCCTCACTCAAACACCTCCTTCTGCTTCTTCAGCTTCTGTACCTTCTGCCTCCGCTTCTCCTTCTCGTGATAACAGCAATGCCGTCCCAACGTCGCAAATCTTTGCTTTGTCTCCTACCAGGTTCCGCATATATACATTCCCTTTTTAACTCTATCTTACTTTTTTTTTTTTTTTTTTTTTGCAAAAATTTTTTTGTTCAGGTAACAGTTAAGAATGTTTTGGTTTTTTGATTAGTTTAGAGCTATGTTACACCGACTCTGGTGCAAGTATTTGGTCCGACCCAAATCAATACGGATGTATAGTATGAATCAAATTAAATACACGTAAAATATATTAAAAACATATAAAAATATTGGTAAAGTATTTGATACGATGCATTTCCAGCATGAATATGCGGACTATTTTGAAATATTCATGTATTATAGCTTAGAGTGTTGATAGTTAAGGAATGTCTGTTCATGTAACTCCTTTTTTTTCTTTTTTTTAGTAGTTTTGTAAAAAATCTCTTACAGTATGTTTTTTGATTAAGAGCTTTTTTTTTTGTTTTAAAAAAATATTTTAATTCAAACTTCTTTGATTGTGACTTTATGAGCTGTTTTTGAGCCGAAACTAAGTTTGATTTGAATAGGTTAGTAATTCCTTGGTTGAATTTAAGCAAAGGAAATTGTATTTTGTGGTGGGAGTGACAGGGTTTGGTTTTTGGGTTTGAGTATTGCATCGGCCTTGATTGTTGCTTTGAAAAGAATAAGAATGAACTAGAGAATGGGGAAAATGGTGGGTGGTTGTTTGTTTTTCTTAGTTTTCGATTGTTTCGTTCTGTACTTCATGTTTTGGTATGGACTATGAAGAGGTGATTGGATGAGTTAGAAAAGATCCTTTATCAGTTTTTAGATTTCTCTTTGCTTCCATTGGCGTGAGTTGTCGTTGCTAAACTCTAAGGAGTTTTGTGAGCTCAGTTTAAGCTTATAAATGGGTTATGCGGTGGGTAGAGAAAGTGAAGTCTCATCGGTTTGTAAGGTAGGAGAACTTACCCCGTGTGTGTATTTTTTCCTTAATAGTTTTTCTTATCATGGAGAATTGGCACTGGACATGCATTTTAGGCGCACATGAGATCGCTAGCATCCATTTACTGTTACTTTTAACGTGTCAACATGGTTGCTTAAATTTTTATGTGAGCGAATGCACGCTATAACGACTAACTTTATTTCCTTGACCCTTTTTCACTAAATACTAAAAGTAGTAACGTTCCATTTGTACTGATGCATGGTGCAAGTGGTGTTGATGTTTTTGGAAACTTAACTGCCTGGTAGGCCATTGCCACGTCATCGGTAGCTCAATTAGGTTTTTAAATTTTGGGCAAGTTGGCTGGTCTGCTCATTTAGCTATTTATGGCTGAAGGCTACCCAACAGTCATATTTATTGATTAGAAGATTTGTAATTTGCAAATGGTTTATATTAATGAAAACACAATAATGATTAATTTCAGACATCCATTCATTGCCACATGGGAGTATTGACAGATTTTGGATCGTTTCTTGCCTTTGTTTATTGTTTAATGTAATTTTAATTAGACTGTATTGTGATGTCCTTCCATTCAATGCCTCTAAAAATTCTTGTAACAGATGTTTCATAATTGGTGAGAAATGATTCTCAAGAAATTTTTTATGCTTTGATTATGATGTTATATATGATTATGACCCTTTCTAGCTTTAAATCAGGGATAAACATGAACTGGAATTGGACTTCAAGAGATTCTGGGAAGAGTTTCGGTCATCCAGCTCTGAGAAGGTTCTTTCTTTTCATTGCTCAATTTCTCTGACGGTCTCCTTCATATTTTACCTGGAATGATTGATTATGGTAAATTATCAATTACTAATGCTTTCTTATTTCCTTGCAGGAAAAGGAAGCGGCCTTGACTTTGAGTATAGATGCCTTTTGTAGATTAGTAAAGCAGCAAGCTAATGTAGCTCAATTAGTTACCATGTAAAGAAACAATTTCTCCTTAGCTTCATTATTCTTACATGCATGCCTTAATTTATAATTTCATGTGCAAGTGCAACAGCATTGTTGTGATTAAGCAGTAGGAGGAAATGTTTTCTGTTCAAGTAATGGAGTTATTGGTTTTGTAGAATGATAACCCTTGAATACATTAAATTGTCAGTTGGAGATTGCAGCATGTTTTTCTCTGTGTTTGGTTTACTGGTGTGTGGTGCAGTGCAGTAATGCTACTTATTTGCTTAACTCTTCTGTTCCAGTGCTTTGTTATTAGTAAGCGTTGAAAATGCCACTATTTAAAATTGTTGTAATTAAAACTGACGACATGCAAAGTTTTGGACTTAAGTGGAAACTCACATGGTGATTAATGAACTCCGTATCAGTGGTTGATGAACATTGTGGTTCAAGAGATTGAAAGTGTGTTATAAAAAAAACATGTATGGTATTTTTGGTCGACGAAGGTGAAAAAATTGTCTCATTCCACATCAAGCAGGCTGCAGGTCTAGAGATGCCATTATCATAAAATAATCATGAAATATGGTTCATGTCTTCCAATTTTCTTTCTGAGGATCTTGGTTGGAGTTTGTTAACTGATTCTTTATTATGCTGATGGCAAACAGGTTAGTTGAAACACATATATTCTCCTTTGTTGTGGGAAGAGCATTTGTAACAGATATAGAGAAGTTAAAAATCAGCAGCAAAACAAGATCTCTGGACATTGTTCAAGTTCTAAAGTTTTTCTCTGAAGTCACAAAGGTTTATCTTGAACGCTTCTCTCAGAATGGCCTTTTTTGCTGCTTATCTGTTTATTGAGTGTGCAGTGCTACCCTTCTATGCAGGATGGCATCAGTCCAGGAGCAAATTTATTAGCTTCAGTGGAAATCCTTGTATCTGGGGTATGCTGCTTAAAAGTTCTTGTGCCATTCACTATATTAAAGGCTTTGCATACATATTTCTTTATTTACAGAGAACTTGCAGTTGTGTTTCCATCTGACGTGCGTTTTTTTTATCGAAAACTCTGTTTGGATATCATTGGTGATTGTGGTTTGTCATATTTATTAGTCTTTAAATTGCTGGTGGTGAATTGGGTCTGTTATTTATTGTGTAACTGCTTGGAGCTACTATGAAACTCCTTGCGATTGTATCATTGTGTACTCCTTAATTCCTCATCATGAGCATCAAGCAGAGTTTTTATGTATATAATTTTTGCAGCCCATTGACAAACAATCTCTACTTGACTCGGGGATATTTTGCTGTCTCATTCAAGTTCTAAATGCCCTTCTAGATCCTGATGCGACCATTCAACGGCCAAATACTGCTTTTGATCCTGAAGAAAAATTTGTTCATAAAGATCACAATGGTGATTTTGGGCAAGAACGCCGGCTCGAGGTTCTTCTCTCTCCATGATATGTATATCTTGTGTGTCTGCTTGTGTTTCAACCGTCAAGTTTCAGCACAATTTTACGACATTTAATAATTTTTAAGTTTTTCTTTTTTTGTTTTTATGACAACCTTGAGCCCCTGTAATCTTTGATAGGGTAGCCTATGGTTTGGGGAGGTTTGATTGTATGTAGCCTCACCCCCATGTGCAGAGGGATTAGGATCTTCTAAGTGAACTGATTGTAAGGTGAAAAGGTGAGGGGTTAACCACCCTTGATCAATAATTACCATTGTGTGTGGGTCCCACCATAATTTCCAAGGGTGGTTAAAATCGTCATTTTTGAACTTTACAACTATCCTCACTTTAAAGGTTTCTAATCCAATGCAAAGAAGTCGTTTCTAGGATTTTTACTTGTGACCTAGAGATTATAAGATAGCAACCTTACCAATGCGCGAAAGCTCACCCTCTCTCTAGCAGTCAAATTGAATAATATTAAAATATATTTGGAGACTTAGATTCTAATTGTTATTGTCACATTGCTCTGTATTGCCACAGTACAAACAACTATCCCTTTCCATAGAGCATTGAACATAAATTCATGAATTGGTTGAGTACGTAACTGGATCATCCACTTCATTAATTTACTATTTTACTTATGTAGGTGGAGGGAAGTGTTGTGCATATCATGAAAGCACTGGCAAGCCATCCATCAGCAGCACAGAGTTTGATTGAGGATGATTCACTTGAATTACTTTTTCAAATGGTTGCCAAGGGATCTTTGATTGTGTTTTCTCGTTATAAGCAAGGACTTGTTCCATTGCACTGTATACAACTTCATCGACATGCTATGCAGGTAAAGTGCAATACATTTTTCTATGGTCAAAATACTGACAAAAATGTTGTAAATATTGCTTATGATGAGTAGTTTGAGCTGATTTTGTGCATCTGATGCCTGAGAATTCATGTTTTTGCTGCTTATATAATTCCAGATACTTGGTCTTCTTTTGGGCAATGACAATGGAATCACAGCCAAATACATCCGCAAGCATCATCTGGTATGTTGTTAACTTTATTTTTTTTTGTTGGAAAACTTGTCTAACAAGACTGATCTCATACCTTTTGTTTATATATTATTGTCATATAGTTTATTTTCAACATTTCCAATTTACTAATGTAAGCCAGTGATCAACAGCAGTAGTGGCCTTGTTTGAGATATACATTAATGTTTGTGCCTCCCTGATTAGAAAGTTATTTTCTTGTTCCGTAGAAATTGGCTCAAGGGGTGGGTTGGTGTAGGAGTACGATTTGGTTTCTTCCTCTTATCATTATATGCCACATGAAGAGAAAACTAGCATGCAAAGTTTATCAGATGTTGTGCTCTTAAGTCTTAACAATTTACATCACATTGTGGACGTTGCATTGTGTAATTACATATATGTGAAATACGTCTGATGTTTCATCAGAAAAGTATTGTGTTTTGTAATAGAAATGCAGATCTGTTATTCAAAGGCAAAAGTATCCATTGTTTGTTCAATGGTGTTCCTCTAACTAATATTCAAAGGGACTGACGTGCTTTGCTACAGGTTTCATCCCTTTAGGTCCTTGCTGCATTTTTTTAATCCATCTAAGGATGTCTTATCCCCTTTCATACATTCTTTTCTTTTTATAATGAAATTTCTTTTTCTATTAAAAAGAAGAAGAAATCTTGTGTGTTATAAACTAGAAAGGCAGCCCTGTTATTCAAAGGCAGAAGTATCCATAAGGTCCCATCAGGCTCTTCTTGGCAATGCTTTAGAGAAGTACTAGGGAGAAAAACATTGGAACATGATGCAGGGGCTCTAACTGATTAATTAGGTGGTGAAACTATAACCAAATCCTAAGTAGTTGGATTAAAATTTATAGGCATATTCTTGAATGGTTAATTTGGTTTGTTGATCATTTTGGATATTCTTCTAATCAAAGACAAGTCAATGGTTCTATTTACTTGAGATGAATTCCGTATTATGTGTCAAATATTGAACTGATCCGTTAAGGAATTGTACAAGCATCTCTTTAGCAACCAATACCATCTACTTCAACATGTTTTAGTAATTATACTCATGAAGTCATTAAACAGCAGTACTGAAATTATCCTTTGCTTAACAAAAGACTATTCTGAAATTTGTCTTTTAGTCTAAGAAATTGTTTATACTCCTCACTCCTTGTGAGTGTTGAGTCTGATCTAAAACTAGTGAAAAGCAATCTACAACTATAAAGTTGAACTGAAATCATTTCTCATCTTGATAAAATATATAATTTTTATTAAACATTCGTATTGTATTATTTGAAAGTATCTCTTGTCCATTGGCTATGCTCTATAAATCTGTTCTTATCAATCAGGAAACTAGTGTATGTAGCTTTTAAGCAGTACTATTGTTGTCTGATATTGCACCAATTTGGATTTATTGTTCATAATATTCATTTTATTTATTTTAAATTAACCTCCTTCCGTGATATATCTTTCCACCATGCAGATAAAAGTTCTTTTATTGGCTGTTAAAGATTTTGATCCTGATTGCTGTGATTCTGCCTATACCGTAGGCATTGTTGACTTGTTACTCAAGTGTGTGGAATTGTCATATAGAGCTGGTAATTTCCTAGTCTGTTCTCGTGATAGTTTTGAAGGGAAAAATAATTAAGACAATGGATGAGGTTCCCATAAATGACACTTAGCATTGACTTAAATCTGCTTGAATATATTTCTCCGTTGCTTGTTAATTTGTAAAAGCTATTCTCTCCTTCCTGCCTGTTTGGGTAGTTGTAGGTTTGATTATCTTGATTTTACAGATGCTGGTAGTGTCAGGCTGCGGGAGGATATACATAATGCCCATGGATATCAATTCCTTGTTCAGTTCGCACTAACTCTGTCCAACATGACAAAAAGTCAGGGCTTTCAGTCTATTCATTCCAATTCATTTGATGACCAGGATATTGCTGCAGATGGGTCCCCAAATAGCAGTGGACAAATTTCCAATGAACAAGACAAGTCCTCCATTCAATATCTTTCACCCACATTATCTAGGTTGCTAGATGTTCTTGTTAGTCTAGGTCAAACTGGTCCAAATGAGTCTCCACATTTTTCTAAGGGTTCTAAATATTCTCACAAGGGTGGATCTCATAACAGAAGTCGCACGTTATCTTCTGATTGGCCTGGTGATGATTTATGGGAGAAGGACAATGATAAAATTAAGGACCTAGAAGCAGTCCAGATGTTACAAGATATTCTTCTCAAAGCTGGTAGCCCAGAGTTGCAGGGTGAAGTATTAAATAGACTGTTCAAAATTTTTTCAGGCCACCTTGAGAATTATAAATTGTGTCAGCAATTAAGAACTGTTCCTCTTTTAATCCTAAATATGGCTGGTTTTCCTCCTCCTTTGCAAGAGATAATCTTGAAAATTCTTGAGTATGCTGTGACTGTTGTCAATTGTGTTCCTGAGCAAGAGTTACTTTCACTTTGCTGCTTGCTGCAGCAGCCGATAACATCAGAGTTGAAGCAGACAATACTTTCTTTCTTTGTAAAGCTATTGTCCTTTGACCAACAGTACAAGAAAGTTCTGCGTGAAGTTGGGGTTTTGGAAGTTATGTTAGATGATCTGAAGCAACACAGGATTTTGGGTCCAGATCAACTGAATATTAACTTCAATCAGTTGGAGAGGGAAAATAGCTCAAGCAGCTTCAAGAAGCATCTGGACAATAAGGATGCTATTATTACTTCACCTAAGCTTATGGAATCTAGTACTGGGAAGTTCCCTATTTTTGATGTTGAAACTACAATTGGTATTGCCTGGGACTGCATGGTATCTTTATTGAAGAAAGCTGAGCCTAATCAAGCTTCATTCCGCTCAACTAATGGTGTGACTACCATACTGCCTTTACTGGTTTCTGATGTACATCGTCCTGGGGTCCTCAGGATATTGTCATGTCTTATAATTGAAGATACTTCACAGGTTGGTTGACATTACACAAAATATCTGATTTTTAACTTTTGTCCAGGTTTTTCACATTAATGGACTTATAATAAAGCTGTTGCTAATTAAAAAGGATAATTCTTGAATGCCATAAATGTCTTGCGATGCATTCTGCCTATAAGATTAGTTGTGTTGTTTTATTGTTCACTTGAATCATGAAGATGATTATTTGATTATAACTTCTACTACCAGGCTCATCCTGAAGAATTAGGTGTGTTGGTTGAAATTTTGAAAAGTGGAATGGTGACTAGTGCTTTGGGGTCGCAATACCGGCTTTCCCTTGATGCAACATGTGATACTATGGGAGCACTTTGGCGGATACTGGGAGTTAATAACTCTGCTCAGAAGGTTTTTGGTGAAGCCACGGGGTTTTCTCTTTTGCTTACCACACTCCATGGGTTCCAAAGTGATAGTGGAGAATTCGACCAATCTTCATTAAACGTTTACATTAAGGTGTTTATGTATTTGTTGCGTCTTGTAACTGCTGCAGTTTCTGACAATGCTGTTAATAGAATGAAGTTGCATGCAATTATATCTTCACAAACTTTCTTTGATCTTCTATGTGAGTGTGGCTTACTTTGTGTTGAGCATGAAAAACAAGTCATTCAGTTGATGTTGGAACTTGCCCTTGAAATAGTGATTCCACCTTTCTTAGCATCGGAGGGTCTGACAGATTCAAATGCAACTGAGAGTGAGGCATCTCATAACCTTTTCTTGACTCCATCAGGTCCAATTAATCCTGACAAAGAGCGAGTTTATAATGCTGGTGCTGTTAGAGTTCTGATACGTTCATTATTGCATTTTACTCCAATGGTTCAGTTAAAACTTTTAGACTTAATTGAAAAGCTGGCTCGTGCTGGCCCCTTCAATCAGGAAAACCTCACCTCCGAAGGTATGTGCATTTTTCTCCTATATGTGTGTGTGTGTATTACTTTTATTTACAAATCTTCTTGAATGCTCACATTTCGTTTTTCCTGGTATCTACAGGTTGTGTGGAACTTCTGCTAGAGACAATCCACCCTTTTCTTCTGAGTTCATCTTCATTACTTTCTCATGCATTGAAAATTGTGGAAGTCCTTGGTTCTTACAGGTGGGATTCACTTTCTTGTTGTATTGACTAAAATTTATTTCATCCATTTAGTCTGCTTCCCTGTTTATATTTGAATAACTAAGTTTCTGTTGATTAGGCTATCTGGATCTGAGCTTCGTATGCTCATCAGATATGTTCTGCAAATAAAGCTGAAAAATTCAGGTCATATAATGGTTGAAATGATGGAAAATTTAATTCTGAATGAAGATATGGCCTCAGAAAATATCTCTCTGGCACCTTATGTGGAGATGGATATGAGCAAGATTGGGCATGCTGCCATTCAAGTTTCCTTGGGTGAAAGATCATGGCCTCCAGCTGCTGGTTATTCATTTGTTTGCTGGTTTCAGTTTCAAAATTTTCTGAAATCACAATCAAAAGATACTGACCCTTCCAAATCTGTTGCTCCCAAGAAGCGGTCTGGCCCAAATGGTCTGCATGAGCGGAATATCTTAAGAATTTTTTCTGTTGGTGCTACCAGCAATGAAAATGCTACCTTTGCTGAACTTTATCTCCAGGAGGATGGTGTTTTGACTCTTGCAACCAGCAACTCTTCCTACTTATCATTTTCTGGTTTGGAACTTGAAGAAGGAAGGTGGCATCACCTCGCAGTCATTCACAGCAAACCAAATGCTCTTGCTGGGTTGTTCCAAGCGAGTATTGCATATGTTTATCTAAATGGAAAGCTAAGACACAATGGGAAATTAGGATATTCACCATCCCCACCAGGTAAACCATTGCAGGTCACTATCGGGGCATCAGTTGGAAATGCTAGAGTCAGTGACTTGACGTGGAAATTGCGCTCCTGCTATCTTTTTGAGGAAGTGCTTACACCCGGCTGTATTTGTTTTATGTATATACTTGGTAGAGGATATAGAGGGCTGTTCCAGGATACAGATCTTCTGCAATTTGTACCTAATCAGGCCTGTGGTGGTGGTAGCATGGCCATATTAGATTCTCTAGATGCTGATGTGACTTTGGCTGCTAATGCTCAGAAACTGGATCCCGCTAGCAAGCAGGGAGATCTAAAGGCAGATGGGAGTGGAATTGTCTGGGATTTGGAGAGACTTCGAAATCTTTCCTTACAGCTTTCAGGAAAGAAGCTTATTTTCGCATTTGACGGGACATCTACAGAATTCAATCACTCTTCCGGAAGCTTTTCAATGCTCAATCTGGTTGATCCTATGTCAGCAGCTGCTTCTCCTATTGGAGGTGTGTAACTAAATTTAGAAAGTTATAGCTTTTGTTTCTTTCTCCTACATGAGTTGTTTCTTTGTTCTCATTCTTTTCTCTTTTTGTGTGTGTCAATTTTGGGGATGCAGGTATTCCACGTTTTGGACGTCTCTTTGGAGATATTTATGTCTGTAAACAAGGTGTGATTGGAGAGACTATCCGTCCAATTGGTGGGATGGAACTTGTCCTTGCCCTTGTTGAAGCTGCAGAAACTAGGGATATGCTGCATATGGCCCTCACTCTACTTGCTTGTGTGCTTCATCAAAATCCTTGGAATCTTAAGGACATGCAAACATATAGGGGCTATCATCTGCTTGCTCTTTTTCTGCGTCGCAGAATGGCATTATTTGACATGCAATCTCTTGAGATCTTCTTTCAGATTGCTGCTTGTGAAGCTTCTTTTTCTGAACCAAAGAAGTTGGAAACTACTCGGACTACTTTGTCTCCTTCTGGATATCTGCAGGAAACCAGTCTTGAGGATCATTATTTGTCAAAGTTTCATGATGAGAATTCTTCAGTTGGATCTCATGGAGACATGGATGACTTTTCTTTACAAAAGGATTCATTTAGCCACATTTCAGAGCTGGAAAATACTGATATTGCTGCTGAAACTTCAAATTGCATTGTTTTGTCTAATGCGGACATGGTGGAACATGTCTTGTTGGATTGGACACTGTGGGTAACAGCCCCAGTTTCAATTCAAATTTCATTACTTGGATTTCTTGAAAATTTAGTGTCCATGCACTGGTACAGAAATCATAATCTTACAGTTTTGCGCCGAATTAATCTTGTTCAACACTTACTAGTGACTTTGCAAAGGGGTGATGTTGAAGTTCCTGTTCTAGAAAAATTGGTTGTATTGCTTGGAGTCATTTTGGAAGATGGCTTTCTATCTTCTGAGCTTGAAAATGTGGTCAGATTTGTGATTATGACATTTGATCCCCCAGGGTTGGCTCCACAGAGTCCAATTATGAGGGAGTCAATGGGGAAGCACGTAATTGTTAGAAATATGTTACTCGAGATGCTTATTGATCTTCAAGTCACTATAAAATCAGAAGAGTCGCTTGAGCAGTGGCATAAAGTTGTTTCATCTAAGTTAATTACATATTTTCTTGATGAAGCAGTACATCCCACAAGTATGAGATGGGTTATGACTCTACTTGGTGTGTGTCTTACTTCCTCTCCAACATTTGCACTTAAATTTCGCACCAGTGGAGGTTATCAAGGTTTGGTTCGGGTGCTCCCAAGTTTCTATGATTCCCCGGACATTTATTATATTTTATTCTGTTTGATATTTGGCAAGCCAGTTTATCCTAGGTTGCCAGAGGTCCGGATGTTGGACTTTCATGCCCTTATGCCAAGTGATGGAAGTTATACAGAACTGAAGTTTGTAGAACTGTTAGAGTCTGTGATTGCTATGGCAAAAACTACTTTTGATAGGGTAAGCATGCAGTCAATGCTTGCCCACCAAACTGGTAATCTTTCCCAGGTTGGTGCAAGCCTTGTGGCTGAGCTTGTAGAGGGAAATTCAGACATGGCTGGTGAGCTTCAGGGGGAAGCTCTGATGCACAAGACATATGCTGCTCGCCTTATGGGTGGAGAGGCATCAGCTCCTGCTGCTGCAACTTCAGTTCTTAGGTTTATGGTTGATCTGGCTAAGATGTGTCCCCCTTTTACTGCTGTTTGTAGACGTGCAGAATTTCTTGAAAGCTGTATTGACCTTTACTTTTCCTGTGTGAGGTTTGTTTTGAGATGCATTTAGCATTACTTATCTTAAATTTTTCCACCTATAATCATTGGGTGTCTTCATACATAACATTTTTGTTACACTTGATCATAGGCTGACTGAAAGAGGTCAGTTTTTGAACTAATCCTTTTATGCTTGCAGGGCTGCACATGCTGTTAAAATGGCTAAAGAACTCTCTGCAGTGATGGAAGAGAAAACCTTGAATGATTGTGATGATACTTCCAGTTCCCAAAATACATTTTCTAGCTTGCCCCTGGATCAGGATCAGTCTGCCAAAACCTCCGTTAGTGTTGGAAGCTTTCCCCAAGGGCAGGTGAGTAGTAGTTCTGATGATATGGCTGCACCGGTGAACTCCATGGCTGGTGAGAGATCACAGCATAATCTTGCTGTATCTGAGTTGGAGTCAAATAAATCTGCCCGTGAAGATGTACAAACTGTTCAGAGCTTGGATGGTGATATTGCTGATCAAGGTTCTGCAACTTCTAGTGCAAATGAGTTCACCTTTCATGGTATTAAAGAAACTTTGGACATTCCGCTACCCACCGAGTCCCAGAGTTCTGCATCTTTTGCTGTACCAGATTCTCCTGTTTTTTCAGAAAAGTCCAGTTCTAGAATTCCTCTTTCACCATCATCACCCGTTGTTGCTTTAACATCTTGGCTGGGAAGTGCAACTGCAAATGCTAATGAAGCTAAATCTCCCTTAACTGCCACACCTTCTTTTGATTCTTCCATGTCTGCTGGGGAGTTTGATCCATCTTCAGACCTGAAGTCCAGTTCTCAGGGTCCATCTGCCGCAAATGCTTACTTCACTGTAACATCAAAGCTTCTTTTGGATATAGATGATTCTGGATATGGTGGTGGTCCATGTTCTGCAGGAGCCACTGCTGTGTTAGATTTCATTGGAGAAGTCCTAGCTGATTTTGTGACTGAGCAGGTGAAAGCATCACAGGTCATAGAGAACATTTTGGAAAGCATTCCTCTATATGTTGATGGTGAATCTGTGTTAGTTTTCCAAGGCCTGTGCCTTGGTAGATTTTTAAACTTCCTCGAAAGGCGATTGTTGCGTGATGATGAAGAGGATGAGAAAAAGTTGGATAAGATCCGCTGGTCCTCAAACTTGGATGGTTTATGCTGGATGATAGTGGACCGGGTTTACATGGGGGCTTTTCCCCAGCCTTCAGGGGTACTGAAAACTCTTGAGTTCTTGTTGTCAATGTTGCAATTGGCAAATAAAGATGGTAGAATTGAAGATGCTGCTCCTGGTGGAAAGAGGCTCTTATCAATTTCAAGAGGAAGTAAGCAACTTGAGGCATACATTCATTCAATTCTTAAGAACACTAACCGAATGATATTATATTGCTTCCTCCCATCATTTTTGGTAAGTATAGGGGAAGATGATCTTCTTTCATGGTTGGGTTTGCTCACTGAACCTAAAAAGAGATTGTCCTCAACTTCCTCTCAGGAAGATTCTGGAATTGACATATGCACAGTCTTGCAATTATTGGTTGCTCATAGAAGAATTATATTCTGTCCCAGCAATACTGATACCGATCTCAATTGCTGTCTATGTGTGAATTTGATATCCCTTCTCTGTGATAAAAGGCAAAATGTACAGAATATTGCCATTGATGTGTTCAAGTATCTTTTGGTCCATAGGAGGGCTGCATTAGAAGATTTGCTTGTTTCCAAACCTAATCAAGGGCAGCAACTGGACGTACTTCATGGTGGTTTTGATAAATTATTGACTAGAAGTTTATCTGAGTTTTTTGAGTGGTATCAGACTACTGAACAGATTGTGAATAAGGTATTGGAGCAGTGTGCTGGCATTATGTGGGTGCAGTATATTGCCGGATCGGCAAAGTTTCCAGGAGTAAGAATCAAAGCCATGGAAGGTCGTCGTAAGAAGGAAGTGGGAAGAAAATCTCGAGAAGCTGCAAAATTGGATTTAAGACACTGGGAGCAGGTAAATGAGCGAAGATATGCACTGGATTTAGTTCGTGATGCAATGTCCACTGAATTGAGAGTTGTCAGGCAAGATAAGTATGGGTGGATTCTACATGCTGAGAGTGAGTGGCAATGCCATCTCCAGCAACTTGTGCATGAACGAGGGATGTTTCCACACAGTAAATCCTCCTTAATGGAAGAGCCAGAATGGCAGCTTTGTCCCATTGAAGGTCCGTATCGGATGCGGAAAAAACTTGAGTGCTGCAAACTTAAAATTGATACCATACAGAATATCCTTGATGGGCAGTTTGAGTTAGAGGAACCAGAGTTATCTAGAGGGAAAATTGAAAATGGTCCTGCCATGTTAGATTCAAAACCTTATTTTCAACTTTTGACTGATGGTGAGAAACAAAGTGATCCTGATAGTGAGCTGTTTGATGAACCATTCTTTGATAAGTTGGATAGTGTCAAAGATGCAGTTTTGGATAAGAATGAGTGGAATGATGACAAGGCTAGTAGTATGAATGAAGCAAGCCTCCATTCTGCACTTGAGATTGGTGCTAAGTCTAGTTCAGTATCAGTCCCGATAGAAGAAAGTACACATGGAAGATCTGATATGGGATCTGCATGGCAATCATCATCTATGAAAGTTGACGATGTTAAGGTTGCCGATGATAAATCTGATAAAGAATTGCACGATAATGGGGAATACTTAATCAGACCTTTTCTGGAACCATTTGAAAAAATACGATTTAAATATAACTGTGAACGGGTTGTTGGTCTTGACAAGCATGATGGTATATTCCTGATAGGTGAATTCTGTTTGTATGTGATTGAAAATTTCTATATTGATGACTCTGGGTGCTTCTGTGAGAAGGAATGTGAAGATGAACTTTCAGTTATTGATCAGGCTTTGGGTGTCAAGAAAGATGTGTCTGGAAGTTTAGATTTCCAATCCAAATCAACTCTGTCATGGACCTCAACAGCTAAGTCATTGGTTGGGGGAAGGGCATGGGCCTATAGTGGGGGTGCATGGGGAAAGGAGAAAGTACATAGCACTGGAAATTTACCTCACCCATGGCACATGTGGAAGCTTGATAGTGTTCATGAGATTTTGAAGCGTGATTACCAGCTTCGTCCTGTTGCTATTGAAATATTTAGCATGGATGGATGTAATGATCTCTTGGTTTTCCACAAAAAAGAGAGAGAAGAAGTCTTCAAAAATTTAGTTGCCATGAACCTTCCGCGGAATAGCATGTAAGAGTTGTCACTATCAGCTTTGGTTGTTTGTTTTATGGTTTTACATTTTTGTTGTCAATTTTCTCTGTTTTTCTTAGTTTTAATGCATCCAGCAATTGCTAGTGCTTGACATGACCACTAGTTTGTAGAGTTAGCATTTATGCTGCAATATTGATGATGAATCATAGCATATACATTTAAGGACTTGAAATATGTAAAATCACTCTAGAGCTTTAATGTTATTCATTCCATGCATTTAATCTTTGTTTTTTGTTGTTGAATTTGGTTCTCATGCTACTTTCTTTTTTGTGTTTTCCCATTTTTTGTTTTGATATTGAAAATAATTTGTCTGCGTTGTATCAGGTTGGACACAACTATTTCAGGATCATCGAAACAAGAAAATAATGAGGGTAGCCGACTTTTCAAGATGATGGCAAAATCGTTTTCAAAAAGGTGGCAAAGTGGAGAAATAAGCAATTTCCAGTACCTCATGCATCTTAACACCTTGGCAGGACGTGGATATAGTGATCTTACCCAATATCCAGTTTTTCCATGGGTCCTTTCAGATTATGAGAGTGAAAATCTTGATTTGTCCGACCCAAAAACATTTCGCAGGCTTGATAAACCAATGGGCTGCCAGACACCTGAAGGTGAAGATGAATTTAGAAAAAGGTTGGTCTCTATGAATGCAGTCATGATATTCTCGTGTTGCAATTTTGCTTTGGTTATACATGATAGTGTTGTTTGCAATTATTAACCTGGGGATTATTTGCTAAGTCTTTTGCTGAGTTCCAAGAGACATGCAGTCACATGTATGTACACTGAAACAGAATTTAAAAGATGGGGATTATCCTACAATCATAATATCCATAAAGGAGATATAGAATGACCTGTGCATTTGCAAGAATGAAGGAACTTTTTTTTTTCACATTTATCCCCAATTTAACATGTTATAATAATTACATAAATTGCACCTGATTTTATAAAGTGACATCCCCTTTTGATACTTCATGGTTATTTGTTAGATATGAGAGCTGGGATGATCCAGAGGTCCCGAAGTTTCATTATGGATCTCATTATTCTAGTGCTGGAATTGTCCTATTCTATCTTCTCCGCCTGCCTCCATTCAGTGCAGAGAATCAAAAGCTTCAGGGAGGCCAGTTTGACCATGCGGATCGCCTTTTCAATAGTATAAGGGATACTTGGTTAAGTGCTGCTGGGAGAGGAAACACATCTGATGTTAAGGAGCTGATACCAGAATTTTTCTACATGGCAGAATTCCTGGAGAATCGATTCAATCTTGACTTGGGAGAGAAACAATCGGGCGAAAAGGTTATCCTATTGGCAATATTTTACTCTGTCCTTATCTATAATCAAAGAGCCAGAATTCAGGTGAAGTTGCTTGTAGAATTTAACCATATACTGTTTCTCCAGGTTGGGGATGTAATCTTACCTCCATGGGCCAAAGGTAGTGCTAGAGAGTTCATCAACAAGCACAGAGAAGCTCTCGAATCTGATTATGTATCAGAAAATTTGCATCACTGGATAGACCTTATATTTGGATATAAGCAAAGAGGGAAGGTGGGTATCTTTTTGTTTTGCTGTATAGATCCTCCATCTTTTCTGGCTGTTATAATTTCTGGATCTTACTTTTAGATTGTTAAATTTTTCATTCGTATTTTGTTGTCAAACATTTTAGCTCTGCAGTCTATTGTCACTTTCTTTAATCCGTTACATTCATTTAGTTATGTAAGGCTCTGTTTAGTTACTCATGTGAAATCAATGAGGGACTCCCATGACAAAAGATATCTCCATGCTTCGTTTTATTTTGTAGGGTAGGGGAAAACAGTCTTTCATTTTAACCTACAATATTTGGTCTTCTATTTGAATCAATCCTGTTGATTGTCACAATTTGCAATATTAGCAGCTTGAGTTGCATCTGTGTTTTAGGATATAAAATCATGATATCTGATGCATTGACACATGATTTTGAGCACAGTGGTTTGGTAGTGATCACTAACCTGTTATCATGCATTGATTAAATCCTTAGCCAAAACTTGTAGAAATTTCATCGCATGCATTTAAACTTCTGTTTGCAGTAGTGAAAACTGATATTTCTTGATGATGACAACGTCAATAAGTATTATCAATCAATGTGGTAATTTGAATTTTGTCTTCGTTTTCTATTTTTGGAATGATTCTTCTTTCTGTTCAGCTCTGTTCTGTTCTTAATATTTATTTTTTTCCCCTGTACATTGGACAGGCTGCAGAGGATTCAGTCAATGTATTCTATCATTATACCTATGAAGGGAGTGTGGACATAGACTCAGTTACGGATCCTGCAATGAAGGCATCCATTTTAGCACAAATTAATCATTTTGGGCAGACCCCAAAGCAACTGTTCCTCAAGCCCCACGTGAAGAGGCGAACTGACAGAAAACTTCCTCCCCATCCTCTCAAACATTCCAGTCATCTTGTTCCACATGAGATTCGCAAAAGTTCTTCACCTATCAATCAAATTGTTACTCTTAATGATAAAATTCTGATTGCAGGAACTAACAATTTGCTTAAACCAAGAACGTATACCAAATACGTTGCTTGGGGTTTCCCTGATCGGAGCTTGAGGTTTATGAGCTATGAACAAGATAGACTTCTTTCAACGCATGAAAATTTACATGGAGGCAATCAAATTCAGTGTGCTGGTGTTAGCCATGATGGTCAGATTCTGGTCACTGGGGCTGATGATGGGTTAGTTAATGTTTGGAGAATTACTGAGTTTGGGCCTCGAGCCTTGCGGCGCTTGAAGTTGGAGAAGCCACTTTGCGCGCACACTGCCAGAATCTCATGCCTTCATGTTTGTCAGCCTTACATGCTTATCGTGAGTGGATCAGATGATTGTACTGTCATTATATGGGATCTCAGCTCCATGGCATTTATACGGCAGCTCCCCGAGTTCCCAGCACCAGCTTCGGCTGTTTTTGTCAATGACTTGACTGGAGAGATTATTACAGCTGCTGGTATCCTTCTGGCAGTCTGGAGTATCAATGGGGATTGCCTGGCAATGATCAAAACATCACAACTGCCATCTGATTCTATTCTCTCAGTGACAAGCAGCACATTTTCTGATTGGATGGACACAAAGTGGTATGTGACAGGTCATCAGAGTGGAGCTGTCAAGGTGTGGCAAATGGTTCATTGCTCTGATCCAGACAGCTCCCTTAGTAAATCAGGTTCTGGTGGATTGGGAGGGTTAAATCTTGGTGGAAAAGAACCAGAATACAGGTTGGTCCTGCGCAAAGTACTTAAGTCCCATAAGCATCCAGTTACTGCACTTCACCTCACAACTGACTTAAAACAGTTATTGAGCGGGGATTCTGGCGGGCATTTGCTTTCCTGGACACTACCTGAAGAGAGTCTGCGAGGTTCATTGAATCAAGGGTAAAACTGGAGAATGATTATAGTTGCATTGACTTCAGCTTTTGGCTAGCCTCTAACCATTGAATCCTGACATTGCGTTGCGTCCATCTCATTTGTCAAGAGACGGATTCACGTTCATAATTCATGGAAGTTGCAAATGAAGCTGGCCCTGATGAAACAGGGCGAACAAGGTTGACGACAGAAAGATGAGACACCACACAGCACTTTGAGGGCTAATTAAGCATGCGTGAGCGGTACCGTGTGTTAACTTTGTGGGTGAAGCATCTGTAAAGAAAGGTGGAGCTATGTAGAAAGGGAGAAAGCAACTGTTGCCTGGGTTCTTGTGTTTTGGGTGACTGGCAGAGCATATTTTGATTTTGCAAGGGAGGTTCACAGGTTTTTTCCTTCTTTGATGTAAATATGTGAAACAGCTTGTAGTGTGTAATTAAGTTGTATAGTAAAAGGGGAGTCATGAAATGGAATGTGATTTGAAATGGTTGGTAAGATTGTGGGGCTGATGGTGGGGTGAGTTGAAACCATTTTCGGAAATTCTTTTTCCATAGTGACACTGGGGCATTTCTTTTAATGAGCCCCTGAAAGAAAAAAGAAACTAAGGAAGGCCATTTCTCGTGATTGTGCACATTTTGTCTAAATATCCCTCGTCTTTTGGTCAATTGCTCTGACAAAAATGGTTGTTTGCTTGTTAGTTCCCGAGGTTGCACTTTGCAGCACGATTTCTGCCTAGGTCTGTTTGGACAGTGTAATTTATATTTTTTTTTAATTTTATGGAAATATTTTTTATTTTGTTTAGTTAAACAGCTTATTAATTTTCTAAAAGTTATTTTTAGTACTTTTTGAAAAATTAAATATCTAATTTTTTATAAAGTATTTTTTTAAAACGCTAGAAACAAAAACTTTTATTATGTATTTAAATATAAAAGAATTTATTCACAAGTTACTTTTTAAAAATTATTTTTTATAAACACTTAAATAAATTAATTATTCAAATGGGACGCTTAAAAGCGCTTGTAAAATTAAACATTTATTATGTCTTGTTCATTAATAGACAAGTTTTGTAATTTATTATTGTTTTATTTTTTTTATATACTTTTAGTACACTGACTAATATATTAATTAATAAATAAAATATAGTAAATATTTTATTTTACTCTCACGGTCACTTAAAATTTTTTCATAAATATGTTATTCCACTTTTGACTTCACATATATAATTACACTACATAGCCTACGTGGAAGCACAAAACTTTGGATTTTATCAATGCTAAATTAATTTGACTCATTAAATTGGTAGAATTTATAATGCACTCGGCATGCTGCGATTTAGAGCAAAATTTAATTGGGGTACAAGAGGAACTCAAGTGGGTTTAATTTCTATACCATGGAATTTTGTTTCTGCTTTTGTTTTTTGGTTTGAATAACATTATGGGATTAATTAATCTTGGTGATAATTACTCACCATAATATGTTGATTTTCTTAAATTTTAGAATTAAACCGTAGTTGGATCTTTGACTATTTTTGCAAGGCAAAGTTTAGTTTCTCACCATTTAACAAATTCCTTGTGATTTCTTAGCTTTCATAAAAGAGGACACATTGGTTTTTCTTTTATTAGACATTTCAACACTTAACCAAAAAAAAAAAAAGTTTTGATTTCATATGTGTGAAAATGATGCAATAATTAGAGAATGAGATGATTCGGGGTTTTATGGTGGTTAATAGAAAAGATCAAAAGGGGGTCATTTTAATGAAATGTTACCTTTTGAATTCTTAAATGATGACAAATTTGTTATTGAATATTTTAATGCGTTAGTGTTTCAACCATCAATAAGAAGATTCATTAAGGAGACACTACACCAACTCTGATTGTCTCCCATTTGAAGAGGAGATATTCGGTGTAGCTGAGAGCATTCCGCTCCATATTATGAAAGTTGATGGACAATCTACGTTCCTGGAGGGAAGCATCAATTTCTAGCATCACAAAATAATATTCCAAAATGCTAGAGATGTTGAAGAAGGTCAACGACATCTCACAAGAGAGAGAAAAATATCCGAAGTAAAGACAAATGCAAAGAACAAAAATTTGAAATAGGTAGATCATGGAATGAGAGAGAATGCAAACATCACCAGTTGCCATCCTTCCCCTACAATGGTTAAAATATTTTCCTAAAAGTATGTTTGTAAGTTGGGATTTTGGAGGGAAGGGGAAGGAAAAGAAGGATTTATAGTATAAAGTTATATTGTAAACCCCCCTTTTTCCTCGTCTTCGTTCGAAAATCTTATCTTGCAAACATAGAAACATTTGGGATTGCAACAAGTTAGAAAAAGAAAAAGAGAGCTTTTATTTAAGAATACCGTCGACACTCTTTGCTTGCTATATATTGTTTTTCTCCTCTCAACACTACTGCTGAAATTCTGTAAGGCACCTTTGTGACATCATTTCATGTTCTTGAGAGTGGTGTGCTTCAGAGTTATATGACAAAAAAAAAAAAAAAAACAGCAAAAAAGAAAGATGAGTTCATTTTGTGAGGGATTTATCGAGAGAAATCCATTTTGAGTGAAACACTTTGATTTGTAAGATGCGCTCGCTTTGTCTCGATTCAATTTGTATTATGAGAAATGAGTATTTTTGGATTGGTTTGGTTTACACTTGTGTCAAATGGTAAGCTTTGATTTTTTATTTTTATTTTTAGAGAATGATTATCTTTGGCTTGATTTAGCTTACACTTGTATTTAGTGATAAGATATGATTTTTGTGAGAGGGATTTTGTTTGGCTTGGTTTAACTTATACTTGTGTTTAATGGTAAGTTTTGATTTGTATTTAGAAACTTGAAATTAAAGGAACTCTCACCTTCCTAGGAATGGATGTAGATTTCATATTGTGATTAAACCGCTATAAATATTGTGGTGTGCTCTTCTTGATCCTTTACCTTTATTTTATTTCTATATCTAAATAATTTATATTACTGACAACATTGTTTCTGCTATAACATTATATTCTCTTTACTGATCTGTTCCATCTTACGTCAAGAGTTTTAGAAGACATTGATCACAATATTTCCTAAAACTAAGAAGAGATATTTGGTGAACTTTTTGATATTTTTGTTTAATGTATAGAAAATTTTAGAAAGCACTTGATTCAATCCTCTCCTTTCTCAAGTGCATTACTACTATCAAGAGAAATTAATAATACATCATCATGGATCTTAATAGAGAGTCAGATAAACTATTTAATGGTACACATGTATTTTTTTTACTAAATGTTAGAATGATGAATGGATTAACAAAGGAATTAACATATCCTATTTTATGAAAAGTAAGACGGATTCTTACATGGGGACAATTGAGTTTGGAACCATGTGATTTTTGACAATTTTATGATATATAAAATTGTAGAATGACATTTTTACCGTCCTTTCATTCTCTTCCCTCGAACCACCTTCCCTTTTTCCCTTCCCCATCTGACGATCTGCCCCCAATATTCATCTCTTAACCCATTTCCACAAGCACACTTTCTTGAACCCACACATTTCCATCAGAACAAACAAACACTAACACCTCCATCCTCTGCAAGCACCCTTTGTTGTTTTATGAATGTTTTTATTCAGGGAAAAAAAAAAAACTAGAAAAAGGACCAATTTTCATTTGAGAGGTTGTGTCAATAGTCAAATCTTCACTCATCCAATTGAAAAACATATATAGACGCATCAACTGTGAATGGCATCACCACCTCCTCACTGTGATGCCAGCGAATGGCGTGAATGGCGGAGGAGGAGCGCTGGTGCAGCGGTGGAGCTTACGGTGTGAGGGTTGGAGGATGTCAGGTGTCTCTCTAGTAGCAAGTTAATTGATGGCTGAGTACACATCTTTTCTGTTCTTGCTCTCTCTCTCTTTTTTTTTTTTTTTTTTTTTTAATTCTTCTGTTTCGAAAAAATGGAAAAATAAAATTCCTATACTGATTGTGAACATGTGAACCTGGAGTTGATTTTGCCCATGTGTGAATGTGTTTTCTTTTTGTCGAGGTTATTTTTATTTATGCAAATATGGACCAAGAATCAAAAGCTCTTGAAAAAGCAGCTAAGTTCTATTTTGAGGCAGTGGCATGGCATATGTTGGGGGAGGTTGATGGAGGTCTAAAGTAAACGAAGAGACAATGAGGATAAAATGGGCAATGTGTTCTTTTAATAAATATCAAAATATACATATGAATTTTTATAGATTCTTTCTTCAAATAGAAGTTTTTGATCTTAATCATTAGCTCAAAATTTTAGTGGCTGAAATTTTAGTGACTGATCACAAACTCACTAGCCTCATTTAAGAACTTGCCTGCAAAGGGTCATAGGAGGATTTTTAAACCTTAAAGAACTAATTTGTACACTATCATATTAGTCAATGAGGATTTGAAGAACTGATTTTCAATTTTCAAGATTTTATAAAGGAAATATTAAAAATTAAAAATAAAAATTAAAAAATTAAAATTAAAAACTGAAAGTTGAAACGAAATAGATCTTAAATTGTTTACTTAAAAAGAAAGACACCACAAGCACTGAAATCTATTCCAGGCACTAGGCACGGAAAGGAATGCATGTTATATCCATAATCTCCTTATCCATATTTTGTTCACACATGCACTCGAAATAGAGGGGATGGAGGCAAGTGATATGAGACCATGTCTTGCGGGTTTGAACCCATGCCCTTTTAGGTTGTAATTGGAAGACTAAAAATAGAGGGAGTGACAAGATAAAAAAGAGATTATTTCAAAATATGTGTTTGGGAGTGTTAAATGGAGAGGGAGAGGTATCGATAAGGAGAAATACCATGACTATTCCAAACCTTTTTTTACAGTATTTTTCTTGACCCACCAAATTGGAGGGTCAATAATGACACATAAATTATATGCAATAATTTTACTATTTTAAAATTTTATAATTTTTCACATATAAAAAATTTACATATAAAAAATATATATTCATAAAATAAAATGATAAAATTGGATAAAAAAATTATAAACCCTTTATTTTCACCCGTCTATATTATAAACTCCAAATAGCAAAATTAACCCTTATCATTCGCTCTATTCCACTATTCCCCTGACCTTTTTTCCATAATTAATGAAGCTTCACTTCCGCACTTTATAGAACTCCGAGTCAAGACAAGAAATCTTGCCGCAAGTTTTCACCCATGCCACATCCACACAGGCAAAAAGGTATTTATTACTGTCTAATTTGAAACCCTCGCTGATACTATTCATTTAACCATTGATTATCACTATTATTCAGTATTGGTGTCTACTTCAAAATCACCACCACTACGTATCCTTGCTGTAACCATTGCATTTACATGAGATCCTTGTTCAGGTGCAGCAGCGCACTGCACCTTCTCCCCTGCACCCACTCCACCACCATGTACACTTCAACCCTTCTCTCTTCAACCTTCCACCACCCCATATGTGAAAAACCTCGCCTTAGACAAGTTACCTTGGTCCCAAACCTCTCTCCCAAACCCATTTCACTCAACACCCCTTCTCTCACACTGAGTCACAGTCCCAGGCACACAACCCTCAAAGAGGTCTTTCAATCTGTAACCCTCTTTTTCAATGACTCTTTTGCAATTCAGTTCATTCCCCAAGATACCCTTTCTCTAGTTCTTGAGCTTTGTGCTAATGACAAGGCACTACCACAAGGCCAACAGGTGCATGCCCATTTGGTGAAAACTTGTGGAATGTGTGGTTCTGTGTTCCTTGGTACAAAGCTTGTTCACATGTATGGGAAATGTGGCTCCTTTTTTGATGCAGAGAAGGTGTTTGATGGAATGCCTGAGAGAACTGTTTTCACTTGGAATGCTATGTTAGGTGCATGTGTGTCGAGTGGGAGGCATGCTAAGGCGCTTGATTTGTATAGAGAGATGAGAGTTCTTGGAGTGGGGATTGATGCTTTCACTTTCCCCTGCGTGCTTAAAGCGTGTGGCGCTCTTGGTGAGCGCAGATTGGGGGCTGAGATTCATGGGTTGGCTGTCAAGTGTGGATTTGGTGAATCTGTATTTGCATGTAATGCACTTATTTCTATGTATGCGAAGTGCTGTGATCTTGATGGGGCTAGGTTGTTATTTGACAGTATGGAGGAGAAAGAGGACTCTGTTTCATGGAATTCTATTATTTCGGCACATGTAGCAGAAGGTCAGTCTTTAGAGGCATTGTCGCTATATAGAAGAATGCAGGAGGCTGGTGTTGCTAGCAATTCATTCACTTTCGTTGCAGTGCTTCAAGCTTGTGAAAATCCATCATTTATTAAAATAGGTATGGCAGTTCAAGCTGTTATCTGGAAATACAACCATTTTGCTGACGTCTATGTAGCCAATGCTTTGATTGGTATGTATTCCAAATGTGGAAAAATGAGGGGTGCCAAAAGGGTTTTTAAAAATATGCTTTGCAAGGATGATATATCTTGGAATACATTGCTTTCTGGTCTGGTCCAAAATGATCTATATGGTGATGCGCAAAACCACTTCCGGGACATGCAGAATTCCGGTCAAAAGCCTGACCAGGTGTCAGTGCTAAATATGATTGCGGCATTGGGCCGATCTGGGAATTTATTGAATGGCATGGAAGTTCATGCTTATGCAATAAGAAATGGAATGGATGCTGATATCCAGATAGGGAACACCCTAATAGATATGTATGCTAGGTGTTGTTGTGTGAAATATATGAGCCATGCTTTTGAAAATATGCCAGAAAAAGACTTGATTTCTTGGACAACAATTATTGCTGGCTATGCTCAAAATAAATGCTATTTGGACGCTTTTAATTTGTTTAGAAACATTCAGTTAGAAGATAAGAATGTTGATCCCATGATGGTTGGAAGCATTTTGCTGGCTTGTAGTGGGTTGAAATCTGAAAACTCCATCAAAGAAATTCATTGTTATGTTTTGAAAAGTAGTTTATTTGATATTTTGCTGGAAAATGCCACTGTCAATGTATATGGAGAAGTTGGGCACATAGATTATGCGAGACGTGTGTTTGAATCAATTGTATCCAAAGATATTGTGTCTTGGACAAGTATGATTACTTGTTGCATTCATAATGGACTTGCTACTGAGGCCCTCGAGTTTTTCTTATCTCTGAATAGAACTAATATTCAACCTGATTCCATAGCTCTCATCAGTGTGCTCTCTGCAGCTGCTAGCTTATCTTCTTTGAAGAAAGGGAAGGAAATTCATGGGTTTCTCATCAGGAAGGGTTTCTTACTAGAGGGATCCATTGCAAGCTCCCTGCTAGACATGTATGCTTGCTGTGGAACTGTGGAAAACTCAAGAAAGGTATTTAATTCTGTAAAAAATAGAGATATAATTTTATGGACTTCTATGATAAATGCAAGTGGAATGCATGGACACGGAGGTGAAGCCATTGAATTATTCAAGAAAATGACTGATGAAAATGTTATTCCTGATCACATAACCTTCTTGGCTTTATTACATGCATGCAGCCATTCAGGGCTGATAATTGAAGGTAAGAAGTTTTTTGACATTATGAAATATCAATATCAATTAGAGCCCTGGCAAGAGCATTATGCTTGTCTGGTTGATCTCCTTGGTCGTGCCAATTCCCTGGAAGAGGCTTACCAATTTGTGAGAAAAATGCCTGTTGAACCTTCTGCCGAAGTCTGGTGTGCTCTTCTTGGGGCTTGCCGTATTCATTCTAATAAAGAATTAGGAGAGCTTGCTGCAAAGCATCTATTACAATTGGATACGAAGAATTCAGGAAATTATGTACTGATATCGAACATCTTTGCAGCAGATGGAAGATGGAATGATGTTGAAGAAGTGAGGTTGAGAATGAAGGGAAATGGGTTGAAGAAGAAACCAGGATGTAGTTGGATAGAGGTTGAAAATAAGATTCACACCTTCGTAGCAAGAGACAAGTCTCACCCCCAGTCTGGTGAAATTTATCAAAAATTAGCTCAGCTTACAAAACTATTGGAGGAAAAAGGAGGCTATAGGGCTCAAACCAAGTTTGTATTGCACAATGTTAGAGAGGAAGAGAAAACTCAGATGCTGCATGGACATAGTGAAAGGTTGGCACTTGGTTATGGTCTGCTTGTTACCCCAAAAGGGACTTCTATTCGGATTACAAAGAATCTTCGGATTTGTGATGATTGTCATAGATTCTTTAAGATAGCATCCGCAGTCTCTCAACTAGTTCTTGTTGTAAGGGATGCCAACAGGTTCCATCATTTTGCAAGAGGACTATGTTCATGTGGAGATTTCTGGTGAACACTTTGTTGATTATGTGAAAATATATTATAGCACAGTTCTCCAGTTCCTGCATATTGCTGGGTTTAATACAATTGCTCAAAAGTTTTCATAGTTTCTTAGTGACACCTCAATCAATAGAGCTTGGGAACTGGCACCAGATTCGTAATGAGATCCAGGGAATACTTAATGACCTGCTTTTACGGATTATACTGTTACTGGTTTGAGATGATTTGAAAGTCAGACTCATGGAAAATGGTCAATATTCTTCCTGTTTACTGACTTTTCTGTTGACACTGGACAAGAATCAACTGGGATGTTGAAACAAGAACTTTACTTCCCACTTTCCCAGAGATATACTGTCCATGCTTAGAATTGGAGTACAGAGAATAAAACCGAAGATGTAAGTCTTTATTTATGTTAAATCACATTTCCCCATTTCCATTTTCAGGATCCTCTAAAGTGAGCTTACTTAATTCAAAGAATAAAGTGAGTCCATCTAAACCATTAAAAATTTAACAGTGAAGATTTTTTTGAAATCTAAATATTTTATTAAAAAAATTGAAAAATTGAAACGTTCACTTTGATCTTCTCCTTCCCATCCTCCATGCAGCAATCTCAGTGCTTGCTTCATTCATTCTCTCCTAAAACGCTCACACACCATGAGAAAATCATATCAAATTTGTGTCAGAATTAGTTGACAAAATTAGTTGCTGATGCAGATAGCTGAACTCAAGGGTACAACAACAGCAACTGAATTTGATGCCGGGAAATATGCGAGTCCACACCTTAACAATCATATGACTGGAATTTCTTCCATGTAAGTCTCCTCGATTCCAATAATCAATGTCCAGGCCAGTCCAACTTGTGTAAGCACATTCATCTCCCACCATTACAATTTGTTGTCAAATATCCATAGTCCTTACCATGCTAGGGTGAAGGCAAAAACAAAGGGGAGCAATTAATGGCGCAACAAACAACTGAACTAACAATTTCAATATTGTACTAACCTTTTATGTGCAACAATTTCATGATTGAATTGTTTATTTCGTTGTGCAGACTCTATTCATACGCAACTGCAGCAACCGCAAGTTAAAGTGTCTGAGCCTTCTTGGTTCACTTGCTACTAACTAATGGTAATACATGTTGGATTAGACAATGGAGTGAGAATTCAAGGTAAAGGGTTCTGAAACTTATCATTCACCAACTGTTGCATAGATATTGGACATGCTAACATATGAAGCAGCATAATGCTCTCTTGCAGGAACAACTTTATACGTTCGAGTCACAGAGTTGAAGTGTTGTGATCCTTCTTCAACTAGACCACAGTGGCTGTAGGCACATAGAATGCTAATAAATCTAAATCATTCGTCAAATGATGCTTCTTGGCTTGGCATGCATTGAGAAGTGCCGTAAAGCGTATCGTTAACTGTAAAAAAAGGCCCCCAAATGAGCACAAGAACCTTTGAAGACATGGTGACACATGCTAAGGCAATGTAATTTAAGTTATATGCACTACTAGTAGTTTATGTACTGATATAACTTCCACCATTGTAATGTTAGTCAAGTGTGTAACATAGACTCTGGTTTGACAACCTATTTGCTTGGTGAAAATTGCCAAAACAAACAAATTGGCAGGGAAATTTGTAATAGGTATCAAGAAACACTTTATTTGGTATTCTGTGCTTTGGTAGAGTCAATGGAACAAAACATTTATAAGCACAAATCCAAGGGGGAAAAAAAATAGAAGCTGTGACATCTGACATATAAAACAATAATTTCTAACTCTCTTAGTTATCTAAGCTTAATGTTGTAGCTTGAGTTGAGGATGGATGAGTAATGTCATGGCACGAATTATTAAAAAGCAGGACATGGACATGGAACTGAAATAGAAATGCGAGAAATATTCTCCTGCAAGATAACCAATTTACTGTGTAAAAAGTGATGTTACAGAAAGCTAGAAAAAGAAGGAAAAAAATAGATATTTAAATTATCAGGTTATTACATGAGATTATCGGTTTGAAGATTGCCTTATGTTTGAAACTTTTCTCTTTTAAATTACTTTTCAACCTAATTTTTTAGTCTTTTTCTACCTTTTCACTCTTCTTTATCTTCTTCAAGTCTTTTCTTATAAAAGAAAGTTGAATCGCTGTAAATAAAAGATAAATTGTACAAAGATTAAGATATACAGAGAACAATGACTTACATAGCCTACAACTAGTGTGATTAGAATGTTAATCACATGCTCAGATTACATCTAATTAATCTCTAAAATATGTAACTAATTTTTGTTACAAGTGATACTTACAGTGAACTATTTAACTAACTCTAACCTCCAATTTCTTTTACTTACTCATTTGAATTAGTAATAGAAATCTCTCTTACATTCAAGATATCTGAATGATCATAATAATTTTGAGCTGGTATGCAACATTAGTCTAGAAATGGAATTCACCTTATACAACTCATCTTGATCAACAAAATTATATTTTTCTTCAAGATCAGATTCGCAAGCAGATGAAATGACTAATTTTAAACATAGATATATATACCATTATGTGGCATTCAGTTTAATATTACTTTGAAAATGCATAGTATTACAAAACTATAGAACCACTATCAGGCATGCGCCTTTTAAGAGGTGAGATTGTTGCGGATGCTACGGGTTGAGGAAGACCCTGACTTTGATCTCTTTGATTGCTATTGATAAAGGGTGCGTTGTGGTAAGGCAATGTTGGAAAAAACACTGAAAAGAAGGGTTTTGTTTTGTGAAAGAGACTAAAGATTATTGGAGAAACATTAAGGGCATAACAGTCCTTTCACATATTTTTAAATTGTTAAAAGTTATTTTTTGTATTATTATTGATAGTTTATTATTAACAATGGGTGTTATTGTAATCATCTTTACATAATTAGAAGAGTTAGGTGTAATTTTAAAATTTAAAAAAGGATAAATGTAATATCAACTGACCTTAAATGGGGTTGTAATAATTTGCTCAAATTTTTAATTTTTTGTTTGGTACAGAGTGCTTTTTTAATTTTTAATTTTGTTTGACTAGAGAAAAACATAGAAAGAGTTCATGTACTAAGTGCTTTTCTTATTTTTATTATAAAACAGAAATAAATATACGAATGTTATAATAAAAAATATAAAAAGAATAGCATTACCATATCTTTAATTATTTCCCATTTTCCTTTCCATGTTTTTAATCTGCCCACATGCATTCTTACATTTAAAAGAAAATGAAATTTTGTTCTAAGATTTTTTTAAAATAAAAATATTAAAATAATATCAAACCATAACTACCTTTGTTCGTATAAAAAGCCTAATATTAATGATATTATACAAATTCATATTATATATTTTATTATAAAAATTATTTGGTGTGTTTAATATTTATATTTTTCAATTATTCACTAAATGATTAAATAAAATGAAAACTTTAAATATATTTTATTCCATTATACACCTTAAAAGATTTAAAGATTGTGATTTTTTTTAAATTCATAAAGTGATAAATAACATTTTCGATATAATTATGAACCCATATAATAATATAATTAGTGTTTATTTACATACGCAATGTACATGATTTTAAAAAATAAAGTTCATACGTATAGCTTTTTTAAAATATAAACTGAAAGTAGTTTAATGTTGTCGGAAATTTAGTTTAAGTTTTTTTATGATGTCCGAAATTTTTAATGTTTACATAGTAACAGTCATATTATGATAATTTAAAATAGAAACTCAATATCTTATCATTTCATTTTATGTTAAACATAATTAATTATAAATAAATTAAAAAAGAATAAAACCATATAATGGAAAGTAATGTACATTTTATAATTTTTTTAATTGAAATCATATAACTAAACGAAAAATTATGATTTCTCTCTTTGTTTCCTTACTTAGGCCTCATAGTAATAATTTATCAAAATCAAATTAAGAACAATACGCAAATTATAAAATATGAAGTTTATAGGAATTTTATAATTTTGATTGAATTTAAGAAATATTTTTTTATCTTTCATGTAACAGTAAAAACTAAAAATAATAATATCAATTTATACATAATATTGATAAGATGTAACAACCTAATCAAATTCAACAATCTAAATTAAATGTAACAAAATAAATTAAAGGAACTGTATTATTAAATTTAATGGTAAGCTAGAATTTTATATAATTATACATTTTGCTGAATAAAAATATATTATACGATAGGATTTGAATGCTAGTATAATTACTATAATATCACTCTATAATAACATTTAAAACATACAAGAATTGAAAAAATCTACATATATTTTTATCCACCAAAAAAAATAAAAAATGTTAAAGAAAGGGCAAATTACATAAACTTCCACCGCTTTCTGACTTGCGACCACTGTCCATCACCGCACCTGGCGTCATCCCGATCACACTGCCGCTGGTTGACCGCTGCTGTGTTGGTGGCACCTCCGTCAATTGTGCTTCAGGAACTTCACGTTGCCAGCGCGCCTCATTCCATTGGTTCTCATCCCATTGGCACTCGGCTTCTTCCTTCTAGAGAGAAAGAGTTGTGTCGTTTAGGGTTTGTGAAGTGTGAGGAGTGAGAGTGAGAGATGTTTGCAATAATGGTCCAATAACACTGTAATAGAGGAGGTTGTGTTGTGCTAGGTTTAGGGAGGATGAAGAAAGATTTGAGGATAATCTTGACAATTTAATTTATTTATTGTCATTGTAAACCAAATGATAACAATATGGGGTAAGCGTAATAATTTTAAATTAATTAAGGGAGGTGGGTATTTTTTAAAATCTAAAAAAGAGATAAGTGTAATTACGAAGAAACTCAGCGAAGGTTTCTATAATTTATCCTGCTTACCAACCTTTTGCTTTGGTGACACATGACCAAGAGTCGCATAATGGAGATGGAATTTATCTCTATGTCTCCCCAAGTTGAAATTGTGTTGGTGATATGTTGTGGGCTCCCTAGATTGAAGGGTGAATCATCATAATTAGGGATGTTTTTGATGAGTTAATTTTTATTTTAGTCCTTAATTTTATATCTATGAATTATTTTATTCATTGATTTTTAAAATGAGTTCAATTAATTTCTGATATTGTAAATTATGAGTTATGGTTGTTTCTTAGTCCATTTTTATTTATATTTTATCAATTAAATGACGATATATAACGTTAAGTAATATTTTGACGTTTATTATATTATCTAAAATATAATTAAGTTTAAAATGACTCACTTGGGTGATTAAAATATATAAAATGAGTTATTTAAATATCCTTTTCAAGTTATAAAATGACTCATTTTATATAATTTTAAATACTAAAATATGTCATTTTAAATTTTATTATATTTTAGGTAACATTTGAAATGCCAAGATATAATGTTACATATTATTATTTAATTAACAAAATCTTAAATAAAAATGGAATAGGAGATTAACTTTACTCATATTTTATGATGTCAAGAGTAGTTTGACTAATTTTAAAAATTAGAAAATAAAACAACTCACAAATATAAATTCAAAAACTAAAATAAGCATTACATTCATATTTGTCGTGTTACAAAAGCATTAATGTTGCCAAAGAGAATCCAAATTTTATATCGTATATCATCCTATCCTGCCTACAGTGGGAACTCAAATCATGCTATGTGACGAATTCCCATGCATTTAATATTTAATCACATTTTCATTTGTTAAATTATGTGCAGTCACATCCTATACTACATCTTATATATGATATCCTATCAAGTTAATACTCATTTTGGTCCCTGACTTTTCACTTATGAGTCATTTTAGTTCATGACTTTTAAAACGAATAAAATTAGTCCATAACGTTACAAAATGCAAGTAAAATTAATCCCTTGTTCCACCTTTATTTACGTTTTAGCATTTAAATGATGATATATAATGCTAAATGATATCTTATCATACGATATCTCATCTGAAGTAGAATGCAGCTTAAAATAACTTACTTTGTATATAAAATTATATAAAATGAGTCATTTTATGACTTAGAATGAATATTTAAATGACTCATTTTGTATAATTTTAAACACCAAAATGAGTCATTTTAAATTTTATTCTACTTCATATAACATATGGTATGTCAAGGTATTACTTAAGATTATCAATCATTATTTAATTGATAAAATATTAAGTAAGATTGGATTGAGGGACTAAAATGATTCATATTTTATACTGTTAGGGACTAATTTGACTCATTTCAAAAATCAGGAACTACAATGACTCGAGTGAAAAGCAAGGAACTAAAACCAACATTAACTCTAACCTATATGGTATTTTGTATCCTATACTGCCATATCTTACTCTGTACCTTACGTTATCTTATTTTAAACACTAAAGTTCACATAATTTTCCTACGCGACTGTATCATAAATTTAATTTATATCAATTTTTTGTTTAAACAAAGAAAAATTATAATGTTGATATTAATAAACTAAATTTTATATAAAATTATTTATTCATATAATTGATAAAATATTTTTAGAAATTTAATAAAAGTAGTAGATTTATAATAGGGACATACATGTCTTTTTATCTCATAATAATTTATTTCTTTTATATTTTAATATAATTATCTTTTTTTCATTTTCTCTTTATCCAAAAAGTTGAAAGGAAAATAAATTTTGTTATTTATTTTCTTTCCTTCTATTTTACTTCTTCTCATTTTCTCTTCTAATCTTTTGATTATTGCCTTGTGAATAGAGCAACTTTAAAAATATGTTATCAACATCTAACTCTTAAGTGGGCATACAATACACAAAATCATTGCATCCAATAGTATACCCTAAGAAAACAAAAAAAAAATTTATCCTCATCAAAACAAAGCATACATGTTGATGGATTGAACATTGTGTCCAATCCATCAACATTTTATCATCAACTAGTTTGGCTTAATGCAAACTCCAAAGTTACATATCTTAGTTTACTTGACCTAAAAGCTTCTAGTCAAAAAAGGAAGAGGCGTCAATTAAGCCCATGCTAGTACGACTATATATGGGCTAGCCTGTAATACACTAGATCCATGTGTTCCTGTTCAGGTCTAGTACAGTTTTAGGATCCTCCAGGATCCACCCATATTGCTAGGGAGGTCCCAGATGTAGAAGAATAACAAATATGCAAGACAAATGTTTCTGACACCGCTATAATGGTCCTGTGTTAGTTTGAATGGGCATTCAAGGTGTGTTGATCGCTATAGTAAGTTATGCCCCTCGATGCTAAAACAGTGCAAAATGATGTAATTTTGTTTAACGAGATCTCCACCCTTGTAGAAACCCTTTCCATATGTTTTAGGGCAAAAGTTTTGAAATCCCTAAGCTCCCAAACATTCTTCTATACCTCCCCACTCTCTACCCCACTAAATCATACCTTCTCCAAGCTCAAAGATAAGAGATTTTAATGGTTTATGTCATCTTGCTCTCCTCCATTTAATGTTCTTGAGTTTAGGTGTTGTTATCTCTCATTATTGTCAAGTGTGAGTACTCCCCAATGTTCATAAAGTTTATTTGAGTTGTTAGAGAACTTTCCTAGAGTATTCGTGAGTTTTTTGTTGTTACGATAGGTATTGATGCTATCATTGTTCCCGAGAGCTCTCTAGGTGTTGGCACTTCTTATTCCACCCCTCCAAGTGAGTGGATTTGATCACATGACCTTATTTTGGTCATTAGATGTGTATTTTCTATTGGATTTTATGAAATTTAAATTATATATTTCAAAAGGTTTATTATTTATCTACTCATTATTTTTTATAATCAGCATTGAAAGGGCTAATTATTCAAAACTAAAGATTACAAATCCTTTTCAAAGTGAATAGTGTGATTAAATAAAATTGATATTATATTATTAATGGAACATCGTGATTGATTTCCTAAATTTATGTGTAAGGTAATACCAATTGTAACATATCATGTTTTTACTTTGTCCTTAATTCTGTTTTAAATAAAATATTCTGAACGTTTTAAGACAAAAGATGTTGATTTGGTTTTGATATATTACTATTAACTAATACCATTTAATAACCATAAAAGTGATATATATGACCATTTGTTTCCTTTCTATCAAAAAGGAAATTATGGTCTTGTTTTTTACATATATGCATCATATTTTTCCTTGATATAATACACTTATATTGTTATTCTATTTTTCTTGGGTTATCAATTAGAACATATCAACTATTGTAGTTCTTAAGTTCCTGATTAATTCTAGAAGAGCCTGTTGTATCCTAAGGGATTTTTGCACTGTGACAGAGTAAACCTTAAGGACAATGCACCGCAAGCCTCAAGCCTAACAAAACTCTTTCTATGTTTTCTTATTTTGCAGGAGATCAAATTTTTACAACAATCTTAAGGATTATGGGTCACCTTGCTGAAAATGCTGACAATAATATTCTCATTGTTAACAATGTCACACCACAACCTTCTGTCACATATGCTCGACCATTACCCGACGTCTCTAAAATAGAAATATTTCAAGGTCAAAACTTCAAGAGATGGCAAGAGTGAGTTTTATCTGTCTTGGACATGCATGGAGTAGCTGATGCTTTGGAGAATCCCAAGCCTGATACATCTACAAAACCAAAAAAAAAAAAAAAAAATGGAACATTGGGTTAATTCAAATAAAGTTTGTAGATATACTATTTTATCTACTTTATCTAATGAATTATTTGATGTCTATTCCTCTTGCATTGTAAGGAAGCAAAGGCAATTTGGGAGTCCATGATTCTGAAGTATACAGTTGAAGATGTAGGGAAACAAAAGTTCATGATTGGTGACTAATATCAGTGGAAGATGATAGACGATAAGGATATTTGCGACCAAATAAACGAGTGTAAAAAATTGTTAGAGGAGTTGAAGGAAAAAATGATCTTATTTTTTACATATATGCATACATATATTTTTCTTGATATAATACACGTCTATTGTTATTCTATTTTTCTTGGGTTATCAATCAGAACATATCAACTATTGTAGTTCTTAAGTTCTTGGTTAATTCCAGAAGTGCCTGCTGTATCCTGGAGGATTTCTGCATTATGATAGAATAATTTTTAAGGATAGTGCATCACACGCCTCATACCTAACAAAGCTCTTTTTCTATTTTTTTTCTTATTTTGTAGAAGATTAAATTTTTACAACATTATCTAGCATTATGAAGTATTTGGAAGATTTGTACTCAGACTCTGATATGACACAAGATTTTTATGTATTCTCAGAAGAACTATAAAATATATATGTCTTGGAGTTTCTCATGGAAATTATTGATTTTCATATGTGCATGGAACCATCCTTGAATTCAAATTGCTAAGTATGATTTATTTATGATCCTAGATATGATTTATGATAATAAGATTTTAGCAACATTGTTTGGGATTATCAAAATAGATTGATATATGATGATTATGGGTTGTGGTACCTAGATTCCTAGAATTTCCCTTTTAAACCACAACATGATTTTAGAATAAGGAATTACTAAGAGAAACAAAGTTGTGAGTTAACGATAGTCAATTCATTAATCTTGGTATACCAAGTTGTCCACAGGGAGCAATTAGCTACAATCCAATTGGCCCATGAGGGATGCAGTTCATGAGAGACCGTTAAATTTTAGTTAGGCGCTCTTATTCACAAGGGACTGAGCATTGCCTTATGATTACGTAGTATTCTGTCTCGCGATAATTCCTTAGAAGAATATTTATGTTTTCCTATACTTTATTCGAAATCAAAGCTGCTAGTATTATTATATTTTATGGATGGAAAAGATTTGAGCTTTGCATCATTATTTATGTAATTTCCTTGTTATCATATGTATGGTTGTGAGTAAGGATTCACTCATTGAGTTTTAAGATAAAACTCACCACTCCTCTCTTTTCCCTTTACAAAAATAGTTACTGCTTTAGATCTTGCATAGCTTCCTTCCCAGCAGCTTTAATTTGTTCAGCTTGGTGAGCTTCATATTGCCGTGAAGTATTTTTGCTTTTTGTATAAAGAGTCCTCCAGTGTTGTGCGGGTAGGGTCCCGAACCATGCATGATTTAACTTTTTGTTAACCATGATTTATATTCATTATGTATTTAAGGATTTACAGTTTTATGGTTTTCTTGTATAAAACAACTCAACTTATTTTGTAATACATTTACAACTTTATAGTTGATTTATGAAATGGGTTATTCAAGATTATTATGATTTGAAATTGCAAGTTAAATTATATTTAGAAATGGATTTTCATGATTAAATTTTGCATATAGTATAACTCAGTAACCATGAGACTTACGTGAGAATGAGATCCCTCGTATGTCGGTCACATTCGTAAATTGGGTAATCACATAGACCATCCCACATCAAGCCTTGACCCATATAGGCAAGTGTAAAAAATCTTGCTTGTGCAAAAAGTTCAAATAGGCCTAGTAGGCCAAGGTGAACCCATAGTCCAATCTCCACTTACAAAAAATTTATATTTTGCGCTTTGTTAATGGATCAACCCTAGCATTGACCTATGTATAGACTAGTGGCTTTACCCTACCTATTTATGCCAGGAAAAACTCGTAACTGAGCTAGAATAGAACATATGTGGGCTAGACTAGGGTTGACCCATTAAAAAATTGAAATTTTTTTCAATTTTTAATTTTCAATTTTAGTTTTTTAATTTTTCAGTTTTCAGATTTTGTGAAGGAAACACTAAAAATTTTGAAAACTATGGACCTGTTTGGTTTGAGTTTTAAGTTTTTCAATTTTTCAGATTTTGTGAAGAAAATACTGAAAATTTTAAAAACTACAAATTCTAGTTTTCAGTTTTTATTTTCAATTTTTAGTATTTCTTTTACAAAATCTCAAAAAATGAAAAAATGAAAATGAAAACTGAAATCAAACAGGCTCTATAAATTGTAATTTTTAATTTTTATTTATAATTTTTAATATTTCCTTCACAAAATTCTATAAACTAAAAAATTAAAAACTAAAATCAAATAGGCTTTTAAAATTTCTATCTATGGATTAGTCATATGTGGTCCACTTGATCCACGTGTGCTTTTTTTTTAAACCCACGTGCTTTTGGTTTTACGAGTTTTTTCTTTTTTTATTATAAATGTGGGCTTTCTAACCCTATAGGTATTTTAACTTTGGTCCTCGTGGTTTCTAACCATTGTAGGCCAGGAATTAATAGGAATGAGTTAATCCATTTACCATCTCATTTTGAAAAATAAAATTTCAAGTAGTCCTAAACTTTTGCCAGTCACACAGGTCGAAGTAAAATGGGACCACTGATCTTGTTTTCAACTCTCTAAATGTGACATATGCCTCGTCACACCAAAAGAACTTGAATGTGCAGGTATGCTACCAATGTTAAGAACTCTGGCTCTATGATCCTTTCCTCAAATAGCCCAACAACATCATTTGGATGGAATACGATTGCTACTAATTATATGAGTTAGGTATGTGAATTGCAATTCACACAAAGTTGAAGGGTTATTGGAACATTTTGTCCGAAATTTGAGGCAAAGAGCAGGGCCACTCTACTATGTACTGCTGAACATTTTATCTTTTCCTCTCATTGCATTTGTTGTATTACTGAACAAGAAGGCAAACTACAGGGCCACTTTACATGAAGTCTCAGATAGATTATGGTGCAAAAGGATACGGATGAAAATCAAAGAAATGAAGCAGAACCATGTAAACGAAATGCATTAAGGGCATCAACGTAGCACACTGTACCCCACAAATAACAGTGTGTTTGGATTTTAGTTTGGAAAAGAGTTACTCTCTTCATGCTTTCAGTTAAAAACTATGGTTTTGAAATTCTAAATAAAAATCTAAACAAACTGTTACGAGTCAATTAGTAGTTAGACTCACTAATTAAGTTCATAAAAGTTATTTAATAGATTAGGTTTACAAATAAGAAATTACACGAGTCTAATTTGAAAGAAATTATTAATGGATTTGATTTATTCTGGAATCTTTTTCCCTAACTTATATAGCTAAAATATCAAAATAATAATCTTGTAACCACTAAAATATAGATCTACTCAGTATTTTTTTCTACAGTTTTGTATTTCTAGTTTTAATCTCAATTTTTTTTTCTGCCATACATTTTACATCTGAATGATGTCAATATAGGCTTAAATTACTGAGTTTTATGCTAATATATTGACTATTCAAACTATAATTTAAAATTATATATAATATATATTATAAAAATTAACTAATAACGTATAAAATTTGTGATACATTTAAACTTATATCACACTCACTCTTTCCAGACAGCATTCTCACCAGTTATGTACTTATACCCGAAGGATAATTTACTCCTCACCTCTTTTAGATCTTCAAATGTTCATCAATTAATTGTATTGAAATTAATAATTTAATCTCTTTTAATTTTTAATTTTCCCTTTAAACCTCTCTCCTCTCTTCTCCTTCATTCACCCTCGCCCAACGACCATCGTCACTCTCAGACTGTACTACCGCCATTGCCACAGCGCCAGCACCACAAACAATTGTGCAGTCTCCACTTCTTCCCCAACATGCTTCACCTTTATCTAAACCTTTCATTGCTTCCCCTCTTCAGTTAATGGAGTTCAAAGTCCAAATAGCCCTCTTTTCTGATTTTGCTGTACTACATCACCATGGAGCTTCATAATTTTTTTTTTATTGTTATTATTTTTCAACTTGCCATTATTAGTTTCAAAAAGACTTATGCTTGTTGAAAGTTTTGGTTTTTATTAATGTTATTGATTATGGCTGCTTGAGAGAAAGATTTGATTCCTAGAAAAAAGTTGATCAGTGGATATAATGCTTTAAATTTGTTTTTTATATTTATTTTTGGATTTTTTGCTATGAAAACTATGAATAAGTTAGTAGATAATTTTTTATGGGTGGTGCTTGCTTAATCAAGAGACGAGTCTGACGATGGTGGTGAGACGGTGGAAGTTGGAATTGGAGTTATCGGTAAATTGAGATTAAAAAGAGTAATTTTATATTTTAAAATTTATTATTACTAACTTTATAAATTATTTTTTTTTATTTTTATTTTTATATAACTTTATATCTTTAAATCTCAACTATTAAAATAAAATCTAACGATAAAAAATAAAAAATCATGTAATGGTAAAAGGCATTAAATTATTAGCCACCGTACTTGTAGGCTTAATAGTTATGTACTGTGAACATCTCAGTTCGGCAGTCAGCTGTGTGACACTAACTGCAGGATCACGAAACAATATATATTATTAAAAAAATGGACATAAATTCGGATCTCCAGCACAGCCAACTGGGATAATTAATTGGATTGTCCACATGTTACAGGTCTATGAGCCTACTATACTCAGAGCTTGAATCAGAATTCACAGGACTTAGCTGTCGCAATTTTACAACGCATGCAGAGCCTCAGTGGGATAATGATAAATCCTATTAATTGTCGTTACTCACAATTACGAATGCCAGTCTCCACCTGGTAAACAAAATTATATACGCAACATCCATACATAGCATTTGCTTTGTCTCGGGACAAAAAAACAAAGAGATAAAAAGTTGTTTAATAGTAAAGATGAATAAAATATAGAAAATTTTTATACTTTTAAAAAATAAAATTTACATATATAAATTTTATTTATAATTATGAGATTTTTTTCATACATATGTAAAGTATTAAATTTTTGGCTAAATATTTAAATAATTCAATTAACTATTAACTATGTTAGATTTTGTGAAAGTTTTACTTTGCACTGAAAAAATGACTAATACTTGACATTTTAATTTCTTAAAATAATTAAACCTGTAATTTTGTATTTTCATTGAAAATGTATACGGTAACGTTTAAATTAAGTCTTAAAAATAAATGAAATTTTAAATTCCCATAAGAAAAAAAAAAAACTTAACCGCATAAAATGGTAAAAGAAAAAAAAATAGTACACAGAATAGCCCTCCTTACAAAAAGTCGTATTTAAAACTTTAGTATCATCATTTATTCATTAAAATATTTTGACAATTTTTACCAAAAGAAATACTTTGACAATGTTTGAAAAACTAGTGTTGAAATAATATTCATAGAGAAATTATAATGATTTACTAGAATAGGTAAAATTGCCAATAATCGACCTTTCATCTACATATTTTAATTTTTAGGTGTTCATTATTGATAAGTGTCTCTATATTTGTTTATGAAAACATGCTTTGATGTTAAATTGAAGCAAAATTTTTACACTTTTTTTTATCATACAAATTAAAAAAGAAAAAAAAAAGACTACCATCGGTTTAAAAATTTTACTTGCATTCATATAGTATATGTGATGTTATTTTCCATCAAATATTAAAGGAAGAGAAATATTTTTTATATTTATTATTTATGTAATATTATATTGACATATTTTTATTTTTATTAAATAAATATAAACCTTAATTAATTTATAATCCATATCTCATTTAATAATATATAGAAATATATCAATATAATATACTATAAATAATGAGTGTAAAAGATACTGCTCAGAAATGAAATACCGGTTGAGAGAGTTGATATGATATTTGATTTAATATATCATAAGTTGCACAGCTTTATACAAAAAGACCGTTGTCATATCTCTACTGTGATCAAGGGGCATGAATGCTGGCTGCTTTGTTGTCTCGTTGACTATGAGGGATTGGTTCAAATCCAACGGCTTAAGTCAGGACTCAGCACTGTGATAACGATGATGGTGGTGGTGGTACAAAAAAAATTTGAAAGGGATGTGTATTTGGTTGGTGCTATTCTTTCTCTTTACTTTTCTCGATTGCTGGGAAGTGGAAACTGGGAAAATGCGTCATTGAATGGAAGTAACCGGAAACATGAATTGACAAGTGAGGTTGATCAGGCCCAGACTTGTGCAACAAGCAAAGATAGAGAGAGAGAGAGAGAGAGAGAGAGACGCACATCCAAAGCCAGCCAGAAAATTGCATGGAAATTCTAAACCAAGGGCCTCTTCTTTTGTTCCGGAACCCAATAATTGTAGGGGCTGTGGCATTTTTTGTCCCTCACCAGAAGCTCCAACAGTGAATGTGAATTTGTATGCTCCCCCCCCCCTTTCAGATTATACTGATTATTGCGTGAGTGTGCTTGGATTATTCAAGTTTATATCAATTTAATTTTATAAAATTTGTTTTAATTAAAATTGAGTTAATATTAACATAATTTATGTTTAGAAATTTTTACATAAAAAATGATTATATAGAATGAATAGTATTTGGATAATATTAATAAAATCACTTTTGAATGCAAAAAATCATAAATACTTTTTTGTCACTCAATCTCTACTTATTCTCTCTTCCAATTAAATAGAGTGATAAAATGAGTATGTAATAATTATTAATAAGTCATTAAAATATAAAAATGATCTATATTTAAAATTAAAAAAACCAGAAAAATAACTTTTATTGAAGATTAGATGGAATACTTCATAAAATACATTTCTACTCTTCTTGATTTTCTGTGAACATATTATTGAATACACAATAAAAGAAATAATAATAGTATAATAATTTTATAAACTCAAAAAAGATCGATATAATAATTTTATAAATAAAAAAAAATTATGAAGATTTTCAAAACTAACATGAGGTCAATATGACTTGTCTTCGTGTATTTGAATGTCACCCTATCTCAATGGCTAATTCGGTATGCATATTGGAGTGATGATGCATTATATAAAAATTATCAAAATTTTAAGATTATTTTGAGTAAATGATTTATTAAAATTTGTGTAAAAGAGTTTTTAAAAAGTTTTATAAGTAAATTATTTATGTGATTGTGTATTTAGATATATAATATTAGAACTATTTATTTCAAACGTTTTGAAAAATATTTTTCAAAAGTTAATAATTTTATGACTAAACAAGATAAAATTAAAATTGTAACTTTTAAGTTACAAAAGCAATTAAAAAAATTCATAAACAAGTTTATTTGAGTAGGCCCTTGATAAAAAAATAAGAGTAATGATCAAATAAAATAAAATAATATAACTCAATAACTTAGCTAAAAATTAATATATGTGTTATATTATTTTTATAAATAAATTCAATTTAAAATGTTTCGTGCTTGCATATTATTCCCGAACAGGTGGTTAATAAATCAATTTTCTTATTATCTCTATTATATCTTAAATAGCATCTTAAAACATTGTACAATATCTTAAGTTTGAATTCTACAAGTTTTTGTCTTTAAAGAGCATCTTAAAACACGTATTACATGTTTTATTATTAAAAAATAATGTGACTATTAATTTTAATATATTATTAATATAAGAATATTTGTACAATTATTAATTATATATTAACACATTTCTAAAAATATTTAACTTATATTATTACTAGGAAGTTTCTAGATACTCTAAGAGCGAGAAAATGGAGGAATTTATAAATAAGTTATTGTATAAAAACATAGAAAAAAATGGAGACAATTCTATATGCTTTGAGAATAAGAAAAATAATTTTCTTTGTTTTGTTTATTACATAATACATCAATTTTATGAATTATTATTATTTTCTACTTTGATTATATTTTAAATGTAATAATTATTATATTAGCTAATAAATAGAACAAAATAATCAAAGCATTACAAAACTCTCAAAATAAAAATAGAAAATAGTAATAACTCATGAAATTGATATATATATGCATATCAAATCTTTTCTCTTGTTGAGAATATTTAAGAAATTCTCTTGTTACTAGTTTAAAATTCACATACATAATAATATATAAAAATTAGTTTTATTACACTATTATTATGAAAAAAATTCATATTATGATTTAATTATATATTTTTATTTGTAAACTTGTTAAAATAATAAGTAATAATTGGGTCAATTTTTTTATTTGAAAGTAAATAATTAAAAAAAAAAGAATTTAATTAGTCTCCTAAGAATGAATGTACAAGTTCAATTTCTGAAAAGCATACTTATTAAAAGAAGAGTAACTCTAAATGCTGTACTCTAGTTTATTTATTTTTTTGAGTTGATAACAATAAAATTTAATCCTATAACCTAATATAAAGTACTTAAACTTTTCATCTCTGGCCAATTTCTAATGTCTTGCTTCATCCTGAAATTGCAAGAGGTATGTTTCAAAAGTTTTAAGCCATCGAAAAATAATAAAAGAAAAAAAGCAAAAGACTAGGCGCGGCAGATATGTTATTCTTGGCTGGAATAGGTGCCAGCCAACACGGGAAGAAAAGGAAGCGCCAAGAGAAGAATCAGGAACCTCTCTACAGGCATGCCGCCCTAGCTTAGGTAGCTGTGGCTCTACTATCATTTCTGACCGTATCATCATCATCATCGCATAGCATGGCTGACCAGCCAAGACAACTTCTCATCACACTCTCTCCTGTTCCTTTTTGGCTTTCTTAGCTGTGCCCTTCAATTTTCCCTTCCTTCATTGCACTGTGTGCATGTGTGATAATTGATATCCTCTCTTTAATTCACTGTTACACAAGGTGGGTTATGTCTCTATATATCATCACCTTTATCTATTGCTCCATCATCACCTTTGTCCCATTCTTCTCTCTCTCTATATATATATATATTTATATATTGCATGTTTGTACTCTACCTGAACCAAAAGGGCTTCTTCTTGTTTTATTGTAGTACTCCTATATTCGTTCTTGGTTTTTCCTTTGAAGTTGTTTATGTCCCTGGGGAAATCTTCCTTATTCACCTCGTTGTTTCCTTGTTTACTTGTTTGGAATAAAACCCATTTGCCTAATGTCACCTTCTTCTTTTAGCTTCAAAGTTTCAATTCCCTTTTCCTTCAATTAAGTTCATATCATTTTGCTATACTTTATATTATTAACAATGATATGTTTCATATCTGATCTGATTTGTTCTAAAGTGTTTGATGCACATTCCTCCCTTTTTCTTCTGTTATTCCAAAGTGTGCTACTGCGTTTCTTTTTCTATAGTAAACCACATAATACGCTTGCAGAGGCCTGAGATTTTTCCTTGTTATATGGTGTTGAGAAAGTGATGATCACAAGGGAAAAAGTGAAGCTGCCAGCATGATCTACCTTTGGTTAGTGAGAGCTAATTAAGAGAGTGCTAGTTAACCATGACTGGGTCATGCTGTGCCAGCCTCACTCCTTCCTATTTGGAGATCAAAATCCGTTATTCCTAACGATTTTCTACATCTGAATGACACAAAAAACCTAAAAGCAAAAGGTAAGTGTATATGTATAACTGCATAACAATTTTGAATCACTGTGTTAGCATAGTATATTCTTTCTGACTTGCTTCTGTTTTCTTTGTGTGTCTTTTTTGTCTTAACTTTGTTTTTCAAGGGAAACTAGTTTACTGCGCCTTACTTGCCAAAATAGGAGTCGGAAGTACAAAGTATATATATGTACACTGTAAAATTCCTTACTGAACTTTTGCTTACGGTTGCATAAACAAAATGAAGCATGTGTTCTTCATATGTGTTGTTCAAGTACCTGAAATTTAGTTCACTGTTTAGATCATTGGCTTGGCACCTCAAAATTGCTAAGCATCAGATCATTTGTTGTCTCTGCTCATCACTTTAACAAAGGTCAAATTTCATTGATGAAGGCATTAATATCATATTATAAATTATATTTTTGAAAAGTTTAAGCTGATAGGTGAAGACACGTTAGTGATTTCATATCTAACAGTATGGATGTTACATTTATACTGCTATGTATATATGTATTATATATATTTATAGGGTGTAAGATATCATTTTGACGTACATTTCACTCATTATTGGATGAGTTCATATTTTATCTAATGATAGATGAGATGAGTTGGCACAGTATAAATAACATTTTTCGTATCGGATGATAAAATGGTCCTTAATCACGGCTGGATATCAGAGCTTACACAGCATTTATGAAATGAGAAATATTATTTAGTAATATTTTTGGGACGACATTTTAGAAAAGAGATACTGAGCTGACTTGTCAGTAATTGTTGAGGAGATATGTTCTTCCAAGATGAGTTGATGAGAGTGAGCCTCTCTACTTAGCTTGTTTCAATCAAAATTGTTAAGGGACGCATCATTGTATCTCTTTAAGAATGTCCCCCGAAAATTGGAAAAGATAAAGTCATTTTTACTGAATATATGTATTCAGGTGGGTATGCATGCATAACATATTAGGTAGCAGCCTCTCAAGTATCTATTATATTCCTGCATTTAGATGTTTAAATAATATAACTTCCAAAAGTAGTTGTACTAAGCACACTGATCCTCACACGTCCTCACACGTTTTATACAGTGGTTTTAAAAAAGTGGTGATTTACTGTGTACAGTTGGTTGAATGACATCCATAAAAGTTTCGAATTGCAACTGCATAATATTAGTATTATTCATATTAAATATGAATAAAATGCTGTGTATGCACCAATTGTCCAATACTTTTTCGTTGACAGTGTATCTCAATGTTTCGTGGACTTGTAAAATGGATCTCCGGTAACGGCAAGGGTTTTCGAAAAGAAGTAGAGGTTAGCCTTTCATATATAAATTTCAATCACACTGATAGATAAAATTATATCTAGTGACTAGGATGGAGTTGAATTAGTGGGGGAAGGATTTTGGTAATTTGTATAAAACTATACAAGGTTATATGCTTAAATCTTGGTAATTTTAGAATTTCGATGTATCAAATCCATTTGTCTACACTAATATTCTATTGACGTTAGAGCTATTCTCATATTCTCATTTCTATACTTGATTATTATTGCTGGAACTATATGATATATTAGAAGTGTTATATTTATAATTTGTGACCATCATGTTGATATTTTTTTTTTTATTTTTATATTAGATGAGATATGGGATTAAAACGTAACTAAATGATGAAGTCAGTGATGAAGTCCGCATTCCTTCAACAGTGTTCAATAAAAGATAGTTAATAAAATCTTACAAATTGTGAATAAAAATAAAATAATATATTTTATGGATATATTGGTCATGATGGCAGATTGTTTGTACATGCATGATTAAGGGTAAGGGATGTGAGTTTATTTTTTTATTAGATGAGATATGGGATTAAAACGTAACTAAATGATGAAGTCAGTGATGAAGTCCGCATTCCTTCAACAGTGTTCAATAAAAGATAGTTAATAAAATCTTACAAATTGTGAATAAAAATAAAATAATATATTTTATGGATATATTGGTCATGATGGCAGATTGTTTGTACATGCATGATTAAGGGTAAGGGATGTGAGGCGGAAGCAAGCTTTCGTTCTTCTATCTACCAGCTACTATTGGAGTAATCAGTTGCCTTTGTTTGCTAAAGGTTTCGATTGGAGTGCATGAGATAACATTTTTCTTTGTTAAGTTATATTTGTTTATGGGGATGAAAATTGTCGTGGATGGACTATAATTGTAAAATTACACAGTGATTATTTAACAAGTTTTATTCTATTTTTGCCTTCACCTCAATCAACACCTGATTAGTGAGAGAATTATCAGTGAAACGAAGGCACAGATTATTTTATTGGCCATTTAATATTTATGGCAGTTCATTCATATATAAGACAGACATGCATGCTTTTCTCACACGACGATGGGATGGGATAGATCTTAGCCACATTAATATGGTGCTTTTTGGTTCTTCCGTGTTCCGGCTTAGGCCACGCTGCAAATCATCAAGTGTATAGATTGGGTATCAACTGAGAGGAGTCCTAACAAAAAAATAAAAGGTATGTTTGTTTCAAGGGATATATTCGCAATGTAAGATTCCTATTTTGGTAGATGGTTTTTAAAATTATTCCCTAGTAGCTTTCATTTTTAGGAATGAAAATTGATTATTTTCATTCCCCAGAGTTTTATAAAAATAAAGAGTGAATTGTCTTTTTTTCCTAAACCACTATAACTTTTGAAGGATCATTGTCATTGACAATGGATTGCTGACGTCAACACCAGTCACCGATGCTAAACTTAGCCAACACCGGACCACTAGTGCTGGTTGCCAGTCCACCACCGCATCACCACCATGATGTCGGGGTATTTTTGGAAAACAAGGTAATATTTCCAAGTATAATTTACAAGATGTCTAGAATTTCTGTTTGTGTACCAAACGCACCTAAATTTGTTTGGGAATGTGGTATCTTAAAATGTTATTTCCAAAAGTGAAAAATATCCTTAAACAAATGCTCCTAAGATCGAGTAATTGTGAGGGTTAGTAAGTTTATGTACCATGAGTATCTATTGTCATTTGTAACATTGGTGGGGATAAAAACATTCTTATAGGTAATTTTTTTTTGTGCACGATCAAGGGTATCCACTATCGATCACAATGACTAATCCCTGCGCTGGCTCATAAGCACCTCGATGGGTGGGACAGCTGGCCCGGAGATTTAAAGTTTCTCCATGTCCAAAATCAGGAATTGAACCCCTTTTGTTAAGGGTGAATGAGTCTCTTCCACTCAACCACACCGACCCCTGGGTTATAGGTACTTTTATTTGTTAACGAAAAGTGTTATTCTAACTTTTTATTGGTTTTTTAAAAATATATTCATTTTGATTTATTGTAAGTGTTGAAGAGTTCTATGATATATATCAAAAAGGAAAAAAATAAGTTATATGCTATTATTTAATTATCAACTTTTATTTGTAAAAATTTTTATATAGTGAGTAGTTGAGTCATATTTTTATTGATATATTAATATATAATAAATGTCCATATATGAAAGTACTAAAATTAACCTCTTTTTAGAAAAAAATTAGTGATTATTCTAATAATGGCCATAAAGCTAAGATGCACAGTAAGTTTAAAGGTGTTTTGGCTATGTTTGGTGCATCACATAGGATAACGTTTGATAGTCTTAGACATGATAGTACAAGGTCTAATAGTATAGTATAAAAGATCCATTGTCTATCATTTGGTTTGCCACATAACCCACGGTGGACAAGCAGGCGGGCGACGACCGATGGATGGGGAACAAAAATTTGTGGGTGGCAGGCATCGATCGACGAGTGGTGGGAGGCAACCTGCAATGGGTTGATAGGGATTGATTGCAGGCAGTGACCAACGACAGTGTCACGACCCGACCTGGATAATGACTGGCGCGTGAGGAAATCCTATCCCCACGTAAGTGTCGTGAACGTTGTGCTGTACTATATACATATTTTATTCATAAAATCCCTTTCAAATATTAAAACAATTTACATAACTAAATTAATCATGAAACAACCTTTTTTTCTCATAAATCAAGTTGTAATATAAATCCATCTAAGTTGCTCATTTACAAAAAAGAAACCATGAATGCTATATTGTTTGAATCTGATTAAATCATGGTATGCCCAAAAAAAAACATGAATATATATATGGTTCGGGACGCTGCCCATAATCATCACTATAGCACTCTACAAAAGACACTGTCAAGGGATGGAGGTGGAGGATCCAAGGTAGCAATTGTATCTGTGAGGAAAAAGGGAAATTAAGAGAGGTGAGTTTTATCACAAAATTCAATGAGTGAATCCTCACCTATAATCATACATGGGACAATAAGGAAAGATACATAAATGATAATGCAAAACTCATAAATCATTCTTATATAAATTGTATAATAGCTATTAAATCATGCATTTGCAATAAATATAAACTCATCTTTATTTCTCAAGAATTACCAAAAGAATAGACTATCCATAAACTGAAGGGTGGGTGCTCAATTCCTCGTGAATAATAGCCCATAACTGAGATCCTAACGGTCCCTTGCGAATCGCGTCCCTCGTGGATTGATCTAACATATGGATAAATGTCCCTCGCGAGCCTTGGTATACCAAGATTAACGAAATAATTGTTGTTAACTCACAGCTCTATTCCTCTCAGTAATTCGTCATTTTGAATCCATACTTGGTCATAAAAAGGGGAGTTGTAGCAATTCTAAGTTCAACATGTTTTAATTTCCATAATAAACATAAAGCCTTAAGTTTCTTTTCATCAGCCATAAATAATTCCAATTTTCACAATCATAAACTAAATCATATAAAACTTTTATAGAGAAAATATGGTCCTATGCATTTTCTAAAATCATAGATTTCCATGTATGAGTTCAAATTGGAGCATTTCCAACTGAAGTACATTTTCATATAAAAATCATATCACATAAGAATCCATTTTTGGTTTTTCTAAATTCTCCGTAATGTTAGAAAATAATAATATAATGATCAAACTAAGGTCATGAGATTGAACTCACTCATTTGAAGGGGTAGACTGTGAAGAGCTAATACCACGGAAGCTCCGAAGAGTAGATATGGCACTAATGTCAGCCATAACAATCATGAAACTCATCAAAGATTTATGAGTACTCCTAGATTATTCTAAAACAACTCTAACAACAATGGGGGAGCACCCCACTAGAGAACAATGAGGAAAAACAACAACTCAAACCAAGTGCACAAAGGAATGGGAAGGAAGGAAACATAATCCATCAACATGTACTCGCCTTGAAGCTTGGGAGATAAGGATTTGTGTGGGAGTGAGTGAGAGAGGGTGGGAATGTTTGTGGAAGAAGGGTTTTGGTTTGGGGGAAGGGGAGCCCGATCTTGGGGTTTAAAAAGGAATAGACATATCATTTATCAAAACAACATCGTTCTAATACTGTTTTGACATTGTGGTGTTCGCTATAGCGAGTTTGCTACTACTCTCACTGGCTGCAGCAAGGTTGTCCTGCATAATTTTATAGATTTAGCTGTCGTAGGGTTTTTTGGTGTACTAGGGGGTTCCAAGGGTACTTTGAGGTTGCTAGGCCAAGCTATGGACATGTGAACCTAAGATATTACAGACGAGATAGCGAGCAACGATTGAGTGGTGACTGGCATGTGGCTGGCTACTACTAACAGTAGATAGGGGTGGGGCGTAGAAGAGTAAATTAATGTTAATTTGGGATTGACTAGTAAAATAAGACTATCAAATGTTATTAGGTCTCTTGTGACATGATAGCTTAATACTATAATCATATGATAAGAATAGTTTGATTGTATAATATTATATTGTCTTATGTGATACTAAATATGTGATAAAAATTGACTCTATAGTATTAGCCAATACTATAAGGCCTTATAGATATATCATATGGGGCCTTTGTGTTTTAATTTTGGAGAGCTTAATGAAGGAATTTATAGATTCAACAAAACAAATAAGTATAAAATTTCTTATTCCATGTGATCAATTTTAATTCCAAATATGGCATGTATAAAAATTATCATTACCAATTGGAGATTGAGAAGTTGAAATACCTCGAAAGGCAGAGAAAATTATGGATTCATAGCCATCTTCTAATGTGATAAAGAAGATACAAGAAATCTGAAAGTAATTCAATCATTTTATTCCATAATAGATATTCATTATCATGAATTCAATATGTCAACCAAGTACCATATATATGGCTACCAGTAAACTGATGGGCTAGGCCACTAATTATAACAATACCCATACATAATTATCCATAAATATAATAGTGTTTAATAATAATTAGCTCAATAACAATAGTGATAATAAATTTGGACTTAAACATTAAATTATAATTATTTTGATATCCAATTACTTTGAGTCTAAATTAAATTCAAGACTGATTTGTCTCATCATAAAATTATTCCAACACTTGATTGTCGTGCGGCTAATTATGGCTTTCTATATTTCCTGAGAGGTTCGCTCGAGTTGGGTCAAACTTTGCAGAGTCTAGAATCTAGATGTTGTCATGCTAGTCCAACGGTGGGAAAAAAATGACAGTAATGTCAATTTCGTGTTCAAAAGATAGGTGTTTTTGGTTTTCAAACGGTCTATTTTTAGAAGCATTGATATGGATTTTTGTCGTTAATTCATTATTTTTGTAGTATTTACGATATGATTGTTATAATTTACTTAGTTGGAAAAAAAAAACTAATTGAAAATCTTCCTTCTGAAAAAATGTAAAATCGAATTTGGACCTTAGTTGAGTACATCAAATCTCTTCTGATAAAACCTGTTCATAAGACAAAGGGAATGTTTTTTTTTCTCTTCCAAAAGGAAGGAGTACGTCTTTGAATTTTGTTTTTTCTCCTTGACTAATCTTATGAAATTCTCTTTTTGGTGTAGTCTTATGAAGATTTATTTATAGTTGTACTATTTTCATATATGAAGACTTCTTACTAAAAGCAAAGATCAGTCTTCTAAAACTAACACGGATTTTTTTTTTTTCCTCCTTAATTAGTCGTATGAAGATTTATTTATAGTTTTAATATATGAATATTACTGTTTATAAGAAGGTTAGGAAGTAGCTATCGTCTCTTCTTATTTATTGTCATCTTTGATCAACAAATTTATTTGTGAGTTTAAAATACTCTTTCTTATCTTTCACACTTTAAATTGATAATTATATTTTGTACTAACTACATTACGGCAATTTTTAGTAACCAAAAATTTAAATACAATTTAAATTGGCTAATATATGTTATTATAATAGTAAAAATGGTTTGCGCTTGAGTTCAACCTTTACTTCATATATTTTATAAGATATAACATTTATTAAATTTTAATATCGGTTTAATTTTGATGTCATCCAATCAAATCTATCATTTTGTATGACTTTTTAAGTAATGAGGATGGAAAATAATTATATTTATTAATGTGTCATTATTGCATAATTGGATAAATGTGTAAAAAAATTTTACATTATCAGTGTATTCTAATTAAACCTTTTTATAGTGTAATATTATATTGATGAGAATTTTATAAATTTTGTTAATACAACAAATTTTGAATATTCAAAAGAATAATTTTTAATAACCTCAATACATGAACTTATATATTTTAAGGATTGTTTTTTCAAAAATATTAAATCATGTTAATTTAATCTTAAGGTTTAAGTTTATAAATTGATGAAATACTTAATTGAAACTAATAAACCCTTGAACAAGTGGTAAGTAATTTAGTCTCTTATAAGGATAAGCATACAAATTTAAATATCAAGAAATGCACTTGTTAAGAGTGGTGCAACCATAATTATTTCATTCCCAAGGGAGAGCAATGTCTCCCACATTCTTGATTCTTGAGCAAGCGAAAAAATTCTCATTAATTAAGAGACTTATATTCCCTTAAGGGATTTCTGTCAGGAAATATTGGTGGTTCCATAAAAGGATACTTAATTGAAAATTAAATAATTTAGGAATTTAAATAAGAATAGGGATTAAAATAAAAATAAATAATTTTAATTAATCAGTTAATAGATTAAGAACAAAGAAAATTATTTTAGATTAATGAAATAAAATTTAATTATACAGGATTGATTAAGAGTAACAATAAATCTTTCTTAAAAAGTAGATATTATATCTTTGAAATATGTGAAGTGAAATCTTTGAAATTTTCTTATCTAAAGTTACATAATAACTATTTTATCATAGAAATTTTCATATCATGTGCAGTCTCTTTAAAAAGCTTAAGTTATTGGGATATAGACATCTTGAGGAACTTTATGAGAAAATTATACTTTACTCTATGAATTATAATTCATGTGTACTTTATTATGCCTCAAAATTTAAAAACATGCAAATTAATCCCTTAATGTTACTAAACGGTACAAATAAAACATTTTTACTTTTTCATCTATTATTAACACAAATGACACACATTCAAGAATGTTTAAAATGTATATGTACATTTTGTTAGTTTAGGGAAGTAGAATGCACTTGACTTAAACTTTGACGAATTATAATACATATATTTTTCATTAACAATGAGCGAAACTTAAATTAAAAGGGTTAAAGTGCATATTCAGACAATATTAAAAAGTCAATTTCTACTCTCTTTTTTTCAAATTTTAGAGATAAGGTGTATAAAGCCTACACTTTTGGAGGAAAAAAAGTGCAATTTTTCCAATTTTTTTAATATTTAATTACAATCCTCTACTTTGACCACCTTTGAACAATAATATCACTCGTAACTCTCGGTTAATTTATTTATTTATATATGGGCCTCGGTTGGTTTATTTTATTAGTTTCATCAGATGAATCCTTCATACCTTAATCAGAAATGATGACGAGTGGCAACTGGGTAGTTAACCGTTTACCTGGTCATTAATTATTGTCGTGATTTGAGTTTGATTGCATATATCCTTAATAAGTGATCTATAAGTAATTCTTAAATTTTTAATGAACTCAGAGACATATCCGGATTTTGAACTACGAGTTTTTCCTCACCTAAATTTCTTTGAAAAAAAAAAAAAAGGAAATGATGTCAAGTTTTAACTTTCAACTCTACTTGCCGACCCCACAGAAAAATAAAAATCTACTGCCCAGCTAGCCTTGAAGGGTGCAATTTGAATCAGTAACACGTTATCATAAATTAACGCAAAACATACAGACTAACCCGTGTATGTATTAAATCAAGTTATTTTCTAATTTCCCAAATCAAATGAGACATTGACTAAGCCTCTAAGATTGGTTTAGCGGTAAAGAATTTGGATAGTATAGATGGGATCTTAGATTCAAAGCTTCATTGCAATAAATATAATTTCAAAAATACCAAAAAAAAAAAGATGATCACCTTGTATCACGCATTTGAATGTTATTTTCGAACTTTTGGAATCAAATTTTCAATTATGTTTTAATTTTTAAATAAGAATTGGCTGTAGTAGGGGTTGTTGAAAAAATATGCAATATTTTCGTGCTATAGCATTTTATTTTGTTTTTAGTTTTTACTGTATAACAAATGCAAGCATCAATTTTGTGACGCATTATCATTTGTCGAGTGTGAATTGCCAAAAATTAGATTCTAAATTTTAATTCTGAAACTCATTAATTAGATGTCAAATATGGGAGCATATTGTTTGACTCAATGTGGTGTCCATACAGTCACTGGACTTTAATAATGTAAAATGATATATTATTGACTTTTTGGCGTAGGCCTTATTATAATGGGTGGCTTGACCCATAATTTGGTTAATGTAGAGAGATGCCTTATCTTTTATTCCTATATAAAAGCATATGATGTCCCTATTGAGTCAATACACGTATCTCTAGAATAGGAGAAATTTCTCTCTCCTAGTTTCCTCTCTTCTTGCTCTCTAATTAGCAACAAAGAGCTGTGGATCGTCTTCCTCAATCGTTCTAGGTAATCTTCTAGTTCAATCTTGCTTATGGTTTTGGTTTAGATGTTCAAACCTTAATTAGAGTTAAAGTCAAGATAGGAAGGGATTACCTCTTCAATTTCTGGTATAAAACTTATTTGGAAAATTTTCACAAATTTAATATTTATATTTGGTCATTTAAATTTAAAATATATATTTTTTCAAGCGAAAGTAGAATCTCTAATAGCAACAAAAAGAAAAGAAATTGAGTCATTCGATTATTCTTTTGCTTATGGCAACTACATGAAATAAATTCGAATTAGAATGACCAACACTGTTGGCACAATATATTAGATTAATTGACATGTCACATCACATTTAATTTAGAATTATTATGTTAATTAATAATATTTAAACTGATGGGAAGAAGTATCTCCGATTCCACCCTTTGAAAAAAGTCGCACAAAAAGGTTTAGCAAGGAAGAGGAAAAAGAGAAGACAACAGGGCACCATTGTTTTAGAGGTATGTGTGGCAACAATATCATTGCAAGGCTAAAAGGCAATTCATATAGCAACTCTTCACACCCCAACAACCACCGCTCCCACCCCTCCGCCTTTTTTTGTTGGCTGAAAAATAATTATATTTACAAGAAAAACTATACATTTACACTATGATTGGTTGGGGAATAAAAATGGAGGTAAATTTTTTATGAATAGTTCATTGGTAATTTTATATATGGAACTCATCGATGAAATTTTTCATCCTATCTTTATCCCCTGATCAAACGTAGCCTTAAAGTGAAAAAAGAAATTGAAAATTGGAATTTATAGTTTTCAGAATTTTCAATAATTCATTCACCAAATCTGAAAAATTGTAAAATTAAAGATGAAAACTAGAAACTAAAAACTCAAATCAAATAATCTCATAGTTTTCTGGTGAAAAAGAAAGCCAAGAAAAAATGTTTTCTGCTATAGAATACAAACTTGGAACCAAATAGCGCTGGGATTTCACAGTAAACTAGCACTTCAGAGAACTACTCGAGAGAGCAATGCTGGTACTAGGGTTCTAGTTCTAATTTGCAAAGCTGAATACAAAAACGGAACCAAATAATTCTCCAATTAATGGACTTTGCAATGATGGTAAGTATTAAGCAGATTTGTTTCCCTAAATTATTGTGAGTATCGTCCCTCCTTGACCGCAGTGTCAAAGGAAATACGACGACTGTGGTGGGAGGGCTTATGGGCTGCAGCGTCGCTCACTGTGTCTATCTCTAGGCACTGCCAAGCAGGTGCTCCAACCACCGCACACGGTGAAGATGGAGACTCCAAGCTCATGAACACATCCTCTTTTTCATTTTTCATTTTAATGTATTGTTGATAGAAATTGATACATGTAAATAGCCGAGGGCTATGACATATTTATCAGATAAAGTGTGGTATACTACATTTTCACTATTTAAAAAGTGTAGCTAAATGTATTTAAAAGTGTAATGAATAACTTTAACCACACTTTGTATGCAATACACCACACTTTAACTAGTGTATCTTAGACAAAACAATGGAATTAAAATTGAAGAACATTTGGTTTTGAAAAATGACTGATATTAAACTAATCAACCCCCTAAACTACTTCTCCTGACAAAATTTTTTAAAATATACATATTCAAAGTTTGTCTTCGACCTTTATCTCATACATCACGTTAAAAATTGTAATGACGTAGGGGAAAAAAAATATCCACGTGCTTGTATTTTTCATACGTGACAAACAACACAAAAAGAACGTGCATAGACCACTGAGTCAAAGTCAGGCTTGTGCAAAAAAAATAAATAACAGCACTATGTCGTGATATTAATTAATTAATTAATTAATACAATGAAGGAGAAAAGTACAGAAAAAAAAATGTCTACAGGTTCAGCCAACTCAAGCGTTATCCTTTTCTTTTTTTTTTTTTTTGGCACTAGCGGATATTTTTGTATAAACACAAATTTACATTCGATCGCGAATTAAACATAGATTTCACTCTTACTTGTGTTTGAGTCTCACCAAATTATTTTACTGTGACTACATACATATAAATATGAAATGTTAAATTTGTGTTCATCTAAGAATTTTTGCCTGCTTTGAAATGATGAGATCAGTTCAGCGTCACGATCCTTGCAAATTCTTCATAGCTAACTTGACCATCTCCATCCAAATCTGCCTCTCGTATCATTTCTTCAACTTCTTCATCTGTCAGCCTTTCTCCCATTTTCATCATTACGTGTCTCAGCTATAAAACATTTAAAAGTAGCTCTTTTAGTCATATGATTAAATGGGAAGAAGAATCCACTTCTATTTTGCATGTTAGATTCTTGGTTTGAACTTCAAAATCATGGTTTGAGAAAAAACAAATTATAATAGAAAAGTTTGCTCAAACCATAATTATTTGAAAACTTTCAGACACGAAACCAAATATGCTATATAGGTTGTGAGATTAAATTCTCTCGTACGTAAACTTTCATGTCATTAAATTTTCGGATGAGAAGAGGATGCATAAATTGAAGAACATATATATATATGCATGATGAATGCAGATTGATATGCATGGCTTGTTATTTCTTACCTCGGTGGGTGATATGTATCCATCGTTATCTCTGTCCAATACTTTGAATGCATCTTTTAGCTCCTCAACCAGATTTTCCTATTAAAATTCAAAACTAACACCATTAGTCTCAAGAAGCTAACATTTTAATCAACTTGTTTCCTCTCTTCTTTCGGGGTATCTTTGGCTAGGGTAAAAATGATTATGTGAAAATTGTCATAGATGAATTTCAAATATAAAGTTACAAAAAAAGTTTATCCATAAAAAATTTTATCTCATCTTTTACCCTTCAATCAAACAAATTCTTGGAGTTTAAATTTTGGAGCTTAAGTAATATGAGGTTTCTATTATTCTTACCTCCGTTTTTATTCTCAAATTACTCAAGAAGTCTTCAAAACTCGTACTCCCATTTCCATCAATATCGGCTTCACTAATCATTTCTTGGACCTTTTCTTTTGTTATTGGTTCTTCTTCCATTGTAATGAATCCTAGACATCACCAACAATGTCAGCAAATCAAAGTCAGTTTAATATATAATGCCCTTTTCAAACCATAACTAAAGTTGAGCATTAAAATAGGAACCACTAATTTGTCTATATTGATTATCGAACAATATACCATCAACGTTAGAACTCAATGGAGATTAAGGTGCAAAACACACACCATCAAAGTCCTCGCCAATAAGTGAAAAGGCTTCCCGGAGTTCAGCAATCTGATATTCTTTCAATGCATCTGCCATTATTTGCTGGTGCAGGCTAAAAACAAGTAGCAACCTGGAAAAACAATATGAATAAATAATTTAAGAGTGATTAATCTTTCACGTTCGAAAAAATAGGCTAAAATGTAGGGGGTGAGAGAGAGCTATTCTTTGTCTTATGCTATCTTCCTCGTCTCCTTGAGCCCTGGCATTATTTTGCTTTTATAGAGTGTGAGCGAGGGTTGCATTCTTCTTTTCGTCTATTGACATTGTCAAAAACACGTTTTATGGAGAACTCTTAATTCAAAGAAGCAGAAAAATTCCAGAAGGGTTGGGACTCTACTATTGAAAGTGGGAAACTTTCAATGGGGTTTCTTCCCTATCTTAATAATAACAACTGTAGGTACTATCTAATTAATCAAAAGCAAGAGAAACATTTTACTCTATATTATTTAATGCTTAACACTTGAATTTGGTTTTGGTGAGTCATTTTTTTCTTTAACTAGACTTTTAATACAAAATTTGAAGTATTGAATAATGAACATTGAATGGTACTAAGTAATGAACCAATAAAAAAAATTATCTTACTGTAAAAAATCCTAATAACATTCAGCAAGGACTGGTATAATTGAATACATGTATGCTGGCGCCGTGCACCCAATTAGTCGACATTTTTTTTTTTTGTTTTTTTTTTTCTGGTACATAGCTCGTTCAAACTTTTATTAGTGTGGTTGGAGATATGGGGATATATGCTTCTTTTTTTCCAGTCATGGGATATCTACTTTTCAAGGGTGCCTACTGCGCATTCGACTAAAAGAGTGGGAAGGGGCTAGTTTTGGCCCAACCCATTCAACCAAAACACAACTACCCTCAATTCGACCAAAAATATAAATAAAAAACACAAAACAAAAATAAAAACCTAGACTACGTTGATATTGGAAAATAAATTTCAGTTTTCATTTTATGTCTCTGTTTTCAAAATTTTGTGAAAGAAATAGTGGCAGTTACAAAATCCATTTTTTTAATTTTGATTTCTAGCTTTCACTATTTATTTCATATGTTTTTTCAATTTAAAATAGATTGAAAATTAAAAAAAAAAGAAGAAAATTTAACATCGTTTTTTAAACCCTGTAAATTATAAAATCAAATAGCTACACCGTACCATATCCGCAGCAGAGCAAGCTGAATGTGAATAACGTGCATCAGCGTGAAATAAGAATTGGATTTAGATGCGAAGGAATAAAGGTCTTAATAATGAAGAGAGTCCATTCTAATAAGATTTTTTTTATATATAAAAGGGTCTTAATTAAAAAATATTAAATATTTTCTTATGATTTATTATAAGTACACTGGTTTCTAGTTTTGTTTTTTACAAAATTTTTAATTTGTTCGAAGCCTTTTTTTTTTTCAAATGTTCAATTTTAATCTCTATTGTGCTAGCCTGTGTATTTAGTAGTGATAATTATAAAGACCAAAAAAGATTCTTGAAATATTTATAAGAATTAAAAATAAAATTTTTAATATTGATAAATACTAAAGACATACTTTTAAATATTGATAAGGATAAAAGTTTAGAGCAAAGACCCAAATTGAATATTTAAAAATTCAGAAAAAGCTGAATTTTGTAAGAATCAAACTACCTGGCTAGCTAGTTTAATCCAATCACCTACCTGCAAATCAAGTACATATTGTTCTTGCAACGAGAAATACTGATATAATCATGGAGATTCACTACGATATGTTCTATGTTCAATAATAAATAAAAGTAATGTTTTACTTATAAATAATAGTTAAAAATGAATCTAGCTGAAATATTATTATCTCACTAAATATAAACACATATTTCGTGACGAAAGACAATATACACGCTAGTGAGCTCTGGACCTTGAGAAAATTAATGATTACGTCTTAGGTGGATAGAAGAACACGTCCATTTAATAAGAGCATTCAGGCATCTATTTTTCCTGCTTTCTTGCTTCCTACCCACGTGAGGCACCAACTTTGTTGAGGAGCAATATTATTTGCTTGGTGACTGCTACTATGGAGTCAAAGGTCAATGCCTTCCTCATCAGTTGTGGTTTTAACCACATTTGTAAATGTAGTTAAATGAAACTGAATGAGGCCCAACAAACCCTCAGCCCTCCTGTCGGTCTCCGTTATCTTCTTCCACCCTCACTCATCCACCTCCCCCGCACCCCTCTAACGATGGCGACCCCGCCACCGTGCCATCTCCTCCTTCCTCCGCCATCGCTACCACCACCATCATTACCTGCCCTGAGCCGACTCAAACCACTCCCTCAAGAACCAGTTTGCTGGCTGAACCTTCTGCAACGCAACGCCGTAACCGTAATCGCTTAGCAAAGGATACACCGCCGACGACGACGGCACAGTGCGCCACGTCAGCAGTGACGAAGATGACGAGGAACAAGTGGGACACGCCCGCGTTGGCCTGAGCCTCCCCGGGCGGCAATGTTCTGGCGCACTCTGAAACCGTCCGAGAGGCACTGCCCGAGCTTGCGGAGCGCATCGATGTGGTCGATGAGGGTGGCCCGTGCGATTAGCGCCATGCTACGCGTAGGTTCTTGTCACGCTTGGCGCCCCCACTGCCGTCGAACTAAATAACCGGCAACGAGTAGAGTGCCAGCGCTTGAACTTCATCGCCGCCTTCGCCATCAGTGAAATCCCGCTCTCTCGGTTCTATAAACAGTAAAACTGGATCTGCGAAAATAAGCATAAAACCAAAAAAAAAAAGGAAATAATTTTTCATTGTGTGTTTTGAGAAGAGAATGTGGTAATTTGCAGTAGTTACCATTCCAAGAGTGTAAGAGGCGTCGAGATTGTCGGCATTACCGCAGTGTTTGAGGAAACGGAAGAGGAGGAGTTACATGGAGAGGATGTTGATGAAATCAGAGGGAGAGGAGGCGGAGGAGCTGAGCTTGGAAGGGATGAAAATGTCGATGTCATTGGGGAGGTCATCAAAGAGGCCGCGCTTCTAGTGCAGGGGCTGTCTGAATGGTCTTCTCAACATGTTCCCACGCTTTTTCTGTTTTAGATTGTTCGTTGGGTTTTCAAAAAATGGGGGGAGGAGGAGGTCGTCGTGATGGTAACAGTTGAGGAAGGAGATGGCACAGTAGCAGGGGTCGGCATTATCAGAGGAGTGCGGCGAAGGTGGGAAAATGAGGGTGGAAGAAGATGACGCAAGCTGTGGGGAAGGGTGGAGAGTTTGTTGGGGTTTAGCCACATATTCAACTTCATTGAACCGCTTTTATAAAATAGGTGCGTTCTCACAGATCAAAAACAATCTATAACATGCAGAACTGATGTGTATTCAATGGATAGATGGCGCATACACAATGTGGGGATCATATCACAGAAAGTTAAAAGTTTGATTCAAAGTAATGAAATACTCATTAATTGGGCTTAATGATCGTAATTACATAAGATAGAAGAAAGGAAAAAATAGAAAAACAATGTGAAACCAAATCCCCTTCACTAGTGCCTCCTTTTTGTTCGCCGAAACCCTACCACCACTGCAGCTGCCACCACCACCAGACTCCATTGTTAGCATTATCCGCGCCTACCACGAGAACCCCGCACCGCTACCCGTGCACCCGCTACGCTCCCCCACATCTCTCCTCTGTGCGTTGCTTGCGGGAAGCTCAAGGCCGCCGTGTCGTCTGCGACAGTTAGGGAACGATGTTGTGATTTTGCTTCCAATTTTTTTTTTTTTTTTTAAAAAAAGTTACGATATGCAACTCCAAAATAACTATTGCTGTGATTTTGCTTCCATTGCAGACAGAGAAACGATGCAAACAAACTTTGGAGGCACGAAGGGCAGTCACTATGAAGGAGGTCAAGGGGGTAAAGTAGAAGAACTTGAAGGTTACAAGTGGCATTTGGCAAGAGACATTGAAGAAGAATGGCACCGTCGATGTTGTGACTGGGTCTTGGATGCAATGCCTACTCACGGACGATGTAGTGAAGCTTGTGAGCATGATGGTGGCAGTTGCAACGAGTGATGAGATTGGCCATAATCTGGGTTAAGAAGTGGCAAAGGCAACAGGAGTACCACCGGCATTGGAGGGAATGCATTGACGACCAATGGACAGAGGGAGGATGGGAGAGGCCAACAATGAGGGTCATTTGTTTTCTAATTAATATTTAGATTTAGATTTATTTTTTTAATCTAAATCAAACAATCTAGATTTTACTTTTCAACAATACAATATGATGCCAAATATGGGAAGCGATTGACCATTTACTGTAGATGATGAGAATCCACCTATTTGCTCATCAATTTTTTATAGAATATTTCACAAATTATCCATAATATTAAACAAGGCCCAATATCTTGACAAGAATAATCACATAGTTGTTTAGCACGTAGACATAAGAAGATAATTCTAATACATGAAGCATGTTATTTCTCTATGTTGGGCCACCATATGATTATTGTTGTAAGGATATTAAGCCTACCAAATTCATAATTTCCATTATGCCATTTTTTTAGGTGAAAAGAGAAAAATACAACATATGTTAACTCACTTTTATCTTTTCTTATTAGACATCTCTACAGTCATCTTTATGCTGGAATGGAGACAGCCAAATAACCGAAGACACCTGATAAACGGATGAAAAAAATAGGACTCCTAAAATAAGTTTTCCTTAGGCAATCCCACTCAAATTATCATAGCTTGCAAAAGCATGCACGAAAATTGAGCTCAACTTGTAAACAAACTATCTGTGAGGTTTGTCAAAATGTAAAAATCCTTACATTCGATGGAAATGTGAACAAGGCACTCATAGTATCTCGAGTTTCACAAACTAGTAATTCTCTTATTGATGGAAACTAATTAACTACTAATATCTCTCTCAGATGGGCTGATCCTTGGGGACAATTTGATCTTTGAGCCACATGTAAATAGAAACCAATACAAACCATGTAGCTGCCAGTCCACCCGAAGCAAAGCGTGGCAAGAAGACGAAAGGATTAACATGCTTTCTGACATCTTCTTCCTTTGGACCAAGCTACAAAAAAATATAGAAACCAAAGTTCATCAGTATGTTATATATGTAGCTGCCTCCTGTGAGGCTAAGACAAGAAAGTATATTGCTAATGCACTGCAATTTGCCTATGCGACGAAATCATAACGCGAATTTGTCCACGACAAGTTTCATCATATTTAATATAGCTGTAAATCATATAAATTTATAGTAAGCTGAATAAAGACATTTCATAGATAAGCAAGAACTCTATTATGTTTGGCAGCAGTGTTAAACAAAAGGTGGAAAATTTCAGGACATGTTGGTTTGAATTTTCGGTTTTCAGTTTTATTTTTGGTTTTCCAGTTTTTTCAGAATTTATGAAAGAAAAACTGAAAATTTTGAAAATTGAGATTTGTAGGTCTTTAATGCTTGTTTGAAAATCCAGATTATTCAAAACAACCTAAAGAGATTACATACAATTGAAAAAACACAGAACAATTGGTTAGTACTCTGTAAGAAAAACCAGTAATTTTTATTGAGCTTCACTATATTAAAACAACTACAAACTTGGTAAGCTGAGTCCTGAGGGTGGCAACCAGTAAAATCAACAACTTTGCTCATTGTACAAAGTGAGCTTTTTCCTTTCATTTTGGTTCATTCACACTTCAAAACAGTTAACTTTTTTTTCATTTCAGAATAATTTCAAATTCATAATGATATGACCAGTCTTCATCCTTAAGCACAAGAACACAATTCCCGCATACATAATCATCACAACAAATTTTCTCTTTTTTGGTTTTCAGCCATGGCTGCAGGGCAGCTACAATGGTGAAGATTCAAATCAATTTACAACCACATTTTAGAACAACATTCAAACTCTTTTTGGTAGTGGTGATCACAAAATATAACCATTGAAAGTTGCTCTAATTAAATGTAGGAATGTGACCGACAAATGACTGGTAAGAGTTACACACAAGTATCCATTAGCCATTTCAAGCAAAATTCAGTAACCATATAAGCCATAATCCTGAAGAGCTTTGCTAAATGGCGGGATACGAATTGCGCGAACAAAGAATTAGGAGGTATACAAGTGGAAAATCAACACATTTACTCAACTAACAAGAATTCAATGAGGATAAAGGTTAAAGAACTTGTAACAGTATTCGTCACTATTCGTGCACACAGCTTTCAAAACAAATAAAAAATGACATTTAAAAAGGAATGGAGGAACCATTTCTCATTAATCAATAATTAATCCCTTGTCTCGTATCCATTTTCAAGCTTGTTAACTCGGTCTTCGGATATACAATTGGACGTGACCACCTGACTCATCTGAATTTAAGAAGAAAACAACAGATGAAAGGACCAAATAGCACCTTAGCAGCAGCATAACTTCTAAAGATTCATTCTAATCTTTAAAATTTTAAGCGTAATTCATTTTAATCCATAAAATTTTGAAAATAACTTTTTAGCTTTTGAAATTTCATTTAGTAGATTGGTTTAGTCCTTAGTTAAACAACCGTTACATTTTACTGATGTAATACATTAAGTGACACGTAGCATGCCACCTACCGATATTATGTCATGTTGATCCTACTAGGCATACTGATATAACACCAAATCAAAATAGTTTTAGATTAGTCCATAAAATTTCTAAATATATCAAAATAATCTCTTAAATTTTCTAAAATGTGTAAAAAAAAATTTTAAATCCCTGAATTTCTCCTATTTTATTTTATAAAATCTAAATTTTTTATTTTTTTTAAATTTACTTATTTCTCTCTTTTTTTCACACTTACTTAAATAAAGATCTCTCTTACATAGAATAATAATGAAAAGAGAATGTAGCATCAATAAGATATTGTTATTACACGAGTTATATGCAATTTAATCCACCATAAAGATGAGGACATGCTGGGAGGAAAAATAATTATAAATGTTCTATTCTAGATCAATGTCATTGTATTTGCCCTACTCACATCAACATCCCTAAAATGCTTTCCCATCTTCATTACGACAAACTTATTATGCCAATTGCAAATAATAGCTCCCCACTCATATGCATTTTCATCTACGAACGTGGCACCATTGTTATTCACTTGTGCACATCATAAGAGGTGGTGGTACCTTATGATTCACTATCGCTAAGGTGGAATAAAAGACACGATTCTCTATTTGAGCTCGATTAAAGCTCTTCATATTTGAGATAATTTATGGGTACTTTGAAATGGGACTGGAGTTTCTTTTCATTGTCATGTTATATTCCTTTGATATCAACTTCTTTCTCAAATTGCAATTAAAATGTTCAAAATAGGCCATTGATAAACTCCGTTCACACTTGATAATATAATGTTTCCGTTTAATTCTATTTTTGATATTTTAAAACCTAATTTATTCCAAAAAGTATAATACAATAGCTAATAAATTAATTATGTTAGCTAAGCATTGGAGTCTCAAATTTAGAGTAATCAAACTATTAATTATGTTTAGGATATTTAAAAATTTAAATTATTTAAATAAGGTGTGAAATGAGAAAGAAATAAGTGATTTAAAAATTATTGAGAATTTAAATTTTATAAATCAAAAGTGGAGGAATTTGGGATTTAGGACCTTCTCGACACATTTTAGAAAATTTTATGGACTATTTTGATATATTTAAAAATTTCATTGATCAATCTAAATTTTAATCTGATGTCACGTCAGTATACCATATGGGATCAACATGACACTTATTCGACACGTGTCATATCACGAGTCACTTAACATGCTATGTCAACAAAAAGTAACGATTGATTAATCGATTGATTAATGTCTATTTAATTGAGGACTAAAATGATCTATAAAATGAAATTTTTAGAGCTAAAAAATTAATTTTAAAATTTCAGAGGATAAAATGGAGTAAATTTATAATTTGAGGGCCGAAGTTTTAGTCGTTCTCAATACTACTACTTCGCGGAATTTTTATTTTCAGCCGTTCAATAAACACGGCGCTAAACAAAGCCCAAAAGAACAAAAAAACAAGGCTCGTTTTTTGATGCGTTATGTTTGATGAGTGCGCACAGCACATGTATGTACCCGAAGAAGGAGGGTGGGAAAAATGGGGCTTTCTAAGAAGAAAAGTAAAGTAAAAGCATTTAAGAGTTGAGTTGGCACCAAACAGTGAAGAAGAAGGGTTGGGGGGAATTTTTTTTTTCTTTTTTTCAACTGGATGAGTCTACTTAGAACCGATGGCGTCTGAAACGGCGTCGTCCGCGGATGAAGAAAGCGTGGTTGTTCCCGTTTCAGTTGAGGGAGGAGCACCAGCGACTGATAAGCGAGGAAAGCACCGGATCCTCGCCGAATTGAAGCTTCTCGACCAAGACTTCAAATTTCTTCAGGTTAGCTAATAGTTGTTTCCACCGACAGGTGTCGGTGGACTCGTTTCGTTAAGCATGAGGTCTTTTTCGGCTGATCCCGGAAATTGACTTCCATCTTATTTTAGTTAATAAATAAATAGTTGTTTCCTTACTCTCATGTAAATAAATAAGCTAACAGTTGTTTCCTTCCATTTTATTTTAGTTAGGAGAAATTAGATTATGTTATTTTAACACCTAAAAGTATATGTCTATTAAAACATCCACTTAACAGCCATTGTGTAACGCCCGGGGACGAGGACGAGGAGTGATCGCCGGTGCAAAGAGGGCACGGACAAGGAGCGGCTCCTCGCAAGGTCCTCTAAGCGGAGATACGAATGAACCGAGCACACACCCGAACGAGAGGGATCCTATAGGTATGGGACTATACATTGAGGAGGCATATGAATTGATTCAGACTACCTATATCAACAAGATGCATCTTCTTTTGTAGCCTAACCTGAAAGAACTCCATAGTTAAGCGTGCTTGACCGTAATTTTGGGATGGGTGACCTCTGGAAGTTTTCCCAGAGCGTGCAGTGAGGACAAAGCATCTTTGAAAAAGACCCGTGTTGGTTTGTGGGGACAATCGTCAATCCATAAAGCGATGAGGATGTTACAAATGGTATCGAGCTGCACCTCTCCCAAGACGGTGTGGTTCGAGACGAACCAGCGGAAGTCTGGTGGGCATGTAACGCCCGGGGGCGAGGACGAGTGATCGCCGGTGCAAAGAGGGCACGCAGACAAGGAGCGGCTCCTCAAGGTCCTCTAAGCGGAGGGATACATGAATGAACCGACACACCCGAATGAGAGGATCCTGAGACTGTATAGGTATGGGACTATACAGTTGAGGAGGGCTTATATGAATTGATTCGTACTACCTATATCAACAAGATGCATCTTCTTTTCGGTAGCCTAAACTGAAAGAACTCCATAGTTAAGCGTGCTTGACCTGGGGTAATTTTGGGATGGGGGACCTCCTGGGAAGTTTTCCCAGGAAACGTGCGAGTGAGGACAAAGCATGCTGAAAAAACCCGTGTTGGTTTGTGGGGACAGTCGTCAATCCATAAAGCAGTAGGGGATGTTACACATTGAATGTGATGTAATAAATGGAGTATGTGGAATTTATCATTTTATCCAATGATTATTAAGTGAGTATTCCAATAGACATCTATTTTTTAAGTGTTTGAATAGACACCCACTTTTTTAAGGTTGAATATCACTGCTCTTACATTAATCTCTGATTAAATTGACTTCAGCTTCTGGAAAAGCCAACAGTTGTTTTCCCTCTATTTCATGTTAAACAGTACATTCTGGAGAAACCATTGTCATTCAAACAAATTGAGGGGAGACAGATCGAATTTCACCGATAACACTAGAGATTGGTGTAATTTGCTTTTTTAATTATAATGAAATTTCTACACTATTTAATATTTCTCTTTTTCTTATAGATGGGGAAAAAAAATTAACTGGGAAAGCATTATCTAGAGTTAATTACAGAAGTTTTTGTTTCTTTATGTGTATACTAATGTACTATAGAAGCGTAGGTCATTGGATTCGATGAGATTGATACTAAAAATAGCTGAGATTTGCCAATGTGGTTGCTGGGAAGGGGGAAAAAAAAGGAAGTTGCGGCATTTGCTTAATTATAAATAGGAATTTCCGATCACCCAAAAGTGGTTTGGTCTCTAGTTTGTTTCCTATTTTTAGCATGTTGCTTATTTTTTAGGATTCTACAAGGAAACAATAAAAATGGGTAATGAAAATAAAAACAATTTTTGTTTGTTTTAACTGACTCCTTTGCAAAATTCTGAGAAGCAGGGAAAAAAAAAAGGATTCAAACTAAAAGATGAAAATAGAAAATGACAATGGAAACCAAACTGTTCTAAAATTCTAGAGTCATCACTTCGGGAGTGCTCGGACCAATTGGCAATTGCTAAGACAAAAGATCTTGGATTTATAATTGGATATTGTTACCAACTAGGTGGTGGTCCAAGTTGAAGGGGTTCGAGTCCCTTAAGCATGGAGTTTTGGATTCGATTCCAGGATTTATGTGTTTGGAAAGAAACTCCATTGGGAATGATCCCTGCTTAGGCACCTAACCATATCTCAAGAGATTAGTTTCTCATCTATCATGTGAAGGAATAGAAAACCTAAAAAAGGCATTGCATATTGTTAAACTGATTCCAGATGGTTACAAACTTCCCCGAAAAATATTGTAAAAGTATCTTAGAAATTACCCTAAATTGTACATGATATGCATGTGTTGATGTTAAATTTGGATGAAGATAGGCTGTTAAACGATTTGTTGTTTTTGTACGTGTGATTTTCTTTTTTCTTTGGATTTTGGTCAACATAGGAACCCCATTTTGGTCTGGTTTTAGTGTCGTCAACTTATCATCATTAGCCTCAGGTTTAGGAAATTTACAAAACAGCTATATGCTTCTTAGTTAATAAGAATCCAACATCCATGCATAATGCTTGTGTACTTTCCCAGTACATATGGACAGTTCAGTCCAAAATATTTCTTGAATGGTGAAACATACCCAGAACCATATATGCTGTCTTCTCTACCCTCTTTTTCTATTTCCTTAACAGTTAGAACTTCAAGCAAGAAGATAAAAATTAAAATAGAATAACTTTTACATGGAAAGAAAAAAGATCTGTCATGTGTCTGCTTTCTGATTTCCCACCTAGATTTCTTGTGGTTCTCACTTTCCAATTCATTCATTTGGCTCCCAAATTTGTCTATCTTGTCATAAACATGAATTACTTTAAATGACAGGTTATATTGATTTGCTTTTTGAATTGCTTAACTCAGTGTTAGTCCATTTACAAGGTGTTTTCCTTTAGTGTCAGGCAATAATTAACTGCTGAGAAAAGTCATTTTTCTCTCTTACCTCATTTTCTGCATTCTCATTCATTTTTTTTTTTGGGTCTAAATATTATGCAGGAAGAATTGGAAGAGCTTGAGAAAACAGAAAATGTCTCAACCATATGCAAGGAGTAAGTACTTACTGAACAGCTCACATTGAAAGAAGAAATATGAAAATATTGATAAATAGTTCGCAGGACAATCTTAAGTTGTTTTAGTTCCTAGATCTGAAACAGAAAAAGTCTTGTTGGATTTGCCAATTCAGCAAGTTGTAAATTGTACTTTCTCTATTAATGAATCCTTTTGTCAACTTGGGGTTTTTTTGTTTGTGTGTGTGTGTGTTTTTTTTTTTTTTTTTGGGGGGGGGGGGTTGTGATGGTTGAAAAGTTTAGCTTGTTAGTCATGTGCTACAGTATGCTAAATGGCTTAACCAATTTCATTGGACATAGTGCAGGTTGCTAACAATAATGGAAGCCAGGCCTGATCCACTACTCCCAGAGTAATTCCCATTATCTACACATCTGTTTTGTATTAAGTCTTGATTGTAGGCTCAATGTGTAATCTTCAGTTTTTCTCTAATAACAGAATACATGGACCTGTAAACCTATTATGGGATAGGTGGTTTGAAGGGCCTCAGGATCCACAATCATGTCAATGTCAGATACTATGATTTGAGGCATTCTGTCAGTTGTCATGCGCTGCAAATGAGATGCTACGTGTGGCTGCATCAAATTGACTCTGAAACTTCAAGTGTTTGATGACATTTATAGCATGCACACTAATTTTTTATGGATCCTTGCTTTTGTTGCATAAGATATGCTGCGCTGAATGCTGTTTATGTGGAAGCATATTCATTAACTGTTCAATTGAGAAGTGTCATTATTTGTGTTCATACCAGTGTAAATGTAAATGTAACCAGAACCAAACTGTTAATGCGACTTGGCGGTAACTGTTATGGATGTGTATGAGGCTACCTAGAGAGGACGTATTCTAACAGCATTCCCCCTTGAAGGAGGTGGCATTTGGAAAGGCATGAAAATGGTTTGATGACTTGTCAACTAGAACTGAACGAGAATGAGAATTTTCTGCTCTTAATCCTTCATCTCACAAGTAAATCTGTAGAGATTTTGTAACCATGTTGCTGCTGAGCATTCTTTTCTCTATTTGCCTTTTTCGGTTTTTCCTACTCTTCTTTGTCGCCTTCCATCCAAATACTCTCGCATGGTGTTATGTTTGGATTCTTACCTTAAAATGTGTTTACAAGTTTGATTTTGAAAGGGAAGGAGTTTGTAAAGTGAAATTTCATGATCAGCATAATAGATACTTTCAGCTGTCTCAAGACTAAGGATCTTGTTGCTGCGTCACATGTCATAACCACACTAGCCAACTAGAATAAGAATGAAAATTTTGTATGTTTGTAAGTTTGAGTTTTGAAAGGGAGAGAAGGGTTTTGGGCTAACTAGAATTCAGGCTTCAGCCTACTTAGGCGCCAAAAATATTATATAGGTCAATGGAGGTATGTAGATAATTTGTAGTAGAGTAAAAGGGCAAAGTTGTTTCATGTGATGATAAGAATGAATTTAAGATGAAAATTTATATAACTTTTTTCCATTGATTAAGGTAAGGCCTAAAAATAAATACAGGAGAAGTCTAATTAATAATAAAAATTTACACATGATGAAATCATGTTAGAGGGTCATTTCGGAAATGGGCCTTCAAATTGGAGATTGTAAATGGTAGTGGTAATAATGCTAGTGAAAAGCAGTAATAGTGGAGTGATGTTTTCATCAGATAAGTAACGACCTTGTGTTCATGTATTCCACTGATGAATGGTTGCATACTTTGTATGTTGTCTGAGCCCAGCAATAAGTTGGAATAATTTGTAGTGATTTTGATGGCAAAGAAATTTGAAACGGAATACATTCACTTGTTTGAGTTAAGATAAGTGCACTTGTTTGGGTAAGGCTTACGCATGTTGATGTTTTCGTCCCAAAATCATAAATTCTCCCTTTTATTTTGCAAAAATCAATGCTTTCAACATACTTACGACCCCCCAAAATAAAACATATACTCCAACAAAAAATTCATTCTTTCAAAATGTGTTTTTTAAGAAAATTTGTATAACTCAGGTGTCTTTGTTTTGTATTTTCCAGAATTCAGTTTTCAGTTTTTTTTAGTTTTTCCTTCATAAAAATTGAAAATTGAAAAATACAAAACAAACGCACTCTAAACTTTTTAATTTCTCATTAGGTTGGTCTATTACAGTTATCAACATGACATCTTTTCATTTATTTATTTTAATCTCAGACCATGCCTATATTTAACAATCAAAATTTAAGTCTTTTTAAATCGTTTCTTTCATACTATTTTTCTTTTATCTCAAATAAGCGTTCGCTTTAAATTTTTATTTGTTATAATTATCCTTTCTAGAATTCTTGACAATATCAATTGAGTTATACGCTTATAAAATAAATGAAGGAGAGATAGCTAGAGAGTAGTGAAAGAGGAAGAGAGAATAATGAAGGAAAGAGAGTAAGTGAGAAGCAATTATCCAGGTAACTAATTTTCTAAAATAAATATATTTTTTAAATATTAATACTTTTTTAATTATTTATTTAATTCAAGTGTGTGTTTAAAATTCGGTTATTTGGAATCGAAGGCAGTATATATGTACAAAGAATATAATGTTGGTATTTCTGAATTAGACGATCAACAACCAAATTAAATCAAGCAATAACTTCTAGGGGTACACACTAGTCAATGTTTTCTGGCAGCATAATCTACTCCTTGTCCTTGGGGCTAAACTATTTGTTTCATCTAAAATTCTCAATTATCTAAAGTGTGCCTCGCCTGCATGTTAGACTCAAAAAAAGGAATAAAATTGCAGTAGTGGCCGGCAAGCCCGCCACCTATACAGCATTCAAATAGCCCGTATAAATCCAAACCTTTTCCAACAATTTATAAAGTGATTTAGTTGGAGCCTATGTTGTTTAATGTTCACGGTGTTAATTTAGCTTTGAAGGCTTTGCCAGCTAAATTATATGCATACATTATTAGTTTTAAATATATTAAATGATAGCATTAAAAAAGAACATTGATTAAGTTCATAAATGTGTTTTACAGTCTAATTGGTATCAACCCCAGTTTAAAATTGTATATGAAATTTCTAAAATAAAAAACAAATTAATATTATACTAACATTTATTAATATTTTGATGCATTATAGTACTGAAAAATAAATAATGATAATAATGAATTATAAGATCAAGTTATACCTGTATAATTTTAAGAAAATATTACACCGTTGAATAATTTTTTATTAATATATATTTTTACAAAACCTACCATCATATTAGAACTCATACTGTATAGATCAAATTTATAAAATTTTAAATTAATCTAAAAATGTTTGGCATAGTTTTTATATACATAAAAATTAATATAATATATACTTAAAATGAACAAAAATAAGAACCACATGATTACATTGCTATTAATGTTTAATTTTTATGAAATTTAACACAAATAATTTGTATGATATGTAATTATAATTTAATGGTTGGATTGATAAAAAAAATTCATTGGAAATGGTAAGTGGTATAACTTTGCTTAAAGTATATTGATGTCACTAATTTTAGTGAAAATAAATTTATATTACTGTAAGTATACATATATGCCAATTAAACTTCTTATGTTTAAAAGTCAATGCTGAGAGAATCAAATTCTTATGCCACTAGCGAATATATTTTCACCTGATCACCTCAATGTGTGCAAATGGCACTAATAGTAGATGTGGTCATGTGGCATTTTTGCATTTTTATTATACATATAAACATTTGCCATTTTTGTTAGAGAGTAGTTTGTGTGTTATTCTTTGTGTTTTTCTTGTTTATATTATTAAAAAAAATTAAAATATACACATAAGAGCTAAGATCCCATTTGGCAGAAGAAAAACATGACAAAACAAGACCACTGCATCATCGTCGTCAGTATCTATAATTAAAAACAAAAAAGTTTGGCATTCTCTGAACTCACAATTTATAATAAAATTTATGGAAAACTTCAATTCTCATGATTATAGTAAATGGAGTGCTTGACCCATCAAGAGTCTTTTGAGCACCGACTAAGGAGTGTGCATGAAGCATGATGCCATGTTTTGCAGCCTCCAATGAAGTTCCCCAATAACTTGGCACAGGGAAAAGCATGTGATGGGAATGGCTATTATCAGGATCGATAACAAAGGTCACTGCATTTGGCCGCATCAAATTAAGGGTACACCTCCCAAGCAAAATTAATATTCTCTCTATTCTTTAATGATCATCCATTTAAAAAATTATTTTTATTTAGAAATAATTATTTATTTTAAAACTTTAAATAGCATTAAATTTTTTATTTCAATAATATCATTGTTAAATATTATTGGAGGAGGAGAAAAATATCATGAAGTAGTAAAGAGAAAGTTAGACTGTTTTTCCTTATATTATATATTAATAGCCACTCTTGAGAAACCATGCAATTTTAATATATTGAAAAGTAAACAAAAATGAGGATAATTCAATAAGTTATCTTTTACTTTTTCTAATTTTAATGTTTTCTTAATCATTTTCTTAATTTTAATGCACAGTATATTATTTAAGAACGAAACAGGTAAGAGTTATATTATATTATTATATATATTGTAAGACATTGTATGGATTCACGTCCAATATTTATCATTAAATGGAATATAAACTAAGTATATGATTCACACTTTCTCAAGTGATAGATAACATGAGTTAATAATCTATGTTATATATTTTATATACAAGTAATATTTTTTAATTAAAATAAATTTAATTAAGAATGAATAACAAATCCCTCCTTCGCGGCTACCCTTTTCAGGGCACATCCCAATTTTGTACAAAAAAAGGACCGATAAGCGTCATTTTCTTTTCCCGTTTTTCCCACGTCGCTCTTTCGCTTTGTCCTCCTATAAATTAATCCCATGTTCAGAGTTTTTCTTTCTATTTTTTTTTTTTTTTTGGCCGAGTTTAACCCACCAATTAGCTAGCTTGGAAGAACGAGCCAAACAAACTAGCATAACAAGTCTCAGCTAGTATTAAACGTCATTGGTTAGTTGCCTTCCGTTGAAGGAAAACTAGAATAAACACATGTCGGGTGTGCTTAGACTCGAGACCTGTACATATATAGTATTGTACATATATAGTATTATTATATTAATTAATTAAATCTAATTCTATTCCAATTATACATATATCTAGAGCCTATACCTAAACCCTGTAAAATGTGACCTCATTAGTGGCAGACGACTGTCCCCTATTGCGTGTCTGCTGCATTTTCTTGAGAATGAATTAGTGATCTAGCCAGCTATAACCAAGAGCTGAGCCTACAACCCCAATGGATTAATTCCTAGTCCTAGACCATAACATATGTAGCTAAAGCAATTTATAACAATAATGATTATAATAACAATAATACATGGTTGTCATAAATATCCTTGAAGGTAACTACTTTTCCATTATTATTATTCCTTTACGGTTTTAAGTTTTGTGGCAAGTTTACATATATAATTTTACTGATAAAATTGATTTAATTATACAAGCAGTTTGATCTGGTAAATAAAACTCGTATATGTATATTGCCATACTCATAGAGGATTATTGCTAATTAATTTAACTTGTGAACTTTTTTTTGTCACTTTTTATCTTTTAATTTATCGCTCTTTTCTACCTTATTTAATTTCTTTGTAATCCCAGTGTAGCAGGTATTTTGGGTAAGAACAATTTTTCCGACCTTTGAATGGAAAGAAACATTGCTGATAAATACACTTGTATATGGTCGTAGGGTCGTAGAGATATAAGAATAAAGATCGAACAGCAGAACACACTAATAGTTTCCCCGCATATCATGTGCATAGATTCATATCTTTTCTTCTTTTTCATCACTTATCATCTTCTTCCGGACTTTTGATCTTTGGTTTCTCGTTTTTGGGAATTGAAAAAATATATATACGCACAAAGGCAAAGGCATGTGAATGTTAGGAGACTACTGCTCAAACTTTTTTAGATAATAATGAAAAAGTTTGACTCATGTTATAGATTAGGTCAATATATATATGTATACACACACACCTAATAACTGTCAAAGCATAATTGATAGGGTAATAATATACAGAATCAAAATCCATAGGGAGAAAGATTATTTAACCTTCCCCACTATATGACAAGGATGAAAAGTATTCGTGCACATGAAGAAGAACTTCAACATAGCTATCTTTTCCTCTTTTACACTATCAACGAGAACATGGTAAGATACATATAATCTTTCACCTTATAATTATGACCGATAATGACTCTGGTCACGCATGTGGCAGATTCTCTGCTATGATCAACTTATATACAAATGGTTGTAACTAATTTTGGAATAATAGGTAAAGAGAGATAGTATTACATGCATGCACCTTTCTTATATTAACAATTTTGAAAGTAATTTTATTTGACACTGGATATAGAAAAGTCAAGAATTGATAGTTTTTTTTATAGTCATATACAAAGTTGCATGAACGGAATCCCCTCATACACGTACAGTCATTTTGAGATCTTGCTTTTTTTTTTAATAGCTGAAATATATATATATATATATATATATATATAATTTATTTTTTAAATATATATCACCACATATGATCACTTTATTCTTCAAAATGGTATCAATAAATCATGATAGTCTTTAACTTTAAACTAAATATCCATTTTGGTCCCTTAAAAATATATTGAGGACTAATTAGTTTTTCAAGATTTAACTGTACCTTATTGATCTTAACTTATTCAAAAAAGATAGAGGATAAAATTGGTTCATTTGTACAATTTTATATAAAAGCTCTAAATAAAGAGGTTAATTTGTCTTCTTTTTTTTAATAGCAAGCAGCCCAATAATATGAAATTTTTAAATTTTAAATGACTAATTTATCTCATGATATATTTATGAGGGATCAAAATAAGAGTTTACTCTTAACGTTCATACATTTACTTTGACTTCTTTGCAAGAATTAATTTCACTTTTTAAAACATATAATATTAAGAATTAATTTGCCTAAGGAATTCTTGGTTTCGTTGCAAATGAGATGATGAACTGTCTCAGTGCCTGTGTCTTGATTAAGTAACAGGACTGATGAATCGGATACCAGATGGCAAAAACAAATGGTGTAGTGCCTGGAGTAAAAGATACCCGAATATAAATAAATACAAGGAACAAATTTGGCTAAGCATGTATATACACACATAAAAGAAAGAGAGAATCCATGTGAGTGGGGAAGAGGAATACCAGTCTTCGAAGTGGTCCAACTGCTGAACCCTAGATAAGAGGAATCAGAATCCCATCTCTCCCCTTCATCATTGATTGAGCATATTCCTATATCCGTTCCTGCCAATCACGCCTATTTTCTACAATAATATATATCAAGAAGAGAAGACCCGTTTAGGTATATATATAATATAAATAATATGATGAATCTATAGTTTAAGCACTTTTCCTTTAAAAAATCAAATTAAGAATATATAATATACACTACTTTTTATAGGGCATTCTTTCTTAGTCAGTGTTTACAGAGAGCATTAGAAATTTGTGATTCAAATGTATACATTCATATGGGAATATAATAGATCTTATATATTCACCTGTATTTATTCAAGAAAAATTCTATGCTAATTAAGTACACACACATCGCATGTAAGTGAAGTCACTTTATGCAAGTGTACTCATAATAGACTCGTGTGTACGAAAGAAAAGTTCCTAGCTATCTCTTATGAGATATTATCAGGTAGAAAGTATTATTTTAGACATGTCAATTAATATTAGCAGAACTTTTTGTCATCCCTTATATGCAATTTTTTTTAATGACATATGCCTTCTAGCTACTTATAGGCAAAATCTCTATTGTAATAAACCAATTTTTTTCCAAAAGTGATTTTTTGAGTAGAAACACATGAATAATATTATATCTAACATATTTCCTTACATAAATAATTTTTATTAGGCTTTAAGCACGGATCATCATGTATAGATTTATCTTGTTCTGTGCTGAAAATTTTAACTATTCTTTTTTAAAAAAATTGAGCACAACAATAGTTTAACTTTAAACTATTTGATCATATAGATTTTGATACCATATAATAAATTATCTCTCCCAAAACTTAAATTTTTGGGCAAACACCCGTAATTGATATTATATCTAACACCTAATATCTCGGTGAAATCCATGGTAACCTATGGCAACACCGTTATTTCTTTGCATTCTTAATTATAAGTTGAACAGGTCAATTGTGGTGGCCAGGTTATTTGCTGGATTGATTACTGCAACCACAACTATATTTACATTTGTATAAATAAAAGTGGGATGGCATTGAGAGGAATGTGAAATCCAGTGTAAGCCATGTTAGGATATTAAGGAATGTGTACACAGGAAAAGGGTCGGTGACAGAACATGGGAGTTTCAGGATTGGGAACTGAGCTCTCTTACCACTTTCATATAACCATGACATGGGAACTTGAGGATGATGGGGACCGCAAATTTTTCTCTATTACTTAAATTTGTTTTTTTATTTATGTGTTTTCTTTTTTAATTTTTTTCTTTTTTGCCCTTTTTGTGTTAAGCAATTGAATGCTCCAGTTGCAGCTACTTTAATCTAGCAGACATGAGTATGTATATATGAGTTTAGCAAAAATAGTGTTATGTTTAGAGAATAATGTGTATCATTTGTAGTGAAACTATGAGTCTGTGACAACAATGTTTCATGTATAGAGTCCAATCATCAGATGGAGTTAGGATGAGATTTCTGTTCTGTGATAGGTGGAAATGATTGTGCAGGTCTGAAATGCATGTGATTTCAATAAAGGAGATATAAAAAAGTGAAGGAAAAAGGGATTGGTGCTTTTATTTTACAGCATACGTTATACACTATTATTTATTTATTATTATTACTAGATTAGAAATGTAACCAATAAGAGTGAAGCTTTGAAAGATAGTCGGAGCTTATGTGGAGGAGTGTACTCAAACACATAAAGTCACATGGATCAATCAGTGAAAAGAGGTAATAAAACAATCCACATGGGATGGCAGCTTGACCGCATTTGTGACTATAAATCAGTATATATTATATAGCAGTTTTATGTAATCACTATTGAATATTTTAGGAGGCTCTTGAACTAAATAAGACAGTTTTGGTACAAAGGAAAAGGATCAAGCACTTCCTTTAAGAGAGAATTAATATCTGTGTGCACCATATTGTTTGCTTTCACTAAACTGCTTGTACGGATTTGGTAAAAAGAGGTTTTATAGAGATAAAAATGTTATTTTAACATCTAAAATTGAACATCAATTCTATTATTATTGGATGTGATAATAATTTTAACTTTCTCCATTCATCCATCACATCTAAAGGTGATGGAATGAGCATCCCAATTCGACTCCTATTTTTTAATGTTAGAACAACAATGCTATGAAGAATTTTCATAAGAGATAGTCACAACAATTAATGAAACAAAAAATAGATTAACAGCAATAACCAGCAAAGAGCTATGCTACGTGGCATTTTAACTATTTGATATATCGATAATTATAGTAGTACTCTAGTGAATTTTGATAATCTATCGTTACTGTTAGCACAACAAAAATGTATCACGGGTCCAGATTCTTTTTAATATATTTCCTTTTATCACCACAACAGCCAACATATGTAGATTTGAATGCTAGCTAGAAGCTGTAATGAAAATTTCCAAATCGATCCTAACTTAGCCTTCCTCAACAGACTCAAATAGAAACCTTTGACATCAAGCACAGTGCTAGGTGCTCAATTTCAGGATTTAGTATTTCGAGTATAGGTCCTCAATTCGATTTACGAAAGTTTGCCCTTTCCTCCAATTTCTGTAACAAGTTGCCATTAAATTTTCTTATAATGTTCAGTATTTCTCTGGATTAATTGCACCAAAATGTAGATAAATCAAATTATTAATTGGAATATAATAAACTGGTTCTATAATCCCGATTGATGTTGCATGCATATCATGTGGTTGACCTCATATAAAATAAAATTGTCGTCCATTGACACAAAAGCAAATGAGTTACAAATTTAATTTTAATATATTGATGGTATAAAACATTATTATATAGTCATTCAATTAATTATATATTCATACATTAATAAATAAATTTAGTTGGTTCTCATACTTACTATTCAAAAATTAATATACATTAGATAATTATTTATATAACTCAAACATCTTAGTGATTGAAGAAACAAATTAACATGGCGTAGAATTAGTAGATACTACATAATGCAAATTCTGTAGAGAGGAATCTCGCGCAAGATATTAGTTAATTACCGCCTCTTTAGGTGACAAATTGTGGGACGGAGGGAGTAATTCACTAAGGAAAAAGCTGAAACCCCCCAAAATGGATTAGATATGAACTCAATTGGTGCTCTGAAAATACAAACAAATTAAAAACTCATTAATCACTTAATTTATTATGCTCATATACAATTACATAGAACTTGAGCTAGAGCTGGCAATATTGGCATTTACTTTAGGCCATCAAATCGATTTAGATAGAAAGTCAATGCCTTCATGCCCAAACTTGGAGGTCCAATTAATTTTTAAAAATTTATTTCTTCAAAATTTAAGAACTATATATAGTACAACTCACTCGAGTCTTCAGAACAAATTTTTTTTTCAAGGAAAAAAAAACAAGAAAAAATTTTGAAATTTAATTTGTTCAAGAACTATCACTTTCTTGCTGTAGCTGGATTAATTGTTATGAATAGGCAACAGTTAATAATTCTGAGGAGGACAGCAGTGAAATAATTCATCCGAATTGACTTGTTTTTAATTTGATGCCTCTCCCATTTCCTAACTTCATTCAATGGGGGTGTCCCAGACCATCCGAATTCATTCATTCGCAATCAATAATTCTTGTTCTTGTGTCTCTCTTTTTTATTTCTTCTTTATTTTTTCTTATTCCTTTTTCATCCCTATGTAGAGTTAAAATTAGGCTCCTCTTATAGTGTCTCCATCAGTTTTGCAACTAGACATCTGAAATCCTATCACGGTCTCATCGCCCATAAAAGCCACGCTAAATTCTGCTATTATTTTTCTATTTCTGTTTTCTTTTTATAACTTTTGTCATAAGTTCGGGGAACACTATCACTATTATAACTTTTGGAATAATATACTTCAATGATTTTATCTAATCCAATGTAAGCGGTTAGGATTGTCTTTTGCAATTTATGTTCGGATAATGCTGAGGGATTGATTCACTATTTCACTAACTCAAATATTATCAAAATAATAATTTATTATTATATGGATTTTAATTATTATTAATTTGTCTTTTAAATGTTTTAACCAAGCTATAAATTAATTAAAAATTGTTTATCGCTCTTTTTCTTTTCCCTTACCAAGCTGCTCCCACAGATTTCCAAGCATGCATTTGTCAGTGAAAGTGAAGCGGTGTCTGGTTCACTGTTTTATTTTCTCCCTTGAAATTTAGCAGAGGTTCATTTTGGTAACTTTTCAGAGCAAAAAAGATACTATGGTAATACACATATCATGACATGACATGTTGGGTTCCATACAGTGAACAGAACAGTAAACAGTGACGCTTTATGGTGTCGCAAACTCTACTCCAAATATAATTATGTAAGATAAAAGATAACTGTAATAATAAAATGTGAGACATTGTCAATTCACATATTATTAAATATTAAATGAGATATAAATTTTATTTAAATGTGATTCATATCCTATTTAATAATAAATAAAATATAAGTTGACATGATATTCCTATATAACACTCAGTTATGTAATGTAACCAAACTTTTGCTTATGTTCCTAATCTCATGTGGGGCTTCTCTTATCTCTGCACTCCCACCTCAGCATGCAATTTTCCAATTGGACCTACTATCGTACCCTTTCTTTAATACTAGACTTACTAGTTTTACTAAAACCTCTCTTGCACTTAACTCCCCACGCTGTCTTTGATTTGCGTTAAATGATTCAATTCAATGACCTTAAATTACCTCCGATCAATATGTTATGGCTATCATTATTCTCTTTGGATTTAGATTTTTTAAGTCAAAATACCTCTAAAATAAAAAAAAAAGTAGGTTTTCACCATTAAGTTAATTGATGAATCTCACATATCATTCACATTGGTGAATGGTGATCCAAAGATGCCATCTCCGCATTTTCTCATTTTAGAATATGTAAATTCATTTTCTTTTGTAACGGATTGGACAGGGATACCACCATTCCCAAAAGAAACTTATAAGCCCTTTGATCATTAAATTAATTATCTTATGATCTTACCTACGGATTCGATCTGGCCACATCAGGAACTACAATTATTGGACCAAAACTCTGTTTGAAGTTTCGCTTCCAAGTCCCCAGCCTACACTTTTCACGTTCTGGAAGACTAGGGCTTATAAGGCAACAAGATAAGAGACCGCACTAGCCATTGACCACATAGTTATTATCGTCTGTTGCATTGACTCTATATTCGCATCACTTAGGATGGCGGTGTTAATTTGAACGTAAAATCGACATGATGAATTTGTTAACAACCGTTTTCATTAGAATTTAATTCTGATATATTGGTAATATAATTTTTTTTATATTATTAGTAATTTGTATGATGTTTTAAGTAATGAGAGTGGTAGTCAATTGTATTTATTAATGTAACATTGGTTAATTATAAACATTTAAAATTAAATTATATAGATTTATAACACAAAAAAATATTGTTAAATAAAAAATCTTAATCTGCTCAAGTGATTTGATATAATATATTTTAATATTTTGAGTTTGAGTTGTGCAAGTAAAATAATCAATGTTTGAAAAAAATTTCATTTATACCAATAAATTATAAATTAGTAGGCTATAATAATAACTTCTGATTCCTCTAATTCATAAAAAGAAGAAGAAGAAAAAAAAACTATGATATACTCCTCTCTATCCAATGCTTGTATGCAACCGAAAAAAATCTAATGCTTTTCAACATACTCAATAACAAGATCCTGCAGGCCGAGGGATCGAAGGTTTCAATGGGAGCATTCTGATTCGCTAATGGAAGTTGGTGACATGGGGTGTATAATATCCATAGGATTGAATCGAACGGCTTGGAGGGGTTTGGGAACATGGGGATAGATGAGGTGGGCACAGATACAGTCTTGGTTCAAAAGGGCACAAAAGTCAGAGCAGTTGGCATCTGACACGAAGGCAGAGAGCATTGCCCACGGTGGCTAAGCTGCAGTGCAGGCCCTCACAGTAAAAGGCCTCGACCACCTCAGTGAAAATACTTATAAAGTGTCCATAGTGGGCGCCCAGTTTTCCGTGCTATTTGTTAAGGAGTTATATTAGATTTATAATTAAATTAAATAATAAATATATATTATATATTTTATTATTATTAAATTTGATAAATAAGTAAGAAGAGTGAAAACCACACATCATATTTAATAATAATAAGATGTATAATATATATTTATTATATAATTTAATTATACATCAAATATTATTTTGTATTAAGTGCATCTTTAAGTTGAGCTTAAGGCAGCCCAGGTTAGAGTTTGAAACGCACAAATAAGCAAGTTTTAAGTTTTAACAAATTCATGTGGTGCGCACGGTTATCTAGTGGCTCATGGACATTGATTAAAAATATTTAAAAAGCTAAATTTTCAAATTTAGTGATAGATAACTATACAATATAAAAAATGTACCTTTTCATAAATAATTGTTCATTTATAAATTTTAGGTAATATTTATTAGTTTTTTTTTTCAATTATATCACTGATTAATTTATTTTCTCTTTCATATTAAATGCTCTTTCAATTCTTGAATAATTATTAATTTTTAAAAAAATTTATCAAGAAATAGTTATCTATTTAAAAAATTTAAATAGTATTAATTATTTTTTTAACAATACTCCTATTAAATATTATTGGAGGAGAAGAAAGATATAGTAGAGGAGGGTAGAAAAAGTTGAAATATTAAAATAAATAAAGATATTTCAATAAATTATTTTTAACTTTCTTTAACTTAGATGTTTTTCAGTCATTTCTTAATTTATATACATATTTATAATTAAACAATTATTCAAGGATAAAGAAAATACACTCTTAGTGGGAAGTATCAAGAGTAGTGTTATAAAGTATATATAACTTTTGTTAACATTGAGATATTATCAATTATTTTCTTAATTCTTGTGCACATTTAAAGCTGAAAAGTTATTTGTGAACAGAGTGAGTAGGTCCAAATATTGAAAATATAAAAATTCTTCTTTCAACGGTGGAGTTTCCTCTTTTTATTACTTAACAAGTGCTCTCAATACCTAGATAAAGCCTAACTTAAATACTACCTATATCCACTTTTATATGTCTTCTTTGAAGGCAGTAAAAGTTTAGTTCATTGAAAAATCAATATATTTAAACATAATTGTATCCGTATATATTAATTTTTTAATATATCAAATTTTAACTCTTTCTCAAAGAGACAAATAAAAGTGGATGGAGGGTTTACTCTAACCATTTTAGAATAACTATTTTTTTTAAGACTTTTTCATCTTTTAGAATAGAGTTTAACTTCTATGAACTGGCCGTATACATTTTTTTTACAATTTTATTTAATCAAATCATTTCATTTACATGATTTTTCAAGTAGTGAATGTGAAATTTGACCACTTTTATTAATATAATAATACATAATTGGATGACAATATAAAAAAATTTTACATTGTCAATATATAGAAATTAAACTCTTTAGAATATATATTCATTTATAATATCTAGGTAATATTAATTTTTTTTCTTCAATTCTATACCTTTAATATAAATGAAATAGTTATATAATTACTATATTTACCAAGATAAATAATAATAACTATACAAGAATAGTTTTATCAATTCATGATTTTCTACATTTACCAAGATATTTTTTATTTAGTTTTCTTAATATGTATATTGCTTGATTTTTGACAATTATACTAAAATGGAGGGAGTAGTATTTTTGACATAATTTTAAGGAGATTTTTTTTACTGTTAGATAATTTTAATGATACCAATATATATTATTAATGAGTGCCTATTATTTAACTATAAATTTCACTATTTTCAAAATTATTTTTTTATATTTTATAAAATTGCATACATAATTTAATATAAATCATTAATTTTATAAGTATGATTATTAAAGTCTAGAGTTAATTTTTACAATCTTATCACATACAAATAATTTTATCTAAACTCTCAAATTTGATAATCTTACTTATAAGGTATCAATACCCTTGAAAAAATTTGAAGTATTAGAGAAATATCCTAACTTTCAATTATAATTTAAAGTTTAATTTCTATATATTAATAGTGTATATTAATTTGTCATTGTAAATCAATCAAATTTCATCTAAATGATCAATCATGACAGATGCTTGTGATAGTAAGTATTATTTTATATGATTTATATTTTGATAAGATTCTATTAGTTAACAATGTTAATAGAGTTTAATTTATATGAACTGACAATGTAAATAACTCATTAAATCAAATCATTCTATTTATATGACTTTTTAAATAGTAGGTGAGACTTAACCACTTTTACTGATATAATAATATAAGATTAAATGATAATGTAAAAAAAATTTACACAATAAGTGTATAAAAATCAAACCCGTGTTAATATACACCAACTAAATTCTATAATTTAACGTAAAAAAGTTGTTTTTCTATTTAACTAGGTCATGGTTTACAAATTTACAAACCAAGCTTATTCCCATCCAGCAGCGAAAAAAAAGAAAACTTATTCTCATCCCATATTCAAGCATTAATTTACTTATAGTCATTAACATAAGCGAAGGCATTAAACTATAATGATCTAGACTCAAGGAGACATTAGGCATTTCAGAAAAATGTTAAGGGCAAAAGCGTTATTTCGTGCACACCCTTGATTCAATCCCTTTTAAAGGACCAGAAAAGCGGGAGTCTCAGATAAAGCTAGCCATCACAACAGAGAGAGTGGAAGAAAGAAAGAAAGCGAGAAAGAGAGGGGATGAGGAACATGGGGAAGGCTTCACAGTGACATCAACCCCCCCCCACACAAAAAAAAAAAAAGAAGATAGTGAGAGCCAAACTGCCAAAGCACAAAGCAAAAAAGAAGAAAATAAAATGACGACGGGTACCTTAGTAAGAGACCAGAACCTTGAGAAGCACATTCACAAGCAAATGGGCTGCATGGCTGGCTTCCTTAACATCTTCGACCGCCACCAGATTCTCGCCGGAAAACGCATTTCCGCCAAACGCCTCCCTCCTCCGGTAAACAAACCTCAAAAACCACAAAAAAAAAAGCCTGGTCATTTTCCTTTTTTTTTTTTGGTTTTTTTATTCCCCTCATTTTAACTCATTTTTGCTTTCTATATTTCAGGTACCGGATACCTCGCCGGAACCGGAGAAACGCGCCGCGTCACCGGCGCGTTCGACAGCGCCGTCCCCGGAGCGTGTGAAGCAGAGTCCAGCGAGAGAGGCCGTCACGGCCGCAACTCTCCCTGTTCTGGAATTCAAGGAAGGAACGACTTCCACGTGGAAATTCTCCAGAGACGCTCCGAGGCTGTCTCTTGACAGCAGGACCCTCGTCCGAACCGGTGCACCGAACCCGAGCCTCTCCCCGAACCTTGCCCCAATTGCAGACGGCGAAAAACAGTTACAGTTACAGCGTCGTTCCACAAGCTCCACCAGCGTCGTCGCGAGGCTCATGGGCCTGGAGCCCTTACCGGACTCGGGTTCGGACCCAGGGCCCAATAAAAGCCCACAGCTCCGAAGATCGGCGTCTGAATCCAGAGCCTCACGAGATCTCAACCGCTTCTTCGACGCCAATAACGGTTTCCAGTTTCTCAACAAGCAGGTGCAGCAGCCGCAACAGTGCGAGCAGCCGCAGGGGATCGCTTCCGTTGTTCGCGAGAGTATGAGCAATGCGTGTTCAGATCCGGTGGAGCACGGTGCACGGAACGCTGCGAAGGGAGAGAAAGGGAACGTGAGGAACAGGGGAGTGACGACGATGGGACAGAAGACGGGTTTCTACGATTCTGCGGATTTCTTCCCTGAGCCGAAACGCAGCGTTTCGATCTACGGCGAGTTCGAGAAGAGGTTGAGGATGCGAGGGATCGATGAGCCGTCCAAGGATCCAGAAACTCTGAGGCATATACTGGAGGCGTTGCAGCTGAAAGGACTCTTGCATTCGAAGAATCACGTGAATCGGAGTAACGTCAACACGAACTTCGTTCTCGACGGAAGAAGAACTAAGAACGAGTCTCCGATTGTTGTTATTAGACCTTCTAGATCTTTCGATTCGGTTACAAACCGAGTCCGAGGAAGAATCGGGAGCGATTCTCCGCCGCCATCGAGTGTTCGGTCGAGCCCGAGGGCTCGCCGGAACGAACAGCCGGAGATTGATCGGAGAGGCAGAACCGCGAAATCTTCGGTTAGTGGAGCGAAGAGCCCGAACCGCAGGAATGTACCTAACCCGGAGAATCACCACCGTAGAGTGAGTAATAACGACGGTGTTGATTCGAGAAAAGTGTCTACGGTTCAATCGCCTAGACTGAACACGAGAAGAAACGCACCGGTTCATTCTCCTCGAATGAGAAAACCGATTGATCAGGAGGAAGAGAGGGTTTTGGTCGTTGCAGAGGATGAATCGTCCACAGTTTCAGAGGGTAGCTTCAGCACATCTTCACATAACGATACGGAGGTAACAATAACTATATTACCGTTAACGATATTCATTAAGTTCTATAATTAGCGTTTGATTAATGTAAAATTAAACTCTGTTGAATTGAGTCTTTTCTGTTTTTGAGTGTAGAGATTCAGGTTGGAGGAGTACAAGGAAGGGAGGAATTTACTGGACAGGTGCGACAAGTTGCTGAGCAGCATTGCGGAAATGACGGCTTCGAGCGAGTTGCAACCGAGTCCTGTATCGGTGCTTGACTCGTCGTTCTACAGGGACGAGTGGTGCTCACCTTCCCCAATCACAAAACGATGCATTGATTACAAAGGTGAGTGAAAACTATAGTGTGTTTTTTTTTTTTATGATAATAATAAATTGATAAAAACATAGTAACTTGCTTTGGCTTGTGCGGTTTTGCCATTTGGTTGCGTAATGAGTTGATTTTGGTGGCGAATCGTGACGTCTTTGCGTAGCTGAAGTTGGGCCTATGTAAAGCACTTAAATATGCCTAGGCGTTTTAGGCAATCACGTACTCCACCGGGGACAAAACAATTTCACACATTCACGTCACTATTGCGTTTGGATTCACTAACTTTTAAGTCCTATCTATTTATTTCAAGTTTGTTAAACGTAATGTGTTAAACCAACGAATTTAATTCTAATGTTTTGAGATATTTGACTTTTTTTTTTTTGTGAGCTGAGAGATATTTGACTTTTTATTTACTAATACTTCTAAATTTATATGGATATATGTAAACAATATTCTAGAAGCCCTGATTGATGACTGAAAAAAATAATAATAAAAGATAATTTTTTACGTTTTTGAAGTATAGACTCCCGAAAAAGCTTTAAAATTTACTTATTTTGTAAAAAGATCTGCCTTTCATGAAAACTCCAAGCTACGTGGACCAATCATGAAGTACCAATGGTGCTGACGTGGCACGACTCTGTTGCTTCATTCACATACCTCAAAGCAGTGGTGCCTGCACCTCCCACCGCTCGTACAATCACGTGGGACTGAGCTCGCGGCCTGTACACTCAACAGAGCGCTCAACGTTCCAAGAATCCCCGAATTTCTATATCATTCTCTCTTGTTTTCATTCACTTGATATTTCTATAACAACGTTCTCCTATTCCACTTTATAATTCACTATTCTCGTGTCTTTTGGAATTGATTACTCGTGTTTGTTGGTTGATATTAATGTAAATTCATGTAATTACGCTACAGATCAGGCTGCGGAGTCAGAAGATGATATGTGGAGCGCGGCTTTGTGCAGCAGCGAAGCAAAATCCGAGGATGCCATTGAAGACTGCGATTTCGCTTACGTGTCGGAAATCCTGCGAGTTTGCAGCTACTTACCTGAAGACGGCGACGTTTTCGCATTACTTGAGAAGCAGCAGTGTCTGAAAGGAAAAGACACCTCGGAAGCCTCGAGGCTTCAGAGGCGGTTAGTGTTCGACACGGTCCGGGAGATCGTGAGCCGGCACCGGCGGCTTCCGCCGTGGAAGGCGGCGCCTTGCGGAGGCGGAGAGGAGAGGCAGAGGGTGTGGTCGGAGTTTCGGAGGATCCGACGGGAGAGGGGGGAGGATGGGGAAGGGTCCGAGGAGGACATGTTCGAGGTTATATGCGGGGTTTTGAGGAAGGACATGGCGGAAGAGGTGAATGTTTGGGGGGAATGGACGGTGGAGATGGGGGATGTCGTTTTGGACATCGAACGGCTCGTGTTCAAGGACCTCGTTGGTGAGACTATACGAGAATTGGCCTCTTGTGCCTCCCAATGTAACAGGGTTTCGGCTCTTCGTAGGATGCTGGTGTTTTGAAATGAATTTTCTATCAATGCAGAGAAGAAAAGAATGAAGGAAAAAAACAACAAAGAAAAAGGAAAAAGTAAAAAACAAAAACAAAACAAAACAAAAGCAGAGACTCGCACGCTCTGTTTAAAATTTCGCGCGCTTGCTTTTTAATGATTTTGTTACTTTATTTTAGCTTTTGTTAATGACGGGATTAGGTGGTTTGAATCTGAAATCTAGGCAAATCTGACCGTGAGTTTTTTCTTTCTTTCTTTCTTTTAATATTTTTTGGGTTCCCTACTCAAATGTGTACTGGTGTAGTGCTGTATTAGTTTCCCAGAAAGAAAGAAAAAAAAAGTGTTGAATTAGTATTATTATATGCGGTGGGTTGTTAAGAACCTAGAAGGATGGAGTTATGAAAATGTTAAAGGTGCATTTCATTGCAATGTGCAATTAGGCAATGGCTTAGAATCCCAAACGTAATGAACTGGCAGAGAAAAAGGAACTTTGTTTAATCATTTTTGTCACCTACTAATGCCGCCAATTTGCGAGCTACTGCCATGGACCACAGTCCACGAAAAGATCTAGAGCGCTGGCAGTACTTGACTGTCAATAGGTCGTGTTGCCATTAGCTTACTAGAGATTTAATGTTTTATTTCTAATTTTACTTAAGCTTGGCAAACAGGAGGTCCTACGGGATTATGTACTGGTGTAGTTGTGTCACGATCAAAAATAGCGTACAGCTTTTTTGGGACTTGGTTCCCGCTTTAAAAGGGACAGAACAATTGATTTTTTTGGTACAATTTGAAAATTACATCCAACTAGGGCAACAACTTATTAAAGTCCCTAAGTTTTCATGTCTTAACCGAGAAGTAATTATCTAAAGAAAATGGACAAATTAGTGTATAAATACACATGGGATAGATTCTATGTATTTGTTTAGCACATTTAGGATGTATTTGAATTGATAGAAATGAATAAAGCAGAATAGAATAGGAAAGAATGTTTTAAAATTTTGTTTGGATATTTAAAAATGAGTGAAATGAAATGGAATTGGATGGAAGGAAGTCTATATTATGTGTTAATGTCCTCCTTTCCCTCCAATTTGGATAGAATGAGATGAAATATTTTATTTTCTTATATTTTACTTATAAGATTATAATCTTGTCACTCCATTTTATTATTAAAATATCCAAATAATGGAGAAGAATGCTATTTCACTCTGCTCCTCTCTGCTCCATTTTATTCTGTCTTGCTCTGCTTCAGTACACTACTTACCATGAATCCAAACATAATCTTAGATGCATAAGAAGATTCCAAACAAATAAGTATGTTAAAATTTATAACAAGTCATCATTGACTTCTAACTGAGGACCTTCGTTATTTTCTGACCACTTACAAGCATATAATAACAAGTTATATATTGGGATTGTTTTGACTAAACTTATCATAAATTAAAGACAAATGAAAGCATGTTGGAGACGTAGAAACCCATCCTATTCCATTCATACACAATTTTGACTTTCTTCTATGCTTTGCCAAATAGGAGTAGCTCACCCTCTCCCTGAAAATTTCAGCATATCCTTTTTAATATATCATGTTTACGACTTCTGAATTGGACTACTACAAAATAGAAATGTGGTTTGGACAATTTTGACTATTTGAAATATGTAGATGCACTCTTTTGAAGTTGCCCATCTCTAAAAGACTAAAAAGGCCAATATTTGGTTACTCCATTGATCCGTATTCGCTCTACACTTCACGATATACACTTTTAAAAATATTTGTTTAAAGGAGTGAATTATTTCCATTTATTTTTTTCTCTAACTATTAGGACCTTTATACTTTACCTGGCCATATATGACAGGCTAAATGTTGTCCCGTGCCCTTCAAGTTGATATTTCTCCATTGGTAATGTAGCTTGGTATGTGTATGAAGCCAAAAATTGAGATAAAGAAGATGCCAAGTTTCAAATAATTAGGAGAAATTCAAGCCTAAAAGATCTGAGATATACTTCTTTTAACATTGGAATTTATCTTAAAATTCATTTACCAGCTTCTGTAAAAGAGACAACTCCAACTAGCAACAACACAATAATTTGATAAGGTTGCCAATCATTTTGTAACTTACCCGTCATTTTTGAACCTTGTATCAAGCATGTACTCTTGTGTGTTCTTGATAAAATTATGGAAGCAACCTTGAGACATACCTATTAAGTTGGTTTTGTCTAGTTAGGGGACACTGCTATATGAAAATGGTTTAATGCCTGTATTTCCGATTGGGAAATGCCACGACAAACTTGGATAAGGAGGTATCAGAGGTGTCTGGGGGTCCTCTGTGTCTCAACAGTACTCCCCTACTCTCCCAATCTTCGTTAACTGAGTCTGCCACATGTGTTCCAAATGCTCTTGTTGTGTGTACTGTGCCAATAATAAATGGCACATATCACAATTCACAGGCACCCCTTTGAAATGACATGCAACTTCACTGCAATTGCACATGGTTTTTCATATATTGTATCAGTCTATTGTGATTGAAAATGTAGTCCGAAACCAAAATTGAGAAACTCAAGTTTTCAATACGCATAATATCTTGTCTTGATGCATACTTTGATTTATGTCTCCTATGGTTGTGCTATTTCTAATTAATTCCATTTCCATGCATAAGATATGATATATAATTAACCCAAAAGTGTTGTCCATCTAATAAAGAGACGAAAAAAACACTTGAATTGGGGTGGAACTAGGCTTAGGGAGTATGTACTAACTGGACCATGCTGGCATGTAGCATAATTGGTTCCTTAATTAGTTTACATGATAGTTATATTAACTACTTGATGGCAACGCTTCATCTAACCACACACTCGATTGTTCTCAAATGTAGAATGAGAACAAGGGCATGATGCAGACCCTAATAATTCCATAGTGCTCTCTCTGCAGTGATCCTCTCCTACTTTTTCTTTCCTCAATTATAGGGAGATAGATAGGTGGTACAACTTTGAATGTATACGGCTCTGCATGCTGTCATGTGCAATGTAAGTCTCTTTGACCATGAAGTGTCCACAATATTGTTATGATTGTTTTAAAAAGTAAAAAAAAGAAGAAGAAGAAGAAGAAGAAGAAGTTGGTTAAACCAGTTAGAGCATACTCTACTTAGGTCTTCAGTTCAAAGGCAAATTTAATTTAAAAAAAAAATAGAATAAAAAATGTTAAATTTTAGTTGACGGAGTGATATGATATGCTAGCTATTGATTATTGAATGGATGAGAGAATTATATCAACCTATTTAATTAAATAACCCTTATGATTTTTTTAGTAAAAAATACTAGTAAAAACTTTCTAGCTAGATATAGCATCTCTATTTAATTAATTACATCAATTAAATCATAACCTAGAAGTCTTAATTAAATTCAGCTTCAGATTTTTAAAACATTGATTACTATGAAGTGGAAGTTCAATCTTGATGGGGATGTGACTAGATTCTACGTGTGAGCTACCTCAGCAGAAGCTAGTACCAAAGTACTAGATTTTCCAGCTTACAGTTTTTAAAAATATTTAACCTTTTCAATTATTAAGTTAATACTAACATATATAAATAAGAGTTTTATTTTATGCACTATTCACATTATTAATCAATAAAAATTCAAAAAAATGACAATACATTATAATAACTGCCCACTATAATTTGACTTTTGTTTTTAATTTCTATTGATTGATAGTGTAAAATAATATACATTAAAATGTGATATTATAATGATCGTTAAACTCTATAAGTAAATATGATTAAATGATATTATAAAATTATTTATATTAATAATATATTAAAATTCACTGTTTTCTTTCTTTCTAGTGGGCCTTCACTATACCTTTTCTTTTATTCTTTCAATAACAAAGCCATCCTTGGCCCATAAATCCACAAATCCTGCTGTTCCACTCCTTCCTTGGTGTGAAGACGCCATGCATAGCCATATCCAAGGATTAAGGTTCCATGTCTCCTATGTCTTGACATTCATTTCTAAACTTCATCTTTATGTTCCAAAGTAGAGATATGATCTATCTTACCTGTCCTAAAGAGCCGAAAGAAACTAAACTTTTAAACAAGATGAGGATGTGGGTTCCTTTGTTATCTCAAAAGGGCACACAAAATTGAAGTTGCATGTGTGAAGGAGACGAGGGTTAGTGTGAACTGGCAATTGCAGAAGCACATGCCATTGCTCAAAGAGCACATTAAAATGTGGCCATTGCTTGTCCTCATTGGTTGTCATGGCCATTAGGCTAGCTACTGTTGTCTCCTCAGGCCCTGTCTCCCTCTTTTGGGGTCCTTTGCCATATGATAAATGAACTTAATTGCCAATGTGATCTAGGTATATATATTGGGCAACACTTGAGGGACTTTTCTTTGTTATTCGTAGTTTCTACATATTGATGGTTAAGGTAATTGTTGGTAAAATCAAACGTAGAAATGGAAATTTTTTTGTATCAATGTGCGTATATATGACCATAATGTTTTAAAAAAAAAATGGGACAATAATTGAAGAAACAAAGCTACGGCCTTTGTTTGTCGAGTTAGATAAAGGGAATTTTTATGGGGATGTAGTGACACCATTTGGATGATCTTTCACATAAAAATTATGGTTAAGGAGTTGTGATAATCTATATATTTAGAGTTATACTGTTTATATTTAAATGATGTTTGGTATTGAGAGACAGAATTGATTCATAGCACTGAAATTGATTTTGGGACAAATAAAAATTAATTACTTTAATTTTTATCATAATAACTTTTAAAGTAAACTAAAAAACCTCAAGTACTTTATTTTAAAATTAATTTTAACTGAATCAATTCTATTTAAAATCAATTACGCAACCACAAAACCAAACACACCTCACTTATAAAATAAAGGAAAATAAGTTAGAGAAAGGACCGTGTTCAAAGTGGGAAAGAAAGAAAACGGTTGGAAGTGAGAAAAACTAGCTCAAACTTATTACATTGGGTATTACACCTTGTTTTGTCAATTATAAAAGGATTTATACAAATTTGTGAACCCCACGCAATTCATCGTGATCACTTTTTTCCAGTTTATTCGGAATTCTTATTAACTCGGAGATCTCTACTTAGGTTCCTCACGTTTCATCAATATTTCAAATTTCAAAGTTTTTTACGTTCTATTTATGTTTCTAAAATTTTCAAAACGTTTCAATAATGTGCTTTTGATAAAAAAAAAACTAAAATTATGAACACAAACTTAATATTTTATGTTTTATTGCGATCCCGATATTGTAATATTAGATTTTATATTTTGTTTTAATTTCTTAACATTGTAATTTGACATTTATATCCATTTTTTTCATTTATACTTTGAATGTTTTATGTTAACAGGAAAAAATTGAATCATTTTAAAAATATTAGGGATAAAAATATATGGAACAAAAGAAAACTTTTGGAACTAAATCAAAATATTGAAACATAAGGACCTACATTGAGGTTTACTCCAAATAAAAATAAGGAGAAAGAAAAGTGATAAAAGTCATTTATTGAATTCATCCATAAGCTACGAAAATAATTTTATACAAAAAAGGGGTTTTTCATCATATGTCTAATTTTATGGTATGCTAGTTTAGATGAGTTGTGACTTGTGAGTGAACCATATATCCATTAAGTCATAATTGAAAGCAAAAATGTTTAGAAGTATATGCAGTGCTTAAAAACACGCCAACATCTAAAAAGATAATGAGCACCCTATCAATCCCCACAGAAATAACTCAAAAAGTCTTTAAGCTTTAGGTGTGATAAAGTTATTCTTTTTTGTAAAAAAAAAAAAAAAAAAAAAAAGAGTGTGATAATGTTGAAACCTAGGTTGTCCACCAAGTCAGTTCATATTTTCATTTAAATATATAGTTCAACCATTGGAGTATGTTTAGTTAAAGAGTAAAAATGAGGATATTTTTCATGACTGAACTTCATGTGAATTTTTATATATAACACTTAGTCATGAAAAATTTATTCCTATTTTTACTCTTTAACCAAATATACATATAGTGTGAAGCCTATAGATCCTCACTAGCTACTAGGAGACTTGCGGGAGGAAGAAAGTGCAAAAAAATTCCATGAGGCTCTGCAACCCTGCGAAGAAATTGCAATCAAATGTCCCATTGGAGGAAAATAAATGGTTAAGACAAAATCAGGCCGAATTATAGGAAAAGGGCTTGTGGGCCTTATTGGGTTCAATTGATGCGACATGGGCCCCTAGGCGAGTTTCACACCTCCTTTTTAGACCAAAAACATTGGCCACCAAAAATTAAACAATTACACTATTTTTGGGACACGAAAAAAAAAGGTATTTCATTAGCCAAAAACTAAAATAGATACCAATGCTATTGATCCTGAGCTCGAGCATGACTCTTCTAAGGTTTGCTATGTTTGACCCAAAAAAAAGGAATGCTATGCTTGACCCAACAAAAACGTATGCTTTTCTTTGCTTTCTTTTCCTTTATTCATATTGAAATTCCCCCCTCTCAACTCCCCATTTTATTTCAATGGTTTTAGCCTTCGATATTGCATAGATATTAATATATACTTAGATAATTTTTTCAATCAATAACCCGCGGTACATCTGAAATATATATATATATATATATATATATATATATATATATATATATATATGTTCTTTTAATTATAAATGACACGCCTCTTTTTATTTATATTATAATTTTATCACATTCATGTAGGGACATACGAAAAACAAAATTGTGTGCTTGCTTTTTTAGTCTTTTGAATGAATTGGTTTAGTAATTTGTAAAAGATATAATATTAGAAAATAAGAGTTTCAATGTCCGAATTTATTTATTAGAATAATATAAAATATACATTAACTCTTAATTAGATAAATAGATTATGTTAATTTATTTTAGATTTAATTAATTTATAAGTCCTTGTAGTTCAAAAATTTATAATCAAATCCTTGTCAATAAAAATTTGTAATTAGGTTCTTATAAAGAATAAAAAATTGTAATTAAGTTCCTAAACCAAACTATTAATACAAAAATGTGATATAAAACACAATATCCCCTAATTCTTTCTTATGTGAGTGCACACGTAAGAAAGGAGCTCATAATTGTTTATATTGATACTTTTTTTAGACTTAGTCAAACTTGTTTCTTATCCAATAACAAAAGAATAAAATCCTACTATAATGAGTTTCAGAGATAGTTTAACAATATTATCATGTTTTTAAACTCTGAATAGTTTAAGGCAACCCATATGAAGTTGACAATAAATAAAATTAAGAAATATTCCAGCAACTCCAACATTTTTGTAACAAATATTATGTTTAGAGACTTGATTATAAAATTTTATTCATTGTAAGAATCTGATTATAAACTTTGAAAATAAAGATAGCTAATTGAAATTTGATAATATTATATAGGGACTATTAGATAATTTTATTTGGTAATTATATTTTTTGCTTATAAAAAAGTTGACATTTTTTCTTAATTCACAACACGAACAATTTTAAATCATTCTATAATATATTTCTACAATTCTTTTTAGTTTCTGCGTATAAAAAAATAAGTATTAATTATTTTTTAGGATTCCAAACTATCGACTGTATTTTTATTATTATTATTATTTTTTTTGATAATTAACGGGGCATTACACCCGAAGAAACAAACAATTACCCATCCACTATCGACTGTATTTTACACTTTATATAACATTGCTATGTCTACAATCAACAAAGGTTTTGTCTTATCTCCTGCATTGCTATGTTAGCAGGTGACAAAATCCCACTTTGCATGTGGGACGGTACAACTGGTTAGAGATGCCAATTCCATCACTCTGATGGAACACATTAACACTAGTGTTCATTTTTCATTGTGATGAAGGTGTTTCTAGTACATGGTACATGGGTCATTTATATGATGCCCATCACACTAGTCAATGTCCACTCTTCTTTTCGGGTGGGAGTACAGAGACGTGGGTACCAAGTCATTACAAAGAAGTTGCAGTAAAGAGTACCCTTGCAACATTTAGATTACGAAATGGATTAAGTTCTATTAAGGGTGTGTTTGGCGAAATTTTCATAAAAAAGATTCATATATAAAATTACATACAAATTTTATTAATTAAGATTTTATTCCTGCTTTTTTCCCTTTAATTAAACATAAGCGATTATTTTAAATTTGACATGGTAATGTTGATAGAGAGCTAGACTAAAACATTTTTAAATGAGTGGAATCCTTTTTAAATTTGTACTTGTGTCTATCTCTATGTGAAGGTTAATTGCACTCCACGAATATTATATGAATATTGTATATTAATGTGAATTGGATGAATATTGAAGACATATTTAAGATATATGTATTTATGGCCAATTTAAAGTACTTGTGTCTATCTCTACTAGATAAGGTTACACAACAAATTATGTGAATATTGAATATTAGAGTGAGCTGGATGAATCCTGAAGTAATATTTAAGATATATGTATTTATACTTATAGATGTGTTGGATTTAATGTTAAATATAGATGTACAAACACAGATACTCTCCCACATAAATATTCCTCTGCCCCCTTATTATTCTATTTTTACATGTTTGAAACCTTGAAAACAAAGAACTTTCAAAGTATTGAAATTATGGAAATCCACTCTTGCAAGTAAAACATGATTAGCCCAAAGTGCATTGGAGCACTTTTAGTTGTTCTCCTAATGAGAGAGAAACAATGGCAGGTAAGTCTCAAACAAAAGTAATTGGGAGACACTCTTGTTTCCTCCTTGCTGACCTGAAAGCCTATAAAGAAAGTATCCAGTCAAAGCACTTCTCACCAAAGATGACGAAAACTATTTGGTTTTGCATCAGAAATAAATGACACACAGATGATGTCAATTCCAATTCAATCCAATACAATACAATGCTTCTTATATTCATCAAGTAATTGCAACTAATAATTCACACTGGAATTTGGCAAGTGGATACCAATATATCTCAGTTTTCTACTGGAGTTGCAGAAAAAAGTTAAATAAGTTCATTTAATTATTATAATATAGAATCATGTTGTCTGAATTTTATTTTATTTTTTTGACATGCATACCTGCTGCATTAACTGAGACAATTTGTTCCATGATTTTTCTTTGACTTGCCTGCATGATATAAGAACAATGTTAGATACATTCTATTTTAGTAAGTTATGTCCTTTTAAATTATTTAATTTTTATACTTCTTAAACCACTGTGCATCATTGGCAGATTCTAATCAAATCTGTTATTGGCCTGCCAGTAGCAAAGTCCTAACCAAGTGCAATAATCAGGAGGCCTTTCTTTGCTATTCATTTTGCCAATATTGCTAGCTAGCTAGCTAACTTTTTGAAGCTATATATAAGCTTTGGCATGTAAATGAATGCATGTAAGAAATCTCGTAACAAATTTATTACATTGTTTGTAACATGGTTGCTTGAGTGCTGGGTCATCAGTTGATGGTGGGGGTTCTTGGCCAAATATCATCTCACAACTCATATCATCAAAATCTGCAAATCAAAAGATACAAATGATAATCAGACTCTATATATCCATATGTGTTTTTAATTATCCTAATCTTTTTTTTTTAAACAAAAGTTTAGGTTGAAAAAAAAAAAAATTATCCCGATCCAAGATTAGGATATGCTTCTAAGACTCTTCGAACATTTGCAGATGTAATTACAAATTACCCACTAATAGTAGAAACTTAGTAATTGAACTCAAGTCATAGGATGCATAAATAAAAATCGACTAGGTGAGCTAACCCATATTTGCTTAACTATACTAATCTAATTTAGTTAAACATTGTATTGAAGGAATTTCCCTTATATATTGTTGTCCATGATTGATTTCCTGTAGACATTTCAGCAGGTGATTAATTAGCTTATGGAGAAATGATTGTTTCAAAATGTTGGTTCTGTCCTCATGGTGTAATTTAATTTCAATTCCTTTAGCTTTGGTGAACTTAAACTCATTTTTGTGGTGGATTTTATGAGAAATAAGATGTCATTTCTGGGGAGTACACTAAGAATTTTAACGAACGGCTATTATTTAGGTGCCAATTTCTTTATGAAAAACATGCAATGGGTGTATCATTTATCTGAGTATCAACTTAGTTTGGACGGATCTAATTGCAATTGGCACCCTATGAGGGAATGAACATGGGGCCCTCAGCTCCATTCAATTGATGAGGCTCGAGCATCACCTTTCCTTGGAGTTCCATTATTTTTAGGGAGATCAAATATATAACACTTGACACAAATATATACTACATTATTTTATGAATTAATTCTAATATATTAACAGTATAAAAAATTTACATAGTCTTCGAATCATTTAATGCTATTGGTAAATATAATTAACTTTTAACCCACTATTTAAAAAGTCATATAAAAAATATTTAATTGGATAATTATGTAAAGCTATTTTATACTGTCAATTAATCAAAATTAAACTCCTATTTATCTCGATATTATTTGAGAAACATAGAAAAAAAAGGTATTCTTTTTGCTTTTCAATTTTTTTTTTTTTTTTTGCGGCCCTCTTTAAAACCGATTAGTAATTCCGTGGCATAAAAGACCAAATAAAGCCTCTTGAAGTGGGATTCATAATAATATCATACAGAAATTTCTGCACTAGCAAACTAATTAAAACAAATTGGTCTGTGAAAAAAATAGAACTATGCTTGACCATGCATCTCTACTCATGCAATTAGTCATTGAAGATATCTACTTACTTGGGACCATGTTGACTGGCATACCAAAAGAGTCCTTTATAAACGATTGAGATGACATTTTGCAGAGATTAATGCACATCCCTACACAATTTGTCTCTTCTAAAAACCTGGACATAGTTTAAACAAATATTTTAGGTTAGGGAGGGAAGATATTAGGTAGCTTGGTTTGAAATGATGGGAGTTGTGGATATAATAGTCTTGATCTTGGTAGTGGCAATAGCTTTGATGATAATAGTCATGATACAAATAGAGAATGGGGTGCGGAGCACAATCATTGGAGCATATTGTTTGAGGCCAGTGTGTCTTAGGTTGGTGAATATACAGAATATTTTCTGTTAAAACAAGACGCAAAGCTAAAATAGAAAATGAAAGATGAACTTACCTGCATTTTTTTATGTAGACTACATTTTTTTCTCTTCTCCCATTGATCTCTGATTCTCTCACCTTTACATTGTGAAACTAATGAGGTTAATCATTTTATATTCAAGAACAAGGCCATGGATTAGAAACTCAAAGGATTATCTGTATATGCTTATCAGTTAGGTTAGATTTACAAGTGATTGCTTTGCTTTATATTGATATTGAGTTAATGACAATTACATAGTGCATGATGTTCACAATGTGAAGTAAAGGCAGGACTATGTAATATTATATTGAACCTTTCTGATGTCAGATTTTATTTAATTGGTTTTGTCTGTCACCTAAATGGGCCCCTAGGGTGTTGTATTTCAAGCTTGATGAAATGAACTTAATTATTGAAAACTCATCGTTTAATAGTTAATACCCATTTGAATGATCTATGTCAACAATTCAACATGTCTACTTATGAACCTCAGAGACAAGCATGGAGCATGATGTGTGAATTGTACATGCTAATTATGGAGACTAATTAGTGGGTGAGAAGGAAGTGCTCTAAACAGTGAAAAGGGATATAGTTGCCATTTTTTTTTTTTTTTGAGCTTTGCCAAGTTAAACTTTCTTCCCAAATCATACATTCTAAGTCTACTACTCTATTTTATTTACAACTAGTTTGGTGCATGCAAAGTATTTTTAATCACTTTCTGATGAAACAGATTCAGAAATCTATTGTATTTTTATAAATTATGTGTTTCTAAAGTTCTGTTATAGCAGGACCATATTGCTGGCAATAGTGGAGTTAGAATACAAAATACTAGTTTATATATTATATTATAGAAACTATAACTATAATAAATACTTAGAGAAAATTGAGGAGGATGGGGGTCATGGCCTATAGAGGTCCTCTTGGCTCCACCCTGATTGCTGGATAATTATAATTTCAGACTAGCCAATTATGGCAATTTTTTTCCAATATTCTATTCATTTTCAGATATTATTAGTTTATATCAACATGAGACTAAAATGGAGTCCATATGCTCACTGGACTTATCACCAACATATGTAGGCCATGAATTTCAATCAAATCTGTAGTGGAAGGGAGCTGCTCTTCATCTTTTACTATGAGATCCCTCGTGGGTTTCACAAATGGTGAGTGTTTTTTTCAAATTTTTTATATGCAAAATGAAGGCTCTAATCTGTGTTATAAAGATTCAATGAAGTTTTAGGTTGGCTATTGGTGGTTGACTACGTAACACAACCCTCTTCTTCTATCCTGGTTTTGAGACCAACTACGCAAAGATTTTCAATAAGGCCCAACATAGTGACAAGACACTACGATGAAATCAATATAGCCAAACCCATCTCATGGAACAATGCTTAATTTAATTGTTATCGGAGAAATACTTAGACATTTAGAGATCGTCACATGGATGTATGCTCTATATCCACTAGTAAAATAATATTGCTTCTAAGATCCACCTTTAATATTTACTTTTAATTGAAGTGTCATTTTATTGGTAGATATGGAACATATTCACATGACGCATCTTATGTATCTAAGAATTTTTCGTGTTGATGTATTACGCAAAATGACATCCAAGTAATTTACCTCGGAGGGTCCGACCAACCAAGCAAAGAACAAAGTGGTGAAGACGGCAAAATATTCTCTTGCAAACTTAGATGGTGGTAGCAGTGTCCTTATCTGCCATTTGTCATGCATGACAACATAAAGTCATTGCTGACGGACATTACTATGCTTCAAGAATTCAAAACAATAATAAATCATGAAAGGAAAGTTGTAAAACGCATTAAAACTTCTTAGAAGTAAATTAACAGCTCATCTTTTCACACGAATAAAACCAAAAAAGAACCAAATTCTTGCAAAGAAGATAACAACTTGCAGAATTTAACAACTTGCAGAATTTATATATATATATATATATATATATATATATATATATTAACTATGCTTGAGAAGAAAGCAATTAGCCAGGAAAATAGCAGCCAAAGTGGTTTTATACTCCAACTTCTTACTGATGAACTAGAGCCATGTTACAATTTTAAGTGTGAAAAATAAAGTCTCTTATTGGTCGAGAATTGATTAAGTAAACAATATATAGGATAAAAAGATCTATATATAGAATTATTGTCTTAAGATTTTTCATTAAAATGTGAAGTCTAGATTGCCAAACTAAAAGTCCTTCAACTTAGATCAATCCCACAATGGCCCAATGGAACATCGCGCAAGGAAGTCGAAAGTTGTTTGAATAACAGACAATGAAATGAGAGAAGATCACAGTGAGAAGATTATATCAAAATAATAATGAACTCACCAACAAAAGTATTGGCCTTGGGAAGGCTCTATCAAGTGCTTGAATGACCACTTCTCTCTGTTGAACAGAATTAAAGTTCTTATAAGCCACAGTAGCTGCTTCTACAAGGCTCTCATATCCACTCTTACTGCTACTAAACCCTGCATACATACATACATACATATATATATATAGGATTCCAAATGAATATAAAATAAAATAAATACAAGTATATCCTTTAGATAAATTATAATAAATGAACACAAAAATGGGAATTGGAACCTGTTGCAGCTTGAACACTTTTTGATAAATGATTTATAGCTAAGTGATCAAACCAACTATCTTTGTAGACATTAGTTTTCCTTGCTTCATCTGCAATGTTTTCTGCAGGCCTTGTCAGCACTCCAGCAACAAAAGGAAGATTTTGTTTATGTCTGATGAGCTTCCAATGAGCTGAAGAAGTTAGTGCTAGACTATTGCTTTTATGTGCAAAAATTTTTGCATCCATTTGTCAGAATTAAGAGTTTCATGTGAGAGAGAACTATAAAGAATGGAGGGCTTAAATAAGAACAAGGAGTGCATGAAAAGCATCTTCACATATAGGTTGTGCTCAAGATTCTATTCTGTTTGGCTATTGGATGCTTTCTTTTGTTGACTTTCGGAACATCTCTCATCTCACAAGATGCTGCAGAGTGCATAATATATATGTTGGTATATTTTGTACTTCTTAAGTTGCAAATTGAGTTCCTCTTGATTTTTATTCTAGACATGTCAATTTACGCTGGTGGCATGTTCTCATTTATAAGTATATAAGATTAATTTTGAAGCACACTGACGTAATTTTGATTGATTGAAATGTTTGATAGCATTTATATAATTGAAATTTGAGTTTAATTTTATGCACTATGGTTCTTTTAGATAATGAACATGAAAGCCAACTATTTTTATTTGTGTAGTAACACCTGATTGGATGTTAGTATAAAATTTATACTAATTATAAATAAAAATTAAACTATTAAAATTTACACTTATTTAAACTAAGGACTTGGCCGGATATTATTGTGTCTGTCAAGTCGCAAATTTTAATTTTTGATACTAATACATTTGAGTATAGTTGAGATCATTATTATAAAAGTTAAATATTTTAAAATAGAGTATTAGGAATTTTTTTTTCAATTAACCACAAATTTATCAAAATTCTTCATCTATATTAAATCAAAATATTTGATTAATTTATCAATTAAAATTATTTTCACGCAAATTTAAAATTTTTTTAATTAAAGGAGAAGAATTCCTCCCTTACTCAAATTAATGAAATGAAGTTGACTAGTTTTTCATTTCACAAAATTTTAAAAATTAATTAGGCCATTTGATTTGAAATTAAAATAAATAATGATTGCACACAAAAATTTGTGAGTTGTCAATTAACATTTCTTCAAAATACTCCATCCGGTCTTTGATATAAGTTGTTTTTGTGTTTTTTTTTTCCTAGTCTAAAATATTAGTCGTTTTCATATTTCATGGCTTATTAATTATTTTCTACATGATTTACCCCTCTATTTAATTGAAGAGAATATGAATAGAGGTGAGTTTATTGGTATATTTAATTAGAAAGAAAATAAAAGAGGATTAAATATAGAAGTATATTTTACTTTCATTCTTTAGAAGACTAATAAAATATAATTATTATCTTAATTCTTATGCAAAACCCAGAAACAACTTCTTATATTGAGGACATGGGAAAAACAACATATCCTGCTAGTTTGGTGTTTTTCCCATTCTAGCAACGGAGTGAAACGACGTTGTTTGATAGTTTAAAAGGGAAAATGAAAAAACCAAGTTAATGTGCTTATTTCCTAAACGCAATCTGGTGAAAAGGATAGAAAGAAGGAAACTAGAATTGTTGCTCATCACAATGTCTGTCTCTATCTGGTACAGCCGCGTGCTGTCACCTGCCAGTGTCACCTCACCGCCTCGCCTAGCCGTATCGCTAGCAGCCTCCGGTGGCTGTTCGATCATGGCAATGGTTGGCCATCACCCAACGGTAAGTTATTATCCTTTTTTAGTTTGGTTAAATGCGTTTTACTCCATGATTTTTAGGTCATGATTATTTTATATCATAATTTTTTAAAATATATATCGTGACACCTTGAATTTTCTAAACAGTGTAAAAAAGATCCTGACTTTTCAAACAGTGCAAAAGTTTATATCATAACAAGGTATTAGATTGCACATAATAAAAAAATCATAGGGTTAAATGTACATGAAAATTCACAAATAAAGTGATGGGTTGCACATATTAGAAATAAGGAGGTTAAGTGTACATAAATCATACATTCACCAACTGACAAAATTGTGTTGAAAGATATTTTTTACTATTTAAAAAGTTCAGAGTATTGCGATATACTTTTTGAAAAGTATAATCTAAAGTTCAATGAGGTGAAATTCATTTTATCCTTTTTATTTTATAGAATAAAAAAGCTTTGCTGGCTATTCTTGTTGGATTCTATTGTGATTGTGACTTGGCTTGGCAGATACTTTTAGCTGTGATTTGAACAATCGTGAACTTGTGTGCTTGTGTTATTTAGGGTGCTTTCAACCTCTTCAACTGAGTTCAATTGTCCTATAGGGATGAAGCACTGCTCTATTTTTTTGGAAAAATGAGCTGCTATAGAAGATAACTAGGGTCAAGAGGTTGAAGATGATGAATCGGAAGTGAGGTTAAAATAGAGATTTTCCAAGTCTAAGTAAGGATAAAAACATAAATTTTGTTAGTTTAAGTGAGGGTAAGATAAAAATTCTGCCTATTTCTAGAAGAGCAAAACAAAAGTTGTGAAAATTTAAGTGAGGGCAAAGTAGAAATTTCAATGGAAAAGAGGAAAAATTAGGGTTTCCATCTCACAAGAGCATTGTGGCCATAATGGTGTGATTTTGGCCGCTATTTTGCCATGACTATAAACCTTCACAATCAACGCTCCGCCAATATAGCCTGCGATTGACTACTATTATTTAGAGTTGAAGGATTAGCACAAGGAGATTTATTAATGGAAAGGCATGCATTGAAGTAAGTCAACTAATGAAATCATCTAAATACATACAACACTCTTCCCTAATCCCACTCAATAGTTATAAGCTGTAGGCCTAAAAGGGAAAAGCCTTAAGAGAAATGTCATCAATGACCAAATGCACACCAGCATTGCAAACAAAGCTCCACTTTGTTGTAGCACTTCTGGTGTGACAGGAAGTCCCTTCAATGCTAACATCAATCTCTCAGCAAAATTAGCTGCTCTTGTAAGTTGATGAAGTCTATATACCTGGCAAATCAATTTGTAGAATGTAACAAAACTAATTACTGGTAAAAGCAAAGCATTGTCATAGCTATAAAAGCTAACCCGGTGCGTGACTTGGCCAAAGCATTGGGTTATTAGTTGAATGAGTACAATTAAATAAATGCCTTAAAGTTAAAAAAAAAATACTATTAAATGAGCCAAATATAGTTAGCAATTGAACACACTTGGAAGAGTTTGAAAACGTTCTAAATAGCACAGGTACACAAGTTCACCATTGTTCAGCTCACTGTTAAGATGAGCGCAGAGAGAGAGGAAGAAACAGACGTTGAGATGAGCAGCGATTCTATCATTCTAGTGTCCTTCTTTCTCTCCTTTTCATCACAATAGCTTTGGGAAATGGTAGGCATATTTTAGCAGCTTGGTTTTTACATTTTCCCTTCAAACCATGAAATAACGTTAGACTTAGGTGTTAGAACTAGATTCAATTGGCCTGGTGTACCTGAACCAGCCGGTTCCAGTTGAATTTCATAACTATGATTATTTTATTTGGTGGTTGAAGTCAGATAAATCTATTGTTTAGAGCAAACAACCTATTTGGTTTTACTCCCTCCCTTTTATAATATATACTTACTTTCAAACAATTTTATATTTCAAAATACCTATCAATTTTACATTTTAATGAAGCATTAGTTTTATTCTTTCAATGTTGCTCCTAATTAATTTCACATATTTAAAGTAGACAGATATTAGCTTTGAACACTGCCTCTAATTTCATATTCTATTTAATATTACTATTTTAATTAATATATAGTGATATATCAATTCATTCACTATATTTTACTCAATTACCAATATTATTTATTATCTTTCTTAATATCTTTATTTGTCCTAAATTAACAAATATTTTGAAAGGAAATGGGTAACATTCAATTCATTATCAATTTGGTCCTAACCAAACTTTTTATATCAATTTAGTCCTAACATTTTATATATATATATATATACAAAATTCCAAGCTACAAAACTAAAAAATTGGTATGAATATTATGAAAAAATTTAATTTCAAATCACTAAATTTACACCATCAATTAATAAAATTACAATAAAATGATAAATTATAGTGAGTAGTTATAAAAATAGACAATTATTTTATATAATTTATCACTTTAGTAAAATTTCATTAATTAATAATATAAAATTATTTTATAATGTCAATGTATAAAAATTAATTTTACTAGGAAAAGGATAACAAATTCCTCAAAAATATTCATAAAAATAAGGGAGCGAAAAAATCAAGACACCTGCACTTAATAGTGTATTTTTTTTTTTTTCTTTCGCTTCCATTAAGGTGTTTAAAATTATCTCATTATAAAGCGGAGACATGACGCAAATCTTAAATCAGTCAAAACTATAATGCAAGATCATAATCTTTTCGCCAGAATTATTGCATCATAGTTCATAACTGATCCGGCAATCATCGTTTGAACCTTTTTTTCATACTAATAATGTAATGTGAATTCTTCACAGCTAATTTTCATTTCAATTAGTCTCCACCCAAGCAAATTTCCTATACAGTAATACCAATAGGTGACCATTGCAAAGATTAAAAATACACCGCCAAACACCAAAGGAAAAAGTAGCCAATAAAGACAACAAATCACATATTCTAACTAAAAGAAAGCATTTGTCTAACAATCCAACATTAATACAGCTCTAGGAATCAATTAAAAACAGTTAATGAGACCACATAATAAGACTACATAAAAGCACCACCACCATTTACAACATCCTAAACATCATCACAGTTCTAAACAAAATGCTAAAAGGAATCATCATGCTAAGGCCTAACTTGATCACAGTCATAATTAACACAACCTAGTTTCAAGTCAACATCCATACATTAAAAATCAGAAAAAAGCTAACACAGCTTCATTTCTTCATTCCTTGGAGGTTTTGTTGATCAAGGACTTGTGAATGTGAGGGATGACACCACCACCAGCAATGGTCCCTTTGATGAGGGTGTCCAGCTCCTCATCTCCTCTGATGGCAAGTTGCAAGTGTCTTGGTGTTATCCTCTTCACCTTCAGATCTTTGCTTGCGTTTCCGGCAAGTTCAAGAACCTCAGCAGTCAGGTACTCAAGAATTGAGGCCAAGTAAACAGCAGCAGTGGCACCAACACGTCCATTGGCTTGGACCCTTTGTTTCAGCTGTCTATGGATACGCCCCACAGGGAACTACACCAAACCCATGCAAATATCAAAGAAATGTTAGAAAAGATTTGTAAAAATAGGAAACTCCCACACCCAAAATTTAAAAACCATTTCATATTGGCATAGTTGTCAATGGCATATAGCAGCTAATGGCAGTCTGCTATGACGGCCGTGGCACCATCATTTAAGCCAAAATCATCATGGCAGGGGGCCAAAATCTGCCACGCCATGGCCACCATTTAGCAACACTGCATATTCGTTAATAATATATAAAGTTTGATTATTGCAACTGTGTTAATAATAAATACAACCATTATCCAAATATTTATACAACAAACAGGCAAAAAGAATAAACAGGAGCAAAATTTTAGATGCGGCTGTATCAGTACTCCAAAAAACAGGAGAATGGGTCCTAGGAACTCAGATAAAACTTTCCAACTAGTTTAAAATCTAGAACTCAATCCGCTTCATAAGTTCATACAGAAGGTATAATTACCTACAAACTATAGACAGACAAAAGTCGATCATTGAATCTCAGGAAATCAATATGGAAATTGAAAAAATGTAGCGCAGGAAATTAGTAATCCAGCTATGGCTATACGAACCAGAAAAATTGACCTTCTCATGTGAAAATCCCATATGACATCATCATATGTTTACCATTGTTTGGATTCTTTTGTGAGAACCAAAACAAGATCCATCTTCCTGAATAATGGCAGAAATTTATACATGACCGAACCATGTGAATTCTTCATACCAGAGGATCCATTTTTAACACCTAACCCACAATTTATCTTTTGACAACGGATTATTAAAAAAAATTGTGAAATTTTGGGTATAAATATATCTAAGCTGAAAAGAAAAAAAAGAAAAATGGGTCCTGTAATGTACAAAGCTTTACAACAGTTTCAGAATCTAAAGACCAATATCCACCTCACACAAAGTGTATAATAATAACAATAAATAGCAGTTAAAAAAAAGAGGTTTTACTGACAAGTACCTTAGGACACCTTAAAAAATAAAATTTTTAACTTCTCAATACATCAAATTCATCAAAAATTTCAAAATACTTTCACCTTTAGCTCCTAAAAGAGTACTCTTTGAACACTTGTCAGCAAGGAAGACCCTTAATAAAAAATATGCTATGTGAGGGACAAGGTAATCTAGCCACAAGAAACTCAAATACAAAATAAATTCCGCTTAGCCAAAGTAAAGGATTTTTGCTTTATAGTCAATTTGCGTTTTGGGAATATAATAAAACTAACCTCACAAGTCATAATCTCCAATCTCCACAACCCCAAATAAAGATCGAACCTTTTTTGAAGAAAAAAAAAATAGTACTGGCAACGCTGTAACAAGATTTGAATGCCAAAAAAAAAAAACCACTACAAATAGCAATAAAGCAGCGTGGAAAAAAAATTACCTAAGTGTTTTATAACTACAAATATATTTTTTCTTTCTTTTTAGTTATTGCTGTTTAAATTTTAGCTTAGTTTAGGTCCCTGAATTTACAAAGGCAAATATCAATCTTACTCACTTTTAAAAACAAAAAAAAAAAAAAGAAACACAAATTACCCTAAAAAATTTAACAAAAATTACGACTAGAAGACGATGGAAACAAAAGTAACTCACTTATTAAGAAAAATGATACATTCATAGATACCAAAAACATTAAAAAAAAAAAAAAAGTGTGAAGCGGTAAACGGTAAATTGAAGGAATAGGTGACCGGAAAGAGGAGGTGAAATTGCACCTGGATTCCGGCACGGGATGACCGGGAAACCGGCCTCTTCTTATCCTTCTCCTTGTCTTTGTCCTTGTTCGCTGCCGTTGTTTTCGCCGCAAGCAGCCCCTTCCCTCCTTTTCCCGCCATCACTTAACCCCCTTCACATAAAAAAATCAAGAGAAAATTAAAAAACAGAATAATGTTCAGAAAATTTAACTTAATAATAAAAAGAAAGAAATTAAGATAGAAAGAAAGAAACACGATCGATGCAAAGATGAAGAAACTTCACCGACAGAGAGAAAGAGAGAGATACCTGAGATTGAAAGAGAAAGAGAGTGTGTGTTGTGTGGAGTGGGTGCGGATCCAAAGGACTGGAATGAATGGGATGAGAAAGAAAGATAAGGAGGGATTCATGTCATTAATATGTGTGTGGGAATCAATGCTTCTTCCTCATTTTGAAATTTTGCGAATTTCTCGAACGAAAAAGAAAATTGGCGCTCAAACCTTGCTGCGTGGGAAAAAACACAAAAAGTTTGCAATTTCGTCGCCAATTTCAAAATTTTCCCACTTCCCACAGGTTTTCCTTTTCCTAATTTTTATTTCTAAAGGGCCTAACAGGCCCATATTCTATTTGGAGGCTGAACTAAGGTCAATTGGCCCATTATCCAATAAAAGGTCCAACTTCAGTATAAACAATCGTTCAAACAAAGACAAAATTTAATTTTGAATGACAGTATAAAATTATTTTGCACCATCATTCAATTAAAATATTTCTTTTGGATGACTTTTTAAATAATGAATATAAAATTTAACTATCATAACTTATGTGGTAATAAATAATTAGATGATTATGTAAAAAAAATTTATACTATCAATACATGACAATTAAATCCTTTAAAAAAATGGGCCGTGACAATAATAACATAGATATTGTTTTTGGTCTAAACCAAAAAAAAAAAGTTATGAAATATTATTCAAACAATAGTGTTATTTTAATACCTAAAAATGGATGGACACAGAGACACAAATTTTATCACCATTGGATATAATGGGCTATCACATCTAATGGTGATAATGAGATACTCATTTTTAGTTATTGAAATAACATTTTTATTATTTAAACATTGATGTGTTTATTTTTAACATATTTCAGTTAAAATTTGATTTAAATAAATAAAATCTATTGCGATTTTGTTATCTTATATGTGTTACCCTTCAGCTAAGGGCGCTCCATATATGGGACTTCTGAAACTGTTAATAATAGAATTCTATATTCTTCTCTATTGCTTTAATTATCTCCATTACTATTTTACAACAGAAATTTCTATTTTTAACAAAAGTTAGAGTTAAATCTGTTCATGGTGCAGACAACGTAAGTCGTGGAAGAAAAAATAACTTTGCATAATCTCTTTTTTACGTGGAAATTTGAATGATAATATCAGAAGCTTTGTATAATCTATTTGAATTGATCTAGTGCAGCTGTACTTTGAATAATTTCTAAAGCCTCCTATATTATAGCTTGTTTATAAAACCACTAGGTTCAATTTTAATTTCAAAATATTGGTTCTAGTTACATCATTTAAATTTTAACGGTATGATAATTTATCATCTGATTAATATTATAAGTTGTATGTAACAAAAAACGGATGGGATAAATCAAAACGATTTAAGTGGGATGCACTAATGATGTAAAAAAGTTTTATACGTTCATCTAATCATGTAATATCATATCAATAACTATAGTTATTTTCTATTCTCACTACTTAAAAAGTCATGTAAAATGAGATATCTGAATGAATAACATTGTAAAATTTGTTACACTTTCTTTTATGTAGAAGATATTTTACACCGTTAATATATTTCTTAACTTGTATCAATATAGTTAGTCATAGTAGTTAGCTATTAGCTAATAGGAGTCACTGTTAGTCTTAGTTAGTTTGCCAAGCTGGCACGCACAACTTGTATATATATTGAACCTTTCATCATTATTCAATAAGATTGATCATTTTCTTAGTTCCGACCTCGAGAGCTAGTTTTCTCTCTTTCCGAGTTTTCTCTTTCTCTCGAGTTTCTTGTGAAGCTTCCATGGAGAAGAACTTTGAACTCTTGAATCTTGTGATGGTATCAGAGCTCTTTTGAGCTCTGCTGCGCATCGCTCTAGCTTCTAATCCTGCCTCTTCATCCTTCCCCTCTGTGATCCCTTCCTTTTCTTCGATTCACCTTTGCAATCCAGATCTGCGATCGCCAATTGTGCGAGTTCTCTGATTCTATTCCTTATTTTCTTCATCCAGGAGAGAATCCAGGTCTGCTGCTTACTTCTACTGTTCTCACTGATTCGAATTACAGTGTTTGGAGTAGATATATGATCGTTGCATTAGATGCTAAAAACAAGTTAGGTTTCATTGATGGAACCTTACCTCAACCACCTATCAATAATAATCTGAGAGCTGCTTGGGATCGTAGTAATAAATTGGTTTTGGCTTGGTTGGTTCGAGCCCTATCTTCTGAAATTTCTCAAAGTATAATGTACATCACCAAAGCATCTGATATGTGGTCCGAATTGAAAACAAGGTTCCATCAACATAACCATACTCGAATCTCAGATCTTAATGAAGAATTGTATTCAATGAAGCAAGGAGACATATCGGTTACAAGCTTCTTTACACAACTGAAAGCTGTTTGGGGAGAATTAGAAAATTTTCGGCCAATTGTTGCGTGTACTTGTGGCCTACAATGTGCATGTAAAGACTATAGACAACAAGATTGTGTCATGAGGTTTCTCAAAGGCCTTAATGATCAGTTCTCAGGATTTAAATCCCAAATCTTACTCATGAATCCACTTCCTAGTTTGAATGAAGTTTATGCATTAATCCTCCAACAGGAAAGGCAATTTTCAGCTAAAAATGGCAATAGCACACGTGTACTAGCTGCTGTAGGCAGCAATTATGGTCCCTCCAATGGTAATATGAAAAAGTCATTCAAGCCAAAATTTGGGAAAGGCCAAAATCGTGGTGGAGGAAGATTTTGCAGCCACTGTAATCGATATGGCCATACCATTGAACAATGTTACTTGAAGCATGGTCTTCCCCCAAACTATCATAACTCCAAACAAGGACTTGCAGGACCTACACTCAACCAAGTTACCTCTGATGATTGTGAGATACAGGTCAACTCAGATGAGGAGCAGCAACAAACCACCAATTTCTCTTTGACTAAAGACCAGTTTGAAGGCCTCATGGCATTGCTACACCAGTCTCAGTCTCGGCTGGCTGTCTCTAATCCTTCACCACTTCCAAAAACCATCAACACCACCACCTCAAATGTCCCTCCCACACATATCACTACCACACCAGGTATCCTCTTAGCTCTAAACTAGAAATCACACACACACTTATGGATCTTAAACTCAGGAGCAACTGACCATGTATGTTGTTCTTTAAGTCACTTCATATCCTATAGAATAATCAATCCTCTTCCAATCTTACTTCCAAATGGAACTCAGGTAACCACAAATATTGTTGGCACCGTATGCTTCTCTGACATTTTTGTCCTGCACAATGTTCTCTTTCTCCCTGCATTCACATTTAACCTTGTGTCAGTAAGTAAACTAGCTTCATCTCTCTCTTGTGCAGCATTCTTCACTAACAAATTTTGTGTCATTCAGGACCAAGCCAACTTGAAGATGATTGGATCTGCTGAGGAGGTGGATTGGCCTATATGTGTTAAAAGATTCAACCCCCACCCACATGTCCCCCACGTTCGTCCATTGTACAAATACATACATCCATGATAAAATGGCATCTTAGATTAGGACATCCATCTTCCCAAAAATTGTCAATACTGCATAAACAATTCCCTTTCATAACCCCCCCCCCCCCAAAATGTACTGATCCCTGCCCTATATGCCCACTTGCAAAACAAAGAAAACTTCCTTACACCCTTAGTGACACAAAATCAGGTTGTATACTTGAACTACTTCATATGGACATATGGGGACCCATCGCTGTCACTTCTTTGTATGGTCATAGATTCTTTTTAACCATTGTTGATGATTACTCAAGACATACTTGGATTTTTTTTATGAAAAACAAATCTGAAGTTTCTAGTTGCATTTCATCTTTCATTCCTATGATTGAAAACCAATTTTCCACCAAAGTTAAGACCATCCGTTCTGACAATGGACCTGAATTTAATTTACATAACATTTTCAATGAAAAGGGCATCATTCACCAAAAATCATATGTTGAAACCCCCTAACAAAATGGGGTAGTAGAGCGCAAACATCAACATATCCTAAACATCACTAGGGCCCTTATATTCCAATCCAATCTCCCAAAACATTTTTGGAACTTTGCAGTAAGTCATGTCGTTTACCTTATGAATAGAGTTCCCAGTGCAGTCATTAACAACAAAACTCCCTTCGAAGTGTTAACCAACCACTCCCCTGATTTGTCAATGCTACGTGTCTTTGGCTGTGAATGTTTTGCATCCACCCTTACTGCCCATAGATCCAAACTAGATCCCAGAGCAAGGCGAGGTGTATAGCTTGGGCATAAACCAGGTGTCAAAGGTTTCCTTTTCTATGACTTACAATCTAGACAACTCCTGGTCTCCCGCAATGTTACCTTCCATGAAAGAAATTTTCCCTTCCAAAAAGGCCCACCACCTCCTCATGATGCCTTAAATAACTTAAGTGGCTCCAGTGACCACATTGACCACACTTTTGATCCCAATTACCTATACACATCGGCCCCACCTCCATTATCTCAACCCCCCTCAACCACCCCACCATCCATTCCCCTTGTCCAACCCACATCATCTCACCCTCCTTCCCCTACACCTGTCCGCAAAATCCACTAGACCACATCAACTCCCATCCTACCTCAAAGATTATCATCACTCACTGGCCATCACCAATTTAGCACATTCATCATCTTCGGACGTTGGTAGGTACCCTCTTTCCCACTATTTATCATACAACAACTTGTCTCCCTCATATAGATCCCTTCTCCTAGCTATTTCCACAAACCAGGAACCTAAGTCCTACACTGAGGCAGCCATGTCCGAACACTGGCAGCATGCTATGCAGGCCGAATTACGAGCTTTAGCACAAACGGGAACTTGGGAATTTGTCACTCTCCTACCTGGGAAACAAACAGTTGGGTGTAAGTGGGTATATAAGATCAAGCATAGAGCTGATGGATCAATTGAACGTTACAAAGCACGGTTGGTAGCTAAGCTCACCACGATGCGTTTACTTCTAGCTCTTGCTTCTACCCAAGATTGGCTGCTTGAGCAACTAGACGTCAACAATGCATTCCTCCATGGAGATCTCCATGAGGAAGTCTATATGGCTTTACCTCTGGGCGTTACTCCACCACAACCTGGGATGGTTTGCAGGCTCCGCAATTCCCTTTATGGATTACGCCAAGCGAGTCGGCAATGGTATAAAAAGCTCTCAAATGTACTCTTGTCCTCTGGTTATACTCAATCTCAAGCAGACCACTCCTTATTCACCAAAGCCACCCCTGACTGTTTCACTGCTCTCTTGATATATGTCGACGACATGTTGCTGACTGGTAATGATAGCTCTGAAATATCTCGAGTCAAACGCCAAATAGATGATTTATTCAAGATCAAGGACCTTGGCCCGGTGTGATTCTTTCTGGGCCTAGAAGTGGCTCGATCTTCTCGAGGTATTTCTGTCTCCCAATGCAAATACGCCCTGGAGTTGTTAGAATCTGCAGGCATGCTGGGTTGCAAGCCTGTTATCTCACCCATGGTTCACAGGGTGAAACTCCAACGAGATGATAGGGATCCTTTTCATGACATCGCAGCATATCGTAGGCTCATTGGACAACTTGTGTATCTGACCAATACACGACCTGATATTTGCTATGCTGTCACGCATCTCAGCCAATTTCTCTCCGCTCCAATAAAGTCCCACTTCACTGTAGGAATGCGTATTTTACGCTATCTCAAAGGTTCGCCTGGTCATGGTTTGTTTTTCTCTCATGACTCCCCACTCCAACTGAAGGCTTTTAGCAATTCGGATTGGGCTGCTTGTCCTGATTCGAGGCGATCCATCACTGGTTTATGTATTTTCCTAGGGAATTCACTCATTTCTTGGAAATCCAAGAAGCAGCCCACAGTATCGCATTCCTCCTCTGAGGCTGAATATCATGCCTTGGTTGCCACAACATGTGGAATTCAGTGGTTATTTTATTTGCTAGCTGATCTCAGACTCCCTTTTTCTTCCCCCGCTCTGCTTTATTGTGACAACCGTTCAGCCATGCACATTGCTGCCAACCCGGTCTTTCACGAAAGGACCAAACACATAGAGTTGGATTGCCACCTTGTTCATGAAAAACTCAAAGCTGGCCTCATTCGCTTACTCCCCATTCAGTCCACTCTTCAGGTTGCTGACTTGTGTACTAAACCCCTTCCACCGGCGCAGTTTGAGTTTCTTTTTTCCAAGCTTAGCATGCTTAACTTACACGCCAAGCTTGAGGGGGGCTCTTAACTTGAATCAATATAGTTAGTCATAGTAGTTAGCTATCAGCTAATAGGAGTCACTGTTAGTCTTAGTTAGTTTGCCAAGCTGGCACACACAACTTGTATATATATTGAACCTTTCAACATTATTCAATAAGATTGATCATTTTCTCAGTTCCGACCTCGAGAGCTAGTTTTCTCTCTTTCCAAGCTTTCTTTTTCTCTTTTTTCTCTCGAGTTTCTTGTGAAGCTTCCATGGAGAAAAACTCTGAACCCTTGAATCTTGTGATATATTAAAATTAAACTTAAAAGAGAGTCTTACCAAAATTCAAAATAGCAAAATTTAAAATAGTATGTATAGAATTAATCCACAAAATTAACGATCATATTCCCAAATCATTTCCACAAGAGTAAGTTATCAACTTACCATCATCATATTGCAAGTAATTGTATGTTTGTAACAAATATCAGATGGGATTTAACAAAATCTTGTCAAATCAAATAACGTAGCAAAAATGATTATATATATAAAGAATTAAGAATGTATCCACTCAGTCAAGGGTCATACCCACAAATCATCTCCACAAGAATAAGGTATCGTCATGGTAGACAAAAGGACTCGTAGAACAGGAAGGTTGCCTCATATGAAGTTACATCCTCTCCAGCCTTACTCGAGCCATGCAAGGCCAACACTTCAGGAAAAACCAATACAAATTCCATCAACGTAAGTATTTTAATGTTTATTCTTTATTATTGTCGGACGTGGAAATAATGATGAATTTTTAGTCCATGTATATATAAACCAAAAAGAAGCACTTGAGAGACGTGGGAATGGTTATTGTAGAATGATTTCATATGGGGTCTTCTGTTTTCCCTACAAAATTGTTCCTGGCGAGAGTAATTAAGCTTAAACTTTCTTTAATTTTGATGAGTAAGAAAAGTTGCCAAATAAAAATTCTTCGTTCAACTTCTGTAATTAATTTCATGTAACTCTTTCTGGTAGACTTGTTGTATTTGGATTTTTCTCTATCTTCTGTTAAATAAAATAATTGAGTTTGTTTTCTAAATTTAAAGAAGGCCTGCAATTCTAGTTGTTGATTAATTGAACTCACCTGTATTGGTTGCTTCCTTCATATCTATATTTGTTAATGCATATTTATACATGGTTTCCCCTAAGGGTTCATCTGTCTTCTCTGATTTCCACATTTTGGTTTTGGTTTCACGAAAACGAAAGTTTGACCCAAACCCAATTGTTCCCAATTCTTCTTACGTCTCTTTATTTGATTATTATTATACAAACCCATTAATTCTCCTAAATTAGTCTCCAACCTTTCTGCATATGAACACCATTTCATAAAGTGAATACAATCACCTTTTCTTGATTGATTGAAAGCCATTTCGTAAGATTGGATGAAAATTATTTCCTCACGTATAACAATATTCCGCTAAGCCACGCCTCACATGTGAACACCAGGACAAGACATAAATGCCACATTTTTTTTCCTCCATTAATGAAAGGGTTTATGTAGTAACTATTATCAAGTATTTCTAACTAATTAACTCATCTCAAAACACTTCAACCTTGTTTTCCCTGTTATGCTGTTGGTTAGAAACACGAAGCAAGAACCCATACACAAGTGAAAATTAGATTTGGAGGATTTCATGTTCTTAGCCCAGCTAATTGAAAATTGAGGCGCTAGCCTATATTTCCGTAATTCCATTTAAATCGTATCTCCAACCAGCTTTGAGAAGTAAATTACATTGTATGTGCAAGCCATGCAGTTGTACATGTAAAAAAAAAAGGGTTGGAGGCTGAAGGAGAATTATTGCTTTGAGCCATGAAAGAACCAGCTGAAGAAGGGTATTATATATTGATAATTTACATTAATTTAGCATTAAAATTCATAACCAAATACTGTACAGTCGACATTATTCTAATGCTAAAGTGGGTTGTTTTGTGTGTTGGCCGCGGGGAACCTTCAAAAAAGCCTCCGATCAGGGCTGCTTTCTCGTCTAAAAGCTTTAAGATAATACTTAGTAGATGCCCCATAATAAAAATTATGGGGGCATTGATGACAAAAACACATTTAGAGAAGGAAATGAAAATAAAAATCTCAAAATTATTTTCATTTTAGATTAATTTTTGAATCAATTTTTGTACTTTTAAAAAGAAAAACACTGGAGACACATATTTAAAACATGAATTTAAAATATTTTTCAAATAATATTTTTTAAAATATTTCATATTACATCTCTATAATTTTTCACTTTTTGATTTTTTTTTCAAATTATATCTTAATCTTTTATCCTTTCATCAATGTCTTATATACCATTGGCTAATACATTTTCTAACTCGTTGAAATAGAGACATGCGACGAATACTTTTATATAGAAAAAGAAAAGCTTAATCTCAGGAATTGTCTGCCATACTGCACAAGCACAACGAACTGTAGTCGGTTGTAGAATACCAAATTCCAAAATGACGGAAGGATGCACTTTTTTTTTTTTTTTGTAAACACGGAAGGATGCACTTTGACTAATAGCACCAGTGCACCACAAACATTTTAAGCGGGCCCCAAGTAATAATACCAAACTTCTTTTACTGAAGTGATCACAGAAAGCAAGTAATTTGATGTTTTTTCATTATTTTTTTTTTTCATTGCCTTCTATTTCAGTAAATCAACCTTTTTTTTTTTTTAACATTAAAAATGCTAGAAAGTGAAGGCACCCTAATACTAGTGGACGGGGCATCAGTGCTCGAGTTGGGTATTTAATAGTTGGGAAGGATCTATGAAGTCAATCCTTGGACCCAAACCTCAGTTGGCCAAAATCAACTGTTGTTTGTTGGTCAGTATTGTAGCAAACTCAACTTACACCACGAACAAAGTCTTTGGGCCATGCTAGACCCAGTAAAAGGGCCATGCCACAATTCCTGTTGCCGGTCCACTAAAGTTACAGTGACAAACCTAAAATTTTTTATTAAAGTTTGTATCAGTCAAACAAAAAAAAAAATATAGTTTTCAAATCATAATTTGGTTTAATAGAAGAGTAATCTTTTAATTTCAATCCAAATTACAGTTTAAGAGGTAAAAATAAGTTCCATTATAAAGCAATCATTATTTTGCTAAACATGCTCTTTGTTGATTAAAGTAAATTTACACAACCCAACCTCCATTTGGAAGTGTCCTAATTATAATCTACAGAGACTAATGTTAATTATGTTGTGGTTTTGGAATTTTTTTTCAATAAGACAGAAAAGATTCGAACTAACCGGAAGGGATCAGAAAGGGAAGGAAGGAAATGGAGCAAAGTTTCTTTGTCTGTTTGGATGATTATCAAGGGAACGAGATATAAATTTATCAATCGTTTTTTAAAGTTATATAATAAAGAATGAAACGGAACAAATGCAATTATTGCTAGTTTCACAATTTTTCAGTTTTCTCATTTCACCCCGAGCTTGAGGGAAGAGAGAATTTGCTTTCAAGGGGGAAAAATGAGAACTACTATCCATGAATTCCCTTTCCTTCCTATATATTATTAAATTCCCAAACAGAAAAAAGAACTTTTATTCCCTATCAATTATCATTTTTCTTATTTTTCTCTCATTACCTCTCATCCAAATACATTGTAAATGGGCAACAACTTCCTGTGTTCTGGCATGAACCCAATTGAGTGCATTTGTTTAAAATGTCACAATACTATAGGAATGTGATGGTTTTTATGGTAGACATCGTATATTTAGGTCCACTATAAATTTCTTATTTATTAATCATTAGATTAAATTATCTAATAAAAATAATATTTATTTAATAGCTAATAATAGTAGTCTATAATAAACATAAACATATAAAATCCATCTTATAATTTATCGAGGAAATATAGTTATAAAATTCACTTTATAATTTGCCGAGAAAATATAGCTACAGGCTAAATGCTACAGCTGTAACCAAGCCATGGCAGTTTTTCCTTTTTTTAAGTAGACTCCTACAATGGAACCAAATCATTTCCGACCAACTATTAGGAACTGCTTCATTTATTTCTTCTTTTTTTTCTTTTTTCGTACTTAATTGTCCTATTAGAATTGTAATGATAAATTATAAGATGGACCTTATATATCTATATCCACTATGATTCTCTTATTATTATTCATTAAATGAATATAATTTATATTAGATAATTTAATATTATGATCAATAAATAAAAGATCTATAATTGACCCAAATATATGAATACCATTATAAAACCCGCCAACATGTATACGTCAGTTTGCTAAAACAAAATTCCATGAAGATAGTCAAAATGAAGGCCCCAAGTACTTTATCATCTTTGATGTAGGAAAACAAAGGCAGAGGCTCCTGTCACCATAGTATTTTAATTAATTTGTTGCCAGCGATGGGGCACAAAACGCGTTTATTAATTCCTGTGTGTAGAAAATTAATATAGGCGAAAGTGACCGTCACTTCCATGATTCAGCTTCGTTCACGAGCAACACGGCTAAAGTTTATTTTAATCTCTAAAATTATAGTTTTTCATAATTTTAAAAATTTTAAAATATTAATTTAATATTAAAATTATAAAAAATAATTTAAATTAATCTATATCAAAGTTTCTATTAAAATTAATTTAAATTATTAAAATAATTAATTTAAATTATTTTTTATAATTTTAAAGATTAAATTAATATTTTCTTAATTTTAAGAATTAAACTGAAATATACATATGATTTCAGCTATTAAAATAAACATTTAGTCGGAGTAAAACATATGAAAAGAAGAATAAAAGCAGGGTTTGATAGGGTTTAGGGATGTGGGTAATACTATCCAGGATGCTTTTGTTTCATATATTAAAAAAATAAATTTTAAATTTTAAATATAATTAAAAAAAATAAAAAATTAATATTTTACAAAAAATATGTTTTGTAAATTTTAAAAAAATTCAAAACTAATTTTGATTTTATTTTTAGATGGGAAAAAATTGAATTTTAGCCCTAAAAAATCACATTCAAAAGCCCACTTAATGCGCTGGAGACATATTAAAGGTTCGTCTTAAACTACAAGCGAGAATAGTTCTAATTGTAAAGTTACATGAAAAAAAAAATCATAAAGCAATAAAGCAAGTGATTAACTATGCATAGATTCAGGATACATACAAAATGATAGTTATTAATTTAAGATTAATTAATCAATTCACTTTCTTACTTTAAAATCATATTTACTTTAAATAATTCTAATAAGAGATATATTCTCAATAAATATTTAAGCGATATCTAAAGATGTTCTTTTAAAGATAATAGATATAGTTTAATTTTATATTATTATTAAATCAAATCTTTTTTTTTTGGCACTTTTCAAACACGGTAGACTAAAATTAACCATATTTATTGGTGTAGTATAGTATTATATTATTAGATTATTGTATATAATTTTTTATATTATTAATATATTAAAATTAAATCTTTAAAAATATTGCAAAAAATAACATAAAATAATATGTTGTTGTTTATTTATTTGATCTTTCGTTAGACCCACTAGCTCAGAGCACAGGACAATACAATATTCACTAACTACAAATCAGTCAAGCACATGCGTATCTAAAATGGGAAAGTTTCGCTGAATTGCCATGTTATCTTTATTGTTGATTTTAAGAGTGAGTTTGGAGTTTTATATTATTAAGTTTGGACTGAATTAATAAATATATGATAGGATGACCTATAAATTTATTGCATAAAAATTTTGAATCAATACGTAATGTTGTAATGTTCGACCCACTTTTATAATTTATTACTTAGTGCATTTTTTTAAATCTCTCAAACTTTGGACCCATCAACCTCTTTGCTCAACAACACTAATTTATATCCTTATCTTATCTCATTAGCTTTAGAGAGATTTACAATTTATCTTAATTATAATTGTCTCTCTTAGTTTTAAAATTATATGGTATTCTAGAGAAAAATTTATGCAAGGAAATGCTTGGTTGATATAAAAAATAAATATTAAACTCCAACTTTAAAAAATTTCATGTGAGTATAATTTAAATGGTAAATAGTCAACTATTTCATGATTTAATCAATCTTTTTTTCTTTCAAATCTTATTCAACCCAGGCAATGATGCACATATGAGTTAATTTGGAGGAAATCAAAAAGCAGGATAAATGAAAAGATAGAGTGCGCTCCCTTTTCACCTATAGTGATTGGACTTTCTTTCACTTTTATAATTGTTGTTTGAAAATATCAAAGTATGTTACAAAAGGAACGAATACTTCATATTTACCTGCTCAAATTTATTGAGAAATGTCAATTCTCAAAATCATTTCAATTATATCAAGATCTGAAATTACTTGAGCTAAAGTTTTGTGTATATAGCCTTTGTATTCTTTGACATGATCAAAGGCACTAGACAAAAGACAGTGAAATTCGTCGGTATCCCCTCTTCTCGAGTAAGCAGTAGACAAGTTTCTAGTGTCTCACTTATCATGCAAGTGCTGCATAGCCTACAGAATTTGAAAAACCACCGGTTGTGAATAGATATCCACTTAGAAACATTTCATAACTCGTATGTGGAAAAAATGGCTAAAGCATGTGTCATTTCTTAACACAAAAACGACACCGGCTTTACGGTAAACATTTCATTATTAATCTTATTTTAAATATTAAATCCTAGTGGCCATAACAAAATTCAATTTATAACGATGTGTATGGAAATAATTTCATAATTAGAGGTCAAATGTAAATTTGGAAGCTCTATATCTCAAGAGGATTAGTCAATATTTTCGACAATGAATACCCTTCGTTCATCAAAAATAGTAAACCCTCGAGTTGATTTCTAAAACAAACAAAACAACACAAATTAATCCCCTTAAGGAAAAAAAAAAAAAACATATTTCATTATCCCTCACAATTAAAGATATAGGAGAAATCAAGTTCATCCGTACTTTTGAAAGATTTGTAGAATGAGTTAATCCTTGAGAATTTATTAAATGCTTCAAATTGGTCCATAATAAGTTCAGAAACAAGACAAATAAATTTATCGAGATATTGAAAAGCAAATAAAATTAACATACATTTTCAACTGCCGGGATCATAAAATACATTTGTTATGGAATGAAATCTGCTCAACCCAATTAAGTATTGGGCCAAGGTGGGTGCTGCTTGGTCTTGGACTGGATCACCTGAGATATGAGTTGTAATATCCTAGGTTTAAAAAAAATAATTTTGGGGGACTGCCCAGGCGGTCATTATGACCACTCAGGCGGTCATCAGAAGTAAGTCGGTGCGGGGACTTCAGTAGAAACCGCCCAGGCGATCATTATGACCGCCCAGGTGGGGATCAGAGCATTAAATACCCCATTTCGGGGTCCAGAATCTTCATTTTACACAAACACACCCCTAAAACTTGAAGGAGCTCAGTTCCCCACCCAAAATTCACTCCTAAACTCTATTTCTTCCATTTTCTCTTAAAATCAACTTTAATATTTCACTTCTAAGGTTTTAAGGTATGTTATTCTAGTAACTTTTCTTCTATTCTCTCCATTTCTCCTTGTTTTGAGGGTTGGCACAAGGTTTTCCTACCTCTCAAGGGGGGTAGAATTCTTTTAACATGATAGGGATTAGATTTGAGTTATATAGAGGTTTTAGCCGTTAATCTAGAATCCTATTGCTTTATTGATAGATACTGGTGCTGTTCTCACTTCCCACAACTCTGTTGGTGCTATTCCCGTGTCTACTGCCACTCTAGGTGAGTGGGTTCACATCTGTAGCTTCTATTTTAATTATTACACCTATTTTCACCTAAAACATGAGAGTATATATGATTTTAGAGTTTATTTTGTGAACTGCTGAGATTTCTGTGAATTATTGTGTTATGAACTACTGGTTGAACAAGAGAATGTATTTTCTTGAAAACCATGCGACATCTATCATTAAGGGTGAGTTTTTGGATAATTGTATTGCAAATTTAATCATTTAGAGCTGGTTTTATGGTTATATAATTTTGATACCGTATACTGTTATCTAAAAGAGATTTTGAACCCTAGGATAGAAAACTTTGAAAATGATAGGAAAGAGAAAGAGGTTTAGCTGAGCTAGCAGTAACTATAGAGAAACAGGTTGTATGTTAACGGCAGTTCATCCGTTAACCTTGGTACCAAGTAGCCTAGGTTAGAGATTACAGAGAATTCATTAGCACACTGGGGACGGCGATATGTAATGCCCAGATATGACGAGAGATATTCAGAGACTTATTGGCATACTGGGGATGATGATACGTAACGCCCAGATATGACTAGACCTTGTATTTAGAGATTCCTATTTCTCTACTAGACTACTATTAGGTCAGGTTATAGAAAACCAAGATTTGAAACCTTGATTATAATTATGAAATGCTTTGATACTGGTACTGTTATTGCTATTATTTTGGTGTTGTGTACCTTCTTTGGTATCCCATAAAGAGGGGTTCCAGATGAGGGTTCACTCACTGAGTTTTGAATTCAAAACTCACCCCTCTGTTTCTTTTATATTTTACAGATACTGTAGCTGCTGAGGGTACTTCTACACCATCTTCCTCCCAGCAGCATTAGATTTCAGTTGCTGAGCCTGTTATGTGAGGTGTCTGACATTTTGCTTTAGATGTGCTCCAGTGTAATGCAGGCAGGACCTTGGATCATAAGGCATGGCCACATTTTGCATAGTTTTGTATTTTCATATATGATTTGGACTGTATAAGGTTTACTTTTCATAAATACTCTATATGTAAAGGACTGTATGCATATTTAGCGATATTGTACATTACTTTTGAAAGAAACTGTGATATGTTTTGGTTTTCTAAACTTGGTCTTCAACAACAGGTGATTTCATGTGAAAAATAAGAACTTAATCCATGGATTTTCTTAAATCAACTGTACATATAGAGACACTACAGGTCACAAGGCTTACATGGGAATGAGGATTCCCACGTGCCGGTCACGTGCCCAAAAAGGGTTGTGAAAGAGTTTAGGCCCATAACCCGGATCAAGGTCTAATTTCTTGAAACACGTGAAGGCAATTTTAGCATGACCCCACACTCTCTCTTTCCTTTCCCTAGCAAATTGTGGGTTGAGGCCTGAAGGCTGAAGTCTAATCTCTCACATCAACTCCGAGCAAAAACCATTGTTCTTCCACTTCAATAAATATCTCAAGGACCGTCAATTATGGGGTTACATGCTAGGCATTCACTTACACCCAAATTGTGTTGTGGCTGACTTGGTGGTGGAGTCCTTATAATAAACCCTTTTCATTGGAGAATAAGGTTTTAGAGCCATTGTTGTGTTCTTGGAATCCCATCTCTTAGTATAATAATCAGGCTAATCTCTTATACTCTCAGTTTACTTGATAACAACATTTTATTTCTTCAAATAATTAATTTATTTGACACTACTTTTATTTTAGAGGTACCAAATCGAGAATTTACTCTATTTTTTAAAGAGAAAATTATATTAACCTCCCTTGAGAGTTAGTGTAATTACATTCAACACCCCTTTATTTTGCAAAACTATCATTAACCTCCCTTGAAGTTCACTAAAATTACACTGACCTCTCCTGTATATACTAGTTCATTAATTTAAATGATAAAGAAAGATATTTGGTATATACATAATTATTAATGATAAAATTATAATATTTTAGCAATATTAGGCATATATATATATATAAACTAGAATACCATTTTTTATCATAAGTTATAATTATAAGTTTTTTCATGTGATAAAAAAGTATTTTATTTAACTGATGTGTTAAATATTATCAAAATATTATAATTTTTTTTATTAATAATTATGCATATGTATTCTATGATATCTTTCTTTGTCACTTAAATTAACAAACTAATATATGCAAGGGAGGTCAATGTAATTTTAGTGAACCTTGGGAAGGTCAGTGATAATTTTGTAAAATATAGAGGTGCTGAGTATAATCACACTAAACCTTAAGGGAGGTGAGTGTAAGTTACCCTTTTCAAATGGGTAAAATGCATTTTATCCCTTTAAACTTTAGGCCATGTGTAGTTTACACCCTGATTTTCAAAACGTGCATCGTGACATCTTGGACTTTTTAAACATTATAAAATATCCTGCAATGTAATTTTGATAAGTGGTGAATGTATGATTTATATGCACATAATCCCTTGATGTTTCTAATATATATGTGCAACGCAACACCTTATTTATAAATTTTTATGTGTACTTAATCCCCTATTATTTTTACTGTGCATAACATGACACTCTGTCCATAACCTAAAGTTTTGCGCTATTTGAGAGTCAGGGGATGTTTTACACTGTTTGAAAAATACAAAGTATCACGATGTATAACCTAAAATTTAGGAGGATAAAATATATTTTAGTCTTTTTAAAATCACAAAAGTAGTTACCCACATCAGAAATAGACAATAATCATAAAGAATTTTATATATAATATTACGAATTTCCAAAACCTTCACTCTTTGTGATTGTTTTTCTTAAATTTCACAACTCATCATTTTAAAGAGAAGATTCACTTAAATACTATTTTTGACTCAAAAGTATGCAAGTAAATATTTAAAAAAACATTTTTTTTAAAAAAAAGTATAACTCTTCTCAATAACTTAAACCGTGTGAGATCAATAATAAGATCAAAACAACAAAAAAATTTAATAAAATAATAATCCTAGCTGTTCTGTCTCCATGTAATATGCAACAATACACTCTATATTAGATAGTTGGATATACATATATATATATATATATATATATATATATATAGAGAGAGAGAGAGAGAGAGAGTTATTTGAGGATAAAGCGAGACAACTAAATCTTCATTATATTATTAGATCATTTTATATTAATGATCAAATTAAGATATAAAATTATATTTTTTAGTGATTACATGAGTGTTAATTATTTATATATAATTATATAGTTTAAATTTACATCTCTCAGTCTTATAATAATCCATTAATTTCGCCTTGTATATATTGATGGCATTCTACACATCTTTGTTAAGAAGATAATTGAACTATGTACAAATTTATTTTTATTTTTAAAATTATATGTGTTTCACTTTAGTTCCTGAAGCTAATAAATGATGAATTTAGTCATTGAAATTACAAAAAATGATTCAAATTATTTCCTAGAATAATGTTTGTAGAAACTAATTTGAATCATTAAAATAACTAATTTAAATTATTTTTTATGATTTTATGGACTAAATTGATAATGTCTTGATTTTAGAGAGTAAAGTGAAGTATAAATGTAATTTTAACTAAAAAAAATGTGAACTTTTGTATTTGTGAATTGTGATATTCATTTTAGAAACAATGCTTTGATCATAGATATGACTCAAGAAAAAATGAAAAAATAAAAAAAATAAAGCATGACCTTGTAACTTGCACATATATGGATCGGATTTTACTTTGAATATGGGTATGAATTTCATTATAGGTTGCGTGCAACTAAGGACACCCCATCAAAAGCAAAGACAACTCTTGGCAGGAGAACTTAAAAAGCATAACTCTTTTTCCAGGTTTATAAGAGCCTTATGAAATGATCTAGAAAACTGCAACTAAGCATTAGGTACCGAACTGTTTGAAGACCCCATTGTGAAGTACCGAACTATTTGAAGACCCCACTGTGAAGTGCGAATATTCTATATGTTTTGATGGAGATACATTTAAGGGAAATATCTAGATTTTTTTTTGTTTTTACCAAAGAACCTTATCCTTATCTTAGACTTGATTACATATTGAACTGTTCATTAAAGAGGTACAGCAAAATTAATCAGGTGAGACCCCACTATGATAAATAGACAGGTTTGACATTGTGGGAGTGAAGCTAATTGGACCTGTTTGAATTAAATTTACCTCTTGACCCTGGTTCACGAGATCGAGTTTTTCTTTTGAAAAAACATACTACCAACTATAATTCGTTGAATTTTGAAGAACAATTTTTCACACTCCAAACCAACAAAACCTTATAATATAATTTGGACTGGTCCAATTAATCAAGAAACCATTTTATATTTTAAAATTCATATAACCGATAACAAGGCGAAGTCATATAACTGATACTAATGACAATTCTTTTGAGGTAGATAATAATGCGATAACTAATAAATATAATGCTTGAATTTTATTAACTATTACATCATTTACTTACTAAAACACTCTAATGATACGGGTCAGTTGAGAAGGGGTTGAATTAAGTGACACTTATAAACTTTCTATACACTTAGCAAATATATTAAAACATTCATGCAAAGTCTCTTGTTATCATAGGAGATTTTCAAGCTCATGTCTCCTACCACTTTTAGAAAATGTATTCACTGTGCAAATTTCAAAACAAAAGCCTATTTAATGTTTGTATATCAATTTGAGGAAATATATAAGTGACTAAAGAAACAACTTGGATAAATATAGCACAGTAACAAAAAATGTAAACAAGTAATGGACAAAAAAAGAGGTGTTTGCACAACGTATTTATACTGGTTCAGTTCCCCAACATTAAATCTACATCTAGTCTCAACCTAAGATGAGAGTTTGTCACGAGCTGACTTGTGAATATGATCGGCACGTGAGGAATCTCATCCCCATGTAAGCCTTCTGGGTGGCGTGGCTTTTTAAATGCATAATATAATACTTAAAATATGATCTCTTATAAATATTTAACATTTTTGTATAATTAAAATATAATATTTAATTTCATAAACTGAAGGTATTTAATATACCAAAATCCTGAGGATATCTTAATCATACTCTAAAATCAGTTCAACACTTGAAGCCAAATCATAAATTCATCTATAACTAATTACATAAATCTTTATCGACAATTTATGTTTCAATTTGCATACTTGAACTTTGAGGACACATACATAAATATTTCAATCTCTGAAATTAAATACATTGTCCGAAAATAAATCTATGGTTGGATCATGTTTGCATATTTACTTGAGCACTCTACTCTAACAAGACTTTAAACTAAACCTTACTTCAAAGTAAGACTCACCACTGAGAATAACAGCGTCTACGAAATAGGAGTCTAAATCATCTCTACACCTGCAACTATGAGAGGAAATGAGAGGGGTGAGTCAACAGCCTTAGTGAGTGAACTCTCACCCATCATCCATGTAGGACAACCAAGGATATATATGATACAATATATATGCAACAAACATAAATCATTTGATATTTATAGGCATAACTATATATAAAAAAAAAAACTCTGCATTTATAAATTCATAGAAACACATATCTAAATTCTTACTCTAACAAAAAATCATTTTTCACACATTTACACAATAGCTTTTAAATCAAATATTCTCAAAAACATATTTATCTATAAACATAAAGGCAATAAAGCTGGTAATCTCTAGTAAAGCATAAAGAATAGTAATCTCCTAGAGAAACAAAAATCTAGGGTCATGCCTCGCATAACAAAAATATAAATTCTTTAGTTATGCAAATCAACCATGACATAACAATTTCTCTAATCTTTGGGATCCAAATTGGACACCTAACTAAGTTCTATTCTTTGCTCTATGAGATTTTCCTCTCAGGATAACTTGGTACTAAGGTTAACAATCGGGGTTCAACCGTTAACTCAATGTCTGTTTATTTATAGCTACCGTCTAGTTTCTAATTCATAAAATATGTCATTCTCTAAAACTCTGATCTGGGCTTTGCTTTAGGCATAAAACTCCATAATACATAATTACCTTACTCTTATAATCACTGGGGAATTTCATAAAATCTCTAAATCAAGTCATAATTATATTCTAACTCTTTTAATAAAATTATTTTAAATCTAAAAGGAGGTATTCAGTCCCTAGCAAACAAGAACCCCTAAATTTTTAGTACTCTAAGAGTTCTGAACTCATATAACTTTAACAATCTGACTTTAGCATAATCGTAGCTGTGAAAATCGAGTCCAAGGGTTCACTACTTGTAGTTATTCCAATTTCAAGCCTACAAGATATATATCTAGCAGTTCCTAAGAATCATACTGAAATTCATGCCTCTTGGTACCATAAAACTAAAGTTCTAAATTTACAATTTTTTTAAGCTAACATATTTTTTCCATATATTTAAAATATCTAATATCATATTTCAAAACACTATGGTTCATAATCATAAAACTCTAAAACCATAATAACATATTTCTTCATAAAGCTAAACCATACTTTATTCAACATAGCTCAACTTAATATTTCGATGAAACAATTTTTGAAATTCCAAGTTTTAAAGCATGACAATACCATAACTCTATCATACATACTTGACAACTTTCATAAACCTCTTTAAATCATGCATTTGTCTAAATGGTCTTCTCCTGAGCATATAAAACATTTTCATAACATGCATAAGTCCAATTCATGGTCTCATGGTTTTGAAAATCCCATTCTTTTATGCTATCATCATAAATCATAATTCTTGTTATTTCCAACATAATGTGATAAATAATATTCTCATTTCTACTTTTATATTTAACAATCATAATGCATAAACATACTTCTAATTACTAAAAATAAGGTCATGTGTTTGAACCCACACACCTGAAGAGGATGAAGTGATGGTGTCAATACCAGTGAAGACTTCAGGGAGGAGGTTGGTACCACTATCTACCATTATAACCATAAAACTCATTAAAGATCTATAGGTAGCTCTAGATTACCCTAAACTAACTCTAACAACATTGAGAGAGTACCCCCACTTGATAACAATGAGAGAAATAACAATACCATTATCCAGAATGTGACAGAATGGTGAAAATGGAGACAAAATCTTATAATATATACTCAAATTGACGATTGAGGATGATGAATTTCGGTGGGAAAGAGAGAATGGTGAGGGACAAGGGTTCTAGTTCGAAGAATGGGGAAATAAGGAGTAGGGGAAGGGTTTTATAAAAGAGGAAGGGCTGAAAATGGAATGGTGCCATTTCTGGGCACTGTTCACGTTTCAGAAGATCGCTATAATGGTCATTAGACCACTGAAACTCGTGAAAACGAACCTTGTGACCACTATAGTGGTGACAAAAATCCCCAACTTTAGCATTTTACTATCACATGGCATCTAGTTGTCTCAATACTCACTTATTTATATAAATATAAATAATGTCCTCATTTATTTTATTCTTCATTAACTTCAAAACATAAACATAAATAAAAAAATACTCCATATTTGGATTCAAATAAAATATCAAAAAAATCAAAACGCCAACTAATCAAAATCCAATTTTTGAGTTCTAGTTCAAATTCAGGAATTCTTACGATTTTCTAAACTTGTGGACTAAAAACGAAACGTCTAGAGGTTTTTTAAAAATTTTAAAAATCACTCTTTAACTTATTTTCCTTTGGAGAACAATTATCGAGACTTTTGATCCCAAGAATGTAGCTCTATCATATAGCTCTCAAAGGATATGTAGGCTCTAGACTTAGCGAAATCTCGGACTCGGTAACATGGATGGGTACTAAGGGACTTTAAGGTCGTACAGAACTTATTTAGTAACACGTGTACACCGAATATTAAAGAGTTCCACTAGAATCAAAAGTTTTACAAAACAACTACAAAATAAACAATGCTTCATACAAAACTCAAGTGTAAGCACCATCAAAGATTAGTCTTTGATAAAAGTCTCTTCAAATTAAACCCAATAGGAGTCTTTTACAAGAGTCTCTCCAAGCTCACAGAAAGAGTAGTATTATACAAAAACCTCTCCAAGCTCACACAAGATTCACTCAAGAACCAAGATACCAAGTTTCTTAACAAGGCTCTCACAAACATGGTTTTGTCACTCACAAAAGCCTATATTAGAACTACCTTTTTTACAGTATTTTCTATTTCTCTCAAAAGAATATAAGCACTCAAATACAAGAGATAACAGCCCTTTAAATGGATTTATAATGTACATGACAAAGGGAAAAAAAGGAAGGAAGGTGAAAGCAATATTTCTTGAGAATGATATTCAATGTAAGCCCATTTTCCTCTAATTTACTTTTTGCCTTGAATGTCTCTATATATAGAGAAGAAAGCAGATTGTTGGAGGGAGGATAATTGCTGTTTCAGGTTGAATTTCTCTCTTATACAATGAACTATCCATTTCAAATCATGTCCTTTTTCATTTGCCTTTTTACTTTAATTGTCTTTCTCTTTCTTCTAATAACCAATGAGCTATTAAAATATTTTTAATGCTACATGTAGCTGTTTTTTAAGGGTATAGGTTCTTTTACTTTGATAAAATCATGCTTTCTTTTGCTTTAATAAAATTGTGCTTCCCTCCATGACCATGATACCAAATTGAATTTATACATTTCAGGAAATACTTCAATGTTGTTAGGTGAATATATCCCTTTTGAACAAGAGATTTTCAGCATTAGTGTGTTGTTTCTCATGTGCTACATTTGAAACTTGAAATACTAACACACAAATCAAAACATCCAATAACAAATATTTGTCATCATTCAAAATTACATAAGCTAACACACTCAACTCATATGATATATTATTTTGAAAAGAAAATGTGCACCCAACCACCTTAAGCATCTTTGTAAATAAGCACTCAACTTTAACCTTATCTTAATTTCTTCTTAAGTTGCTATTATTATAGATTTTTTTTGGGCTAGATATAATGGTTGTTAACTCAATAACAACAAATTAATCTAGACCATTTATTTTGATTAAATCACACCCCTTCATTAATTTTTTTTGCCAAAAATAAAATACTTCATATGGTTTTTTAAAACATTTAAATTGAAAAGAATATTGAAATCCATATATAGTGAACCTTTTCATCTGCCGTGCTTTTGTCGAAGAGGTTTATTGTCTACCTTCCAAGAAAATGTCAAGAAAAGCAATGAAAGAGTACAAGTAACATAGGAGGTTTATCCTATATAAACAAAGTATTCGATTGTTTAGCATTGTATCCTCCAAAAAAATTAAGAGTGATATATTTATTATAGGGGTAGTTTTAGAAGTTGACTATGTGATGCAATATTTTATATGGATATTTACAGCTTAATTTGTGCAAAAGTTGTTAGTATTGAAAGATTTTGGAATTTCTTATAGAGATTATAAATGTGTGTTAAAAGGACTAAACCACATTAAACTTTGTATGTATTTTTTTTAATGTTACTTTTTCTTCTTGTGTTATTTCCTTTGTGAAAGGATTTTGTTTTTGTATTTTTTTTTTTTACATTTCAGTTGCCCAACATTTTTGAAATTGAATCAAACCAATAGGAATGCAGTTATGATTCATAATTTAGTGTCGTTATGTCTCTTTTTTCCAAAAGAAAATTAGGGTACCCATCACCGATTATCATTAAGTCATTGTAGTTATACTAAAATATTTTTAATATTTATTGCTCAAATATTACCAAAGAGACATTATTCCCATGAGGTATCAAGTCAAGGATCTTGCAGAGAAGAGCTAAAGAACTAGAAAGAGAATTTGAGAGGATGAAATTTGATTGATTTAATTATGATATTGCTCCTAATGAATTGTGAGGGTGAAAAATTAAATTCCATTCTATAAATAACCATTATCATCCTCAACCTGTAAGCTCCACTTAAGTCGTCTCCATAAACTCAATGTGCAAACCTTTTACATTTATTAAACCTCAGCAACTCATGATTTTAAAATGCAATCTTAAGCAATCCATCCATGGATCAAAACATTAGGTGACCATGTTAAAAAGGTCATGGGTGACCCAAAGATTGGGGCATGACTTAACGTCCCATCAAGCATAAGGTAAACTGGGGTGCAGGGAAGTATATTTCGTGGGCCTCCCATACCTCGTTACCAGGTAGCAGGTTGGTTACTTCCCGACATGGCATCCGTCGGTGCGTGAGGTCCACCACACAGGCGTTAACGTTAACTTTGCCATGGACCATTATCATCATCATCATCATCTACCCTTTATTCAGTTGAGCCCACCCTCAATTTCTCCAACAAGGATCACCATTTATTATTTCGTCGTGCAAGGGCTACAACTACAAATCGTCAAATTTCCACTCTCCAACCGGTATGGTGATGATAAAAGTCTGTCAAATTATAAGATAGATTTTTTTTATGTTTAGGTTCATCATAGATCCTCTTTCATTAGCTATTGAATAATTATTATTTTTATTGAATGATTTAATAAAATAATTAATAAATAGGAGGTCTATGATAGACTCAAATATAAAAGGTTTACCATAAAAAATTATTTTTATCAATTTTTTAACGAGTGTTTTTAAAAGTATTAATTGAAAAATCTAAATAAAAATAAAAATTATTTTAATACATTAAAATTTTTTAAAAGATTCATTATTTTTTTATAATTTTTTAGTTTTGAAGTAATACTTTTAAGGAACTTATTTTTAAAACCTTTTAAAATTTTAATCAATAAGAAATAAGAGTTGGCGTAGAACTGGAGGAGTTTTATTTTCATTTTTTAAAAATAAAAATTTTAATTTCAAAATTAAAGACAAATATTTTATAGGTAAAAAGATTGATGATTAAGAGACAATTGTAAAACACAAATTAATTGTAGAAATACTCAAAAGAGCTAGTTTTATAGTAACATGTGAAGATACTTTGATTAAAAAAAAAATCAAAGCCTAGTTTTTTTTTTCCTTACAAATACAGACAATGTTAACGCCATAGTTTTCTTTAGTCATAATCTATTTATAACTAATAAATAAAATTTAATAATGAGGGTGTGTTGGGTACAAAAATAAAATTGTATACAAAAATAATTACATTAAAATTTTATGTATAATTTGACATATAAAATTTAGAGCTTAATTTTAATGAATTAATATTTTTATCCAATTTGATCAACTTATTTGTATAAATTTTTTAGTAATGAATTTAAGATTTAATCGCTTTTACTTATATGATATTATATAATTAGAGGGTAATGTAAAAAAAATTATAGTGTAAGTACATCAAAATTAAATTTTAAAATTTATCTGTATAATTTTTCATACCTTTTTAATCTCTTTACTAGGCGTACTTAAAGATTAAAAATTCGTTGCTCTTATCATGTTATTGTTAATTTATTTATATTTATTGGTTATTTTTTCAGGTATATTATTGGTTTTCTTTCATGTTGTGCTTGTTGTCTGTAATTTTCACTTTCTCTCTCTATTTTTCCTTTGGCTGTTGTACAATCTTTATCTAGAAATTTGCAGTGCTCTTCTTTTGTGGAAAAGGACACTGATATTTGTTTCGCCAAAATAGGGAGACAAGAATTTTAAATATTCTGGTGATTCCTTTTCTTCGATGTAATATTTTGGTGAGTTTTATATTGAATTATATTACGAGTTTGGTTTTGATATATATATATATATATATATATATATATATAAGATAAAGTTTTTTGATTAGTTATCTATGTATATTATTATATCGATAAAATATATTTATTTTATCTACTATTTTTAAATTTTCACATTATTATTGTATCGAAATTGAATTTATGTGTGATTGACATTCAATCACCTGCGTGGTGTTATTTTGATATTTTCACAACGACAAACAATCAAACGGCCAAGAACCACGTATGCAACTTGTGGCGTCATTTCGAAGGACATGACAACGTCGTTTCCAAGAAAGCGCCACATTCCCTGCTGAGTGCTAAACTTGTACCGATCTGTACTTTCCATTTTTTTTAATTTACTATTTGAATTGATATACATTTGCATATTTATTAATTCATTTTTTTAATTTTTTTTAATGTTTTATTTATTTTTATAACTTCCCACAATTTTCTATATATCAACAATATTTTAAAAAGTAAAAATTTTAGACATTAAAAAATAGTTGAAAAGGACTATTCCATATATTACAACCTTGATTTTCCGAAATAGCCCTCCATCAAGTACAGTGGCTCATAACTTCACAACCACTTATATTCTTTATTGGAAAATTAAAAATGTTAACACAGAGGTAGGTCATGACCCAATGCGGTCTGTCTATTCGATCTAATTCAATTATTCAATCGGATTTGGATCTTAAATTATAAAATAAGTGTATGTTTGTTTAAATCATTTGTAATTTAGAATTTAGATATATTTTTTAAGATAAATGAATTTTGATTTAGCCTTTGAATATTTTATTTGATTTCAATCCTCTTATCTTTAAAATTGTTTGATTTTAAATCTTCTATATTAAATGTTAAATGACTATAGAATGACTCCATTATTCAATCTTACATAACAAGTAACAATCATATGTAATAGAGATTAAAATTAAACATTTTTAGAAATATTTAGAGTCAAAATTAAATAAAAAAAATGTAAAGATAAAAACCATCGCTTATTTTTCAAGGGGAAAATATATTTAAACCTTAATTTAATAAAAACTTTAACAAAAATTAAATAATTAAATAAATTGTGCCAAAAATAAAATTTTTCACTAGTTATGTTGCGTTCGATTTTAAAAATGAAAAATTACAATCAGTTTTTTTAAAATTTGATAAAATTCATTTCAGTTTTTCTTTATTTGCTCGGTTGATACTTACCCCTTATAAATGCACAATTCATTGAATGATAGAGGAAAGGACAATGTGATAATTTGACAAACTCATAAGAAGTCAATATAATGATTTCACTTATGGTCATCTTGAGCAAATTCTACAAATTGGCCATCATTAAAATGAATTTCATCAAATTTTAATAAAAATAAGTGTAATTTATTTTTTAAAATTGATTTTTTTTAGTAATTAACAAAAAATTGGCTCTTTTTTTTAGTAATTAACAAAAATTTGGCTCTTACTGGTCGAGTCGTTGGTTAGTTTTTCGATTCAAATCCACACATTCTACCAAGCTTTTTCATGTACATAATATTGACATTGAGCCAACCCCCAACCAAAAATTGTGATGATTCATGTGCAGTTCGGTCAATCCAACACGCTGAGTCTCTAACCACCGTTTTCAGGGTCAGTTGCAGTTACACTCACCCAATTGTCAATACTTGACTACACAGCACATGACGCACATTACCTGAGACCAGGGTCTCGCGTTATGACCAAACTACCCCTGTCATTACTTCGCTCATGGACATCTTCTTGTCTTCTGTGAAAGATTCCGCGCACGATAGCCAGGGTGTATTCGTCAAGAAAAAGTCACGCGCTACAACGCCCTCACCCACAAACCCCAAAAAAGGGTTTGGGATTTTTTGAATTTTCCATCTTGCCCATGCTGCTATCGTGACCCTGTAACGTAAGCATCGCACTCAAATCACGGGAATTTCATGTAAAAAAATGAGGGCATTTTCGGTAATTCACCCCCACCGGCTTAACGTGCCATCGCTAGCCGAGACCACGAAGCAAAACCCGGTTCACCCCTTTCGACACTTAACGCACTCCGACACACTGCGAGTTCCCCAGACGCGCCACGTGGTTCGTACACGTGGCAGATATGTCCACGTCATCAAGGCTTCGTCTTCGTTGCCTTTATAAATGGTCCACGATTTCTTATCCTGTCTCCATTATCCTCTTCTTCGCTCAACTCACTGCACGAAAAAGCCATCAATATCAGTTCACGCACAACCAAACAAAGCCCTTCACGCCGGCGAAGAAATCGCCGGGAAATTCGACTACTCGCCGGAAAACATGGAAGCTCCGGCGATCTCAAATAATCTCTGGATCCAAACGATGTTACAGTTCCGCCGTAGCTTGTTTGGAAATTCAAATCGCAGCTGGTGGTAGAAACTAGAACCCTAACCAAAAACCTACTTTAATCACAATTAGCAGTTTTTTAAGATTATGAATGTATAACAATAATAATAAGTATTATAGGAGAAAGAGGAGTAGAAAGTTTTGACAGGACTTCATTGATTTTTCTCCATTTTTTTTTTCGTGTGGAATTTTTGCTTTTTTTTGTTTGGTTAATTTTTGTTTCGGTTACTTCGTCCTCTAATTTTGAAATCGAAGGCGGAGAATCGAGAGCAAGTGGTGTTTTGCAGAGATTCAGAGGCATAATTGGCTTGTACACACTACACTGTGTTCTGAGTTCAAATTTGAAATTTAGCTCGAGATTCTGCGGAATTTGTAGAAACAACGAATTGTGAGACTGAGATTTTTGTTCTTGTTCACCGCTATGCCGTTTCCGATGAAAATTCAACCGATCGATTCTCCGGTACCGGAGGAGGGGACTAAGGTTGAGCTGGTGAAGCCGCCGATGGTGAAGTCGCGGTTGAAGCGTCTCCTCGAGCGCCAGTTCTCCGGCGTTCTTAAAAATTCGTCGGCGGAGAAGATTGCCGCCAGCGCCGCCGGCGAGGAACTGAATTTGTGCTGCAAGGAAGGCATCAACGGCTCCAACGATTTCGAACCGAGTTCAGCGTGTCTGGCGAAAATGGTGCAGAGTTTCATCGAGGAGAATCCCGAGAAGAATTCATCTGTTTCCATTAGGTGCGGTCGTAACCGCTGTAACTGCTTCAACCGTATCTGCGATGACAGCTCCGGCGACGAATCCGACGCACTCGGTGGATCCTGTGATTCCAACTGTTCCCCAAGCGAAGCCTCCGAAATCCTCAAGGTGAAAAAAATAAATTGCGTTTTGAGACAGTTTCGAAAGTGAAAATAGAGTGAACGATTTTTTTAAACGCATTTTTTCCCCTTTCGTTTCGGACAGGGTTTGGCATCGTGCACCAGCGTTAGCGAGAGGAACTTGCTCGCTGACGCAGCGAAGATCGTAGAGAAGAACAAGATCTGCAAGCGCAAAGACAGTTCCTGTAGAAAAATCGTCACGGACGAGTTGATCAATCTCGGATACGATGCCTCCATTTGCAAATCTCGCTGGGAAAAATCCTCATCCTACCCCGCCGGTAACACAACACTCACTGAAATTCTCTGAAATTTGCTTAAGCTGTTGTTTGTTTCCCAGGAAAATCAAATTCACATGAGACGTTCTCTGAAATTGTGTTAACTACTTTCTTGTTTCTCAGCGAAATTGAATTCGGATGAGAAATTCTCTGGAATTGTGTTCAGTTCTTTTTGTTTCTCAGAAAATTAAATTCGCATAAGAAAATCATATTCTTCCTGAGCGGGTTCCCTGAAACTGTGTTAACTAGTTGTTCGTTTCTCAGAAAAATTGAATTTTCATGAGAAATTCTCTGGAATTGTGTTAAAGTTGTTTGTTTCTCAGGAAAATTAGATTCGCTGATTGCTTGTGACTTTTCGTGCACAGGGGAATATGAATACATAGATGTGGTGATTGGGAGAGAGCGTTTGATAATCGACGTTGATTTTAGGTCGGAATTCGAGATCGCACGGTCGACGAAAGCATACAAGGCGATTCTCCAGAACCTTACTTACATATTCGTCGGAAAGTGCGACCGGCTTCAGAGGATCGTGGCGGTGGTGTCGGAGGCGGCGAAGCAGAGCCTAAAGAAGAAAGGGATGCACGTTCCGCCATGGCGGAGAGTTGAATATGTAAGAGCCAAATGGCTCTCCCCCTACACTCGAATTGGGTCCAAAGAAGAAGAGAATAACGATAAACAGCAACAGCTTTTGAAGGGAACAAATCTTGAAGAGGGTAATTCTGAGGAGTTGGTGTTTGGTTTGTGTGAGAATTCACGTGAAGAAGAGAAGGCTGGGATTCAACTGAAGCCGCCGGAGATTAAGCCCAAGGGTTCACTTTCTGGTTTAGCAGCAGTTTTTGATGATAATGAGCATGATAATTGATAACCCATGAAAATTTTGACCCTTTTTTTTTTTTTTGGGGTGTAATTTGTTAAATTTGAGGATTGAGAGTTTGATATGTAACTGTAACAGAACTATGACCCTATTATCCACTCATGTTTTTTTTATATGTATGGGATGGATCTTTACTAATATGAATATATGAATATGAATGAAATAAAGTTGATATTTTAGGTTACCTTATTGGCTGATTTTGGACTGTTTGATTATTTGCCTATTGATTTTGTGGATTGATTTTTTTGGTTCATTTCTTCGTTTTAATTAATTATCTGATAGTCCGGGTCAGTTACAATTTTTTTTTTCCTGGTTCGATGCTTGCGTTGAACTCTGAATCTTGGTGCTCCTTCCCATCTTCAAGAAGAAGGAAGGTTCGTTGATGAGAAGAAAGCTTCTGGTGCAGTCTTGAGAGCCTAGGTTTGGTAGGCATAGTTGCCTTAGAAAGGGAAAAAATAATTGATGAATTATATGAATATATGTTTCCATGATGTCACCTAATGCCTGGGAGATAAAATTGAGTTCCTGTATATTTTACCATGGTTTATAACTTTCCCCAGTTATATATGTGAAAACATAAAGTAATACCCATAATTGACAAATAATTACTAGTTTAATAGTCCTTGTTTTTCTTGTCATAAGTTGGTTCGAGTGGCCCATCAATTTTGGTTACACTCTCTAGTCTCACTCATCGTCCTTCCAGGAAAAAATGGCACGACATCATTAAAGGCTTAAAGCACAGACAAATATCATAAAAACAGAATAAGAAAACAGAACTTATTCTTTTCATATTCTGAAGCATTCATCTTTACTCATTTAAACTTTCTTCTTTATCATGCTTAGACGCTCCTATAATCAATTTAATGAGAACCACAAATACTGATACAACAGAATGATGGCATCAAAACCATTACTCATATTTTGCTTTCCTCGCATGATATATTATATATGATAATAAGCATACACATTTTTTCGCACAGGAAATCGTGTTGGTAAATGGAAACTAATACTGTTCCCACCGATTACTGCACCATATTCTTTTCCGAGAATTGCTATTTGAACACCCAAAAGTGGGTGTATAAAACAGACACTCATTTTTTAACCGTTGGATGTGATAGATGTTAAGAGTAAGTAAAGACATTCATCACATCCAATGGTTATAAAGTGGGTGTCTGTTTCAGACATCCAAAACAGACACCCACAAAGTGGTTGTTCAAATATTTTTTCTCTTCTTTTCCTTGCACTTTTCTATCTACTGTAGCAGTTCTTTAAACAGAGATCAGAGACTGTTTGCTTATGTAAACCTTGTTTTGTCGTTTATGCGCCTCGTACCAAACAGAGTAGTTCCACGTAGTATCTCTGGAATTGGATTGCACTCCGCTTTTCATTTATTTATTTGTTTCTTTCATTAATTTATTTGTCTACAAGGTTCTGCAGCTGCAGACAGTTCTATGCCTTCGCATAGAATAATCATCGAACTTCTTTAATGTTTCTGTCTATTTATACGTGTCTTTTTAAGAATTAATAATATTTTGATATATTAAAAATTTAATATTTAAATATAAATTATGTTGAGATACATTAAATCTTTAATATACTAAAATATTCTTTTCTTTATAAAAATATTTGTTGAATTTGAACAAATACAAGTATTAAAAATATAATAAATAATATGATAATAGAATATTTTTATATAAAATAATGATCTATAAACTAATAAGTCTTAATAGTCATTAATTATAGAGCACATTAAATGTTTGAAAATGAAATGTTACAATAACGATCATTAGGGGTACTCTTGAAATAGAAAAATTTACCTTATTGAAATAAGAAATTGACAAATATTTTAAAAGATGACTTTATTTGAAAGTTGACAGATATTTTAAAAAAGATGGAGTATTGTTAATTCTCAAAAAGATATATATACTACCTTCGTTTTCTAATAACCGTCCATCTTTACTTTTGTACACATATTAAGAAAATAATTAGATGAATTTAAAATTAGATAAGTTTAAGTATATTTTATAATATTACTCTTATTAACTACTTTAACTCTCTCTCTTATATTTAATCTATCTACTAACTCTTTGTCTTTATCATAAGGGTAATAAGGAAAAAAGTAATTAATATTATTTAGAATTCTTCAAAGGAGAGATAATAGTAAAAAATAAAACCTTATAAATGGATATTTATTATAGAATGGAGGTAGTAAATGAAGCAGGTAGTAATTAATCTCAGATCGGGTAGGTGAATTTATCTCTTACAACGAAACAATAAATAATACAAGGGTTTAACCAAAGTTTGGATTGCATTAAAAGTTTTTGAATCTTGCTTTTTTATTTTTGTATTCTTAATCAGTGCCCTAATTGATTAGCAAAACCCATAATATAAATAATAATAAAAATTGTAATAGCTATTTTTAAAAAATGTGGGCTAACTCTCAACCGCATAAAATCATAATTTGGAAACATTAATATTTTCATATTCATTCATTCATTTGTATCATGCAAAGCAAAATAAAATGTGAATATTTTGAATAAAATTTTATTTTTTGGATAAATTAGAAAATATTTATATATATATTTTTCTTTTCCATAATATAATTATGAAATTGATTTTAATACATTATTAATATTGAGATTTTTTAGTGCTGGTTAATTATATATTTTACGGTTATATTTTGGTGCATTAACAATATAATTACATTACCAATCAATCATATACTTATATTTGTAAAAAATTTTAATTAGTAGGTGATTGAGTCAAATGTTTTGCTGCTTTATCAGCATATGATTTGATACCTATATAAAATTATTTTATGTTGATAATATATATATATATATATATATATTCAAATTAAACTAATGTTTTTATTTGTGTGTTTCTTATAATAATTATAAAACTAATTATTTTCATTGATATTATCGTACATACTTAGATAATTGTTTTGAAATTTTTTAAGTTAACAATATATTAAAATAAAATTCTACAGTCACATAAGAATCCTAGCATATCTGAAAACAAAGTAACATTTTCCTAGTTTGTACTATCCGTCCCCCTGTCTCGTCATTTATCGATACCAACTGCTATTGAAGTTTAAAAAATAAGCATTCCGATAATTTACTAACAGGGTCCTAAGGGCAATTATAAAGTTAGTTGTGGGTGACTTTCCCTCTACTGTTTTAGGAAACATGAATTACTTTCCGAAAGTAACGTCTCACCAACTCTATTTAACCCGTCTCAGTCAATCTTTTCAATATGCAACGACTATACATACGAATTTGCTCTCAAATCTTAGTTGATGAATTTACGCTGCCCATTAATGTCATTATAAGTAATAGTGACAACTGTCTCAAATTATTATTGTTTGAATAATAATAATAATAATACAGATTTTATTTAATTAACGTTCGATACAACTTACCATTGTTGTGTAACTGTTGAGTTTATATTGCCATCACTTTCAACTCAATTTCAGGGCACTTGGCAAAATGTCTGCGGCTTCAGTCAATGGATTATCTTATCTCTCCCTCATGCCGCATGGTCGGCGTTATAAATTTGGGTAGCCTTAAAAATCTTTATTAGTATGATTTTACTAAGGAAAGCTGAGTTATCAGAATAGGAACTACATTATTTATCAGAATTAATTTCTTAAAGGGTTTGAAAATGATTTCTAGATGCATAGCCAGAAAAAAAATACCCATACAATATATATGGTACATAATCAATATATATATATATATCAATGTAACTTTTTAATAATTATTTAATTACATATTGTTACACCAACAAAATATTGTTCAATTTTATTTCGGAATATCTTGTAGCTCAATATCAAATGAGTTGGATAAAGAGTAAAGACTTCAAAACCATGTCAATTAAAGAGGATCCTAAATAAGGATAAATTTTATGAAAATAATGAGTTAGTTACTCCATTTAAGAGGACATATTCTCTATTTAAAACCTCCTAAAATCTAAACAACTGATGACTAATACAAAAAAAAAAAGGATACTAATGCTTTCTATTCTCGCTAAACCTATTGAACACTTATAATTTGAATGCCAGAGTTCATGCAGGTACACTCCATCCATTCGGACCTTCAAAGAATTATTTTAGAAAGGGATCATCACAGGAGACTCCTGTTTCACAACCTACATTCCTTATCCAAATTATTATTTATGAACACTTTTCTATCACTTCAAAACTATGTATAAAACAGAAGTTGATTGAATGAGAGTACATTTAGTTAGTACTTTATCATGTTATATATATATCACTTGCAGCTCCTTAACAACAAATTGAATTCATCACCAACTTGAGTATTGCCAGGTTCAAGGTGTGAAATTATGCATCTGTATATCTTCATGATAATCAAACTTCATTTTTATATAGATTTCGAGATCGATGAACGAGGCTGAGATAAAAAGACGAGCCCAAAGGAATAATAACGCGCCAAGAGATTTAACTATTAATCCTTCTAATTTCGTGCTACCTCTATAATATCAATCGATATATATATATAATTCATTTAATTTAATAACATCACGTGCTTCATGAATTGAAGAGAGAAGCCTACAATAAGGAATAAAAAAGTCACCAAAACAAAGCCAAATGGAGATTGATTTTGTTAAGAAATAAGAATCATATGTCACAATGCAAGAATGACTTTCCTTAAAGCTGTCAGGTTCTTTTTCTGTCAGCCAAAAGAGATCCCATTTGAAATTGTTGCGTATAAGGCCATGGGAGTTCATTCACCTTTTCTAAAGGCCAAAGCTAGGGTCCGGTCCTTGCTGCACAAGTCAATGATTTTGTCTACACTTTTAACTTTAATATGATCCTCTTTATCACTTTAACAATTTCTGTTCTGATTTATGCGTAGTTTTCCATTGTTATATATGTGCTTGTCCCCATCCCACAGAGACTATAAATTATAAAATAAAGTACATAATATGTTGGGTATATATTGACATTGCAAACAAGTTCAAAATTCAAATTCCATCCATTTTTATAGACTAATTAAACAAGAAAATAATCAACAGCTTTCATTCACTCTTTTACTACCATATAATATGTTGCATATCATATTCACTATTTAAAAAATTCAATTGGCTTATAATTTTAGTGTTTATATTACTATATGAACATACATAGTAAACTCTAGCATTCATTACTTAAAAAACTATAGGGTAAATAACATACTACCCTTGAGGTTTGCTTAAATAACACTTCATCTCATTCTTAGCCAAAATTGACACTCCATCCCATTCTTACAAAAAAATAGAGAACAAATAAATAAAAACTAATGAGAGAGAATAAATTTTTATAAATGTAACTTTAACTCGACACAAATTTCTTAGTTCTTAAAATTCAAATCCTAAATTCAATATCTAAAATCTATGTATCTAGCTTAAAATAAAATAAAAGTATTCATTTATTTGAGTTGTTGCATTAGAACAATACAAATATATTGTAAAAAAAGAGTAAACTGTTAAATTGATCTCAGATAAAAAGAACGCAAATAAATTAGTCTCTCAAAGGGAAAAAAATTACATTTGTATATCTCTCACAATTAAAAATATATGATAAATTAATTATTTTGTAGTATTTTTGTGAATTTATTTATGGTTTTTGTTATGATACTGTAAGGTACCGATACCCTTTTGAATTTAAGGGTTGTGATTTAATCATAAATATTTAAAATATTAATAAATTTAATTAATGGGACATGTGACAAATTTTCAATAATAAGTTATCTATAAGGTACCGGTACCCATAAATTTTATAAGGTATCGGAGAAATTCCTTTTGTTTATTCTATTGATATTTTTATTAGAGATCAATTTGAATGATTTTATAAATAATTAGTGGTTAATTCATTCTATAAATCTTTCAAAAATACTAAAGATGAATTAACTTATCTTACATTTCTCACTGCTTTTCAATTACAAGGCTTACATATAATTATTCTGCAGCAACTCATCTAATTTAATTTTGTTTTAAATCAGGTATAGATTTGATGATGTGAAATTTAGAATGTAAATTTTAAGAATTAATTTAATCTAAGAGATATGTTGAGTTGAATCTATGTTTATAAAATTTATACTCTTGCTGGTTTTTATTTTCTTTATTAATTTGTTCTTTATATAGTTATTTATTTTTTGGTAAATAATGGGGTGAGGTACCAAAATTTGAAAAGAATGATAGTATCATTCGAGTAAACCTCAAGATTAGTCTTTGTTATTTACCTAAAATTATATAAATAAAAAGATTTGATTGAATTATAAGTTAAATGCACATAAATTAAACTCAATCAAAACATATATTGTAAGCATATTGAAAACAGGCAAAGAAATAATTTACCAAGGAGTAATTATATGAAGTCCTAAAAAGATTTCAATAGATGTGCCAAATTATTAAATAAGACAAAAAGGTTGATAAAACCAATGTCTTAAGATTTTTTAAAATGTAAATAATTGTTATTTTATTTGATAAGTAAAGGGATATTTGGGCAAATTGACAATCATATAATATTATACTCTCTCTCTCTCTCTCTCTTCCTCCTTTAGTCTTTCATTGTGTAGGTATTGCTACGAGAGTCATCATCTTTATTTTTTAGTAGTAACTCCACCAATTTCTTTCTGTTATTTAGCATTTTGTGTTTTGTTTTGTTTTCCTTTGCGGTATTTTATTGTTTCTTTTGTGAGTGTTTTGTTTTTCCGTTTTATGAGTGCTTTGATTTTCTATTTTGGGTGTTTTTCTTTTTATGGCCTTCTAAATACGGAGATATATTCAAGTATGGTGAAAAAAAGTGCGATACATATATTCTTCAAAATGTATTGCTTGTTATGATTATGTATCATTTGAAAGATGCATATATATTGATAATCTTTAAATGAGGAGTAAAAATATATTTATTTCTTATTCAGTCCGGATTTAATATGTTTACTTCGATTTGTAATTGTTCTGTTAATAATTTTTTCTTTTCCATGAAAAAGCGAGAGAGAGAATAAAATTTTTCTATACAGTGACTGCATATTGGTATGCGTGTGGTAAATCCATTCTTAATTATGTCTGGAATCTGCATGCACAAATTATACCCGTTAAATGGGGACCATAGGAGTGAGGCATCAGGCATGGACCTAACCTAATCTATTGAGTACTGGTAGTAGCAGAGGGACCAGTGCTTGCTGTTTCAACCCACAAGTTAAGGTTTGGAAGAGAAAAAGAAAAAACACAAAAGGAAGAAGCAGATGGAAAAAAAGAGAAAAATAATTAAAAAGAAGAAAAAGGGGTGAAGACTGAAGGATTCTTTTCTTTCCCGTGAGTCGAGAGTTTCAAAGCTCTGAGATGAGTGTTCCTGGGGAAAATTGCAATTATAAGATTTTGTGTCGGTGCAAAGGACACGAGAGTTGCGTTTCATGTTTTGGTGAAGAGCCACACACATTGCAATTATTATTATTTTCTTATTAAAAACATGATTTAATAATCATATAAAAAATACATACTTTATATAAATATCTAATCATATAATTGGATTGAAATCTGCTCATTGTCCCTTCAATTAAGTTTTGTCATGTATTTAAATTATTAATAAGTAACAAAAGTTGATTTGATAAAAAGTCATAGGTGATGTTGTCATTATATACATATCAAAATTTATTGAAGGAATAGAAAATGGGACACAGAATAAAAACAGAGGATTTGATTTCTTATATAATAACACATTAACTCGTGTGCATGAAAATTAAACTTAAAAATTAGACCCAAAAGACATACATTACAATTATAAGAGAGTTTAATTTTTATGAATTAACAGTATAAAACTCATTTACACTTTTATCCAATTATATATTGACACATAAATAAAAGTAATTAAATCTCACACTTACTAATTAAAAATTTATACAGATGAGTTGTTTTTGTTGAATAAATAAAAATTAAACTCACTATAAGATCTATGTTTTTATCTTTTTGTATTTTTTTATTTTCAGAATTTAATGAATAAAGTAATAAAAATTAAAACTATAAATTTTTTTATTATTTTTAATTTTTTGTCATAAAATTATGAAAATAAAAAGTGAAAAAGAAATTAATAAAAAAAATGACATAGCTTTCAAGGCCTGGCTTCTGGCTCCTGTTCTGCCACCCCACTCTCGTGTTAAACCTTCCAACTCTCTGTTTGTGTCTCTTGGTCACGTTTATGATTTTACCCTTTAACAAATAGTACATGTTATTCTTGTTTTTCCCATTGGGCGTGGTTGGGAGTGTGCCAAATCGCCTAGGTGCAGAGCTAGAATACAAAATTAGAGGGTAAAATTATGCACATTTGAATAGGACTTTATATTAAAAACCATACACAAATTTAAGGCCAGCTGTCAGCTTTTTAGGAAGTTTGGGGGCCACCATCCCCTTCAGTGACAAGTATTGAAATATGAAAAACAAAATTCTATATATATAATTATGTATGGATGAATGAACTTAATTGACATAGAATAAGAATATATATTATATTAATTAACTGTTGACAGCTGATTTTTTTTAAAAATTAAACATATGCTAATAATATTTTTGGTCAACATATAAACTTAGTTTTATCATTATATATTAATTGATTATATATAAATAGTGCAAACAAATTGTTGGCCCAGCCCGGTTAAGCGAAGAGATGATTGAGGGAGTTGTTCGGCTAGTCTTCATTGTGGGCTGAAGTGTTTCATTGGAGCCCAACAAAGGGGTTGGACAACAAAAAGGTCATGAACACGACAGGCCCAAAACGAAATACAAAATAAGGGCGTTTCTTGTTTGTTTATTTCGGTCCATCGCGTTTGTAACTATTTGACGTTGATTCTGGCAAAAAGCAACCTTGCCATTAAACAAGCATTTACTTTTGGATCAGACCTTAAAAAACAGTTATTTTGAGTTTTGACACCGCCATTCCGAAGAGGGGAAAAAGAAAATCTCAGCCCAGTCGTATAGATTTATTTATTTTTTAGTATATATTTTATTGGTACAAGTATAGATTTAATTCTTTTATCTTATTTTAGAGTAAAATTATTACATGTTTATTCTCCATCATTCCCATTGTAATTATAGCCGGTGGAATGGGTCCAGTCTAATGGGCTGTCCGAATAGCTCAAAAAAAAATATGTAAATTGGGTTAAAAACTTTAGAGTAAAAATAAAAGTTTGTCCAATTTAGCTTGACTCAATTTGACTTGACCCAAACCTAAATGGGCCTGACCAGCTTTGGTTGGATCAGCCTGATGGCCTGAATACTAAATTCTTTTACTAAATAATCAACTGCATAAATTACTTATTTTTTGACTATTTAACGAATTTTCTTTACTTTAAAAAGTTTAAACTAAAATCAAATATTGACAAAAGAAAAAAAAAAGGCTTTAGTATCTTTTTGATTACTTGAAAATAAGTGAAGTTTGATTATGGTTCATGACATTTTTTTAGTCCAAACATTTCTAAAACTGTTTGGTTTTAATCTCTATTAAAAGTCTATCTCAGTTAAATATTGAGTTTGATAACAAAAAATATCATGTCATTCAATCCTATGTAAGAGCTAGTGATGTTACATGCTACAATCCTACCATAAAATGAGTTATTGGGTTGGTCCAATGACTTATTGGGTGAAGATTTTGACATATGGTTAGGACATGTTACACAAGATTATAAATTGTCATGTAAAATAAGATGGTGTGGTCTTCTATAAGTCAACTCAATATTTAATATTGACAAACTAACAATGGAGTCTAAAACCAAGTGGTGTTGAAAATTGTTGAATTGAAACAAAAATGATAATTTTTAAGACCAAAACCAAATTCTATTATTTTCCAAGGACCTTAAAGATATATAAGCTGTTTTTCTGTTCCTTTACTTCATTTTAATATCAAGTTAAGTTACCAAAATTCAACAATCGAAAAAAAAATAAAATCAGGTTTTATTTCTCATTCTCACAGTAAGATCCGTGCTTATTAATAGTTTATATTTTTATTTCCTGAACTTTTTTACGTGAACTATAAAATGGATGAGAAAAAACAAAAGCTCCCTGATACGCACTCATCACAGTCTAACGTGATAGACATTGCAGTCGTCGTCAATCAAATAGTTGCTGTATCTGAATTGCTCATTCTCGGATCATTTCGTTGCTCCTCCGATTGCAGCAACCAACGTTACTGATTACACAGCCACAACAACAACAACACAATAAAACACTAGCTGGCTAGCTAGCATGCCATAAAAATACGAAACCCACAGTGGTTGGTTTTGTTTGTTCCCATTCATTCATTGATTTCATTCATTCATTCCGCTGACTGGCTGATTCTTAACGTGCACCAATCTCGACGACTTGCCCTTTTCATATCCCAATTCCTCTTCCAAACTCTTACTTGTATGTATCTACTTCGTTACAATCATAGTATTCATTATGTATTACCCCTACGGCTTCAGCTTCTTCTCCTACGCTTCTTTCCGTTTCCCTTTCCTCCAATTTCTCTCTTCTTCATCAACCGCATTTTGCAGATAGGCCCCTCCTCTTGCATTATGGGCAGGCTTCTTCTCCTCTTCCTTTTTCTCTCCCTCCCTTTAACACTCTTCTCCATCGACAATTTTCACCAAGCGTGAGTCATTAATTTGAGACCTCATCAACTCTTTTTTTTTTCTTCCTTCTTCTTTTAACTTTTATTTTTAGGTCCTCGGAATTCGTTTATATTTGCCTCTTCTTTGCTTGAGTGTATGTGAAACTCTATTGTGTTTTGTTCTTTTAATGATAAACGTGTATTTGGTTGAGCGGTAAATAAAAAAGGCATTTTAGTATATGAAACTTCCACCTTGTGGGTTTTGAGAATCTTACAGTTCAGTTGAGATTCACTTTTAGTTGAGCGGTAAATATGGGGTAAAATTTACAAGAATGCAACTTGACACTTAGTAATTTCGAGCATAATAATATGGGTTTAATACTAATAGCTCATTTATATAATTTTTTCCAATATTTTTATCCTTAAATCAAAGACTATCTAAGAGAATAAATTTCATTAAGAGGGCGCAAAAAAAAAAGTTACGTAGAGTAGAGACGATAAAAGATCTTCAAAACAAAGAGGAATGAATGAAAAACAAAATTCAATTGTGTTAATAGTTGGGGTATAATTAGTTAGAGGGTGAAAATGGAAGTAAATTTTTATGATTGAGTTCCATATATAAAATTACACATAAATCTTAACCATGAAAAATGTGCTACCATTTTTTGCCCCTGAACAAAACATAGCCTTACTGGTGGTGTTTAGTGGTTAGAAAGTTTCAAATGTGGAAACTGGAAAGCGGTGATGAGGGGTTATGTATTGGGGATATGATAGATAGCCCTTCGACCTAATATTTCACATAATGACATGTAAATTGACATGTAAATTGAATAATTTGATTGGACAATAATGCAAAAAAAAAAAAAAATACACTTTCACATCAAAATTAAACTCTAAAAAAGGAAGAGGACACATTATGGACTTATGGCTACAGCATGGGAGCATTACTTTATCTCAGGTGTTGATGTGCAGATTTAGTGTAGTATTCTTGTCTTTACACTAGAGTCGTGCCAAAAATAGCATATGGTGTGTTTCTGTGTGTCTCTCTCTATTTATTCCTAAGCATTTTTTATTACTCTCTCTATTTATTCCTAAGCATTGTTTGAGCCATTTTTTGTATTTGGTTTCAAGTTGTTCTAAGCTTCCCTTATTCTTGCCCAATTTCTGTGTGCACAGATTTCCAATTGTGGAACCTGATCCCGGCCATACAAAACTTCGGCTTTCAAGAGAAGGCTTGGAGGCTATTGAGAGAATAAAGAACCCCATTGCAGCTGTGGCAGTACGTTTTAATGAAAGCATATATTGTTTATTACTTTGAATTAAACCCGATTTTTATTACTATGGGTTTTCATGATGTAGCAATTAGCTGATATAATGTTGATTAGGATTATCTACATGGACAATTCCTCCTTTTTACTCTTTTTACCTGTGTGTGTTGCTGATTGCTATGTGAGCACTTTCTCTTATTTGTTTGTTCTCGAACACTTGATAATGATAGGCAGGCAGGCCTCCAGTTGCTTCAAATTCAACCATGAATTTAAAGTAGAAATCAATTTTAACCTGTTGTATGAGTTTCAAAGTATGACAATGACAATATGTCAATATGGACTGATGTATTTGAACAAAATCGGCCTTCTATGAAATATTGCAATGCAATTGTTGTCCAAACCATCGAATGCTCACAATTTTCAAAGTGTTACTTTATTTATTCCCCAGAAGATGGAAAAACTTCATTAGAGTGAAGACTTAAAATTTATGGATTTTTTTTCCGATGATCTTCATTTCCCCCATAACTGAATCCGGAAATATGCTTTCTCAAGTGGTTTTACTATGTTGCTTTTGTATTTGCTCTTTTCAAGAGTTTCTGATTATGCGAAGATTTGCTTTGGATCTTCTTTTTTTTTTTTTCCTTCTATTTTATTCTTATTTTATGCATTTGCCCTTTCTTTAATTCCTTTCCTGTGTTATGGACTTACCATGATAGCCTGCACAAGTGCTTTACAATTATTTCATGCTTTGCAATTTTTTTAATATCATTGGTAATCCCTTTTCTTGTATAGTGTTAATATTAAATTGATTACTTATTTACTTTGATCAATAATTCGTATTGAAGCAAACCTGTGCAGCATTGAAGCTTCCCTGTTTACCCATGTGGGTTCAACTTTTAACCGTTTGTGGCTGTTCTTATCAGGTGATTGGGCCATATCGTTCTGGAAAATCTTTTCTGCTTAACCAACTTCTTTCTCTTTCTTGTTATGAAGGTGCCGGCTGCTAGAATTTTCTCTCATTACCTTCAGTTTTGGAATTTGTATCAACATTTATAGTTTTCAATGATTTGATGTGAACTGATATGTTTGTTTTGGTAGGGTTTGGTGTTGGGCACATGCGTGACACAAAGACAAAAGGTGGATGGAAAATGGCATCTTTCTCATTGTTATGCTTAATTGGAATTTGATATAATCATTTCTAATCTAATTTATTCTCTTTTGGTTCATATCATACAGGAGTATGGGTTTGGGGAACACCTATCGAGTTGGATATTGATGGGGTGAGAACTTCTGTATTTTACCTTGATACAGAAGGGTTCGAAAGTGTTGGGAAGTCCAATGTATATGATGATCGGTAATTTCTGGCTGATTGAGCATTCTGTTTTTTGTGTTTATTGTATATAATTATTCGGTTGACCATTTCTGAATGTTGATTTTGTAGAATTTTTTCTCTGGCAACCATTATAAGTTCTGTGCTTATATATAATCTGCCCGAGACGGTTAGTTATGGTCACCCTCCCCCAATTTTGTGTTTGTTGGTGTTGTTTATCTTGTAATGTTAAATGGATAACAGAACAAATTCCTTTATCTTTAGTTGTGTTTGCTGAATATTCTGGAAGTCCACAATCAGCTCTGCTAGATATATTACTTTTTCCAGAGGAACCTAAAGTGTTTTTCATCTTTGTGTATTCAGATACGTGAAGCTGACATCTCTCGACTGTCCTTTGCGGTTGAGCTTGCTGAAGAATTTTATGGAAGGTTTGCATCTTCATAATCTTTTCGTGTTATTAGTGCATCCAAATTAACAGTTTTCTCTCCATATCTGTTTAATATTGCTATGAAAGCTCTTTCTTTTGGGGATAAATTATGGTCACTAACTTGGTTTGCTTGATTTGGAAATTTCGCACATACTAAATTTGCAACTGCTGTATAACAGAGTAAAGGTAATCCAAAGGCCTTGTATTAGTGTCATTGATCTAATCTTCTTCTTTTTATGTTTACTTTGTCATTGATAATTGAATTTTTTGTTTGAATGTTTGGATATTTTATAGGGACAAGATGTTGCATTTGAACCAGCTAAGCTTTTGTGGCTCATCCAACGTGATTTTCTGCGTAAGTTAATAAATACTTTCCCTTATTTGTGTTCATACTTCAAACATCAGCAAGCTGTTTGCTACCTTTTCTATACTGCTTCTGTCTACCTTTCTTGGGTCTCCTACCATTTATCCCACTAATGTTTTGGTCGCTGTTAAGTTCGAGGAGTTGCATCATTTTGCAGCTGCCCTTGTCCAATGTTAGCCTTAATATGGTGCCAAAGCCTCTATGACCACGTAGTTAAAGCCCAATCCTACCCGCTCCCATTCCATTTTATGAACATTGAATTTTAGGACATGGTGAAAATGGATGTGTGTTTTGTGTTTGTCCTTTCTTGAGCTCTCGCGTAACAATTTTTAATTTTGGTCGAGTTGGTCCTTGACATCTATCACTTGCGCTCTATTGGTTACTGATATTTTCCTTGATTGTCTACAGAAGGAAAATCAGTGCAAGAAATGGTGAATGAAGCTCTGCGACGAGTCCCTAATACTCATGGTTAGATACTTAGTATCATATTTTTCAGCTTTGGCTAAAATTTATTCACAGTATGGTTTTCTATATTTCCTAAAGCAAATGGTGTGACGAAAGATTTTTTTTTTATTATTATTTAATTGCAGGGGACAAAAATATTGACATGGTATTTTCACTTCTAGAATTCAATTCTAACTTTTAGTAAATTATTACTATCCAGGACTGAATATTTACATCAAAAGTTAACTTCATCAGGTCAATCAGATCCGGGACTCATTGGCTATTATGGGTGCCAACAGCACTGCCTTTAGCTTACCACAGGTATGTGTTGATCTCCGGGTACTTCAAAATAGCTGCCGTACCCGTACCCGGTACATACCCGGTACCAATACTTGTTAGGTATTCTGGGTATTTGTTAATTAACAATTTCAATAAGTAAATGTTACTTAAATACAAATTCATCCTTATAAAATATTAAATTTTACAATTAAATAAATTAAACTCCAATTTTATGATATAATTATTTTATTAATTATAAATATTATATTTTAATATAATATATCTTTCCGTATCCATACCCATATATCAGTTTTTGGAAAATTTTTGTACCCTACCTGTACCTACGCAACATAGGTGTTGATCCCATATTTTAAATTGTTTCTCTATCTGGAATTCTGTAATATGGAGCTTCAGGTGTAAATAAATACAGTTGTTTTGCATCTGAAATGATATGAAAATGGATGTAGCGAAGCACAAGTTTGAAAATGTGACTTGTCTATTGATTTCTACAGAGTAATCTTCTTTCATCAAATCCTATTGTCAGAGTCATATATGGGAAAGAAAGAGAGCAATTTTTCTCCAAGTTATCCAGCATTAGCATGTTGCCGTGGTGGTTGCCTTCATGCCTTCATAAATAAAATCTTTTGTCATCCGTTGGAGGACAAAACATTGTTTTTCCTTTCCACTGTCAAAATTTGGGGCCAGAAGCTAGAAATGCTAGACCTATTAGCGCCTGCACCTGCCTTGCACCGAGTATGATAACTAATTCAATACAAACGAGAATTAACATATTTTCATACAGCTTAGTATTTGGTACACAACTACTTTTCTTCCTCTGTGTCACTTCTTGTCAACTGCTTATGCCTAGATCTGAAAGGTATTTGAGAAATACCACTGACAGGTTATGGCATTTGAGTTATTTGTATGTCTTGTAATCTGGTTAGTGGTTACTTAAAAGCTTTGTGTCTTCACTGGGAAAGACCTTTGAACTTTCGATTGTGAAGAATGCGATCTCAGTATGGGAAGTAAATTTTCTCTGATGTATGAATTAAAATGCTATTTCAAGCAATGGCTATCTGCGATTTCCTTTGCATCTTTAATCAACCTGCCTGGCTCATGGATTCATGTAATACTTATATTTTATGATGATTTCTTGATATAGAGCTTTGCTATATTGGAATGTAGTTTTTGATTTAAATCAACACCGCTGCATCGGTTGATCTAATTGATCATGGAAACTTGACCTTAAACAGCCACATCTCCAGCGGACAAAGCTCTGTGATATGAAGGATGTTGAACTTGATCAATTATATGTTAAGAGAAGGGAGCAATTAAAAGAGCTTGTTGCCAGCATAATCCGTCCAAAGATCTTACAGGGAAAGACTCTAAATGGGAAGGAGTTTGTTTCCTTCCTGGAGCAGGTACCTAGTTTTGACTCTCTACGGAGGAGTTAATAATAAAAGTGATCATAGTTTGATATGGGCTAAAGAATCTAAACAGTTTTCCACATAGCCATACACATTATTTCTTTAAAATAATTGTCCATGGAGGAGCTCTACATAGGACACTGAATCTTCCCTTATTTCATTTCATAATTAGTGTGCTTAGAATCAGCAAACGCAAATCAATCTAGTAGCACAACATACGGCTGAATCTCAAGCAGTGCTTTACTGTTCTGTGTTTCCTTATTTCATCGATGCTTTTTGGAATAACTTTTGGACTAATTCTATTTTATGGTTTACGTTTCTGTTGTGGCATAATGTAATGACAATTCGATGGCTATTGCAAACAACTAGAACCAAATTTTTTAATTTATGCCATTAAAAACTACTATTATAATTTATAAGTGAGAGAGTGGAAATTATTTGTTCCTACCAGTGTAACATTAAAGTTTACCAACTTTTCCCCCTTTCTCTTTATAGGAAATTGTATTTGTGAATGCTTTTCTCTTTTGTTAGCTCTATCTAATATAGGCAAATTGAGGCTAATGATTGGACAATTAAAATAAGATTAAGCTTTTCGTGTGATTTTATTCTGTGCATCTCCATTAAACCACCTTGATCTTAACATTTCAAATTTAGATACTTGAAGCCTTGAACAAAGGAGAAATACCATCAACAGGCTCTCTTGTGGAGGTTTTCAACAAGGGTATTCTTGAGAAATGTCTCAATTTATACAGTGAAAAGATGGCAACATTGAATCTTCCTCTTCCAGAGGAATCTCTGCGGGAGGCCCATGATAGATCTAGAGATGAAGTCATGCAAGTCTTTGATCAGCAGCGTTTTGGTCGTCCCGATGCTAAGAAATCAGTCATGCAGCTGCATGAAGAAGTGCAGAAGGTACTGTTTGAATATTTATAGTAGATTGAAAGCTCAAGATATCATTGGCTTATTTGGAATTCAGTTAGCAACTAACATTTTTCTAGCAAAAGCTAGTTGAATGATTTTCTCTTATCCATTATATTTTTATGGTCTTGGACTTTTTGTTTGAACTCTTCTGGTTCTCAGCAGAATTAAGTTATTAATAAGTTCTCTTTCCTGATATTTGTTAAGTTTGGAAGATCCTTTATATGATTTATCATCTTGATGATGGACTTCTCCACCAATTATATAAAGCACCAAGGATTTATGTACCTATAGATTCTCTTAACATCAATGTGTGATGATACAAGGCTTATGTTTGAGGATTTGGCCAATATTGCACTTGTTATTTGATGATGTTACAACATGATGATTTATAGCTTATATTTTCGGTGAAAATAATGCAGGTGTATAAAAATGTTATTTTGCAAAACGAGTATCGATCTTCAAAGCTCTGTGAGGCAGTGTACACCAGCTGTGAAGACATTATGGATCAGCTTCAAGTTCTTCGGCTTCCTTCCATGGCAAAATTTAATGCAGGTTTCCTGCAATGCAATAGTAGCTTCAAGCATGAATGTGTTGGACCCTCGAAAGCTAACTATGAGCAGCGCATGATGAAGGTTCGACACAACACAAAAACTGTTTTGTCATTTTTACTCTACTACCCCTGTTCTCAATGGAAATGTGACAGTCTTCCTTGAACATTCTGAATTGACCCTTTAAGTGGCGGTACAAAGTAGACTTGGGATCGTTTGGATGAGATATATTTGGTTATTTTAAAAAAAATAATCATAATCGGAAAAAAAAAAAATCAGTTTTCAGCTTTTCTCAAAAGCTAAAAAGAATAGCTTATGAAAAAAAATTGGTTTTTAGTTTTTTCATAGGTCTAAGTTTCAAAATCAACTTTTTCTAAAAATCTGAAACAAACACATTCATTACGAAAATCTGAACCATTTCAATATTCCCTGAAGTAAATAAATCATTCTAGTTCATAACTTCTCCTGATATGCCTACCGGTTCAAATGCTTAATGAGCGTTGGTGTAACAAATGGATATGCAGATGATGGGGAAGTCTCGCTCTCTATTTATAAAAGAGTACAACCACAGGTTATTCAATTGGTTGGTAGCCTTCTCCCTGGTCATGGTAGTGATTGGCCGCTTTATTATGAAGTTCTTTTTGATTGAAATTGGAGCATGGATACTCTTTATATTTCTGGAAACCTACACAAGGATGTTTTGGTCAGCAGAATCACTTTACTATAACCCAGTTTGGCATTTTATAGTTTCAACTTGGGAAACTCTTGTTTACAGCCCAATCCTCGATCTCGACAGGTAACTTGAACTTTTTTCTCTAATACTTTAAAAAGAAAATTCAAGTGTCTGACATGTTAAAAGCAAAATTCAAGTACCTGACATTATGTTCAAACCTTTCCTTTGGTTTCTTTTAATTTTTCATCAGTGTATGATGTGAGTCGTTGGGTGTTATTATTACAATTGATGTTGCACTTCTGCATTTTGATTCATGTAATGCGCATATCCCTCCCTTGGAAACCAAACCTTAATTGCCAAGTAGAACCAAGGTGTGATCAACAGACTGTGAATGTGTTTTCCTTTTTTTCTGTCTAAATTCCACCTCTGGTCCTTCCTTGGTTTAGTTTAGATTATTCATTTTTTATTATTAAAATTCCTGAATATGATCTTCAGCCACTTTGCTCTTGATTATGCTCGCTGTTCAGTATCTTATTCCGCTATGATTAAGGGTGTGTTTGGTTGGAGGGTGTAAATGGGGTGGAAGTTTATAAGAATGAGTTAAATGTGTAATTTTACACACAAAACTCACGTGAAAATTTCCTTCATGGTTACCCCCTAACCAAACATAAGAATTTATGAAATGTTGGTATTCATATTGTTGTTTTGGTGATTGAAACAGATGGGCTATTCCTCTCGGCGTAGTGCTGTCATTGTTTATTCTTTTTTGGCGGTGTTATGGGAAACATAAATATGGATCCCAGTGGCTTTTACCATTATATAGGAACAATAAAAATGGTCCAAATCGACCAAGAACAGACTAAATCCACCTATGGTGATGGCTGCAGTTGCAGGCATGTGTATAAGAATCTGGTGTGCTGTTCACTTGAGCAATTCATCCCTTAAGGCGATCCTTTTGCTCTTTCTGTATGTACCCTTTTATCTCTTTAACAAGGCTTTTATGTAATTGACAAAAACGAACAAAAGTTCTTAATGTGAAAAGGTGAACTGAGGAATGAGGATGATTGGCCTTTCCATCAGCTTCTATAACTTCAGCGCCTCAAAAATGTCCTTTGTTGCCAGTGGCACAAAATCTGATATTTGAAGCAAAGTTATGGTGAATGGTGATATACGAGGGAAAAGTCGATAGGGTGAGCTAATCCTTATTAGCAACATACATATATTCTGAAATCACAACATAGGTCCCATGACTCAAACCTGGCGTAGTTGCTTTCGAGGCTCACTAAACTGCTGTTGTGCCTTGCCCTCGGTCACACTCAATTTTTTTGGGGTAAATAATACTAAATATTTTAAAGTTTAGAGATATTACACTCAATCTCATTTTTCTATAAATATGACACTTTATCTCATTTCTATCATTAAAATCGTTTCTTTTTTTTAATATATTCACTAAACTCATATTTTCCTTAATAGATATAACAAAAATTATAAAATAAATATAAAAATTTATTATTTGATCAATTAATACAACTTCAAATTTTTTTAAAAAATAGTTTTAGAGTTTAGAAAATAAAACCATATTTTTAACCTTTTATTTTAAAGTATATAAGATTGTTTTAATAATAATATTGAGTATGATTTATAATTAAATGAATATTATTTCACACAATAAGTTAATATTGAATATCAAAATTTTAGCTTACGTCTATTTAATAGTTACAGCTATCAATGTTTTGATTAGTGTACATGTTAGTAAAATAACAAATTTACTCTTCTAATAATGATTCTCGAAGTTATTTCGCATTTCTAGTATAATTAAAATTTGTTTGTGTGTGTGTTTTTTTTTAAAAGCTATTAATTCAATAAGTTTTTCATTTCCTATTTTGACTTAAGAAATTGCTAACATGATTTTAGATTGTGAATGTTGAAAAAACCTTAATATTACAAATACAATTTTCTGAAAGTAACATTCTATTTTTACTGCAATAAACTATTTTTAAGTTGAGTTTCTTGGATTTGTGGATTAACTCTTACTTTAATTAAATATAAAGGGCATATACAAACAAGTAAGATTAAATTATGGGTAAACATATCAATTATTTAAATTAGGATGAAAATTAAAATGAAACACTATAAATTAGGATTACAACATACAGTTAAAAAACTCCTGCATTTTTATTTGTTAGAATTAAAAAAAAAAGAAGATAAATAACATTAAGTATCGTAATTAAAATTTTGAGTTATTGTGCTCCTCCCTATTCGTAAGAAAAATAACACTCCAGCCAAATGAATTAATCCCACTAATAGTTCCTCACGTAACCCATGGTTTAATTCACACATGCTATTAAAAAAGACACTTTGAAGATAATATTGTTGAAGCCATGTCAATTGGTTATTCATTCCATTCCTTTGTCAATTTCATTGTACTATAAGTATTATTTTCCCTTTTTCTTTTCCAGTTTTGTAATTTAATGAGTTGTTTTCATAGTTATTGGATTAGATTTATCGCACACGTAAGTTGCACGCATATATGAAATGAATTAATTGCTTCTTCTTCGACTCGTAGATTGTATCGCATATATATTTTGAAAACCATATAAAAGTTTTAAAATACTTATAACAATAACTACTGAGTAGATGTAAGCAAAATTTTGATCTTAAAATATTAATTTACTGTATAAAATGATATTTATTTAATTATAAATCATACCCAATATTATTAAAGTAATGTTATATACTTTAATAGAAAAAGTTAAAAACATGATTTATTTTTTGAATCCTGAAACTATTATACTTTTAATATTTAAAGTTGTAATACTTCATCAAAAAACACAATTTTTCGGATTTATTTTATAATTTTATTATATATATTAAATATAAATAATCTTAAAGTAAATTGAAAATTATAATAGTTTAAAATAAAATGCCAATGAGAATGATTAGAGAAATGTGAGTTTAATAATAAAAACAATAATGTCTTTAAAATATGCATGGGGTGAAGTGTCATACTTTAGAATAATAAAATAGAATGCAATAACTCTAAACCTCAAGAATATATAATGTTATTTATCTTTTTTATAAGATGCACTACCATTCAAACAATCTATTAGTATGGTCTACTTTTCTAAAATAATTCTTTAAGCCCAATAAGCCTAACAAGAAAAGTTCATGGTGTTACATGTATTTTAAACAAGTATGAGAGCATTTAATAATTATAATAAGAAAAACCTATGGATGGTTTGAGTTGGATTGTGTGGTTGAATATTTTCAAGTCCACAACCAAACCAATCCTTATGGATTAGTGCTTTTTCAACCCAACTTATTTAGACAACCCAACGTACATTTTATGGGTTGGGTTGAAACCTATGGATTTATAAGTTAACCCAATGAGCACCCGTAGTGACTATTTCTTGGTGATAATATTTATTAATAAAAATATTGAGATTTCTCTTGTATCCTTAAAATTTATAAAGATATTGGTACCTTATAATTATTTGTGGTTAAGATAGTATCATGTATCTCAGTAATTCAATTCAATAAAATATAAAAAAATAAAAATTTATTCACAACCATTGAAAATAAAAAGGATTCCGGTACCTATAAGATATCAAAGTAAAAACTTAAAAATATATAACAAATCAAATTTCGCTAGGAATAATTTAGAAATGATAACGTGAAAACTACCAAAGGATACATCTTATGATAAGATTTAAAAAAATTAGGTTGCACTAAATTATGATATTTATGGCCTTGACTTGTATAAAGTTGTGACTGACACATCGCCCAACAACAATGCCGTAATTTTTATTATCATTCAGAAAGTTTGCCACTTTTTAAATTGCTAGTAATACTATAATGCAATGTTTGGTATGAATACGTAATCTAACTAGCAATTCACATGAATACGTAATCTAACTAGCAATTCACATTAGCTTGTTTGATATATAAAAAAAATCACAACATAATATTCATCTTTTACTAAAATAATAATAATAATTATTTGAGTAAATATCATAAATCACTCTTGAGGTTTGGCTAAATTACACTCCACCATATTTTTCTTAAAAAATTGCATTCCACCCCACTTATTCTATTAGTAATTAATAATAATAATAAATAATATTATTGGTAAATTTCATTAACTATTATAATAATAAGTAAATAATAAAGTTTTACACCATAGGCTAACTCTTTTCGTTCAAAATCTAAATTTAAAAACACATCCTTACATCTTATTTGCATCATAGGATAAAGTTTGATTATAGTACTAGATCTGTCAAAATTTAAGTAGTATATATTGTTTGATGTGACAATATATAAGATATTACATTATATAATTTGCAATTATTTTCTTATTATTAAAAATAATTCTAATTTTAAGTAAATATTCAGTAAAAAAGTAAAATTATAATATAATAAAAAAATTTATTAATTTTTAAAATTATTATTATTTAAATATGTATTATTTCTGTTTATATTTATTATAATCCATTATTATTTTTATTTAAAATTATAATTTATATAGATGTAATTTATTGTTACTTTAATTTTAATATTTATTTATTAATTAAATGAAATATAAAAATAAATACTTATATAATATAATCTCTTTTTAAAATATTTGAGAATATAATATATAAAAAAATTATATTAAAATAATAATTTTTATCAATTATTTAAATTTAATAAGACGAAGTGTGATTTTTAAGAAAGAATGAGATAAAGTACAATTTAACCAAAGGTGATTTGTGCCATTTGCTCTTGAAAATAGCACAACAACAATAATAAGGCCAAACCAAACCAAACATAGTATATACCAAGATAATTTAAAGTCACGTTACCAATAATCCAAATAAAATATGCACGTCGTGCTCTAAATATTTAACTAAATAATGTTATTAACCTCATATCAAGAACGTACTAGATTTTTTCCTTAAAAAAGAACGTTAGATTTTTTTTATAATTAGAACGTTAGTGTTTTTTTTTTTTGCAATGAAACGTTTGGTTTTAATGTATGCATTCAATTAATTTGATAAATACCTTTAAAATTTTATCTATATCACATCATTATTTATATATAAAGGAAATACTTCAATTTATCATTCGATTTTTTTAAAGAAAATAATATTATGTATTACTCGTTTGCTATTTTTAAAATGATAATTGAGAAAGTAAATCCCGCTACGTATTCAAAATCTATATTATAAATATAATCAGGATATGATTAAAATTGTTAGCATTTTTACTCCACAATTATTTAGATACTTCTTAAATTGTCATTATACAATAATAATTATCATTTACTTCAAACATTTTGATGTATTAATTTTATTTTATAATAAAATAAAAATAAAAATCAATTCAGTGCACCAGCTATAATAATATTTATTAAAAGATAAGTAGCATTAACTTCAAATTGAAATTTATAAACTTTGCACAAACAAGTTAAGTTTTCAATTTTACTAATTAAATGCATACAAGAAGATATGCATCAAAATAATTTTGAAATGAAAAGTAAAAAAAGGATAAATTATTCAAAATATCTGGAAATATATAGTAAAACTTTCATTATATTTAAGTAGACAGATTTGCACCAAAACAATTAGATATCAAATCCAAGGTAAAGAATCGATTGTCATATATGTGCATTCATGTATCCTTGTTAATTAGTTTATTCGGTCAAAGATTTACTTCAGGGTCGAGCTCAATACAACTTATATATAGATCACTGGGGTTACTGCTACACCAACTATATCTGAGACAACTTTAAATTATTAGCAAACCACATAGAATAATCGTCTATACTATCACTTGGGTAAGTGCTATATGAACTTAAGAGTGAAATGTATCTTACCAAAGAGCATTTATGCTCAATGTTTTTTTTTTTCTTTAACTCTAAATTTGCTATCTCAGTTCTCATCAAGTGCGTGTGCAGGGATTATACTTTTATATAGAGTTTGATAGCTTGCTATTAAATTGTGTTTTGAGATTTTCCAATTTTCTTGTAGAAGCAAGCTACATCTCATGCTAGGTTTTTGAGGAGAAAAAAGAAACCAAAAAAAAAAATAAATCCAGAGATTTACTTGTTCACTGTAACTTTGGTTTCTCAAAACTCATTTAGGTGTGTAGGGCAATGATTTTAGATAAAGTTTGATTAAATTGTGTTTTGAGATTTTCAAAATTGCTTGTTCATAATATCTTATTATTCAATGAATCTAGAGTTATGTTTATAATTTAACTGGGTTGAATTTGTTTGGGTTCTCCAGGAGTTTTTTTAGCTGAAAATGGCCAACAGTGAAAGTGGTTCGAATTTTGGCAGTTGCATAGGTGAATTGTTCTTTATCTCTTAACAGTTTTCATGTTATATTTGTAGATTTTCAATTTGCTTGGACGTGAGTTTTGAATTTTCTATTTTCTCAATTAGACTTTTCCTTTGTTGATATAATTATTGTCCGTGATATTGAAAGCCAAAGTTTAGTTCTTCTGAATTTTTTCTTAAGAGGATGATGGAGGAGAGTGAAAATATGGTTCAAAATTATGAAAATTGTTCAATCTAATTGCTATCACATTTCAAGATTAAATGGATAAATATAATTCATCGAAGAATATGATTGGATTAAGGAGAAAAATTGAAGCAAATATAAGGGGGTATTCTAGTTATCTAATATACTACTACTCTTTTGTAAAATGAAGGGGAGAAGGGAGTAGGTGTTTGAAACCCTAATCTAAAAATTATGTATTGGGTAATAAAGTGGTTATTTGTCTTGTAGAGTAATTACAAAAGTGTTTCAGAATATGTACAAATATTGAAAAGTTGCTTAAGAATATTGTTAAGACATGTGAGGGAATTTTATCTCTTGCTAACATGGTTCTAAGTAACTTTGAGATCACCACATTAAGTCTGCATTGTATTAATGTTTTTCCCCCCTTTTAAGGAGATGTATAATGATATTTTCATTCATCTTATATCTTAACCTTGATTAATTTCTCTTATTGTTGAAGATGATGCTTCTTCAAATGCCATCGCCCATAGCTTCGGGGTTTCACAACAATCTGTTACCTCACAAGAAACAGTCACCTCAAAAGCCAATCCAAAGACAAGATTGAACTCTGTATGTGTTTGCATGATTTTGATGAAAATTGTTCTTTATATAATATAAGTTCAATTTAACCTGTTGATGTTATAAATTCTCACTTCTGTTTTGGTTTAATTTATTATATTACGTACAAAAATCTGATATTTTAGATACTCTCTTTTCACAGGGCAAAAGGGTCACTTCCAAGTCAAAGCCGAAACAGGCCTCTCCCACTTATGATCCTCAACTATTCATAAGACGCATTGTTTACAGGGAGTGTCATGGGAAGATAATTTTGGGTTCTATTCACTATTATGATGTCAACAAAAAAATGTTCTACGTATGGGCCCTTTAACCTACACAACTTATTATTTATAAATTACATTAATGTGTAAATTTATTTTTGGTTAGTCTTGTGGAGAAGTATCAAGTGAAGAAGATAGTTTTATTGTAAGAGTGATAGGAGCAACTCTAAAAGTCTTATAATCATATAAGAATTATCAAGATTAAAAGTTACTTCATGGTTAAATGATCACTTAAAAAGTCACATGACGTTATCATTTAAGTGATAATTCATATAAAATTCAAATGGTTAAAATTTGCTTATCTCACTCTTATAATTAACTGTTTCTCTCATTTAATTCTCTAGTCTTTATAGATTGTGATACTTTAAAAATTCAATTTATATAAATCTAAATAGATTAAAATATGTTTTTCTAAGGTGTTGACTTTACTACACTATTATTAGAATCACATTATCCATAGAAAATTATTTGAATGCAGGTTGTGTATGATGACGAAGAGGAGTTGTATGTCAAGATGAGTGATCTTTTAAACAATTTGGCAACGGATAAGGAGATTAAGGCACAAGAAACTCAAGTTCTTTCAATACCACAAAAAGAAAATGCCAAAAAGCCTAAGCCTAAGCTGAAGCTGAACTCTGTATGTATTTGCATGCTTTTGATGAAATTTAATATCTATAATATAAGTTTAACTTATCTAGTTGATGTCATACATTTTGATTTGATTAATTGTGATTACGTATAAGAATCTTATATTTTGGATACTCTCTTTTCACAGAGCAAAGAAGGTGTCACCAAGAAGGAAACAAAAGGAAAGGCCATTGCCACTGCCACTCATAGCTATAACCCTCAACAATTCATAGGACGCATTATCTTCAAGGATTATAATAGAGAGACAATTTTGGGATCTGTTCATTATTATGATCCCAAAAAGAAAATGTTCTATGTATGAGTCCTTTAACCCACACAATTTATTTACTATAGATTATGTTAATGTGCATACTTATTTATAAATTTTTATTGTCTTGAAGTTATTTAAGATTACTTCCAAACATTCTTATTACCATACTTTCACTAAATATTGCTATTTAGCCTCAAATCTTAATAGATTGTGATGTGCTAAAGCTTCAATTTATATATGACCCTAGTTAATTATTTTCCAAATATGTTTTTCAGGTTTTGAATTTTGTGTACGATTAGAATTCAAGTTATTTCATAGACAATTATTTTGATATAGGTTGAGTATGACGATGGAGACAGGAAATTTGTACGGAAGAATGAGCTCTTCAGTACGTTTGCGACTGAGAAAGAAGTGTACAAGGCTCGGGGTAAAGCACCACCATGGTACGGTTAAAATAAAGTTCAATGAAAAACTTGAATATTATACTTCAACATTTTCATGGAAATGATAAAAGATTTATTAGTTGAAATTGCATATTTTCCACTCTATTTGTTAAGATTACTAATAATAGTTTTGAATATTATTTTGCCTCTTACTTTTATGTATTTAATTTTATTTAGTTTGTGACTATGTATAATTGCAACAATAGTTCAAAGAAGGGTGTTGCAGAAAAGAAAAGGTCTATGCCAGGAGAAACATCGGCTCCAACCAAGAAAAGAAATACTTCTGCCGGTAAGAAATTAAAGAACACATTCCTTATGTTCTTTGGTTTGGAAGGATAGGGTTTGTTTGATTTTCACAAAAAAAGCTTTCGTTTTTTAGGTTGTTTCTTATTGCTTAGGATTTTATGAAAAAAAAATAAAAATTGGGAAAAAAAATCAAGTTTTAAATTTTATTTCTCATTTTCACTATTTTCTTTACAAAATTTTAAAAAGAGATAAAAACTAACTAAGAACAAAAAATTAAACTAAAAAATAAAAACAGAAACTAAATAAACCCGAATAATGTGTTAGGATTTTCGTTTAAAAATGTCAAAACTGTGATGTCGATGAAAGACATTCTCTTCCATGACTTTTATTGAGATTATCGATTTAGAGTTCAAAACAAAAAGCGAACCACACTAATTAAATAAAGAGTTTTGCTAACCATTGTACCAATGGTTACTGGTATCCAAAAAAATAAGTTTTAAAACTGTGATCAGCTCTTTAATTTGTTAATACACTTACAACTTCGAAACTTATAAATTGATATTGCTTTAGAGGCACAAAATATCATTCAAGCATTTTGAGATATCTCATTTGATATTGGTATTTGTCTCGTACATACTTAGGTCCAAAGATACGAGGGAGTTCGTGTGCCAAGATGAAGAATATCTAGCAGCCATGGTGGCAAAGATGATGGGACTTAATCGAGGAGTTTTGGACATGTCTACTATTTTTATTTCTTTAATTAGAATGCAATGTGGTGTTGTATTTTGTATGATGGTATTGATGCTATTGGTGCATCTTTTAGTTTTGTGGTTCTTTAATTCAGACTTCGTGGAAATTCCCCTGTATTTGTGGGAGGATTATCAAATAATAACAATAATAATAATAAAACTCCTTGATCAACCTCAGCTCTCAAATGCATGATAAGCTCAAAATTAACTGTCATCGATAATCATCATTTATTTCATGAGTAGTGATATTTGTATTTATGGAGTGTGAAATACCGTACCGACTTACATCCCATCTATTATTGGATGAGACATTAACCTCATTCAAGTATAGTCTATACTCCATTCAATGATGTGAGTCAGCATAATACCCCACATTTCATTAGTACAATTATCATTCCTCTTATTTTATTATGTTATTTAGCTTTGCTAGTTGTGTCGACTAAGCCAACAGGACAAACTTATTAAACTTGTTATGAGAAATGAAACCTTGAATGATTTGAAAAACTTCTTCTTCTTCTTCTTCTTTTAAATAAGAATTCCTCTTAAAAACTATTTCATGAGTTTTTTAATATATTATTTGTATTCCTGTACAATGACACGTCGATAAAAAAGGGGACGGAGGCTGATGGATGCTATTCATGTTTTCTCCCCGCGAAATTTGAAAAAGACTCAAATAAGAGGTAGAAAGGGAGAACTTTTAAGGTGGATTCTTACAAACAGTTGTTAGTCGATGCAGTTGACACATATGCATTTAACGACATTTATAAAATGTGGGAAAAGGTAAAACCAATGTAGCTAAACGGTCTTTTCTTCCACCCTCACTTCCCCTGCCTCCGCCACACCTCTTGCTTCTCCAATAGCCCCTCCCCATCCCCTACTATTTTGTGAGCCAAAGCCAACTCAAATAATCAAACTTCAAACCCTAAACAACCAAAGCCTCACAATCATAATTTACTTTAAAAAAAAAAGCAATTACACACAGAGCAATTGCACTTCATCATCAACTAAAGAACTCCACTAATCACAAGGAAAACAAATCAAACAGAGCACAAACCTAGCAATCCAATTCGAAGAACAGTCGCGCATCCTTGGCCTCATGCACGGTCACCTTGTCCTCCATGGTGATGAGGAACCTGTCCCCAGCAGCAAAGTTGAACCTCATGAGGCTGGCCTCCTTGCCAAGGCAGCAACAGAAGCTCCTCCGACCATGAATGAGGTTGACCATGGCGAGAAACTTGTCGCGGCTGACAGAGAGTGTGAGCTTGCCGGAGGGGTGGAGGGCGAGGTCATTGATGGCGTGGCGGTGGATGGAGGGGAGGATCTTGAGGTGGACGAACTCATCGACATCAAAGAGGGAGGAGCCGTCAGCATCGACAGAGAGGAGCTTGCAGGGGAATGGGAGGTAGGGGCATAGAAGGAGAGGGTGGCGATGGTGGTGGAGTGATGGTGGAAGGAGCCGAGGGAGGCAGAGGAGGAGAAGTCGTGGATGGATGGTGTCACCGCCGAATGCCATGACGGAGCCGGTGGCAGTGATGCACTTGATGAGGGAGAGTTGGGAGGGGTAGGAGAAGGAGGGTAGAGACAGTGAGCTGTGATTGTATTTAGCCACATCTTTTGATTCGTGTAACCACATTTATGAAATGTGGCTAAAAGCTCGCCGATGTACTCCCGCCAAAGGTATTAACCATCAACTGTATTGTAGCAAGCACCAACTTTTAATAATAAAACCTTCATCATGAATATAACTATCATCTTCTCTTTAAACTGTCAATTGAAAAATTGTATACATAAAACGTGAGGAAGGATTAATTGATAATAGGTTAGGTTAAAATTAGTTTGGATTACCAAATAACGTTTTAGGGAATGGTTATTGTCACATTTTTATGTCTATTGCCACAATCTTTTAGTGGCTTTTGTTTTAATATTCCTAAAATGTCATTATTTAATAGTTATTTTAATCCATTGTCTTTTGTTACACACATTCAATCTCATACTATATTCCTTACATTCTAACTTTTCTTTACAAATTTTACATTAAACTATACATGTTTTTTTTTATATAAAAAAGAAGTAGGTCTAATAAATTTGAAATTTTCTATACTTTCATCAAAATTTTAATTAGGTCTATATGATTTAATATTTTTCAATCGAGTCTTTGTATTTAGGGGTGTCAAAACGGGTTGGCCCGCCCCGATTTAGGCCCGCCCTGCCAAAAGCCCGCAAAAAAAATATGGGCTGAAATAGTCAGCCCAACCCATTTTAGGGGAGGCTGGCGGGTGGTGGGTCAGCCCGCCAAAAAATAAAAAAAATCCAAAAAAATATTTTTTAATGTTTTCCTAAATTTTTTTAAAAAAAATTTTAAATAATATTTTTTATTTATGTATATCTAATTTTTAAATAATTTTTCAACTATACAATATTACTATATTGATGAGTGTATACGTTTCTTACTTTTTATCCTTTTTGGGTCATAAGTTTTTTACTTTTTTTTACCAATAAATCATAATTTTTTTTTAAAAAAATTGAGACTTGGCCCGCCCCAACCTGCCAAAACCCGCGGGTTAAGCAAGGCTGGTTAAGCTAGTTAGAATTTTTTTACAGGCTCAAAACTTCAACTCAGCCCGCTAAAATTGGCGGGTTTGGCAGACTAACCCAGCAGGCTCAGCCCGTTTTGACATCTCTATTTGTATTATACAACTCATATAATCAAATCTCCAAGTAATTTATTGTGAAAAAAATTTCAAATTTTCTAATACTTTTGATTGGAAGAGTGCAAGTCCTAGTAGTAATAAATTAGACTTTTAGATGTTTATTGTATTTAACTTTTTTATATATAGATTGTTTTAGGGTCTTGATTACGGTACAAAATTTTTACAAATTGCAATGTAGTAACTTTATTTAAAAAAAAATTAATCTATAAAGGCCTTATTAAAATTATCAATGGAAACTATGTTATGATTTTTATTTTGGAGAATTTTTAAAAATATTTAATTATAAATTAAATAATTAAGAGTGTGACAATAGACAAAATTAAAGGTTAAAACAAATACTAGACAAGGGTATTTTAAGAATATTAAAACAAAAGTCATTGAAAGAGTGTGCTAATAGACATAAATGTGTCACACTAGCTGCTCCCAACTTTTTATTATAAAGTCTTTTTTTAAAGTTCTGTTGCAGCATATCGAAAATTCTTGTCTTAATAAAAAGAAGAAATTATAAAAATATTCACAATATATATAGTAAAACTTTAATTATATTAATTTAGTTTGATACACAAAAATAAAAATAGAGATACAATTTGCATGACAATAATGCATTTATCCTAATCCTAACGTATTAACCTCCATTGAGGTTTAGTGTAACTACACTCAATATTTTTTTAGTTTGTAACATTATTACTAGCCTCCCTAGATGTTTATAAAAATTACATGAATCTCCCTTGCAAATACTTGTTTGTCAATATGAGTGACAAAAAGAAAAAAAAAGTGACATATATATAATTATTAATTAAAAAATTATAATATTTTGATAATATTTGACACGCTTATTTTGATAATAAAAAATATATTTTGTTCAATTAGTATATTAAATATTATCAAAATATTATAATTTTATCATTAATAATCGGTACTACATATTATTTTTTTAATCACTTAAATTAATGAATTTACATTTATAGGAGAGGTCCGTGTAATTTTGTAAGAATAGAGGGGAGTCGAGTGTGCAATAAATCTCAAGAAGGGTGAGTGAAATTTGCTCTAACTTAAATTAGGAAAATGCTAACATCCATGAATGGATTCTCTCATGTTGAAATTTCACACAACATCATCATATGTGATCTTTTACTATTAATTTTTTTGTGTTACATGTCATGTTTGGATTTTTAAATCAATAGTGAAACATGAGAGGATTCATTAATGTTAACCTCCACATCTTATATAGAGGTTAGCTAGGCATACATTTTTTGAGACAAAAAACGTTTTTTTTTTTTGGGTAAGAAATTCTTCTTTTATTTAAAGAAACATATAATTAGGGTAATTATGTAATTTTACTTCCCATTTATTACTATTTTGACTTTTGAAATCATCAAATTCATACTCTCTCCCTCTCGTCATCTTTAAAACATTTTTATCATCAATATTTTATTAATAATAAATTATGAAATTAAAAATATATTAGTATTTATCATTAAAAATATTGAATATTAACATAGGTTGTGATATACTAATTAAATAATAATAATAATAATAATAATAATAATAAAAGTATAGGAAAAAAATAATACCATAACATTGTTATCTATTAATAAATCCGAAACACGGACGTTGTTCTCTGTATGCGCCTTTTTTTTTATTTAACAAATTGATTTCTATGTTCTTTAATGTAGTTTATCAGTATTCCATATTTATTATTCATTACAACCATGATTTTAAAAATAACTAGATGGTGCCCATGCACTGTACATAAAATTAATTTTTAAAATCTTTCTCAATTTAAACTTATTGAATATTTTATTTATAATATATTCACTTAAATTTGATAAATTCTATATATATATCCTTTTAAAATTTGAGTAAAAACTTATACAAATAGTTGATATGAAAAGTGATTATTTTTAATAAAAAATCACTCAATTGTATGTTTCAATTGTGATTTGCACCAACTAGATCGATTTTTTTTTAGCATTTAATTCATAAAGAGTGTTAATATTAAACATCTATATAAATATTCAACTGTGTATTACTATATTAGCAAAATAATTAGATTTAACTATTTATTAACTATTTTTAAAGTCTTATAAATATGAAGCATGTAAACATTTTATTTAGTATCCTAAAAATACAATAAGAATTTTTTTCATTCACCTAAATTTGAGTTTCTTGATTAAAAATATTATTTCTTTTATATGCACCATTTATAAAAAAAAATTACACATACGTCAAATATTATTAAATGGCAATGTAAAATTCATTTATATTAATCTCTTCAAAATAACAAAATCTACTTTTAAACTTTCATCAACATCTAGTCATTTTAGGAGGATATATAATTAAATTCATTTTTCTATTGAAATGTCACTAAAATTGTTTGATTCTTATTACAATTATCTTAAGCATGATATAAGAAATATAATGCAATTAACTGGTGCTACAAATTAGTATACGAAAATTAACATCAAAATAAAAATGTATCCCTATACCAAAAAAAAGGTATCTAATTGTATAATTCTAGACTTTTTGCATACAAATAGATTGTTATAAATTTTTAAAAATTTAAATTTGATTGTCTTCTGATTTATAATAGTGTAACGTAATTTAAATTTTATTACAAATAGAGAAGAAAGATGAAATGAAGTGATTTTATGGGGAAAAATCTAGAATTTTCATGCTTGAATAAATAGTTACAAATGTTTAAAATTTAAATTTGCTTTAGATAAAGAAAAAAGAGGAAGTAGAGTTATTTATAAAGTTGAGTGATTTTAGGTTTTATGTAATAATTTTTTATAGTATTCTTTTTAGATATTGATTTGTAAAGCTTTTTTTTTTTTTTTTTTTTATAGAATACCCATAGCTAACAATATTGACTTATCTCTTTCGAGGAGTAAATTACTAGTTACAAGACCCTCTTCGTACACACCACTATGTTTGAACCATTTTTTGATATTAAAAATATTTATCTAAGATATAAATGAAATTTTAATATCACTTATATAATATTTAGGGGGCTTGAAATAAAAAAAAATTACAAGCTGAGAAATAGCGGAGAGATAATATTAAATAGGTGAGAGAAAAAATTGAAAGATCAATTAATGTGCACAAAATTAAAATTACATTTATACCCAAAATTATAAGTTGACTAATAAAAGATGAGAATGATTTTTATGTCCCAAAGAAAATGTGTTGTTTGCTAATCTCCATATCAAGATCTCGAGGTTAGCAATCCCGTTTAAATTATTATAAGAAAGATTGTCACTTTTTAAATGGATGGTAATATTATAATGTAGGATGCATAAGTAATCTAACTGCAATTTATGTTACCTTGTTTGGTATATAAAAATTATTAGATAATATTTTTTTCTAATATAATAATAATAATAATAATAGTAATAAGTACTTATTATTATTTATAATAATATTACTACTGATTATATTAATTATTAGTTATTAATATTATTATTGAAATGAAAGTGTAGAATAATTTTAATTATTAATAGTGATTATTAATATTAATTGGTAATATAATATAAAATAATTATAATTATATAATAATTAATAATTTTAAATAATATTAATTATTATTATTATTAATTATTACTCTCTATTTTAAAGTAAATATGATTTAAGATTATTACACAGTAATTAATAAAATTATAAAATCATCTTGATCTTTTCAATAGTTAATTTAAAAGATTAAAACAACCTATTAAAAGGGCAATCCACATTATTACTAAGTTGTAATCTAGATTGTCTTGGTAATATGGATTACTAATAATGATGTTACCAAACAAAATAATATTGTCGGTCTAGGTAATTGGAAATCACATTAAGAGTAATCTGCATAAATTATCTCATACCAATTGCCCTCTAAAAATGTCATGAGTGGTAATAACCACTACCGTAAATTAATTTATTAACTATAACTATAATTTCAAATATATTTTCAGCAGAAAAAAATTACATTGTGATTTAGTTATTTGTGTGAGATTTTTGAGATAATAAATTCGAAAATCAAATACTTTATATATATATATATATATATATTAATACATAATTGAATATTTGTATCAAATATTTTTACACTCTTGCACACGCATCACTGGCGAAAGAAGCAAAAGCATATTATGTTGAAAATACGCGGATTTAAGACAATTCCATATAAATAAAAACAAAATAATTAGTGTATATGGTATGGTATCTTTTGGGTCAGGGATAAATGAAATTAGTTCATCTATAAAGTTGTGTTTAAAGTGATTGAAGCTTTTCAGCTCTCTCCATAGCTCCTTTCAGAAGATTGAAGGCATCCCTCAAAGGTTTAGGTTTTGACTCATTTTCTACTTTGCTAGCAAAGCTACAGATCATTATATATAGTTTTATTGAGGAGATGAACAAATTTTCTGTCTAAGATTTAATTTTTATTGTAAGTTTTATTTGTCAATATTCATGTTATTGGTTTTAAATTGCGATTGTAATCACAGCTATGATTGCATTGTGATGTGAAAAATTGAAAAAAATTACTTCGACACAGCTACAATCGACCTTATGATATGGTTGTAAAGGGTTTTGCACCAACAATGTTGCGGCTGCAAATCGCAATTTAAAACCAAATGGTGTTGGTGGCCATTCTAGATAGAGTTTGATATCTTGTCATTTATTCAATTGAATTTTTGGAATTTCTTATTTGCTTGTTGATCATATCTAATTGTTGAGCTAAGATATAGATTTAGCTTTGTAATTTTTTTTTTTTGGGTGAGTATCTTTGTAATTTAATTGGCTGGCTTTTTGTTTAGGTTATTTTTAAGAGTTTTTCCGGAAGATGAGTAACAGGGGGTCAACTCAAACCTTTGAAGCTGTGAATAAACCTGATGACCATAACAAAGGTAAACTGTTCATTATTGATATCTTAATAGTTTTCATGTATGTTATTTACATGTTTGGTTATACAGTGAATCTTGAGGATAAATAATTTCTCTATGGTACTTTAGAGGGTGATTTACTCATATATGAGATTATGGGAGAATTTATAAAGCATGGTATTTAGGGAAGTTGCCAATGGCGAATTTTGTTCTAGAGATGCAAATCAGTGGGACCTACTAGAAATCGCCATTGATGGTTTCTGTTGTAAAGACGCAAACCAGGGGACAATTCGTGTTCTTTGAATTTTTTTTTATTTATTTTCCAATGCTTTATAATGATTGAAAATCACCTTTGAAGACATATTTACAAAACATACAACTTTGTGATATTCTTCTAAAACACCATATTATGATAACTATACCACCGATATTTCATATAGAAAAGAATGAGCCAGATCTCCAACAGGATTTTACTTGAATGAAAATGTGTCTAGTTTTTATTTGTGTCATATTTTTTAAAATCATTTTCACCCCTAAATTAACTTTTAATTTCAAGCAAGAAAATTTGCTTTTACTTTTGCAAAATCTCATTCACTACTGTATAATGTTCTCATTTCCTTGTTATCATTCTTTTAAATTCTTGTTCAACTAACCACGGGTTAATGTAAGGTGGTAAAAGTCCTCTCATTCTTTATCTAATTGTTGATGATTTGATTCTTATCTTAGAAATAGAATAACTTTAAAGCCCATAACTAGCATTTATCCCTTTATATGAGATTATAATATGCGAAGGGATTAGTTACTGTGTTTCACAGTAAATATCCTGAGAAATTGAAAAAAAAAAGAAGATTCATAACAATATTCTTCATATAGACAACCGGGTGATTTTTTGAGTATAACACTCTTAAAATACAATATTTTTTTTTTGCAAAAAGAAAAAAAAGTCATTCATATCTTACACAAACATCAATATTGTAAAAGAATTTTACACAAACATCCAACCATATATTATTTCATCAGTAAAAATGTTTGAATTATTCACTGTCTCCTTAGTTTTATTAATGGAAACATATGATTGAATGACAATTTAAAATTCTTTTACACTACTAATGCATTTGAATTTATCTCTATTTTGTATATTAGTACCTAATAAAATATTATATAGTCATTGAAGATATATACTTTGTCAAGAAGAGAAGGCCAGATGCATTGAAATTATTATAGTCTCCCAATCTTCTGAAAAGTTTTTGTGTGATAATGAAATTATTATTGTTTGTTTGGTAAAGTAATTGCTACACTGCTTCAAACTATAGTAGAGATATTGAAAGTTGCCTAAGAATTGTTAAGACATGTGGGGGATTGTAATCTCTTTGAAACCATTCCAAAGTTACTTTAAGATCACAACATCTGGATTTGTAATGCTGCAATGAGTTTTCTTTTTCTTCGTAAGGCATCATATAATTTGAGATTTTCATTCAAATAATTTCTCACCTTCTTTTTTCTTCTTTTTGAAGATGGCGCTTTCCCAATTGGAGCTGCTTCTGACAATACTCCAGTGGATTCACAACCAAGTGAGCCTATCTCACAAGAGAAAGAAAAGGAAAATACTCCCAAGTCAAGATCGAACTCTGTATGTGCTTGCATGCTTTTGACTAAATTTTATCTTTATAATATGAGTTCAATTTAACCTTTTGATGTGATACATTCTCATTTTACCATTGGTTTAACTTATTGCAATTACATCAAGTACCTCATATATTAAATATTCTTTTTTAACAGAGAAAAGGAGTCAGTACAAAGCCTAAGCAAGGAAAGGCCACTCCTGGCGATGAGTATGACCCTCAACAATTCATAAGACGCATTGTTTACAAGGAATCCGATGGAAAGACAGTTCTGGGATCTGTTCACTACTATGATGGCAAAAAAGAAATGTTCTATGTATGAGACCTTTAACCCACATAACTGGCTAATTTTAGGATCACATGCTAAAAATGTGTGTATTTTTTCATAGCTTTTTGTTGTCTTTAGTTTAGTTAAATAAAGTGTCTTTTAGGATCACTTTGGACATTCTTATTTTACACATACAAAAAAAATCTTTGATAGAAATTATGATGATTATTAGAATAAATAAAGTGATGTGGTCCACTTATTCAAATAAAGGTTAAAATTTATTATGTTATATCATTCTGGAATAGAAGTTCTAGAAAAATTCTACTTCTCTAGCATTTTTCTTATTCTGCTTTTTGGTTGTGATGAAAAAATGATTCAGAAACTTTATCAGAACTTTGTTGTCAAAATGATCTGGCATGATTATTGGTCTTTAAATAAATAAGTAAATCATACTATTTTATTTAATCTAACAAATCATCCTATTTTTGTCAATAAATTTGTATATACATAATTTTTTTACTGTGTAGCATTATTCAATTGTGATAAACTGTGATCCTTTAAAACATTGATTATACAGGACCTGGCTAGTTATTGTCTAACATATGTTTAAGGTGCTCACTTAACTGCAATAATAGAATTAAGGTGTGTTCAAAGAAAATTCTTTGTATTTATATATACCTATAATGCAGGTTGTGTACGAAGATGGTGAGGAGAAATATGTAGAGAAGAATGAGCTTTTTAACAAGGTGGCAACTGGGAAGGAGATTTCTGAGGCTCGATCTCAACTACCACAAAGGTATAATTAAAGTAATAACATAAGAATTTAAGTAATACACTTCAACATTTTCATGGAAATAGATGAAGACTTATATATTGGTTGAGATTATATGTTTTATAAGAAGAACCAATTGCAGTTTAGAAGTTAGTTTCATGTTAGAGTTTAGTTTTTATCTATTGACAACATAAAATAATTTTACACCATTAGACAATAGAATTCAATGAAAATAACGAATCACGGTAGGCTGTTGATATGTGGATAGTTACTCTCTATAATTTGTCATTTTGATAAAATATCATTGGCTAACAGTATAAAATTGTTTTATGCTTAAATTCTTCATCTTATTTGTGTGGATTTTAATTGTATCTAATTTGTGATGAACTATGAACATTTTTGCAATGGTAGTTCAAAGAAGACTGCTGCAGAGAAAAAGAAAAGGTCTGCATCAGGAGGAGAAGGATCAGCTCCAACAAAGAAGAAAGGAAATACTACTTGCAAGAATGAACGCAGTGCTGATGCTGCTTTGGGCCGAAAGGCTACCAATAGAAAGAAGTGACTTTAGGTCCAAAAATATGAAGTGGCATGATGAGAGTAAAACATTTTAAGTGTTAGGTTTTTATTTTTATTTTTTTCATCGACCGGACTTGAATTCAAAACCTTATTTAAAAATAAAAAACAATGTCGAACCATTTAAATTAGCCAGATATTGGTATGCATTAGCTTCAATTATTGATTATTTTACTACCAATATGCTATATATATTTAAAGACGAAATGATATTTTAGCAATTGTTTATAACAATTTCCCGTACTAGAGACCCATTACATATAGCTTTCATTCACTTCAAGCCTTTTTTTTTTCAAAGTTCAAACAAAAAATTCATCTTATAAGCAACAATTTGTTTATGCATAAATAAATTATTAAAAACACATTAATTTTAATATATATAGATCTTCATGCTTTTCGTAGAATCAGATAAAAGTGTGTATGATTCTCCATGGATTTGAATAGAAACTGAATCTTTTAGGTGCTTGTTTGTTTTACACTTTGTGGAGGCTAAAATTACTTTTACTCAATTGAAAATGTCTTTGAGTAATATTGTTTCTGATCTGTTTGGATAAAGGCAAACTTAGTTTCCAACCTCTCAGAAGTATTTTAAGTGCAAGTATATTTGAAAATGCTTTCATTTTACTTTAGCCAAACGGAAATGGTGTTTTTACCCTGCAATCTTTACTCACATTTTACTTTATCCTCTTTTGGATTCATATTATGTGATTTTGGTGATTTTATGTCTAACAGTAATTTTATCTTATCAAATTCAAACAAAAACCATTATTTTAAACTTATTTTTGAAATGTGGTTCCCAAACACAACTTAATTATTTTAATTTTAATTTTTTAAAAATAATTCTTTCAATTTAATTCTTTCAAAAATTATTCTTCTAAAAGTTGAATCAAATGGACAATAGATGAATAAAATATAATAGAATGATAATGAAGATACTTCTATGATGTATAAAATATATATTTTTTCAACATTCTATGGCACAATTCTACATTTTTTTTGTCAGGTTGCGGAGGGACTGGAGTCTTTGGCTGCAAGGATTGAATACAAATCCTTTTTATCATTGATATTGCCATTTGAGCTGGCCTTGCTGGGGGGGGGGGAGGGACTGGAGTCTTTAACTCCAAGGATCGAATACAAATCCTTTTTACCAATGTCCTATGTGTGCACATATTGCAAGGGTATTGGTATTGCCATTTGAGCTGGCCTTGCTATGCGCACAATTCTACATTGTACACCCTACATTTATTCCTTACACAACTCTCACCACAATAGAGAGGATCCAAAATATAGCCCAAATTACCAAAACAAATGCAGCCAAATCACATAAATATGGCCCCAACACGGGTTAGTACAGCAAACCACCGGTGACTAAAAGTAAACCTAGGGCCCAGCAAAATAGGTGAAACATTTCATCTACTTACAATTGTTGGACGATCTTCTTCATGCCACTTTATGTATGAGAAACATTACTCGTATCATATTTTATCAGACACTGTATCAGTACATTTTCATTTATTATTAGATAAGATATGAATTCTAAACTAAGTGGAATCCATACCCCCTCTAATAGTAGACTAAGAGTGTATATATACGGTGTCCCACAAAGTGAGCACAAATAACATTACTCACAATGTAATAATAAAGCATGTTCATAGCATATCCAAGTCATGTCCATAATATATTGGAGTTGCATACAACTATGTCTAACGCATGTTCAAGTTAAAAAAATTTCTTTTTTGTTGGGATCCATACTAATGTATGTTGAACATGTGTCGTATTGGTGTCCATATGGTGTCCAAATCCCATGTGCATTGGACACAGGTATACGCCATCAAATTGGTGTGTCTCATGTCCATCCTTCCCACATGCCACTTGATAACTAAGCATGTGATCAAGGTATGTTTGGATTGGTGGAAATGGGTAGAGTGGAGCAGGATTTTAAGTTGCTCTATTGTTTGGATTTATCTAATTTGAATGGAATAAAGCAGAGATAGGCAGACTCAATTCCATTACATTCTATCAATTATGTTCAATTGTCCTCCCCCTAAATTGGGAGAAATGTGCGGAGCAATTATTCCACTCCGCTCTGCCCTACTCTGCTCCATTCTATTCCACCCCTCCTCCACCAATCCAAACATAATAAAATATGTGAAACAAAATGATTTCCCAAATGGCCTACTTACTATGATTTTCTGTCTTTATTTTCCTATTTTTCCTTCTATCTGTCAGTGATATTTTGACAAATATAACATCATATAACACCATTTATCGTTCTTTTTAAAATTAACCTTTTCAAATTGTGCATAGTATTACACATGAAAAATTTTTTTGGAAAAAAAAAGAAGGGACAAAAATAAAACATAAGAATTGTGATCATACGAAAGAAATGGTAGCCATCCATATTTATACACAACCTTACCTTATGTAATATACCGTTGAAACAATTAAGTGATTTTCTTGTGTTTTCTTACAAAAAAAAAAGTGTCATTATTATTTTTATCATTATTCACTTCAACTAAAATTTTTTTTTAAAAAGAGAATAAAGTGACTAAACAATAATGCACATTATATTTCTATTTTTAAAAAATAATAAGAAACACTTATGTTTGATAAATGTCTCGTGATAGAAAATACAAATATATTGATGACAAAAATATGTTTAAAGAATAAGATAAAATTAAAATAATTTTTGAGCCAATTTATTTCCCTCCAAAAATGAAGGATACTAGAGACATGTTTTTGTAATACAACTTAATTATTTTTTTTCATAATATTGCTTTAATAGTTTTATATTTCATCTTTGTCATTCTCACTTTTTAATTTTAAATCAAATTATAAACCAATTTTCTTCAGCTATCATCAATTACTGTTCCATATACATAATTACAAAACACAATTTCGTCTGCATCTCTAGTATCATCTCCGTCTTTACTGTTTTTGTCCTTTTTACTTTAAGACAGGTACCAAACATAGCCTTACAAAGTATTTTTAACTTCGTTTTGCACTATATGGGGCTTGGCAACGACGTACAGTCCTTTCTTAGCTTTAGTAGAAACACCACACATTTTGTCCAAATTTAAAATATAGTGATGTAGATGCTTCAACAAGAATGTTGAGTTAACTCTATAAAAAAAAAAAAGAATGTTGAGCTAACAAATCTTAAAACTATTTCCCAGCAGTGATTGGATTAGGGAGGCCCCTATTGAAGTGATGAAAAGATTAAAGGAAGCCAGTTGGGGCAGCTCAGTAGAGATAGAGGAAAATGAATCTCATTTGGGACAATATTTATTTCACTAACAAGAGGAGGTCTAAGCATAACATAACAAAGGATTGAAAATATATAATCCATATCCAAACAAATCAACAACAAATAGCAAAACCTTATTCACTCCATTATCTATTGGTCATGGCAACAGTTGGAAAATTGAGGTTTTTGAAGCTTAATTTTCAGGTAAGAGCTGATTTCAAGGAGTGAGTGAAAATTTTCAATTCTTTTAGCCTATCTTCAGGAGATTTGGCCTCACCAAGCAACTTCACCATGGCACTGCCAACTATCACACCGTCAGCTCCCCAGCTTGCAACCTGGTAGCAAAGTATATGATTGAGTAATATACATATGCAGATTGAGATTCAAGCATATTAAAAAAAAAAATGAAAAAGGAAAATTGCACTTTACCTCCCGAAGTATAAGTGATGTGCATCTTTTACTCTAAAGTTGAAAAATGTGCAATTCGGCCCCTGAACTTTTTTAAATGTGCAATTTGACTCTTTGATTAATTTTTTCATCAATTATTAACAAAATAACGAATTTAAGAAATTTTAAGATATTGAATTGTATATTTAGGAAAGTTCAGTTGGTTAATTTGCACATATTTCAAAATTCAGAGTTACAGTACAATTTTTTTTTTGTGCTCAGGGTTGTATTACATTTACTTTGACTAAAATGCACATCAGTAATAGTTAAGGGAGTCAGTTTGTACCTTTTTAAAGTTTAAGGGATAAAGTATAGATGAGCTATAGTTCAAGAGATAAAGTGCAAATTTCTTTTAAAGAAAAATATGAAGAGAGAACTAACTTGTTTCACATGCTCAGGTTTTGATATGCCAAATCCAACTGCCACATGCTTGGTTGTTGTCTGAAAAGAAAATGGCACTCAATTAAAAAGCTTAAATATGATGGGATGTGCTTAGCAGATGAGAATGAAGTGCCATGCTTTCTAAGATTCACCATTGTCTTATGGTAGCCTATCGTATCAATCTTGAACAGTTGCCAGGTCTTGCACCCAAGTAAAAGGGGACAAGGGAAAAGGTAAAGAAAGAAGGACAAGAGAATTGAACTTTATGGAATTAATTTATCAAAAGACTCCTAAGCATACAAATGGAGACCATGATTTAAGTATAAATACCTCTTTAATTTCCTGCAGAAGATCCTGAACCTTATCACTAACTGATGCCCTGGCACCAGTGACCCCCACTGAGCTCACCTATAATTTAAGTCAACAAATGGTTAATGACATTTTGTTGGCAGAATTTGACCTATATATATAAACTTAGAAACAAAATATTGTTGCCCTTTTAGAGTGAAAAGAGCATATTAAAGAGAAGAAAAGTTATAGAATAAACATGCATAACCAAAAGCTTTCTGGCATTTTTAGGCATCATTTTGGTATCATATAATTTGAGGCAACAATCATAGTTTTATGCTTGAGAATGGGGAAAAAAAAATGCTCAATCCTCAGCTTAAAAGAAATAGCTAATATACTCTTAAGAAGTAGCTGCCAGTTGATGAACAACCGATCTTATGATAGACACAGTATATTTAAACTGTTTGATAAAAATTGAAGGCATATCAACATAAAGTGAGAGTATATGGATTATAGAAAATCACAGACAGAGATACTCTTCAAAGAAGACCATGGAAGAAGCTCTTACAAGATAAAGAAATCCTTCTGAAGCTTCAGCAATAGCTTTCATTCGGTTTTTTGGAGTGGTAGGTGTTGTCAGGAGTACCTTAATCACATCAAAAGGAGCAAATATACCCAATTAACTACGTATAGAGACCAATTTATCCAAAAAGGAATTAAAATGAAAACAAATATACAATTTTATATACATACTACCATCAACCAATTTATATAATATTGCAAAAAGTATTTTCTTAGAATATAAAACAAATTTGCCTCTTATGTATGACTTTTGGGTTAACTCTTTACCATAATCAGCAAAAATGTGTGCTTTTTGAGTTAAGAGTTTAAGATGTTTGTTTGAGGGCCGGGGCGGCTATTTTTTTGGGTAGAGGCCTCACTCTATTCCTTAGAAAGGAATAAGATACTCCTTGTGGATTGTGGAACCTAGAAACAAATTGAGAGAACATTTTGAAGGTAAAAGCAAAACAAACCAGTTCAATTCCATTCTTCTTAGCTTCAATCCTTAGAGTTTCAGTCTCTTCTAGAGGAACATCTGGGACTACAAGCCCTGAAAACATGTAGGAAAGATCTTTACCCTGAATCTTCATTACCAAACTGGGAGGAATTATGGGGAAAAAAAAAATACTAAGGAGTTTATATTTAATCAGCAACATGCATATTGATGTGGTTTTACATAATGTATTTAATTTTGATGCAATAATTGTATAAATTTTTTTTACTTTGTTATTCAATCAATTTATCCATTTGCATGACTTTTCAAATGGTGGATGTAAAACTTAACCATCTTTGCTGATATGACAATATATGATTGAATGACAATATACATATATAGAAATTAAACTCGTACATAAAAAGTCTTAACTAAGACTTGTTATTAGAAATTCCATCAGATGTATTCTTAACTGTGGTCATGAAGTGGTAAATGAAGCCACAAAATCATCACATCGTTGAAGCCTAAAGCATAATTATAAAGAGATTTTAAATTGACAAAACCCAAATAGCTAATTTTAGCATAAGCATGTGGAACTACGTTCACTGTCTAGGTTATGCATTTTGTGATAATATTTATCATACAACTTGATTAGAAAATAGACAGAATAGCATGATACAATGTATAGATAGACTCTATGCTATTCTATTTGGCAGACCTTTACTAGTGTGTTACTTACCATGCACACCACTGTCTCTTATGGTGGACAGAAATTTCTCAGTTCCACGCTTCATTATTGAGTTGTAATAGGTAAACAGTGCAATAGGACAAGACAATTCAGGAACAACCTGCCAAATCAACCATGTAGAATGATCATTAGTCCAAGGATCTAAGAGAAGTTCCACCTAAACAAGCAGCAAGTGGAGATGTTCTGAACCCTTTAAGTAAAATTTTGTTTTGACTAAGTGAAAAGACATCCAACTGGTGGAATTCAAAAAGGTTTCATGTGTTTATATAAGATGAAAGGAATGAAAATGTATTGATGCAAACTAATCTTCAGAACATACCACATTTACCACAAATAGAAGTTTGTACTATAAACCTCATTATGAACAAATGACATCAAATATTAACAATCTATCTGTTATCTTATGCAACAAAAGCAGAACAACTTTATGAAACATTCTTGTCTACGACTCAGCATCAGTAGTACAGCAATAACCAATAAATGATTTGTAAAGGAATCAGTGTCAAAAAGACACCAAAAAAAAAAGAAAGAAAAGATTTGTAAAGAAATTCTACTATAGCAGAAGGGAGATCACCATAATTAGCATTTGATATATGGTACTAATTAAATGGCAACAAGTTTCACTATTACCTTCTTCAACATAGAAATGATTGCTTCGAAATTGGTCCCCTTTGCCAGAGAACGTGTAAAAGCAGCCTGAACAAAAAAGGCACATCAGTTTGGAAATCAGGCACTAAATGTCATAGACAAAAAAATAAGAAATTACCAAACCTGGATGACAGGACCATCTGCCAAAGGATCAGAGTATGGAACACCCAGCTCAATTATGTCAGACCCACATGAATCAAGTAGTTTCAGTGCTTCTGCTGTGGTTGAAAGATCAGGATCACCAGCTGTGATGTATGGGATGAAAGCCACCTTGACACAAGCAAATACTTCTTAGAATAAAATCATTTCATATATAAGAAAAAAGCAGCTCGTTGCATGAGGCTTCCACTTGGTGGGACTTGAGGAGGGCAAACATAAGCAGCCTTATCCCCCCACAAGCATATAAGTTATTTATGAGATTTTGACCTATGACTTCTAGATCACAAGGAAACAATTTTATTGTTGTGTCAAAACTCACTCTCAGAATAAAATCATTTGACATATTAAAAAAAAAAAAACCGTCAATCAAGAAACATCGACAATTCTTCATAATTAGGTGAAAAAAAATGAAAGTGCAAGTCCTTAGAACAAATCAACTATGTTGTTCGTGATTCACCAGCAGTATGTAATCAAACAGTGCACAAATAAGGCGTTAGTACTTTACTGGTGAATACTTCCAATACCATGAATTTTATGATATGCATTCACTTATCATTCATTCAATGTGCTTAAAATATTGATAAGTATGCAATCAGATTGGACCATTTGATTACATATTGCATAATTCAATAATAACTTGTAATCTAGTACTGATAAAGTTCAAAAGTGACACGGAAAGGAAAATCTGAAATGCATGGAGCCTAGATTGCAAGAAAAAATAATAATAATAATAAGTACTTACTTTTCCTTGGTTTTTTAGTCTGGTGAACGTTTCAGAGAGCCCAACAGTTTCAGTGGTCCTAATTGCAGCCACTGGAGTGAACCTTTTCACCGATATGATGGACTTATTGGATGGAAAATGAACCTGGAGATCATTGATCTCAGGTTTCTTCACTGGCAGGAAGCTAGTTAATCTCAGTGCAATAGCCATGACTGCGTGATTTCACATGAGTTAAGCATAAGGGTAGATAAATGAATCGGATCACAGACAAAATATTATTCACGACTCTACAAAAGAATATATTTATATATAAACCTTGCCAAGTGCTCAAGTGCATAAAATAATCACTTCAACTTAACCAAATATCAATAAATTTTTTTTTTTTCAAACAACAAAATCACATATGTTAACTGTTAGCAAACTTATACACATCATCCTAGATAGTACAAATTGTAAAATCTCAAATATGATTTTATATTATTGTCCACAACTACAATTGTGGTCGCATCAGCCGTATTTCTCTAGATTTTTTTTCTTTTTCAATTGCAATCGTCACAACGCAACCGCAATCACAACTTGGAAACCATAATATCACAATTTTTTTTTTTTACTTTAAAGAATCATAATTGAATAGACAAATAATTCTAGGCAATCAACCAAATAGGTGATCAAAATTTGCACTAAACTAACCACTCCAAATAGCTTCAAAGTTCAAGCTATTAAGGTGAAGACTTTATGAATGACTATTGTTATATGGTTAATCAGACATTTTTCAACACATGAAATTTCTAGCTACACAATAAATAAATATCCAATGAAAACAAAGTTAAAAGCTCATGTGGGGTAAACAGCCAGCAAACCAATGCGATATCACGATAGCTCTTAGGCAAAAGGCAAAGTTGGAGAATTCACCTATAGATTGGTACAGGATGCGTACGTAGTGAATTTGAGATGAAAGAAATGATGAATGAAGCTAACCGGCGGCCGGGGGGGGGGGGGGGGGGAGAGAGAGAGAGAGAGAATGTGAGTTTCAGTGCAAGTGAAGTTGTTGAATTGATGACAAATCAAACGCAAAAGCATTAGTAATACTTTAACGTTGCAACTTGGAAGAAATTGATCCGGGATTGTGGAAGAAACTAAAACGAGTGTTCAGTGTTCCATTACTTTTATGTATTTTTTTTTTTAATTACATCATCAATAATATAAATTATATATCTTCTGTATTGTTTTTATTTTCAATTTTCAGTATTATAATAATTAATTTATAAAAATAATAATATAATAAAAAATATAAATATTGAGTGATAAAAAATATAATTTTTTTTCTTAGTTTACAAGCATTTGAAAAATTTTACTTGATAAGTTGATGTCTTGATGCTTTGTTTCATATGAGAAATTTAAACTATATTATTATTATTATTATTATAGAATGAATTAAAATGAAGATATTTAGAATATGAATCTCAGTTCTTAAAATATCTTTCTTTTCCTTCTATTTCTATTGAATATTTTGGTATGAATCTGCACAAATACTTTCTTATTATTTCTATTGGGATTTATCATGCCAGATTGCCTTAAATTATTATATATAAATTTAATTTTGATAATTACTAATATATATTTTTTAATTTATTAAATGATTTTTAAATAAGAATTTAATTAATTTTAATACACTATAAGAATAAAAAATATTTCATACATCCATCTAATTATATATTGTTATATTAACAAATAACAATAGTGTTTGTCACAACAACCACAACCTTAAAAGCAATCATACAAATAGAAAATATATAATTGAATAAAGCATATATGATTGAATGGTAATGTAATTTTTTTTGCATGAATAGTGCATCGAAATTAATCTCTTAAATAATTTCTATAAAGTTTAAATATTTTTAATAACGCAATTCCTTTGTAAATTTAATTTGTATGTACTAACAATATAAAATTACATTTCACTATCTGTCAGTAGAATTTTACAAAAGTGACAAATCATATATAGAAATCACTATCCACCATCATAACTGTCCATCATAATTTATTATTTTGATAAAATTCTATTGGATAATAATATAAAATAAAGTACTTATTTATTGAAAATATATTAAAACTAAATTATCTATATAATCTCAAAAAAAATTCATTATTGGTTCCATTAAAATACTTACTCAATACCAATATAACTAAATTTATTATTCTTGACAAAATTGGGAGGAGTTTCGGTAATTTCATAATAATGTCTGGCTTTTTGTTATGATACACTAAAGCTATTGGTATTTTTTAAATTTAAGAATTATGATTTAATCATGATTATTTAAAATATTAATAAATTTAGTTAGTGTGAAATATGGTAAATTTCCAGCCATAAATTATCTAAAAGATATGCTACTCATGAATTTTATAGGATATCGGAGAAATCTTCTAATATTTGTGAGCCAAATTTGGATTAAATGTTTATGTTTTTAATTTTGTGCAAAGGTTATTTTTGTCTTTTGATTTATAGATCGTTTGGACTTTGGAGTGAGGTAAAATGAGAGTCGAGAAGTGAAGAGAAAAACATACTTGGGATTTTATTCCCCCTTTTTTCCTCTCTTTGGATCGGTCGAAAAGAGAGAAAAAATGAAAGGAAAGAAAAAATATTTTTTTTGATCGGACATATTTCAATTTTAAAACACAAGAACAAAAATTCGAATTACCATATCATGGGCGAAATCCTTGGGTTAGACCGGCTCAATCTATTTAAATCTTCAAATTAAATAGGTTGAGTTTTATTGACCCTCACACCCAACACACCCACTCTAGCCCCTTCTCTCCTCCCTTCTTTGTAGCTTTCTTTGTCATATGCATCTCTAATCAAAGAGCTATTAAAATTGGTTAAACTTGATGTGCTAATCTTTATTGGTTAAGAAAAATGTGGACTCGGTTTAACAAATTCCAGACTGTTTAAATTAGCATGTTTATAATCCGATATGTTTGACTTGTGAGTTAAACAGGCCAATCCGGCGTGCAGATATTTATTTTTTCATATGAGATTGCCCAATTTGAAATTGAAACCCTTACTTTTTTTCTTTATCGTCAACTCCACTCACACACACACCCGCCAGAGAGAGGGTTGGGACATGGCATCTCTGATGCCTAAGGTAGCGATGATTTACTATTTTTGAAATAGAAATACAGATATACCAAAGACAGTAAAGACAGAGATATAAATAATAAATATATATAACGGTATTATTGGAAGAAAAAAATATTAAATTTCTGCATTTGTATCATGTCCCCATTATCCCCACATTTTAGAGATACAAAAGTTTTATGTTTCTTTTATCTCTTATTCCTGTCTCCATCACCAAATAGATTTGTGTCTCTAGTGTCTCTATATTTTTTATCTCAAAGACAGTAAACAGATGCTATCTCGAACACATGACCTTGGCGTCCCAGGTGCTGGCATCAACCTACATCTTTTTTGTTTGGTGAGAAAGTTTAACACTGTTTTTATATTTTTGGTCTGGAAGTGAACCCTTTCGGAATATTTTGAAAGCAAGCTTTGGTCATTTGGGCTGCCCGGCCCTGACCCAGAAAAAAAGTGCCTGATGAAAAGAAAAAGGGACGAAGAGATTATGAAAGTACACGCAGGAGAGTTAAAATGCACATCACTTGCACCCAAAAAGAAAAAAGAGAGCGTCACCTGTTTTTTTCTCAGTAAGCATACCGTGGCCGGAGGGAGGCCCGAATCGCGAAGTGCAGCAGAGGCAGCAACCGCCGCCGTGTCTCCGTTGCCGCTCGTCAGCACCGCCGCTCTCACCCTCTCAACTCATGTATTCTTCACTTCACATTTCAAGCTCAATATATAATGTTATTTATATGTATCAATTCGATGTGGATTTCGTTTTTAAAATTCTGTCTCCGTTTGCGTCAATTTAAATTTTTATTACTCATGAACTGTTCTCTTTTTTTCTCTGTTTGTTATTGAAATCGTCTGTTAATTGTGCTTGGTGATGTGATTTGTTATTCGATGTGTTTTTTGTTCTCTCTCTCTCAATCATTTTTTCTCATTGATGAACTAGAAAAATCGTGTGTCTTGTTATTGTCACTATAAGAAGTACAAGTGGCACGCTACTCAACTCTACTCAGCACTGCGTACAACACGGTGTTGCAATTGCATAGTGTTGGTGTGAAAATATAGGAAATAGTTATTTAATTTTTGAGAACCTTGATGGGGTGTTGGTTTGGGTCTTTCCCAATGGGTAAGATAAAGGGAACAGAGATTGAATTTGTGATAGTGATAAGCAGGAAACGGAGAGAGAAGGTATGTTGATAGGAGGAAGAAATGGCTTGCAGAATAACGAGCTCTTGTGACTTGTGAGCTCGAGTTATATAACATGTTTGGGCCTGTTTGGTTTTTGCTTGCATTTTTTTTGTTTTTCATTTTCTATGTTTTCTGTTTTTAGGATTTTGCAAAGAAATTAATGAAAACAGTGAAAGCAATAAAATTCTGCTTCCTGTTTTCACTTTCTGTTTTAACCATTTCTTTCACAAAATTCTGAAAATAGAAAATAGTAAAATCAGAGAAGATGAAAACACGAAATGGAAACAGAAACCAAACAAACCTTCTATTGGTTCTTGAAGCTGAACCAAATAGGCTATTAGTGCTCTAACTCTTGGGTGCAGAATGCATGCCGAGTTTCACATCTTGTAGACATTGATATTAGTATAAATCTGAGTGCTTTTTATTTAGCCTGAGCTGAATGATGATCAGTCTAATAATGATGCCATATTCTGGTAGTCATGGAAGGATGTGGTGATCTGTGAGGAATTTTAATGAAACAGTAATTTGATATTAAGGACTATGAATGAAGTAATGGAACAGTATCAGCACCCGTGATAGTGTATTGGGGTGGGGGTGGGGGGGGGGGGATGAAGGCGTTATAAGTAATATTCACAGCAAATGGTATTGCAGCATCCACAAATCACACCTGCTGAGTGTATAGGTAATATCAGTGATAGGTGAAATAAGAGAGACTGAAAGAAGGGGGGTTGTGGTGGAGAGAGAGAAGGGGTAGAAACTGAGAGAGATAGAGAAGGGCTAAATCATCCCAGTCTTGCTTCTCTACTTTGTTAGTCCTTCCAACATAAACTGCTTCAGAATGTCACATAGTCCACGAACCTCCTATTCTTGATCTTCTTTCTTTTTGATTTTCCCTTTTCCCATTTCCTCAATTGATGGATCAGCCTCCATGTGTCCCTCCTTTGCAAAAGATTTTTTCTCCTCTCTGTTGTGCCTTGAGGCTGCTGACCTGTCCTCCATCTTACCCTTTCCAGCTGCTTGTAATTAGTATATATATACACTATTCATGAGATAGAGAAGGTTTGAGATCTGTGGTGCATAACAGTTGGAAGAGTGGCAAGTGGAGTTGTATAGTTTGTCTTGAAGGGGATTGTGTCGATGTTTGTATCACGAATTCTATTGTGAGGTTACTCAATGTTGGCTCAATGGTGATCTGTTGGATCAACAATTTCAGAATCAGAAGCAATAATAGTTTCAACTTTCAATTCAGTCGAGTGTCTGCCTGTGTAAGAATTAAGGATCATAACTAGTATGATCGGGGTATGAAATATTGATCAGAAGCAAGTACCTCACAATGGTGGCATGTGTGACCTCCTATGGCCCGATCCTGAGGATATTGTGGGTGGATGGGTTCTAAGTCCCCATGATACTGGTTTCATATTTGGTGGCAGTGTTTACTTCTTTTAACAACTCCAATATCAAACACATAAGTTGCGGAGCACATGTGCTATATATTCTCTCCTAGACAAATTAAATTCAATAAACACACAATTATGTATTACACATGGATATTCTATTGTTTTTTACGAGAAATTATTGGAACTTCTCTATTTCTGTGTACACTGTTTTCCTTTTGCATCCACTTTTCTGTAAAATCAATCAAATATGATATTCAAGATGATATGCTAATCATGTGCAAATCAACCAATAAAATGAGATGAGAAACTTCCAAGTTCCAACATTTGTAGGAACTAATATTTTGATTCTTAAGGAACTAGGTCCACTCTGCGTGGATCAAAGTTGAATCCTTACATCTCTAATTTTGCTGACTCTTTACTCCTCCGGCAGAGGTCTCACACGAAAAGACAGTGACCAATGCTGGGATTTTCATATGGAGAAATATTTCTGTTGCTTGGAGTCACTGCTGCTGTGATTGGTTGGTCCATGCTACTCTTACTCTTTGTTTACCATATGACAAATTTAATTGTAGAAATCTGAATTGTTTATCTGCCAAATGGATGTGCAACAGGACCAAGGGATTTGCCAATCATAGCCAGAACAGCAGGGAGGCTAGCTGGTCGAGCTATTGGATATGTACAATTGGCTCGTGGTCAGTTCGACAGTGTTATGCAGCAAACTCAAGCTCGCCAGGTACTCCCTTTTCTCCAACCTAGAGCTATAGCTCACATGGATTAGTTTTATTAGGTTGCAATTGTGTTACATTTGGTTTCTCAGAAGAATTTGGAAAAATAAAACAAGTAAACAAAGTTATTTAAAAAACAGAATTTGAAGTGAGGGTTGTGATTTTAATGCCTGAGATTCACTTTGAATTCTTAAACAATATAAGAATATAAAAGTTAGACACATTTTTACTTTGCATCAAAAAATTTGAATGTCTATTCCACAACTTGCCAACTTGGTAATGGCATTCAATTTGCAAAAACTAAATTCTATTGTATTCACCTATCTTGTCTTGTCTTTAGGTTCATAAGGAACTGCAGGACACAATGGCACAGCTAGATGCTATTCGTCATGAAATTCGAAGTATATCAATAATAAATCCTGGCCCAATGACCCGGAGGCTTGTGGATAATCTTGACCAGACATCCATCTCAAATGGTATTATTTCCATGATTTATTTTAGAACATAATTTAGTATTCTAAATTTTTCCTGATACGTTTGCTGATATTATGTGCAATTGTGGTATCTTCTATTGTTGATACTATAGAGAATAGGAAACCCGAAGATGTTGGAGGGAGTAACTCAATACCCACAGTTACCAAGGTTTATTGACCACCCTCACAACTTGAGATGATTATATAGTGCTTTAGGAAAGTGTTCTTATGTGTCTAATTATTTCCAGGATTCACCTTCACTGGCCTCAATTTCATGCAACCTGCAAAGTCAAGCAACTACTTATGCCAGATTGGCAGAATCCCCTGCCGTGAAGAATGGTTTAACGGGAAGTAGTACTGAAGTTGAGAAGATTAAAGATGAACTACAGCTTACTGTCTTACCAGTCTCTGCTGAAAACACTGGACTCTTACCAAATCGTGGGGGTAATGATAATTTTCTTTCCTTCTTTTCTAATTCTACCTCATCCATTTCACTTACTTTGTTTTGTATCAAGACGGACGTCATGCATATTATTGATGGGCCTATTTTGTTCTAGAATGATATCTGACATGAAACAAGCTTTGATTGTATTGGCAGTTGATGTGAAAGGATCTGACATAGTTCTGGAAGCAATTTTGGAGGCAGAAGTAGCTCGTAATGCAAAAGAATTCTTTTCACAGCCCCAAAACCAAATATCCCAAAACCAAACTTGATTGATATGGTAACGCTACATGGTACCTTTAATCATCTAGATTTTAAACGTGCTTAGTTTTTACTTTGTAGCATTTGTTATTGTAAATACAAATCATGCATAAAGTAGAGTGTATAGTAATGGTATTGGTTCAGGAATATTTCTTTTTAGTTGTCCAGACTAGAAATTTACATGAGTATTTTGGCTTGGAGATTGGTTATTTTTCCTCATGTTAGCTGTTCCTCCTTTCAACCTTGCTTTCACTGCAAAAATAAATTGAAGTCTCAAGCTACTCTCCTAAAAGCGAGGTTCTGACTATGTAGGCATGTATATGTTTTCTGTTACCTTGGTTGAGCATGGTTTAAGCTTCTATCAAATGATTCAGAGGATGTATATCTTCTTTTATATTGAAAATTATTTTGACGATGTATATCTTCTTTTTTTATTCGTGATAGCTATTCTGACTGAAAATTAACCAATAATGTTTGCTTATATTTTAGGTTTAGTTAATCTAGGTTTCTTCCCACAAAATTTCCAATTTGGTCCTTTTAGTTTAGAAGTTCAGATTGGTATGTACTATGTAGGGCTAGTGATAGAACCATAATTCTTAGGGGAAATGGCGTTTTACCCCCTGAACTATAAGTCATGTTCATTTTAGCCCCTAAACTAATTGTACAAATTGGCCCTCTGAACTTTCACAAATGTACATTTTAATCGAAGTAAATGTACTATACCTTTTGAATTTTGAAACATGCTAATTAACCTCCTAAACTTTCTTAAATGGGCAACTCAATACCCTAATTTTTGTAAATTTGTGATTTTTTTGGGTTAAAAATTGATGGAAAAATTAATAGAAGAGTGAATTTGTACGTACAAGAAAGTTCAAGAAGTCACCACACATTTCTAAAATTGAGGCTCTGAAGCGTACATGACCTATTACTTAGAGTACAATCTCCTCTAATTATAAACACAAAGTATTTGTATGACCAACTAACAAATCTAACATACATGGTTCAGCCAAAATAGTCACAAACAACAATAACCGTTCTAAACATTATAGCATGTTTGGAAAATCGCTGGCACACTCCAAAATCGACTCTGGGAAGTGTGAAATAGATTTTGTGTAATTTCTATCTGGTAGAATGCAATCTCAGAATTGATTTTGATTCTACTAGAACTGAGAAATTATTGCTTCAAGGTTTTTACTCTTTTTATCTTTGTCAAAATCACTTTCCATATCAAACTACTAGACACAAATCACTTCATTTCAAAATCAAACAAAATCAATTCTAGGGTTAAAAAATCAATTATATCCAGAATCAATTCTATACAAATGCAAAACTAAACACAAAGTATAAATGTCAATTGCCTCAACTGCTTGTCCATGTCTCTCAGCCAGTAGTCCACCTAATAGTCACAGAGTCCAAGCTAGCCTTTTCTACTTCTGCTGCTCCTCCTGTTCCTCCTCAGAATTGGTGGAATTGGTGGCATGCTCACTATCAGTGCCAACCACAAGCTGATTTGGTGGTGGTTGCTGCCCAGGGTGTCTTATCCGGGATGCACGCATCTCTATTCTATCCATTCTCAAAGCTATTCTCCGTGTATAATCACTCTGGTCGGTTGCAAGAGTAAAATCCTTCTCTTCAATCATTTGAGCAAGCCTCCTAATAGCTGGGGATCCTTCTGTGCTGGAAACAAGAGAAAGTGTTCTTAAAGCTGCCTCTATTCTGTTGACATGTCTTTGTCTTGCATCAGGGGGCAGCTGATTTCTCCAGTCTCTTTCTCTTGCTCTCTTCAATGAATGCGTCGTCGAAGCTATCTTGGCTAGGTAATCACGAAAGCTTGTTGCAGCAGCATAACATTTCTGCTCAATACTTTGAGCGATCTTCTGCAATTCGAGGAGTTCGTCGACTTCTTCTAGACGATGATAGTAACCTAACGTTAAAAAATACAATATTCTGGTGCGAATGTGTCGACGGGCTTCAAGGTGCAGTTGACCTCTCCAGTTGCTTGTATCCATGATATGTTGGCTTGGTTTGGTTCAATGTCAAACTCAAACTCAAATGGTGATTTTTTTTTTTTTTTTTTGCAGAACAAAGACACTGAGACAAGAACAAGAACAAGAAGGTTCGCCCACAAGGGAAGGGAAATTGCAGCAGCCAAGAACAAGAAGCAAGAACTTGGCTGGAGATCTGAGAGAGAGAGAGAGAGAGAGAGAAGCAAACAGCTTGCTCAAATGATAGGCCGTAAAATAAGTCACTTTTGAAAAGCTATCTATTTATGTATCTATGTATCCACACATAGAACTTGGATAGTTTTCTTAGATTATGGCATGGGTTAATTATTTAACATCAAATTTTGCTCCAAAAATCGCACTCTCTGACTCGGATAAGTGATTAATATTAATTTTTCTCATATTTATGATGAACAATCATATTAATTACAAAATTCAAATTTCAATTCTTATCTCTTCTACAATTCTTTTTATTTATAGAATTCAGCAATTTTTTGTTTTGTTTTACAAAAGCTCTGATCAATTCAAGTTTAACTTAGATTTACATTGATCTATTAAAATATTATATATTGATATATTGATTAGATTGCACATATACATTTTAACCATATTCTACTAAAATCAATTATACTTGTTAATATATGTATGTATGTAAATATATAATTTTTTTATTTTATTTATTGTAAACTTCCAGTCACATTTCTTTTCTCAATAACAATAAGAAAAGAGAAAAGGATGAGAATGGGTGATGTTTCCTAATAACAATTCTAGTTACTAATTAACGTTTTTATTTTTTTTAGTTTAATTTTGATGCACTAATAATAAAAAAAATTTTAAATCACATGTTATCACATCAATAAAAACAAATTTGATTCTTTCCTCATTATTTAAAAGTCATGCATTTGGGGAGAGATTGATTGGATAATAATATTAAAAAAGTTTTACACTTCAATGTATTTAAATTAAGTCCTTTTTGTTTGTGCTATTTAGACTTTTCAATTAAAGAAACATGTAGAAAGAATGAGATAATTAGATGCTTATTGAAAAACTAGAACTTAAAAAATAATTAAAATTTTTTTGTCATAATTTATAAAGGCTGTGTGTATATATATTTCTCTTGTTCCCGTAATTAATCATTATTCTTGGTTGAGTTGCCCCTTGATCTCACATTTCATATTTTGCCACAATAGTTATATGTATTTAGGGCCCATTTAATGCATAGTATAAGATTTGATAGTATTAGCTAATACCATAAAGTTAATTTTTTCACATGTTTGATGTCTCATATGATAGTATAATATTATACAGTTAAACTATTTTTTTTCTTATAACTATAGGATTAAATTATCAGGCCCCGAGAGGCTTGATAACACTTGATAGCATTATTTTTACTAGCCAATCCCAAATTAGCCTTTACTTACTCTTCTACATTAATGCCTCGATCACCCCCACCTAGCGTCAGTACCAGAGTGCCACCCACCCGTCATTGCCCACTCGTTATCGATCGCCACTATCAATCCTCGGTCATTGCCTGCCCACTTGTTCATCGACGGTCATATGGCGTACCAAACAATGAATAATGTAAAAACTTATATAATAAATTCCTTATACTATATTATTAGCTCTTATACTATTATATTTAATACTATTAGGCCTTATCCTATATGATGCACTAACTAGAGCCTTAATTTTAATACAATGTGAAAAAAATTTACAAAGTTATTTAACTATTTATTATTATATTATAAAAATGAAATGTTATATAAATGAAAAATAATATTATTTTCTTACATTTATTAGGCGAAGTACAAGAAATTATAGATAAATCATATTATGTTAGAGTATGAAGTTTTTCTTTAACACTAGGGGATGTTTGATTGATGGGGCAAATTTTCAATTGGTAAAATCCACATATAAAATTACATATGAAATTCTTCATAGAAAATTTACCCATATTTTTACTCCCTAACTAAACACACTAGTGTATATTTGGTTAGAGAATAAAAATAAGGGTAAAAAATTTATGAATGAATTTCATATTTAAAATTACATATGAAATTTATATGTGGAAAATTTATCTCTACTTTTATCCTCAAGTTAAACATAATCCAAACATAAAAATTCAATTTATTTTTTAAAAATTCAATTTATTTAACTTTTATCTCTACTATTTATTATGTATGGTGTAGATAAGCTGTGCCAGGCTTTAGACCAAAAAAAAAAAAAAAAGTATTACAAGCCCAACTGAATTTCACTTGTAATCTCTGAAAGTAGAACATTAATGTCATTATCTTTTGGGTGGATTTGGTGATACTCTTTAAAATGGTGCTCTAATTCATAAAAAGTATAAGCCAATTTTTCTATTTGATAAACAAAAAATCTATGGTGCTTTTGCTGATAGCTTTTAAAAGCCAAGAGTGCTTTTAATAGCATTTTATAAGGTGCTTTTTAGAGTTGACTTATACTATTTGAAATTAAAAAATATTAAAAAAAAATAATCTTGAATTTTAATGACAATGAGCTTTATAATATATTTACCGAACATTACTTTAATGACTGTTGCTTATTAAAAGTAACTTTTAGCACAATAATACCAAACCAAACTCAAACTTTTGAATTTCGAGCAAAAGTCAACTCTAAAAAATATCCAATGAGATACTCTCAAAAATACTCTTGACTTTTACAAGCTAGGATAAAAAACACCCATACTCTTTGTTTATCAAATAGAAAAGATTGGCTTATGTTTTTCATAAGACAGAGCACGCAATTGAAGAACATTACCAAATCCACCTTAATATGACCTTACTCTAATTAATGACAATAAATATAAATTATATTTTTTAATATCTATATTCATTATTATCATTTTGGATATTTAGAACACATTTATCAAATACTATTGCCGTGATTTCTACTTATTGAAAGTAAATTTTATATTATTTTATCAAATAATGCTACTATAATTTTTTTAGAATAGACTTTTAAGAGTCCAAAGAGCACAACAATTTTTTTAAAGCCAAAGCAATACCATATAGTGAGTCTATCTTATAGTCTATATATTGATCTAAACCGCTGAATAATTTTTATTAATGGTTAAGATATGATCCCAACATCATAGTCTGCATCTTTCGTTGCGGATTCGAGCCTTGGTCTTGCGAGATTGGGTGATTCAATTCGCTTGCCGGTGACAGCGAGTTTTTTCAATGGCATTTTGAATTTTAAAGCTTACCATATTTTATCTATGTAATTCTTAGAAAAAAAATCAATTAATTTTAGGATCATGCAAATAAATTTTTAAAGTTATTTCTATGAATCTATAATGAATTAATTTTTTTTTAATAGCATATAGATGAAACCTGGTCACTTTTAAAATAACTATATCAGTGTTCCAGTAGCTGTTGGTCAAAATATGTTTGAGACACATTTGATGGTCCCTTTAATTTTATTTTTAAATTGTTAGATTATCCTTATTTTAATATTTAATTTTCCTCTTCAACCACCTTCATTCTACGGAAACTGTTATCTTTCTCACCACCACTCGTCACCCTTCCCTTCACTTGAAAACTGAAAACTCCAATAGCTCCCCTCTATCATCATAGCACAAAACAGCTACCCCCCAACATTCCAATTCTGCCCCCGCCGCCCCCCACGCTTCCTCCCAATTTGCCAACCCACCCACCCAGCCAGAAACCATGTACTTCATCCTCTGAAAAAAAAATAATAATAAAGAACCTTTGACGAAAACAAAAATTAAATGGGGAGAAGGTTCGATGGACCATTGTGTATTGAAAGAAAGTTAATATGGTAATTTCAAAATTATTATTTCTAATTTAAAGAATATTATTATACTATGTATTTTTATATAATTGTTGTATTTTAAAATCTAGGCCGTTCAAATAAAATCTAATCTAATGGTGATAAATGATACACTATGTAATGATTTAAAACACATGTGGATTAAATTATCTGCTACTCATAGTACCTCAATTGTTAATAGAGAATCAACTACTTAAGTTAGCGGACACTTTAAAATAGATCTTAACTTTTTTTTTTTTGAAATTCACTCGATGCACTAGACACCATAGTTAAATTTGTGCATCATAGAATTAGCCTAACTGAAAACACCATAGTGACTTCTCGTAAAATAAAAATAAATCTAACATCATAATTAAATTAATGAGCTTTTTTAAGAGAAGCTAAAATAATATGAATAAAATTTTGATATACTGATAATATAAAAAAATTATAATTGTCATCCAATCATATGCTTCTATTTTTAGATTTTTAAAAACAGTGAGTTATTGAATATAACTCTTTTTGCACATGTGGTAATATACGATTAGATATATGTTTAAATTTCTTTCACATTTACCGTCCATATAAATTAAATCTAATAAATATACCATATATTTGTTTCTAGAAAAATTTAAAATGAAAGTGCTAACTTGAAATGAAATGGAATTCTCCATTAACGAACATAAGAAGTAACTTCACGCGTTCACTCTATAAACAAGGTTTCCCAGAAGCGGAAAATTGGCAAAAAAGAAATTTCCCCAAAAAGCAGACCCTTTTAGAAAAAGGAAAAATCAATTAAAAAAAAGGTAAAAAAATAACCTTTTTTTATATTTTTTTTAAACCACGATATAAAGCCAAACTCCTTTTCCTTCTTCTCTGTTCGTTCTTTCTTTCCCTCTGAACTCAGAACCTAACCACTGAACTGAACAAGCACACACAAAAAAAAAGAAAAAAAGAAGTCAACGAAAACTTGATGTAGAATCATTCGTTACACTTGCCAAACTGAGTCATTAACTCGTTCCACCGTAACTCGGAACTTAACTCGCCCGAGTCTAAAAAGAATCATCAAAACTCGTTCCCATGGCGAATCACTATCCCTCAGGCGGCGGCGGTGGGTTCCACGCGCCGGTGTACCAGCTTGGGCTGAGCTTGGAGCAAGGGAAAGGAGGAGGAGGAGGAGGGTTCCTGAAACCGGAGGATGCTTCCGGAAGTGGAAAACGGTTTCGCGATGATGTTGTTAATGTTGATGGCAGAGCTAAGAATGTAAGAGAAAATTTTCCCATACTTCTCCTAATTTTCATATTTTTTTTCTTTTATTTTCCTTTGTTTTGATTATAAAATTGGAGAAATTACAGTGTTAGGGTTTTTATTTTTTAATGTTTTTGTCTGTTGTTGTTTTTGGATTTTTTGGAGTCTTGGGATATGATTGATTGATTATGTATTGAAAATGAAGGTGAGGTTGGTGCTTCAATGGTTTTAGTATAATATCGGTGTTTATTTTACGGAAAAATAATAGCACAATGGTTTGGCTTTGTTTTGTTTTGTTTTTTGTTTTTTTTCTCTTTTGGTTTCTGCCATTAATTTTTTTGGTGAGAGGATTGATCATTTTGGTGTAATGGTGTATTTAGCTTTATACGGTAGAAACCGGTGAGCTTTTACGTAAGCATAAACTTGCCTCCTTGTAGCACCTGATGGCTCTGCTTTTGAGGATAAGGCTGGTATATTTGGTCTTCCCGGAGCCTCTAGCTTTACACTGTGCAGGGGTTTGATAAGGGGTTAGCCTGGTGTAACGATAAGGTTGCTAACTTGTGACGAAAAGTTTAAGTATTAGAAATAGCCTCTCTGCTTTGGAGGGATAAGGCTGTGTACTTTTACACTCTTTAGACACCACTAGGTTGGCAGGCTTGTGGACTAGCCACCCTTTTACTGTAATGGGATGTGATAGAGTAGTTTTGGTCGGGGGTGAAGGAAGGTGATGGTCTTATTTGGTGAATTTGATTATTGTATTTTGTTCAATGGTTGGCATGACAAGGAAGGAAGGAAAAAATGTTCAGGAATGTGTAAGAGGTGGGTTTTTGAGCTCTGTGGTAGAACTAGAATTGTTTTGTATGGTGAACGAGTGTGGTTATTTAACAAAGAACTTGTTAGTGAAGTCGGATTTGATTGATGTTTTGACAGAGTTTGAAGCAGTTGAAAGTGGTAAAGGGTGTGTTATTGCAGAAAATAGAAGATGTAAAGTTATATTGGGCAAGGTTTTGCTATGTTCATTATGGTATTCTAATTATAATATGTTAAATTGTTTTTCCCCCTTTATGCGAGCTTACTTAACCTATGTTATGTACTGCAAAGAAATTAGCAAACATTTCAGGAATATGGATAACACCCAAGTAGTGGAATGGTATTTTTTTCTGCAAACAATTGAATCTCAGAAATGAGATTCTCCAACAGGCTGACATAGTATCAGATTTTATGGGCATGCTTTTGTTGACGCTGACTTGCTATATCATCAAAGGGTGCTCATGTTGACATTTCTGTACTTGCTATTTTGATCTTTGTTGTAGTATTATGGAGTATAACCTTTTATAATTTGACATAATGCATAGCAGTTCAAGTTGAAGATGAGTGTATTATGATTTGATAGGGATTGTGTGAGATAGGGATGAAAATCTTCTTTCCTCAAATAGTGTTCCATTTCCTATCTCTTTAATCATCTATTGATATATGGAAAATACATATTGTATATTTGGTAATTTACAAATTTTTAAATATATTTTGATTCTTATTTTTTCATGGGGCAATAAGGTAAAGTTTGGTTTGGGAGACGGAGACATAAATCTGAGGGCGATGCATCTGTATCTTTGTTTGATTAGGGGGATGGAAAAATTTTCCGTCTCAGAGACAAAAATTTCTTGCATTTCTATCCCTCCAAAAAGTGGGGACGGGACACGGGGACACAAATTTCTAGTGGTGGTCTGGCCACTGTCGGTCAACGCCGGCTGCGCGTCGGTTAACGCCCGGTCAACGGCGGTCAACGCTAGTCAATGCTGATCAACGAAAAGTCAATGTCTATCCCCGTCTCTACAACCAAACATGATACAGAGACAGTATTTTTTATGTCTCCGTCTCCACTGTTTCTGTATTTTTGTCCCTGTCCCTCCCGGCCCCTTTACCAAATGCTACCTAAATGATTGAGGGGGACAGGAAATGAGACACCATTTGGGACAGATTTCGTATGTGAGATAGGAGCCAAATCTTAGTTCATATTTATAAAAGCCTATTGAAAGTGTTTTCATGAAATTGCCTTAACACTTTGTAATTATGATATGCTAGAAATTAAGTTATTTGGGTCTTGGCATCGGTACTAACGGTAAACTTTCTAGAATCTTTTAACCTCTAAAATCTTATAGGACATATATATAGGACATATCTATAAAGGCATCATAGATGGAGACAATATTTCGAGTTAAATTTTTATATGATGAAGCTAACATATGAAGGTATCTTCAGTATTTTTCTTGGAGTGTCTAGATGACTTTTTTGATTTTTAAAAATTCAGAAACCGAGAAGGTTACAGTTTCGGCCTGAATAGTCATGTCTGAAGCACTAAAAATTTGTAGAATTTTGTTATTATATCAAATGATCAAATTGTGACTTGAAATTTTACAGAATGTTGTGGACATCTTGAAGTTCAACCATGAATTTTATAGAAGTTTTTTTTAAGTTCATATGATAGGGTAAAAAATTTGGGATTTCTGACTGCTGGCTGGAAATAGGTGGTTTTTGACCTTCAAAATTATATAATTTTGTTAATATAGCTAGAGATCTTTTTATGCTTTGAAATTTTTACAGGGTCTCATGGACATATTGAATCATCTCTAAAAAATGATTTTGCTATGTTTTTATTATGTTTAGTAATTTAATCATATTTTTCTTCGAGATTGACATTTCTGGACAGCATGATATTATGTTTTAGAGTTTTGCAAAAGCTTGGATTTTTGGGATATATAGGTTCGGCCAAGGTAGGTTCTCCCACAAGAAAAATCTTGTTTTTAAAACTAACCACATATTTGGAATCTATATGAAAAATGGAGTGGGTACATGTAATTTAAGTATTTTTATAATCATATATAAAATTTGGGGTCGAAATGTAATTTTAGAAAGTTTAGATGCTTTTATGCAAAAATTAAATATTTGGGGAGTAAAACTGTAAGAATGGGTTTTGAAAGAGTAAGGTATGTGTTTGAAAAAAAAATGAGTTTTGGATCATTTTATAATTTTAGTAAAGTTGAGGGATCAAAGTGTAATTACTTAAAAGTTTGGGGTTTTTGTGTAAGTTCTAAAATTGCAAGGGCAAAATTGTATTTCAATGAAATTAGGATGAAAAATTTAGTTAGGTGCTGTTTTGCAAATTTTATAAAGTTTGAGGGCTTTTTAGCAAAAATTAGAAGTATTAAGATTCTTGAAAAAATTTATTAAAATATATGCTCCATGGGAAAATAGTCTTGGTTTTTCACAAACATTTGGAAAATAGAAAAGAAAAAAATGCTCTTCACGCTGCTCATGTCATTAAAAAACTCAAACCAATTTATTTAAAAAGACTTGTTACTTGTGATGCTATAAAAATGAATGATCCTTGATTATCTATTGATGAATTGTGACTATTTATTATATTTAAATGCCATACTTGATTGAATTGTGATTATTGACTATTTATCTTTGATATACATAGAAAATATGTATATGTCTGCTAAAAGCCTATGAGACTTTTACATGATACTGGAACATGAGATTCTACAAAGTTAAACTTAACGTTAATTGAAGTTGTTCCCCTCTATTCCCATTTAAATCTAACGACGGCCGGTTAGGTTGAGCTCTTCCTAGGCGATAAGTGATTCAGAGTTTAGGTGACAGTTAAATCACCTGGGATGGTGATGCGGTTGGTCAAAGTGACATGAGAAAGGGAGATATATTAAATAAATTAAAGTTACTAAACAAAGTGCTAGAAAAAGTGTTATATCTTTAATTCTTTTATTCGCTCATGCAAGTTCTCTTTATGTGATTTATATGACAATAATAGAATGCTCTCTAGATTATTATTTGTTAATCAAGAATTTTTACAACACTTAAAATGTGTATCACTTCAAGATTTTTATTTGCGAACTAATTAAAATAAACTAAAGCATACTCACTTATTTTGTAATTAAACCAAAGTAACTAGAGATGACAACGATGACACTGAAAGTTAATTATTAAGATTTCTTTGGATTCTCACCCCTTTTCTTTTTCCGTTTCGTCTTCGGACGAGCCAGCGGACCAGAATGCTGGAGTCCCTTGAGTTCTTGACTTTATAGCTAACTTACGCTTAAAGACTTTATTATCATTTTTCGCCTATATTTTTTGTCTCTTGAACATGTAGACCATTAATCCTTATTCATGTTTCTTCTTATTTTGAAATTTTTATACCTTATGGACGACTGTATTTAAGACTGGGTTTATTATTAGCTCTTAGTTATGATTTATTTATGATTTGTTTTTTATTAGGATTATTAAGTTATGTTCAGGTGGCTTGTATTAGGTATGGTTGTCCTTTATGGACTCACGCTCTTTTGTGATATATTAGTACCTTATTTATGTATTGATATGGTGACATGTGTTGTTAAATGTTTATGATATTCATGATTTGCTCCGTTATGTGTTTATTATTACGGATTAATTGTTTTGCTCACAGGTTGCGTTAGTTCTAATTACGCGTTGACGAATGAGGCTGCCTTTTTAAGTTTAAAAAAAAAAATTATTCGTTATTTTCCGTTAAAGTATTTTCAAGTCAACTAAACTTTCAGAAATCAAAATGTAAGAAATCTAATAATTGGCCAATTATGATGTACACATAAGAGGCTAATAATTAGGGTGTTACATTTTGGTATAAGAGCAAGTCAATCCTAATAGAGCCCGAGTATTGGTTTGACTATGCTTTTGATGGGTTGTGCAATAGTTATATCATGCTTAAATGTCTTATCTGTATGATAGGCTATATGAGTAGAAGTGCATGATCGTTATGCTTATGTGCCACAATTGCTAGCTCCTTAGGCATGAGTATTAAGACTGATCACCTCAATGTTCCTTGTTTGGTGTACTTAGGAATCGGAGGATGTCCCTGTTGAGAACCAACCCCTAGAGACGGCATTGGATGCCTTGCGGGACATTACTCGCACGATGCAACGCATGATGGACAAGATGGATAGACAGGATGAAAAAGAAAAATTCTTCGAGTTCATGGGGGCCAACCCTCCAGCTTTTTTGGGTACCTTCGATCCGAGCATTGCAGATGGGTGGATCAAGAGCATGGAGAAGATATTTGTTGTGGTTCCATGCTCAGAGAAGCAAAAAGTGTCATATGCCACTTATATGTTAGAGAGGGAAGCAGAGTATTGGTGGCATGATGCTAAGAGGGTACTTGAGGCGACTGGTTTGCCTATTACTTGGCAGGGATTCAAGACTAGTTTCTATGAGAAGTACATCCCTCAATCAGTTAAGAATGCCAAAGAAATTGAGTTCCTACAGTTGAAGCAGGGAAAGATGACAGTGCTAGAGTATACTTACAAATTTGAGGAGTTGATCAAGTTCTCCCGCATGTATCTTAGAAACCCTGATGAATGGTGGAAGTGCATCATGTATGAGAATGGGTTGAAGCCAGAAATCAACATTGTAGTTGCACATCTTGAGATCCGGGAGTTTGCCACTTTGGCAAACAAATGTCAAATTGTAGAGGAGAGTCAAAAGAAGCTAGTCGCAGCTCAAGCAGAGGAGCATAGGAGTAGGTTGGCACTACAAGCATGGAGGTTCAAGCCACAGACTCGTAGGTCACCATTCCAAAGAGGTCATCCCCACCCTAAGGGGAACCAGCAGCAGAAGACATTTTTTCTTTCTTCCCGTCCTGCACAACCAGCAACAGCTCCTACAGCTTTCTCTTCTTGCCCAAAGTGTGGCAAGAACCATGGTGATCGTCCATGTCTTTATGGCCATAACGTGTGCTACAAGTGTGGCAAGCCAGGCCACATGGCTCAGGAGTGCAATATGAGGACTCAACAACCTTCATCTTCTTATAGGCCACAGAGCTGAGGTTGCCCCTTTATCTAGCTACCTGATTTAGGGTAAGTGTAAAGTGAATGATAATACCGTAATTGTGCTTTTCGATTCCAGTGTTACACATTCTATCATTTCACATGACCATGCTAGATCCTTGCATTTGCCTATTTCTGAGTTTCCTTTGGATTTGACAATCTTCACACCTACTGCTAAACCCATAAAAACATGTCTTTGTTGTTTGAGTTGTCATTTTAACATTGATGGTAGGCCCTTTTATATTTGACCTCATATGTTTGCCTATGTCTAGTCTTGGTATGATTGTTGGTATGGATCGGTTATATGTTTATCATGTTTTGCTTGATTGCTATGCCAAGTCTGTTGTTTTTCCTGTTGAGTCTGTCTTACCCGTGAAACCCGTCCACTTGTTCTTAAATTCCATAGAGTTGAAATGTTGTGGGGTTGAGAATAGAGGATTGGTACTTTTATCTGCTACTGAGGTGGAACCCGAGCAAACCTTTGAGGACATACCAGTAGTGAGAGAGTATCCGGATGTTTTTCCTGAGAAGATACCTGAGTTTCCCCCAGCTAGAGAAATTGAGTTTGCCATAGATCTTGTCCCTGAAGCTGTACTCATATCCATGGCTCCTTTTAAAATATCCCTTTTGGAGTTAATCGAGCTTAAGACCCAGTTAGAGGACTTCTTAGAGAAGAAGTTTGTTAGGCCTAGTGCCTCACCTTGGGGAGCCCCAGTTTTGTTTGTGAAAAAGAAAGATGGAAATATGAGGTTGTGTATAGATTACAGACAGCTCAATAAGGTGACAGTGAATAATAAGTACCCCCTTAGCTAGGATAGATGATCTGATGGGCCAGTTGAGAAGAGCAATGGTATTTTCTAAGATTGATTTGAGATCAGGGTACCATTAGATTCGGGTTAGAGAGGAGGACATACCTTACACGACTTTCTGAACTCGTTATGGGCATTACGAGTTCACAATCATGTCTTTTGGAATGACTAATGCTCCCTGCAGTCTTCATGGACTATATGAATAAGATCTTTATACTCTATTTGGATAAGTTTGTGGTAGTCTTCATAGATGATATTCTCATTTATTCGAGAAGCTATGAGGAGCATGAGGGCCACCTAAGAGCAGTGTTGGAGATCTTGAAGGAAAAGAAACTCTTTTGCTAAGTTATTAAAGTGTGAGTTTTGTATGCCAGAGGTGAAGTTTTTAGAACATGTTGTATCTAAACGAGGAATATCAGTGGACTCTAGTAAGATAGAGGTTGTGATGAGCTGGAAAAGACCTATTACACTGGCTGAGTTAGGAGTTTTTTAGGCTTAGTTGGCTATTTTCGTAGGTTCACAAAGGGGTTTTCCCAAATTGCATTACCCTTGACGAAGCTTACTAAAAAGGATGCCCTTTTTTGGTGGAAGGAAGAGTGTAAGAGTAGCTTCTCGGGGTTGAAGCAGAAATTGACCATGACTCCTGTGCTTATCTTGCCTAACCCTAATGAGCCCTTTGAGGTTTACTGTGATGCCTCTGGTAAAGGTTTAAGTTGTGTGTTGATGCAGCACTGCCAAGTGGTCGCTTATGCCTCACGACAGTTAAAACCTTATGAAGCTAATTACCCTACTCATGACCTTGAGCTTGCACCTGTGGTGTTTGCACTGAAGATACGGAGACATCACCTTTTTGGTGTGAGGTTTGAAGTTTTCTCTGATCATAAGAGTTTGAAGTATCTTTTTTATCAAAAGGAGTTAAACATGAGACAAAGGAAATGGATGGAATTCCTTAAGGATTATGACTTTGGGTTGAATTATCATCTTGGCAAAGCCAATATAGTTGTTGATGCCTTGAGTAGAAAGTCACTGCATATCTCTCATGTAATGGTGAAAGAAGTTGAGATCATAGAAAAGTTTAGGGACCTCAACCTTTGAGTGACCCTTACCCCTAGTGGCATGAGAGTGTGTCAGTTAACGGTGTCTAGCAATTTTAGAGAGTAGATATCTCAAGCCCAAAGGGAGGACGAGGAGTTCAAAGGGATAATTGAGGCGGTCAGAGAAGGGAAGTTGAAGGTTTTTGCCTTGTATGGTGAAGGTGTATGGAGGTTTGAAGACCGAGTTTGTGTACCGGCGAGTGGTGACCTCTGAAAAAGTATTCTAGAGGTGGCGCATAAGAGCCGGTTCACCATTCATCCCGGTGCCACAAAGATGTACTAGGATTTGAAGATGTTTTGGTAATATGGGATGAAGACGGATGTAATGGATTAGGTAAGTAAGTGTTTGGTGTACCAGAAAGTAAAGATTGAGCACCAGTGACCTTCAGGCTTGTTGCAACCTTTAGAAATCCCTGGGTGGAAGTAGAAGAGCATCTTTATGGATTTTGAGGTGGGTTTTCCTACAACCTAACCAGGCCATGACGCTATATGGGTGGTAGTTGACTGATTGACTAAGTCAACTCACTTTTTGCCTATAAGAGCAACTTATTCCTTGGATAGATTAGCCCAGCTCTACATCCAGGAGATTGTAAAGCTGCATGGAGTGCCATCAACAATAATCTCGAATCATGATTCGCAATTTACATCGCATTTTTGGGGAGCTTTGTAAAAGGCTTTTGGGACGAGATTATGCTTGAGCACAGCTTATCACCCCCAGACGGATGGTCAATCTGAGAGAACTATTTAGACCTTGGAGGACATGTTGAGGGCTTGCACTTTTGATGAAAAAGGAAGTTGGGATAAGTATCTCCTTCTGGTTGAGTTCCCTACAATAACAGTTTCCATGCTAGTATTGGGATGACCTTATATGAAGCCCTTTATGGAAGGAAGTGTTAGTCTCCCTTTTGTTGGTACGAACCAGGTGAGAGTAGTGTGCTAGGACCTAACCTTGTAAAGCAAATCACGGAACAGATAAAGAGGATTAGGGAGAGGATCCAAATTGCACAGTCACTAGAAAAGTTATGCTGATAAAAGACGGAAACTTTGAGAATTCCAAGAGGGTGAGCATGTGTTCCTCAAGATCACTCCCATAACAGGGATAAGGCATGCTATGAGTCGGCTCAGTCGCTTATCGAATGACTTTACCTCCTAATCTCTCAAATCTTCATGATGTCTTTCATGTCTCCTAGTTATGTAAATATCACTCTGATCCGAGTCATGTTCTTGAGCCGAAACAAGTGCAACTAAAAGATGACCTAACGTTTAACCTTCCTCCGTCACGGATCGTCGATAAGAGTGTCAAGCAATTACTCCCAATTACGTAAATACTATTATGATTTGAGTTATGTTCTTGAGCCGGAATAAGTGCAACTAAGAGATGACCTAACCTTTAACCTTCCTCCGTCATGGATCGTCGATAAGGGTGTCAAGCAATTACGCAATAAAACAGTGTCCTTGGTGAATGTGGCTTGGGAAATAGGTGTTGTAAAGGAACTAACTTGGGAGCTAGAGACGGAGATGAGACGCCTTCACCCAGAGTTATTTTCAATTGACAAATTTTGAGAACGAAATTCTTTTTAAGGAGGGGAGAAATGTAATGCTTTGATTTTCCATTTTGTGTAAAATTACCAAAATGCCCCTGAGAATTTAATGCAGGATTAAGTGATGACTAGATCCGATCATCACTCGGGGATTTGATATGTTAATTTGAGGGGATAATTGATGTTTGGGTGAGTCCTAGAGAATTTTTATGTAAAATTATCGTTTTACCCCTAGTCGGTGCTAATTAAGCCCAATCAAAATAATTAAGGAAATAATATGCATTTAATTATTCAAGAATTTTTAAAGAGTTACTAATTATCTAATTATCACTAGTTAAAAGAGTAGTGGCATAATGACAAGGAGACATAATGATAAAATCGCTAATCCCTATACTTTTCTTTTAATACACTTTTTGACTAATCCAATCACCCCAAAAACAATTTTTTTTAAAAAAACTTAGTCATTCACTCCCTACTACATCTATGCAACGGCCACCCATCCACTCCATCCACTCAATCACATTTTTATTTTTTTGATTTTTTTTTTCAAAAACATTCTACAAAAACTCTCTCTCATCTTCAACCTCTAATACCATCACTTTTTCAATCTCATAACTTCTTCAATACTCCACCAAATCCAATAAATAAATACATTTTTCTTATAGCTGTTTGACCTAAGAAACCCAAATCCACCATTAGTTTTTCAAGAAAAAGCCTCCTCCTACCTGTTCTGGAGCAGGCCAAATTGGTGGTCAAAGGAAAAGAAGAGTTTTTGCTTCCTTAAGTGGGAGATTAAACTTCAAGAAGTTTGTGTTTGCCTTGATCTCTAGCAAAAATCATCTTTTAGGTAGGGGTTTGTGTTCAAAATTGTTTATCTTATCTTGACCTCTAATTTTTGTTAAGAATGTTTGCGTTTTGATCAATGATTATGCTTGAAAGATCAAAATAAATTGTACCTTGTGTTACTGAAATTCTCGAATTTATGCAAACAGCTCTATTTATATGATTTTATTCACATAGATGGAAACTATTTTGGGCTAAAATTTTTTATGATGAAGCTAACATATGAAGGTATTTTCAGTATTTTTCTTGAGGTGTTTAGATGACTTTCTATTTTTAAAAATTTAGAAACCGAGGTTATAGTTTTGGCCTAAACAGTTCTTTTTGAAGCACTAAATCTGTAGAATTTTGTTACTATGTCAAATGATTGAATTGTGACGTGAAATTTTTACAAATGTTGTGGACATCTTGAAGTTTAACCATGAATCTTAGAGAAATTTATTTTAGTTCATATAATAGGGTAAAAAAATTGGGATTTCTGATTGCTAGCCGGAAACAGGTGGTTTTTGACATCCAAAATTGTATAATTTTGTTAATATAACTAGAGATCCTTTTATACTTTGAAAATTTTACAAGGTCTCATGGACATATTGAATCATCTTTGAAAAATGGTTTTGCTCTCTTTTTATGATGTTTAGTAATTTAATTATATTTTTTTCGAGACTGAAATTTATGGACAACATGATATTATGTTTTGGAGTTTTGCAAAAGCTTGGATTTTTGGGATATGTATGTTCAGCCAATGCAGGTTCTCCTACAAGGAAAATCTCGTTTTTAAAACTAACCATATATTTGGAATCTACATGAAAAATGGAGTAGGTACATGTGATTTGAGTATATTTATAATTATATATTAAAATTTGGGTCGAAATGTAATTTTAGAAAGTTTAGAGGCTTTGCTGCAAAAATCAAATATTTGGTGAGTAAAATTGTAAGAATGAGTTTTGGAACAGTAAGGTATGTGTTAGAAAAATAAAAAGAGTTTTGGGTCATTTTATAATTTTAGTAAAGTTGAGGAGTCAAAGTGTAATTTCTTAAAAGTTCGGGATTTGTGTAAATTCTAGAATTTCAAGGGCAAAAACTGTATTTCATTGGAATTAGGATGAAAAATTTAGTTAGGGGATGTTTTGCAAATTTTATGAAGTTTGAGGGCTTTTTAGAAAAAATTAGAAGTCTTAAGATTCTTGAAAAAAATTATAAAAATATATGCTCTATGGGAAGGTGGTCTTAGTTTTTCACAAACATTTGGAAAATAGAAAGAAAAAGAATGCTCTTCAAGCTATTCATGTCATTAAACTCAAACCAATTTATTGAAAAAGACTTGTTACTTTTGATGGTATATCAATGAATGATTCTTGGTTATCTGTTGATGAATTGTGACTATTTATTGTACTTAAATGTCATGCTTGACTGAATTGTGATTATTGATTATTTATCTTTAATATACGTAAAGAATATGTATATGTCTCCTAAAAGCCTATGAGGCTTTTACATACTGCTGGAACAAGATATTCTACAAAGTTAAACTTAATGTTAAGTGAAGTTGTTCCCCTCCAACTACATAGTTAGGTTGAACTCTTCCTAGGTGATAGGTGATTCGGAGTTTAGGTGACAGTTTAATCATCTAGGACGGTGATGCAATTGGTCAAGGTGACATGAGAGAGGGATATATATTAAAGAAATTAAAGTTACTAAACAAAGTGCTAGAGAAAGTGTTATATCTTGAAGTCTTTTATCCTCTCATGCAAGTTCTCTCTATGTGATTTATATGGCAATAATGGTATGTTATCAAGATTATTGTTTGTTAATCAAGAATTTTTACAAGACTTAAAATGTGTATCATTTCCAGATTTTTATTTGCGAATTAATTAAAATAAATTAAAGCATGCTCACTTATTTTGTAATTAAATCAAAGTGACTCGAGACGATAACGATGACACTCGTACTATTTTCAATTAATTACTGAGGTTTGTTTGGATTCTCACCCCATTTTTTTTTTTGTTTCGTCTTCAGACGAGCTAGCAGACCAGAATACTGGAGTCCCTTGAGTTCTTGACTTTGGAGCTAACCTACGCTTAAAGGCTTTATTATCATCTTTTGTATTTGTCTCATGAATATGTAGACCATTGATCCCTATCTTTTTTTTTTTTGGATGACTATATTTGAGACCGAGTTTATTATCAGCTCTTACTAGGATTTATTTATGGTTTGTTCTCTATCAGGATTATTAAGTTATGTTCAGGTGGCTTGTATTAGATATGGTTGTTCTTCATGGATACACACTCCTTTATGATATATTAGTATCCTATTTATGTATTGATATGATGATATGTGTTGTTAAATGTTTATGATATCCAAGATTTGCTCCGTTATGTGTTTACTATTATGGATTTGTTATTTTGCTCATAGATTGCGTTAGTTCTAATTGCGCGTTGATGAATGAGACTTTTGAAGTTTTCAAGAGAAAAAAATTATTGGCTATTTTCCACTAAAGTATTTTCAAATAAACTAAACTTTTGGGATCTAATAATTGGTCAATTATGAGGTGATACGTTTTGGTATTAGAGCAGGTCAATCCTGATAGAGCCTGAGGATTGGTCTGACTATGCCTTTGATTCGTTGTGCGATAGTTATGTCGTGCTTAAATGTCTTATCTATATGATAGGCTATATGAGTATAAGTGTATGATCGTTATGCTTATGTGTCATAATTGCTAGCTCCCTAGGCATGAGTATTGAGACTAATCACCTCGGCGTTCCTTGTTTGGTGCACTTAGGAACTGATGGCACCTAGCAGACATCAGAGGGCAACGGAGGATGACCTTGTTAAGAAGCAACACCCAGACATGGCGTTGGATGCCTTGCAGGACATTACTCGCACAATGCAGCACATGATGGATAGACAGGATGATCAAGGACAAGAAGGGCGGCATGAGGTGGAGAATGTAAAGTTTTTCGAGTTCAGAAGGGCCAACCCTCCAGCTTTTTCAGGCACTTTCGTTCCCAGTATTGCAAATGGGTGGATCAAGAGCATGGAGAATATATTTATTGTGGTTCCATGCTCAGAGGAGCAGAAAGTGTCATATGCCATGTATATGTTGGAGAAGGAAGCAGAGTATTGGTGGCATGATGCTAAGAGGGTACTTGAGGCGACTGGTTTGCCTATCACTTGGCAAGGATTCAAGACTAGTTTCCATCATAAGTACATCCCCCAATCAGTCAAGAATGCCAAAGAAATTCAGTGCCTACACTTGAAGCAGGGAAAGATGTCAGTGTTAAGAGTATACTTCCAAACTTGAGGAGCTGATCAAGTTCTCCCGCATGTATCTTGGAAACCCTGATGAAAGGTGGAAGTGCATTATGTATGAGAATGGGTTGAAGCCAGAAATCAACAATATAGTTACACATCTTGAGATCTGGGAGTTTGCCACTTTGGAAAACAAATGTCAAATTGTGGAGGAAAGTCAAAAGAAGCTAGTCACAGCTCAAGCAAAGGAGCATAGGAGTAGGTTGGCAATACAAGCATGGAGGTTCAAGCCATAGAGTCGTAGGTCACCGTTCCAAAGAGGCCATCCCCACCCTAAGGGGAACTACATCTTTTCTTTCCTCCTGTCTTACACCAACAGCAGCAGCTCCCACGGCTTTCTCTTCTTGCCCAAAGTGTGGCAAGAACCATGGTGATCGTCCGTGTCTTTATGGCCATAATGTGTGCTACAAGTGTGGCAAGCCAGGCCACATGGATTAGGAATGCAACATGAGGACTCAACAGCCTTCATCTTCTTCCCGGCCACAACATAAGGGTCATGTCTTCACTGTGAGAGCTGAGGATGCCCCTCTATCTAGCGACCTGATTCAGGGTAAGTGTAAAGTGAATGGTAATACCTTAATTGTGCTTTTCGATTCTAGTGCTACATATTCTTTCATTTCACATTCATGCTAGATCCTTGCATTTGCCTATTTCTAAGCTTCCTTTTGATTTGACAGTCTCCACACCTACTGCTAAACCCATTAAAACATGTCTTTGTTGTTTGAGTTGTCATTTTAACATTGATGGTAGAACCTTTATATTTGACATCATATGTTTGCCTATGTCTAGTCTTGGTATGATTCTTGGTATGAATTGGTTATTTGTTCATCATGTTTTGCTCCACTGCTATGCCAAGTTTGTTGTTTTTCCTGTTGAGCCTATCTTACCCATGAAACCTGTTCACCTATTCTTAAATTCCATAGAGTCAAACTGTTGTGGGGTTGAGAATAGAGGATTTGTGCTTTTATCCATTAGTGAGGTGGAACGCGAGCAAAATTTTGAGGACATACCAGTGGTGAGAGAGTACCTAGATATTTTTCTTGAGGAGATACCCGAGTTTCCCCCATCTAGAGAAATTGAGTTTGCCATAGATCTTGTCCTTAGAGTTGTCCCCATATCCATGGCTCCTTATAGAATGTCCCTTTTGGAGTTAATCGAGCTTAAGACCCAGTTATAGGACCTCTTGAAAAAGAAGTTTGTTAGGCCTAGTGCCTCATCTTGGGGAGCCCCAATTTTTTCTGTGAAAAATAAATATGGAAGTATGAGATTTTGTATAGATTGCAGACAACTCAATAAGGTGACAATGAAGAATAAGTACCCTTTACCTAGGATAGATGATCTGATGGGCCAATTGAGAGGAGCAGTGGTGTTCTCTAAGATTGATTTCAGATCATGGTACCATTAGATTCGGGTTAGAGAAGAGGACATACCTAAGATGGCGTTCTAAACTCGTTATGGGCATTATGAGTTCACAGTCATGTCTTTTGGATTAACTAATGCTCACAGTATTCATGGACTATATTAATAGGATCTTTAGACCCTATTTGGATAAGTTTGTGGTAGTCTTCATAGATGATATTCTCATTTATTCGAGGACCCATGAGGAGCATGAGGGCCACCTAAGAGTAGTGTTGGAGATTTTGAGGGAAAAGAAACTCTTTGCTAAGTTATCATGAGCCTTTTAGGCTTAGCTGGTATTACCATAGGTTCATAATGGGTTTTTCCCAGATTACATTACCCTTGACGAAGCTTATTAGAAAGGATGCCCCTTTTTAGTGTATGAAAGAGTGTGAGAGTAGCTTCTTGGAGTTGAAACAGAAGTTGATCGCAACCCTTGTGATTATCTTGCCTAACCCTAATGAGCCCTGGCTTACTGTGATGCCTCTGATAGGGTTTAGATTGTGTGTTGATGCAGTACCACCAAATGGTGGCTTATGCCTCACGACAGTTAAATTGAGAGACAATACCTCATTAATCCCCACTTCAATTGAGAGGGCAATTATGCCATGCTCTATTTTAATCGTTGTTTGAGTGGACCAATTAAAAGGAAAAATGTTCTATCTTATAACCAATATTGATTGATCGGTTAAGATCATAGTCTGGATCTTTTGTCGCGGATTTGAGCCTTGGTCTTGCGAAATTGGGTGGTTCAATTCGCTTTGGTGCAGCGGACAGCAAATACATGCGCTGATTTGTTGGTGATAGTGAGCTTTTTCAATAGCCAAGGCCATGGGAAGACCTCCAAGCTCTCTTTTAGAGTGACTTATGTAGTTGCTTAGTTTCGCCTTTTTCATTATATATATATATATATATAGTATGGATGCACGTCGATACAATTATTTTAGAAAGTGATGGAATAAATTTAATCACATTTTGAATTTTAAAGATTACCATATTTTATCTATGTACTTCTTAAAAAAAATTCAATTAACTTTAGGATCATGCAAATAAATATTTAAACTTATTTGTATGAATCTATAATGAATTAATTCGTTTGTAATAGCATATAGATGAAATCTGTTCACTTTTAAAATAACTATATCAATATTCCACAGTGCCTCAATTGTTAATAGAGAATCAACTGCCTACGTCATCGCAAACTTTAAAATAGATCTTAATTTCTTTTTTCACTTGGTGCATCACACACCATACCTAAAATTGTGCATCATAGAATTAGCCCAACTGAAAACACCAAAGTGACTTCTCATAAAAATAAAAATAAATCTAACATCATGATTAAATTAATGTGCTTTTTTTAAGAGAAACTAAAATAATATAAATAAAATTTTAATTCACTAACAATATAAAAAAATTTATATTATCATTTAATTATATGCTTCTAGAATGATTGAATATAACTCCTTTTACTCATATGATAATATAGGATTAGATGCATGTTTAAATTTCTTTCACATTAACCATCCATATAAATTAAATCTAATAAATATACCATATATTTATTTCTAGAAAAATTTAAAAAAATGAGTGTGCTTACTTAGAATGAAATGGAAGTCTCCAATAACGAACATAAGAAGTAACTTCACGCGTTCACGTTACAAACAAGGTTTCCCAGAGGCGGAAAATTGGCCAAAAAAGACGATGGGTTGACATGTAAATTTCCCCAAAAAGCAGACCCTTTTAGAAAAAGGAGAAATCAATTGAAAAAAAAAGGTAAAAAATATCACCTTTTTTTTTATATATTTTTTTAAACCAGGATATAAAGCCAAACCCCTGTTTCTTCTTCTCTGTTCGTTCTTTCTTTCCCTCTGAACTCAGAAACTTAACCACTGAACTGAACAAGCAACGAGAACCGAAAAAAAAAAAAAAAACAGAAAAAGAAAACTTGATGTAGAATCATTCGTTACACTTTCCAAACTGAGTCATTAACTCGTTCCACCCGTAACTCGGAACTCGACTCGCCCGAGTCCAAAAAAACTCATCAAAACTCGTTCCCATGGCGAATCACCATCCCTCCGAGGCTCCCGCCGCCGACGACTTCCTCGAGCAAATCCTCGGCCTACCAACCTTCGCCTCCGCCGATTCTGCTCTCGCCGGAACCGACGCCTCTGCTTTGGCAGCCGCCGCCGCCGCAGCAGCAGCCGCGGCGGCTTCGCCGGCGCCGATGATGCTGCAGCTCAGCTCCGGCGGCGACGCTTCAGCTCACCTAGTCGGCGGCGGTGGTGGGTTCCACGCGCCGGTGTACCAGCTTGGGCTGAGCTTGGAGCAAGGGAAAGGAGGAGGAGGAGGGTTCTTGAAACCGGAGGATGCTTCCGGAAGTGGAAAACGGTTTCGCGATGATGTTGTTAATGTTGATGGCAGAGCTAAGAATGTAAGAGAAAATTTTCCCACACTTGTCCTAATTTTCATTTTTTTTTCTTTTTATTTTCCTTTGTTTTGATTATAAAGTTGGAGAAATTACAGTTTTAGATTTTTTTTTTTAAATGTTTTTGTTTGTTGTTGTTTTTGGTTTTTTTGGAGTCTTGGGATATGATTGATTGATGATGTATTGAAAATGAAGGTGAGGTTGGCGCTTCAATGGTTTAAGTATAATATGGGAGTTTATTTTACTAAAAAATAATAGCACAATGGTTGGGCTTTGTTTTGTTTTGTTTTGTTTTTGTTTTTTGTTTTTTGTTTTTTTTTTTTTGGTTTCTGCCATTAATTTTTTTGGTGAGGGGATTGATCATTTTGGTGTAATGGTGTATTTAGCTTTATCCGGTATAAGCCAGTGAGCTTTTGTGTAAGCATAAAATTGCCTCCTTGTGGTACCTGATGGCTTTGCTTGTGATGATAAGGCTGCGTATATTTGGTATTCCTTGGACTCCATCAAGTGGGAGCCTCTAGCTTTACACTGTCCAGGGGTTTGATGGAGGATTAGCCTTGGTGCAACGACAAGGTTGCTGCCTTGTGACTACAAGTTTAAATATTCAAAACAGCGTCTCTGCTTTGGAGGGATAAGGCTGTGTACTTCTACACTCTTTAAACACCGCTAGATGGCAGGCTTGTGGACTAGCCGCCCTTTTACTGTAATGGGGTGTGATAGAGTAGTTTTGGTCCGGGGTGAAGGAAGGTGATGGTCTTATTTGGTGAATTTGATTATTTTATTTTGTTCAATGGTTGACATGACAAGGAAGGAACGAAGGAAAAAATGTTTAGGAATGTGTAAGAGGTGGGTTTTTGAGCTCTGTGGTAGAACTAGAATTGTTTTGTATGGTGAACGAGTGTGGTTGTTTAACAAAGAACTTGTTGGCGAAGTGGGATTTGATTGATGTTTTGACAGAGTTCAAAGCAATTGAAAGTGGTGAAGGGGATCTTATTGCAGAAAATAGAAGATGTAAAGTTATATTGGGCAAGGTTTTGCTATGTTCATTATGGTATTCTAATTATAATATGTTAGATTGTTTTTCCCCCTTATGCGAGCTTACTTAACCTATGTTATGTACTGCAAAGAAATTAGTGAACATTTCAGGATTTAATATAGGCAACACCCAAGCGGTGGAATGGTAACAATTGAATCTCAGAAATGAGATCCTTCAACAGGCTGCTATAGTATCAGATTTTATGGGCATGCTTTTGTTGATGCTGACTTGCTATATCATCAAAGGGTGCTCATATTGAAATTTTTGTACTTGCTATTTTGATCTTCCTTGTAGTATTTGACTTGGAGTATAACCTTTATAAGTTGACATAATGCATAGGAGTTCAGGTTGAAGATGAGTGTATTATGATTTGATATGGACTGTGTGGGATAGGGATGGAAATCTTCTGTTCCCAAATGGTGTCTCATTTCCTGTCCCTTCATTCATATATTGACACGTGAAAGATTCATATTGTATATTTGGTAACTTATAAATTTTTAAATCTGGTTTGATTATTATTTTTTCATGTGGCAGTAAATGATTGAGGGGACGGGGAAGGGGACAGAAGATCTTTGTACGTGAGATTGGAGCCCAATCTTAGTTCATATTTAGTAAAAGTCTGTTGAAAGTGTTTTCATGAAATTGCTTTAACATTTCACAATTATGATATGCTAGAAAGTAAGCTATTTGGGTCTTGGCATCAGTACTAATGGTCAACTTTCTGGAATCTTTTAACCTCTAGAGTCTAATAGGACATATATATAAAGGCATCACAGAAGTTCAGAGAAATAATCGCTTCTTTTTCAAAAGCTCTCTCAGGAAGCTTTTGATTATAAGTTGATTTGAACTTTAAATAATTTAATCCAAACACACATAGTTGATTCTGACTAGTCCTTTGATAAATGCTTTCTTCTTGTAAACGTCTTTTTTAACCAAAAACGAGAAGCAAACAACTTATGTTTTTGCTTATGGGAGAGGCAGGGAAAGGTTAGTTGATCAAGTAGCATTTGTTTCCCTCTCTTCTTAATCTACAGCCGTTTTGCAGGTCTTTCATGGGCAACCCATGTCTACTACTAACATTCCTTCTGCTCCACATCCACCAGCAATGCGTCCTAGGGTGCGGGCTCGCAGAGGACAGGCTACAGATCCACACAGCATAGCTGAAAGGGTGAGCTTCAGGATATTTTCAAAAATAGATTCTGTTATGATGCATAATTTAATTGTTGATTTCTTAATCAGCTAATTTTTTCTTTGTTCTTCTTGTCACCATATGATAACAGCTGCGCAGAGAAAGAATAGCTGAAAGAATCAGGGCTTTGCAAGAATTGGTTCCCAGTGTTAACAAGGTATTGACGTCTGATAGGTGTCTTTTTATTATACTATGTGGTTTGCATTTGTATTTTAGAATGTATGAAATATTGTCTTTGGGTAAGTAAGGGATTTTTCTCATGTTTACCCTGAAGCGAGAAAAGATAGAATTTCAGATTTGCAAAGATGTATCTATTTCACCCCCCTGCCCCTGCCCCTGCCCCTGCCCCTCCCCCTTTTTTTTTTTGGAATTTTGGTAGATATTGTTCATGTCATACTTGATTTGAAACATAACAACCTACCCTGACATGATTTTCACAAATTAGGGTGTACCTTGCATGTAAAATTTCTTGAAATTTAATGCTTCAATTCATGAATATGTGAATTCCTGGCTGATCTAGGAGCTTCTTTTACTTTTTTCACCCCTCATGTGGTTGCTAATGGATAATGAATACATTAAAGCTAAAGTGATTGTTGGACAATGCATTATGCAGAGGTTGTATGACTGCAACAACTGGCATAATCCTAATTTTTGACGCCCCACTTCCTTTTATGTCATAGATATGATGCACGGGCTCTATATAAGAAAAGAGTGACCCAATGCGCCACCATTATGGGGTATGTGTAAGGTCATGATTTGAGGATTGGGCTCTAAATATTTGAAATTATTTGATTTTATGTCCACTTGACAGATGATAATGCTAGTTTATTTTCTTTGAGTTTAGCAAGCGATACATATGGGATGTTGAATGCCCAAATCAGTTCAAATTTTGTCCTCTTAAATAGAACCTCCCTGTTGCCATATCTCACAGATTTTATATTTGACATTTAATGTTTTTGTAATACAGAGTACAAACTGATTAATCAAGGAAGACATTTTAAATGTTTTGCTTTGGTGTGCATGAATTTTAGAGAGTGCTTGAACTATGAAATAAGTCTACTGGATTTCACGATTATGATTTTTTACAGCTTATTTGTGGCTGCAGTATTTCCCTCGACCCCCTGTAGTCTAATTATCCCATTGTTTCTAATATTGTTGTGTATTTATGCTTTGTTCAGACAGATAGAGCTGCCATGCTTGATGAAATTGTGGATTACGTCAAGTTTTTAAGGCTTCAAGTGAAGGTTATTGCTCTCATGACCCTCATGGATTTCACATTTACTTTTGCTTCATGTCTGTCTGCTTTATTATGTCTCAACTTTTAATTATTGACAGCTTTTTATGGTATTTGCCATTTTCTTTTCTTTTCTTTTTTCTGGTTAAAACTGTTATCTTTGAATTTTTGCCCTCATGATGAAAACTAGTGGTTGTCGACCTAGGTGGTACTTTGGATGAGAACCTATTGACCAACAGATTATATTCTCAAAGACTAGTGGTTATGTAATTACAATAAACTGGTAGCATTTTCACACTATAATGAATTGGGCTACTTTAACTACCCTTAGTAGCTAAGGGTCTTCAGCTGTGGACTCAGTTGGTTTTCCCCAATGGAAAGCATGATTTGCAGAATTTGTGAATTGTAAACCCTATTTCTACAAACATGGTAACAACTTCATTGATTTCTCTAGCCGTCTATGGGAGTACGTATTGCTATTTGAATATCAAATTTAAAGCAAGGCTCTTAAGTCTTAATAGGATCCAAATTTAAATTCGTCATCAATGTGAAACGACAAATGCAAAGACTCTGCGTGACTGTTTATTCATCGGTCTTTCAGGTTTTGAGCATGAGTAGGCTGGGCGGAGCTGGTGCAGTGGCGCCTCTGGTAACTGACATCCCATTGTCGTCAGTCGAGGTGATTGTTCTGACGAATGTGTTGTTACACAAAATTTTGCTTTTCTGTCAAACAATTTATCAAATTCATTATTGAACAGGAAGAAGGCAGTGAGGGTGGAAGAAACCAACCAGCTTGGGAGAAGTGGTCAAATGATGGCACAGAAAGGCAAGTAGCTAAGCTAATGGAAGAAAATGTTGGGGCAGCCATGCAGTTCCTTCAATCAAAGGCACTCTGCATCATGCCTATCTCACTGGCATCAGCAATATACCAGTCACAACCTCCAGACACTTCAAGTATAGTTAAGCCTGAAACTAATCCCCCTTCATAGACAGACCTTGATGCACAGGGTTAAATGGACCACCTTATCATGCTGGGACCCATGAGTTATTTGTCTGTTCCAAACCCCCTCTTAATTTTAGTCATTGGTTCCATCAAGTTGCAATCAAAGTCAGATGCCATAGTCCTTTCTTTTTAACCTTTCTTTCACCTTTTGTCAATACAGGGTTCTATAGCAATGCCCTATAAAATACAATCAGGCCCCATCTTGTCTTTGCAAAGTTTCAAGTAAAGGGAAAGAAAATTGTCAAAAGCTCACTTGATATGCTTTTCTTTTATTTGTATTGTATCCATGGGTGGGGGTTAGTGGAACATGATGGAAGCGCTTTTGATAGTGGGGGGCTTAATTTTTTTCTTTGTAGTGGGCAGTGGGACCTTCTAAAAGGTTAGAGTTGTGTGTATATTTTTATCAGTGATGTAACCCTTAGAGAATTTGAAATGAATAGATGAAATGGTAATGGTTGCTTTAAAGAATGCTGGGTGTTGCAAGTCCAGAAGAAAATGATGGTGCTTTTTGTTTGCTTAGGATGTGTGTTAGTTGTTTATTCAAAAAGCAATTGGACTTCTTTTCTATTGGAGGATGGAAGGACAAGTTTGGTGCTCTCTTAACCCAATCCAATAACAACCAGTAAGTTGCAAGATTATTCAATTCTCAAGTGATGGTAACCTTTAGTCGCTCGACTCATATGTAGGTACGGATGAGATTAATGATAGTTGTACATACTTCATGTAAAAGATGTAAACTCTTACAAAGAGGTGGACAAATCAGTCTACCCTGATTGAAAGCTGTAACGAGATTAAAGTGTTACCAATGTGAGTTGGTTGAAGTGGTAGATACTTCGATATTTTAGCCAATTGTTCTGGGTCTGAACTTTTGGAACAAAGAAAATCTTTGTTGAGAGACGTATTGAATTAGTCAAATTCTTGATGAGAATATGAAGAATTGGTGGGTTTTACCGAAAGGGGAAAAAAGAAAGAAAGAAAGAGATTAAAGTGTTAACACTATCTTGTGAGTAGTACATCCATGCAAGTATATCATGACCTATCTTTTTAGAAAGGGCAAATCTTACAAACTCCAAGGTGGACGAATCAGCCTATCTTGATTATTTAAGAAAGCTCTAACGAGATTAAGGTGTTACCAATGTGAGTTGGTTAAAGTGGTAGATATTTGATTTTTAGCCAATTGTTTCAGGTTTAAACTTTTGGAACAGAGAAAATATTTGTTGAGAGACGTGAAGCTCTCTGAGATCTCTGTGGATCAAATTGAATTAGTCAATTTCTAGAGAAGAGAATCCGATGAATTGGTGGGCTTTACCAAAAAGGAGAGAAAGAAAGAGATTAAAGTGTTAGTAATATATGTGAGTAATTCATCTATGCAAGTATATCACGACTTCTCTTTTTAGAAAGGGAATCTTAAATAATTTCCTTTCCTAGGTTGTCAAAAATCATTAACTTATTTTTTATTTTTTAGGGATAGGTGAGGTTATCAAAATTAATAACTTCACTTGTTTGACATAAATTAGGGTTTTTATTTTTTTGTTGAATTGGCTTCTCAATGCGTCTAAATCGCATTGATTATTGCTTATGTGCCTACCACCTAATTAGCTCCTATATTTATTATTTAAATCCGAACCCTTTTTTTAGTCTAAATATGGTTTTGGCCCATAAAAAAAAATAAAATTTAGTTTTGGTCTCTAAAATAGTTTTGTTTGGTTTTAGTATAAATATTTCTGAAAATATTTGGTTTTAATTCTTGTTGCGTTTATGAAAGATATGACCACAACTTATACCATAAAAATTATCTTAGAGAAATTTTTTGTTTTGTTTTGTTGAAACACAGGTAATCCTTCTACTAGAGGCAATCCTGCTTGAGTCGAGGAGGGCCACTAGGGTGGCAAAGCACTCCCTCTCAAGTTTTAACATAACTACATACCTTAGAACTTAAGACCTTTGGTTAAATTAAAATGACCACAAGTCAATTTGCCTATACACTCATAGAACCCTTAGAGAGAGTGACTCCATTAACAAGAGTTGTTGATTACATTTATGGAGCGATATAATCCACACAAGTGAAAAAATAATCTTATATAATTTAGCATTGTGGTTGTTTAATACTCCTCATGCGCATTTCTTTTGCCAAAGATTTTAAGAATTTGCTTGGTTGAAATAAAAACAAGGGGGAAAAGTTTCATACTCTGAATGTAATTTGATATAGAGTTTATTCATAAAATTTTCTCTCACTTTTACTCTCAACTAAACAAAGTTTTAGATGCAACAAAAATTTACCCAGTTTTGGCTGCGTGTGTTTTATTGACCGTGTCTCCATAACTATGAGCATTCTTCAGAAGAGGGGGAAGCCTTAAAGCTACGGCTATGGAGTTCATCAAATTGATAGAATGTTGCTTAGACAAAAGATGACGGGCACATAAACTGCAGAAAGTTTTCTAGGTGAACCTTGGTTATCTACGGTTGTAAATTGCAGAAAGTTAATCACTTGTTAATCACGAGGAACCAAAAAAATAAATAATTTTAAGCAACTGTAAAAAATTGCAGAAAGTTCATTACTTGTCAGGAACAGAAACCAAAAAAAAAAAAAAATGGGTTTGAGGGATTTGAATCCGTAACATTGTATATAAATTGGAAAGTTTACCTGCGTTGCAATTATCTATAACAAATTAAGGTGTAAAGTTGAAAAAATATAGATATTATACAATTACTCATTAAGATCGTATTATATGTAAGATTTACATGAACTTAGTCTATATTAACATTTTCCTATTAGATCTGGTCAATATATATAGAAATAAAATTCTCTTGAGCTAGAACCTAATTTTTTTCAAAGAAATAGGTGCTAAATTACTTAATGCGATTAAGTGTCGTATTAAAACAGTATTTTCCTGCTAATAAGAAAAAGAGTCGGAAGTTGGGGATCGTGCATGCTACCGAAAAGGATAAAGCTGTGAGAATCTGTGGGAATGTGCTAATTTCAACATTTTCACTCACTCCAAACGTACCACTAATGGGATATCGGTGTACTACCGATGTGAAACCATTCATTTCATCCATGCTTTCTGACCTCATCTAAGTCGCCCTCACATAGTCACACCAACATTATTACATCCGTGAAGTCACGCCATAAGCATCATTATTTATATTTCAGATCACAATTCCACATTAATCCCATCATTAACATATTTAGTAAATAAAGATGCGTAGGGAGTACGAATTAGGATTTTCCAAAGAGTAGTGTTATTTTGTACTAAAAAAAAATAGTATTATTTGGATTTATAATATATAAAATATTGTGCCAATACACTTATATATACTTTTGGATAAAATATGAGATTCAAATTAGGTGGAATCCATATCTTATTAAAAAATCAATATGAATGTGTCATCAAAGTGTTCTACACATCATAAATATAAAAAATATTTTCCTTTTTCGAATGAATAAAGCTTTAAAGGGACTTTCTCTTTATAAACTTAACAGTATCCTTTAGTAGTTTGTGACTACTGTCTTGCCCAAGATATTCACGGCCTATAGCAAAAGGTGGAACTCCCATAAGGGGCTAGTGATTTATGATTAAGGGTGCATTTGGAAATTTTTAATAAGTTTTCGAAAATTATCAGAATCTTATAAAAATTTGTTTTCGATTTTTTCTAGAAGCTAAAAGTATATTATGAAAAAAATTGGAAACTTTTTTTTTTGGTCAAAAGAGTTTCATTAATTAATAAATTAAGGCTTAAACCTAGATGCAAAATATAACGTAAAAATATGTATGCAATACATCAAACTTTGTTAACACTAGGGGTGATAAAACGGGTTGAGCCTATTAGATTGGCTCGTCAACTCGTCACTTTTTGATTGAGTGGGCTGAAATTTTCAATCCTCCTCGTCCCGTTCCATTTTACATCCAACTCGCGACTAGTCAGGGTAGGTTGACAAAAATAGCTGAAATCTAACCAAAATCAGGTTAACATGCCAACCCGCCATTTTTTAATGGGAAGGTTTGATATTTCCAACCCAAAGAATTAAAGCGGGTCAATCCACCCCGTTATATGGTCAACCACCCTACCGCAGGTTGCCCCGCCCTGCCCCTCCTTGCCATGTCCCGTTTGCCATCCTAGTTAACCCCAAAAGCTTGCGTTTCAACTGGGGCTGGCAGCAGTTTTTGTTTTTGGGTCCAAACTGGCATCAAGACTTGAAACAATTCTCGTTCAAAGGAGCTTACCCAATTTATGCGGTAGTTCCCATCTAAATGGGCCGAGGCCCAACTCCTTCTTCTTGACCAAAATGAAAAAGGAGCAACAATCTCTTCCCTTATCATCAGCGGCAGCAGCGAGTGCAGTAGCAGCAGCAAGCAAGCACAGTATCCATCATGGTGTTACAACATGCACCATCATCATCCATCTTGAGGAACCTTCTCATGGTTCCCCAAACCCCAAATCCAAACCCCAAAACGCTGCGTTTAACCCAATGCACCGCGAACCTCTTCTCATACTCGAAGAGAAACAACAACAACAACAACAACAAATTGAAGTGTCCTTCTTCTTCCTCCTCCTCTTCCATGATGATGGAGCCATCCTACTCCCAATCACAAGTGGCGTACCCTAAGCCATCCGAGATTCCGTGGAAGAAGGAGCTGTGCAACTCCGTGAGCCTCATCGGCGTGGTGACCGCGCCCGTCGAAATCAAGCACTTCCCTTCCGGGAAGGTACTCGCTTGGACACGACTCTCCGTCAAGAAAAGCGCCACCCAAACATCATGGTACTCCCCCCCCCCCCCCAATTTTTCTCCACATTCTTAATGTTGAAATCGGATTTTTTAGTTTGTTTGGTTGGTTGGTTAGTGAATTTGTGTTTCGACGGACAATTTCTCGTGTTTCTTTGTCTCCCAACTTGTTAATTTTATGTAATTGCTGTTGGACATTATGCCTATGTTTGGATTGATGGTAAGTAGTGAAGTGGAATATAACATAGTGGAGAGCAGAGGCATAACTATACCCGTAAATTTCATTGGTTGGCAATGTAAAGTTGTCTTACAACCGTATATAGAAATTAAATTCTTTTTTTTTTTTTTTATATCCATTTTATCTGATTTTCGAATTATGTAAGAACAAGTGGATTTTTTACTCAAATAAATTAGAATTTAAGCTTCTTTGGTATAAAAATGTTCTACACACATCCAATTGTGTAATGTTATACGAGCAACTCTTGACTTAACCATCTTCAAAGTCTTGCAAACAGAAGTATGTTAGTGGATGGCATTGTAAAACCCTTTATACTGATTGTGCATCAAAATTGATCTAAATGACTTAAAAGTTAAGAATGTGTACTCATCTCTCGAAAAATGTTGAAAAGTGTCCTAGTGTTTTTATTTGATTTGTGTTTTCCATTCTGGTGTTATACCTAGTTGTTTAGAAGGCTAGTGGAACGGTTAAACTTGATGCCGGGTAACTATAGTTTTAGTATTGTTGGGTCAGGTGTTGTTGCCTATAATATCTGTTTATTGTTTTTTTTTTTTTTTTTTGGGTTGTAAACAACAATGAGGTGATGATAGATTGTCATCTGAGGAAGGAGATGCTATCTTTCTATTTTAGGGTGTTATTTGATTATGTTATTGTTTGATAGGTTGCTTCTATGCTTTTTGCTTTTGTTAGGCAAGCACCTTTGAGCTACTGCATTGCATTCCAGGTTATTTGTATTGTTTTGGTTGTTTCCTCTGATTAAGTTTTGTTTTGCAGATACTTTTAGGTGTCAATTGATGTGAAAGTTGTGTGATTGGTTAGTGATATTGTGGTGTCGTGCTTATGATTATTTTTTTGGGGTTAACATTTTGGCTTGAAAACAACAATGAGCTGATGGGGGATTATCACTTGAAAAGGGAGATTATGTCTCTAATTTTTTTTGGTATAAGATGTCTCTCTTTTTTGTTGTGTTAACCCATCATTTAGAGAGAAGGGGGGGGGGGGGGTTTGGCTTCTTAGATCCGGCAATGTCATTGTATTCTATCAGACCATACTTATAGATTAGCTATTTAAATCTCACTCTTTCTTAATGGTTTCACTCATAATTACTCTTGGTTTTTCTCAACTTCTAACTAGTGAGCTACCCTCTATTTAATCCATTCTTCATACCCAGGATTTTACCAGTCTTCTTATCACATAACTAAATCACCTAAGGTGAGAAAAGATAGTAAAATCACGCTAGCTGGTTTGGACATATGAGGAGAAGACCTCTAGAAGTTATAGGTTACTTTCAATGTTATTTTTCTTTTCTTTAGTAAGCACCTTTGGGCTGTTGCATTGTTTTCCTGGTTATTAGTCCTGTTTTCATAGTTTATTTGGATGAAATTTGTTTTGGAGACACTTAGTCAGTTGTCAACTGATGTGAAAATTTGACCTTTGTTTTACTTTCCTTGCAAATTCTTCATATGATTCTAAAATGAATTTATCTTTCTCAAAGGTGCTGGTTTTTTCTAAATATAGGATTAATTTGACATTCTGGGATGAGCTAGCACATGTTGCTTTTCAGCACATAGAGAAAGGCCACCAAATTTATGTTTCCGGTCGTCTGGTAACGGATACAGTCGAAAGTGATGACGGGAAGCAGCAAACCTACTACAAGGTTTTGTAATTGCCAACAAATAATTTACTTTTGTTTTCTGTGGCCCTCCTGCAAGTGAATCACTATCTTATGGATCTCATTCAGGTGGTTGGTCAGCAACTGAATTTCATTGAGAGCCTCTCACCAGTTTCCTCACATGGTCAAGAGTCTGATTACATGATGGCTGGCAAGTCTTATACTCTAGGAATATAATGTTGAATTCTTCAGGGTTTTGTTTCTTACTAATACTACACACTGCATTTTCTGCTATTATTTCAGGTAAAAAAGTGAGTTATGCAGCAACTAATACTGGTTCAGTGGTAGAGCTATGGCAAGCATTCTTTGCTAACCCAGGGGAGTGGTGGGACAATAGGAAAAACAAGGTAAATCATTATTCTCGTAAAGTTAGAGAAGATGTATATTAGCACAAAGTAATACTACCCTTGTAGGTGCATTAAGTGATTGTTTCAAGCACAGTGTGGCCATTGGTTATTGCTAGTTTTTGGAGTTACTTCTCCCTGACACCTATACGACATCAACCGTACTGTTGTTTTATTGATTTCCCTATTTCCCTTCTCTCACAGAAGTTTGGGAAGAGGTGAGATTATCCAATTCAGGGCCAGGGCATGCAACAAGCCTTAAATTTTAGAGAGAGGTGAGATTATCCAATTTCAAGGCCATGGCATGCAACAGGCCTTAGCTAGGGATTTTAGTGGTACCTTCAAATGACTTGCTTATGAAGGATCACCAGCAAGCACTGAACCCAAGACCCTTTAGTTGACTTGATCTTTTGGGCCCTGGCATTCTAATGTCCTAATAACTTTTCATGCTTTCCATATTAGCATAAGTATGACATAGTTTCACTGTACCCTTCAGAATCTTTGCCTTCAAATTGAGACATCTGCTCTTGCATCAAAGCATATACCTACTCTGAAGGGAACAATCCCAAGATTTTGCAGTTTTGGATTATATTCAGTACTGAATTTATTTTTATACATCTGGATCAATATCCAAATAACAATTTAATGGTGACTTCTTATTTATTCTGATATTATTGTTACGTCATCTTTGCTTGAACCAACACATGGAACTGCCCTCTGCATTCTCTATATAGCCATGTCTAACTCGCAGTTCATGATCACTGATAATTTGTTTTCAAGTAGTTTCTGGTTTTTTTTTTTTTGTTTTTTTTGTTTTTTTTGTTTTTGGGGGAAGTCCTTCTGAATTTTTCATGCCTTATATCGTAAAAATATCTTTTTTGAAATTGCAGAGGAACCCAAAAGGTCCTGATTTTAAGCATAAAGACACAGGAGAAGCTCTGTGGGTTGAAGGCAGATTCAATCCGCCATGGGTCAAGTCCCAACTAGAAATATTGGATGCGAGGATGGGATCCCTAGCTGGCCATAACTCTAGGATGCCTGTAAATATGGTGACTGCAGATGAAATGTTCTCTTTCTAAAAGACTCTGCCATATCTTGTCCAACTTAAAATTTCATTTCAGCTGAGAAACTTGTTTGTACAGTTTGCATTTTGCCCTTAATTTTTTTTTCCTTCTGTTTATGGGGGCATTGTTTGTAATCTGTGGTGATAAATTAACTGGGTTGATCATAGTTGCCTGCTCCATTTTTTCAACCTCGTTGACATTGTTTGAAAATGGATTTTGCATATATTATAGTAACAGATATTTTGATTTTTATTGGGAGAATGATACAAGTTGTTGATAGTGAATTAGTAAACAGCTACTCTTACGGCTGAGAGGCTGAGATTATTCCCCTCGGAACATTTTAGACAATTTTCTTTATGGTGTCATACCGTGTGAGAATTCAAATGCAATTTTTTTAGGGTCAATGAACTCAAATGCAAATGCATATATCATTGTCAACTGGAGTTTTCCTCTGAATGATTATTTGCTCATGTACTCTTACGGGTTTGATTCTTAAGTTTTCTTGTAAAATTACAGATACTTTTTGTAAGTACTTAATGAATTTAGTGATATATCTTTCCCTTGGACTGAGGCAAGTCTTTTTCTGAATTTAAATTTTCGATTCACCAAAAAAGCAAATGAAGATATTAGTGATACCATAAGTGTGCTGATGTGCTTTGCCAAATTTTGCTCCCACAGCACTAAAATTATTTTCCATCCCATCTGAATAATTCTATTCCCAGCTGAGTTGTTTATTTTCTGCTGTTGACACCTTTTCTTTCATCTAGTGAGCTCTCTATTCACTATCTCCTTTTTTCACCATTTTTCCTTTTTCTGTTTTTTTTTTCCCACCAGTTGAAAAGAAAAATCCTTGATTCGACTGAGAAATATATGTATATTATACGCACCTACCCTTTCTTCTTTACCCATTATAAAACCACAATATTTTGAAGAAAAGATTTGACTAATTCAGCTGCTACATTTATTGTCCAATGGAGCCGACAACAGTATTTGGAATTCATTTGTGACAGTTAGGCAAACCAAACTCAATTTCTGCACGAAAATGGTTTTAAATTACGGTTGTGCTGTGATATGGAAAATTAGGGAAAACATTGTTGACATGGTCACAATTGCTTTTGCAATGTGATTGCGGAGGGCACCACAACAACAATATTATGCTCGTAATCGCACCTGTGGACAGCAATTTAAAACAATGATCAATACGATAAGTAACTGCACAAACAAGAAGGGTGAAGGAAGTTGCTTGATCAGAAATTCATGTGTCTACATCATGGTGGTGGTGAAAATGGAAGAATCCTATGGCACAACTCAAATAATTAAAGTAAGTTCATATAAGGATTCATGTATCTATAGCCTTTTTTAGATTGATGAGTTTGGCACGTAACCTTGGCCTGTGCCAACTTTGGAGTGTACCATGTTCCATATAATACTACAATGCTACGGTGACAGGCATGAACACTGTCCCACCAAAATTGAGTGTTGGACTCTATGGGCTATAATCTCTCTTCAGCCAGACTTTGATGTTACAATACACACACGGGACTTCCATATGTGGTGCTTTTTTAAACCAATAAGTTTGCTTTCTATACTTATTGAATCACCACTTCGTGTGCAACGTATATAACCCGTTCTTAACAATGAAAATTAGGTGATTTATCTAGTTTCCCTAAAAAATTTAAAGGTGATGGTACTTTTTAATTACTTGTGATTAAGAATTAGTTGTGTTCCATTAATTTAATTTATTTAGATTTATGAAACTTATGATTAAATCATAGTCGTTGAGTACACAAAGGTATCAACACCCTAAGCTACCAAAGGAAACCCCTGAAAATTATGATAAAGGAAAAAAAATTGAAAGTTCAATTGTGATTTAATCAGGTTTTAAACAATTTTAAACTCTAGAGAATCGATGAGCTTTCATAATAACAAAAAAGAAATTGTCGGGCTATTTTTTTTAAAAAAATTTCCATAAAAATATTTCAAAAATTATTTATTAAAGTAGTTGTCGTTGTGATAGTATCAACATCATGATTATTATTGCCGTGCTATTTTTATTATTGTGCCTCGTTATTTATAACGTTTTTAGCCAAATGCCACAATAATTCTAATTCATATAATTGATTAAACCCAATTAATAAAAAGAAATCAACTGTCAAGAACAGGGGCCGATCTATGTTTGGCAAGGTGGGGGCTCATGCCCCCACAACAATTTCGAAATTTGTGTAATAATTTTATGAAATTTGACTCCATATTAATTATAAACGAGACAAAATAATAAGATATAACATATTTCACTTTTTCTTATGTTTGAGTATTATCTTTGCTCCTATTGCTAAAACTTTCTAGATCTGTCAAGAAGTATTAGGGATCATTATCTATAAAAAATTTGATTGAGGTGTAACTTTGTTTCCTGAGAAGTAACTCTTATTGGGAGATCTGTTCAGCAGCTAAACGAAGATTAGTTGTATGAGCAATTCAAAATGAAAATATAATAATAGCTTTGGTAAAAAAATGTACAGTATTAGCAATCTTCTATATCTATTTTTATGACCTGAAAAAGAGATTGATTTAATTGAGCAAGTCTTTATTCGAATATCTTAATTTTAAAAAGATCACATTAGGCGGCTTGGAGAGCCATCATCAAGAGTAAAGGAGTTAGAGCTTAGATACTTAGCAGGGGGACCAAATAAAATAAAACAAAGGAATTACTATTTTTTCTTTAAAGTAATGAAAGGTTAGTCCTTGATATGTTGTTAGAACTTTTGTAATCACGCGTTCAAATTAAGTTTGAATTTTGATGTTATGATTCTTCAAATTAAAAAGTAAAATTTTAGCAAATGGTATGTACGTTTGTGTATTGGACATGCTCATGAACCAATAATTTTAGCAAACTGTTGGATGCGTTGATCCTTCTTAATCTCTTATATATATATATATATATATATATGTGTGTGTGTGTGTGTGTGTGTGTGTGTGTAATCTCTTACGCATTTGAGACTACTAGTGTACGGCTAAGCTATAAGAGTTTGGTGCTAGTTTCCCTCAACTCTCGCATACGCACAGCAACTAATGTTTACACAGTCAATCAATTGGTGGTGTATATTCACACACTCAATTGTTCAACCATTGTTTAGAGAGGAAAGCCACCATTTGTGGAGATGTTATATCCTTTTTTTTTTTTTCCTCCGACACCAAAAAGTTTAGGTTGAAGAGAAGACACGCCTTACTTTAAGATAAACTTTAGGACTCATCAAACGCATACATATATATGGTCCACCAAGAAGATAAACTTGTCAATCAAACTGAAATCATAATGATATATAAGTGAAAAGTCGACAATATGAGTCAATAGCCTCCATTGGCTAAATGATATAATTAACTTTTATGCTAGGTAGTAGAACCAGTATAAAAATATTTCATGATCAACTCTCTTTCTCCAATAAGATTGGACTTTGTCTTCAAAATAGCAATTAATATTTGATTTGTTCAAGTATTTTGACATTTATTTTTGTGTACAAATTAGAGTCTTCTTAATGAAAAGAAATACTCGAAACATAGGCCGACCCAACTCAAAACATGGATCAAATTTATTTTGCCCTAGTTTAATACTATAAATCAACTGGAAAGATACATGCATGTAGATACAATCAAATCAAACACCAAAATACAGGAAGAAGTAGAAGAACAGTTGCAATTCCTCGATCCCCTTTTGTATATATAATTTGTACACACAGATAATAAAGTACAAAATTAATGAGATATATTATATCTTTTGTACAACTAAAAACAGCATTTTCTTTTATGTCTTTTATTCTTTATCTTCTATGATTCTTTTTTTTTTTTTTTCGGTCTCTCACCCAGTATCCGACCTGAAAGGTCAACTAATCTGGATTTGAGAACTGTAAGGCTCAAGCCGTGGGCAATTCTAACCATATGTGACACTCCATTCACATCCTTCCAATGATCGAATCCAGGAGGAGATAGTTAAGGGAATAGTCCCAGTCCCTTGTCGGTTGTGCCACACCACTTGGTTTCTCTTCTAAAATTTCTGTATACCATTCCGATTCTTTATTTAACGAAGCAGGCGTGAAAAGCCACCAAGCTAAATATGACCTCTCACATAGGCCAAGTGCTTGCTTGCAAGAACCAAACAAAGGGAATTCTCATGGACGACCTCAATGTAAATTCTTTTACTCCATGGTTAATTTGGGTCATAAACAACCCAACCCCTTGGCTTCTGAACCCTTCACAATTCTTAGCATCTTGCAGGAGGACATGAACATGCTGCAATTAACATACGCAAAAAATTAACTCTATAAGATGGATGTACATAAACAACAAATATTCACTACAAAGGAAAGTTTTTTTTTTTTTGAAAAAAAGGAAATACTAAAAACAAGGAAATGAAAAACTTACTGCCATGGAACGTCTCCGACCAGCATCCAGTCACCATCCTTATCTTCATAAGTTGGAGCATATTCAGAGCCATTGTAGCCTTCCCTTTCTGAATATTCACCTGCATAAAAAATTAACCAATCACCATCAGTAAATAAAATCTGCTAGGTAAAACTGCGTGCATCTACGATTTTCTAGTATATGTCAGCAAATGAGAACCTCGTGCGATGGATCATTCTTTTTAATTATTATTATTATTATTATTATTTTTGCCAAATGTTGACACCCTTTTAAGAAATTCTTGAAAAAAAAAAACCAAAAGGACAAGAAAAGATTGTTTTGTGAGCCTTACCAAAAGTGCATTTGAACATAACTTCCAAGGCCTTGAGGAGTTCAGGGTAGCTCTTGTAAACCTTGAGATCTATTTTCCTCAAGTAAGGTGCACCAGCCATGCTCACTTTCACGTACATCCCACCCCCATCTTCTCCCTTCTTCTGTTGTAGACTGTTCTTCCTAAAAGATCGAATTGGTGGCCACCCCACTACTTGTGCCCTGCGTACCAAATTTATTATTACTAACCAAAATATACAATAGACCACTTTAATTAGCGTTAATTCATGTCCAACTCATACATATATAGATAAATAGTGCTATTTCTACCCCCAAGTCTCTATACGCTTACCTTTCCACCTTCTCTCTCTCTTTAACAAAAATGGTAGATGTAAAGGTATATGTTGGGAAAGATCCTAGAAATGAACGTATTCAACAGTGGAAGCAACAAATATCTTCATGCCAACAGTTATTTAATATGTTGCTTTTGTCTTTTGCCATTGCTTTCATCTTCTGCCGTTGATCGGGTTCATTTCTAAGATGTTTCCTAATATTACTATGTATAGATATTAGGAAAAACAAAATCATCACTTACTTTGAAGGTGAAACAATATTGTCTTGGTCATCACTTGTGGTGTTGTCATCAGAGCCATTAGAATTCATGACTCTCTTGCTTTTGGGGTCTTCTTCCTCAGAGGCTTGATCTGGGGAAGATCTCTTGTTGCTTCTAAAAATATTAGAGTAGCAGCATGAAATTCTCTCATCAGGCTCATCACTTCCTGGCAGCCCCAACCTCAACTCTGTGGCCTTGAGATTCAGCTCTTTGTCATAGCTTCCCATCGAATTCTCCATTTTTCCTTGATATGATAGCTAACTCTATAGTAATTGAGTATACAATTCCTATATTCTAATGATCAAATTCCAAATAAAAGGGTATCCAATTCTAATTTCCTAGTGACTCCTTGGGGTATAGAGAGAGAAAAAGAAAGAGAGAGGGGTGTGAGAATTGAGAGTTTTGAGATGGATGTGATGAAAAATGTGGTGTGAAACTAGTTTGGTTGGTCATTAATTTTATAGCAACATTAGTGAGGGACAATATCAAGGTGACTTATTCTCTTTTGGTGCATGAATTCAACACAATGATGGAGCACAAGAACCTCTGCCTGTGACACCCGTTTGGTCACGGACCAATCAAGTGTTGACATGGCAATGTTGGAGCGTTGGGTGTGGGGCCTACCCCCACACGGTTGAATTAGCGCGTGGTGGGGTGGGGTTAACAAAAGGACAGATATGATTGCCGGTGAGATTAGGGACATGAAAGAGCATGGTGTTCAAGGGAGAGGGGACAAGGGGGGAACAATGGTACTGAGGACCATGGACCACAAAATGGATGGTTCCGATTGGGAATGTGTGACATAAGGAGAGAATCATGGAGCGTTGGATCACGAGGGGTATAGGAAAAGGGGATATATTAGCCAATCAAAAAAATATTGAGAGTTTCATTGTCTGTGGGTGTCAAGGTTAACCATTTAATTAATTTCTGTCGAACCTCTCAAGATTTACCACACGTCAATTGTGTTTGACAATATAATTGACAAAATAATATTTCGATTATGCAGCACCACTTTATGTAAGCACACTAGTTATGGAGTTATTATACATAAGACTCGTGAATAAACGAGTATATCTTAAAATAAAATTAGTAAAATATAATTTATTTAAATCATCGGTATGTTTGCATATGAAATGGTTTTTCTAATTGAATATTCCAACTCAAAATTGATAAAATTGTATGCTAAGAATGAATATTTTAAATTTTCAATGAAATAAGTGCATTAAAATATTAGAAAGTTTATCAATTTTGATTTTTTTAAGACATGGGTTAAAAAAATCCTTAATATAAAAAATAATATTTTCTCCTACTCAATTCTCTTACAAAATTTTCTAAATATTAAATTAGGTTTTAATTATTTTTAAAAGTTTCAAGACATAAATTACATCTGTAGAAGGATTTCTAGGACGATCACTCCCCTCAATGTTTTTTTTTTTTTTGTACATAAGCTAAAACAAAGAAAAAAGATTAAAAAAAAAACAGAGGTTATCTCATTTAAAAAGTCTCAAAGATATCCATTAAAAGAATGAATTCTAAACTAATGTTTCAACGCTAAATGATTCCCCTCACCGTATAGAAAGAACTTCTGATGATAAAGTTCGTGTGATGGGATGGGGGCCCCACGTGGCTGTCGTTGAATGTTGAATAGATGGTCATAAACATGTGGGTGGATGTCATTATCATTTATCAGAGAGAAAACTACTCAAATTGATCTGTGGGCACAGGGATACTCAGCACGTGAATCACCACTCGTTTTCCCCATTCCTCGTCTTAACTTAGAAGTGAAAATACAATGATCACGATTTCATCACAGCCCCTTAATTAAAGATGTAGTATATTTTAATCTTTGATTATCATGAGCTTTAATAATTAGGGGTCAAAGTACAACCAAAATAGACATACATTTTCTCTTGCTGTTGAAAAAACAACCATACATTGAATCACGCTAAAAACACATCTTTACCATTTACGTCTCTTCAATTTTTTATAATTTTCATCATCGATTGCTATTGCGTACCATAACAAATAAAGTACGATCTCTACATTCCTCTTTCCTTGATTGATATAAAGAAATGCGCATTCACATTATATGTGAACAGCATTACTCATTGATTTCTTACATGGAACTTGTATGAGATCAATTTGCGAAGTTATATGGCGTAGGAGCAAAGTCTTAACATCGTTGAAGTTTTTTTTTTTTTTTTTATTGTTTTGTACTATATCAGAAGTTGACCATGAATAATAAATTTTAGTTTCTTATAACTCATCCGAGATGATGCCAAATATACTTCAAAGATAACAAAGGTTTTTTTTCACTTAGGATCTATTCCTAATAATTAACAAACAGTGAAGTTATATATATATAAAAATTAAGGATTCTGATTAAAAAAAAGAAAAGGAAAAAGTAATTATGAAATTTAAATTTTATATGTAATTAAAAAATCAAAAATTAATTTTTTTAGATTTTGATTATTTTAAAAAGTTATCTAAATATATGTAAAATAATTTTTTGGGATAAAAAAATTATTTTTATGTCATAAAAGTCTTATCCATACACCCTTGAATTAAAGACATGCCTGCTATATTCGGACACTGCTTGAATGCAAAGAGAAAATTAAATAAATTTTAAAACCTAAAATTTGCTTGCCAAAGAGTGATGAAATATTAATTTAGTTTTCTAAAGATTTATAAATATCTAATAAGCGATTCGATTTCTAATGACATGTATAGAAATGATCTTGTGATCAGATATTTACTCTCTGTTATGAAAGCTTTATACTTCAAAAGGATTAGTCAAATGTATTGACAATGGATACTATTGCAAACAATATATATATATATATATATATATATATATATATATATATATATATATATATAATTTTTAAAAGATTAATGATTTTTATTTCAATTTAATTCAAATATAAACCACTATAAATAGAATGTGTTATATGATGTCATGCCATGTCATATGTTGAACAAGTATTACATAACATTAATTTGGTACTTGAAAGACTATTTTTTAATTTCTTGTGAGAATCAATTTGATGTTCTACAATTCATTCGAAGACAATTCAGGGTCAATTTTGATAAATAATGTGTCATATTATCACATAACGTATTATACCGCATAATACAATGTGACATCATACACTAGCTACTAGTCTTTTCATAAAAACTAATGTTCAGACTAGTAAATTTAAATGAAAATTAATTTTCCGACAATTAAATTGATGCTACACATCTTTTGAAAACAAAACCGATATGTCGCAACTTTTTCCACGATGAATTTGAGATTTGACGAAAATTAACACAACATATATTTGATGTACTTCTTTCATTGCGTCTCAACTGTGTACCTTTTTTTTTTGAAATTTTTGTTTCGTTTCATTTCATCTGGGCCACAAAATAAAGTATCAAAAGAAAACGAAGTAAATCTATTTGATCACTTGATTAATGACACTGAAAATTTCTGTTGGGACACGATTTTGAGCAATGCCAGTTGGAGCTAGCTCAATTAGACACATCTTCATTCCCAAGTCCCCATCAAATTTCAGGGTACACTTCCACCCCATTTCCTCTTCAAGTTTGTGCACCATGTCCTATGCAAATGAAAACCACTTTCCAAACGTTCCTAATGATGTGAATTAAGTATTGGACAATGATCATAAGAAAACAAAATACAGCACTCATAATTATCCAGGAAAAAAAAGGTGCAAGACACAAAAAATAAGCTGGCTAGTCAAGTATTGTTTGGACCAGAACAAAACCACTAGCACACGACTCCAAAGAAAAACAACTCATATAAATGACATATGTTAGGTTAGTTAGCTAAAAATAGAAGAATGACTAACGGAGCACACACCCAGTGTCACGCTAACTGAGGCACCACTTGTGATAATAAAACCAAAATGGCAATCTTTTCTGTACCTGCTCAACTTTCTATTCTTCTTGGAATTGCACCAAAGACACAGATAGGGCCATCGACTTTTTGTTACAAGTTTGACACTGAAGAACTATGCCATTCGAGTATGGCACTTAATTTCAAAGATTTTTTTTTTATCCAACAAGCTAATTTTTTGGGTTGAATTATGTATACTTTTAATTGAAAAACTGACACACGGAGAGGACTTATTAGAAAAGAACTACGTGAGAGACTAAAGTGGCACCACTCGGAGTGGATAGATTAGAGTAGTGGGCCACCGTGTTCATCAGTTTTTAAATGAAGGTGATAATGTTACAAGCCTTATATTTGAGAGTCATATCATTCAAATGTGGTATGTAAATTTAAGGGTTCTTTTGAATAAACTAGTCTTTTGGGTTAAATTCTACCTTAGACTTGACTCCATGACTCTGATCTCTAGCTATGTAGTTCTCTTTGATGATCCTCCACTATATTCTTAATTTAATAGTATTAAATGTCATTCAAGACTCTGAAATTATGTTCTTGTGGGATTCAACTTCAAACCAAAATCAGAATATTTTGCTTTGTTTTCCGACCGCCTCTTTTTAATTGTACTAACTAATTAAAAGCATTCGAATATGTGTTGCGAATGATATATATGGTTCAAAACTTCACGCGTAAGAAAAATAGAGAATCCGAAAAGAAGGTGATCATTAACAGTAGGTAATACGATATTTGGAAGTTGGAACCGTAGTTGTAGGCAGCTAGCTAGCATGACGATGCATATTCTTATCAAAGCACACACACACACGCGCACACACACGTGTGGGGTGCCTCATTTCGATGGTGAAATGTTGTGGGCCTTGCTCCATACGTGGGTGATAGAATTGGGACCTTGGAGAAGTTAAAGTAGGTAGGGAATGAGCGCCCAAATTTAATTATGTAGGTTAAAAGAAGTAGTCCCCATTCCCTCACCCTAATTGTTTCCTTGTTTCCCTAGATGCCCTAGTACTCCATGTGATTGATTGTTTCGGCCATGCATGGCCCATGAAATGCTATCAATGCACCTTTTTCTAAAAGAAGATATCGTGAATGCTGTAATAGTATAAGCACACTTGCGCATTATCTCATGTAAAAATTTCAAATGAATTGACTATGTATTAATTTTTACTATTGATCAAATTTTTTGGGTTCTGTATTTCATTTCATCTTTTTAGTTAACAATAAAAATCACGACATGACTAAGTTGTCTAAAAGTTTCACATGTGATGATTGATTCTTTCCATACAATAAAGCAAAGTTATGCCATAAGTGTCTGTTTGGTGTGTGAAATTGAGTATGAAATTGAAGTTTAATTTAGAATTGGAATTGGACGGCCTAATTCTAAATTCTATATTTAGTAGCATGTCTAGAATTAGAATCATAATTTCATATAACAATTCTATAGAGTTGAAAAATAACTACTCCAAGCCCTTTTAATTCTTAACTCATATTAAAAATTACCAATTCTATATCTTATAAATTTTATCATTCTCCAACTATAACCACCTCTCATTTCCCACCGCCTACCACCAGTGTCCTATCAGCCATTACCAGATGTTCGCCCCCACATACTTAATATAGTAAAAATATTTTGGAGTTATAGATCACATATCCAAGCAATAAAGATGAAATTGAATTTAGAATTCTAGTTTTAGATCCTAATTCTTTGTAAGAATCAAACATAAAATTTAAGATTTTGGGCTAATGCCAATTTGTTAGAATTGGAATTGAAATTGAATTCTGAACTTCAATTCTGAACTTCAATTCCAATTGCACGCGACAAATAAACCCTAATAGAAATCCAACTTTGACTAATGTAGTTGAACTGTAGCTCTTCCCTTATTTACGACATGTTTCAGAAAATAATTTTCAGTTTTTAATCTATTTCATGTTTTTGAATTTTGTGAAAAGAAATATTGAAATCCAAAAATGAAAAGGAGATCTTGTAGTTTTTGTTGTTTTCCTTCACAAAATCATGATGATAACAAGGACTCCCTTTTCCCCCTAATTGCAAATGACTTTCCCATTTTCTCTCGTTCAAAATATACCCTTGACCTTGTCACAACTTGACCTGATCACGTGACTGGTATGTGAGAAATCATATTCTCACGTAAGTCTCCTGACCTGGATTTCTTTATATGCACAACTAGAGATAAAATTATTCAAAACACATTTTCATTTTCTACATACAAATCACTTGTTTCTCAAATCCAAAATAATCAAAGTGATCAAAATAATCAAATATCAAGTTTTATAATCTGTCTCAAAAGTTTGAAGTCATCGTACAATATATAAATATAAGCTGCTCTTTTTTAAAAATATCTATGTACTTAATACAATTAAGTTACCGAAAATAAACATGAATATACTATCATAGTATGCAAAATGCAAAACATGATCCAAGGTCTGAGATTCTGCCTGCATTATACTAAAGCACTCTAAGCAAAATGAGAATGCTTCACACAAGTGAAGCTTGCCAGCTAAACTCTACTGCTATTGGGGCAGTGATGGCTGAGAAGGACCCGTAGTCACTTCTATATCTGTAAATGAGAAACAGAAGAGAGGGGTAAGTTTTCATGCAAAAACTCAGTGAGTGAACTCTCACATGAAATTCCCCCTTCATAGGACACCAAGAAACAATGCATAAAATCATAATAATCACAAGAAAACTCACAATTTATACATAATCACACATACATACGTATGTATATTCAATCATTGTTCTATAAAATCATAAAAAAAAATATTTCTCTTAAGTTACTTTTATGCTAGAAATCATATAAACTTATAGCACTGTAGCTCCTAGAATAACAGTAATGCCTATCAATCACGGTATAATCGTGACCTGGGCACCTGACCTCACCTGAAACTCAATGAGTAAGTTCTCACTTGAAATCTCTTTTCATAGGACACCAAGAAATAATGCATAAACTCACAATAATCACAATAAAACTCATAGGTTATACATAATTAAACATACATACATATGTATATTCAATCATCATTCTATAAGATCATAAAGAAAATATTTCTCTCAAGTTACTTTTATGCTAGAAATCATATAAACTCATAGCACCGTAGCTCTTAGAATAACAGTAATGCCTATCAATCACGGTATAATCGTGTCTCTGGTTTGATCTGTGATTATGCCTGTTAGCCATGATATAATAGTATCTCTGCTCTAATCTGTGGTTCTTAAATAACTAAATTTGGACACCTAAAGAGGTTCCATTCTCTGCTTTGATCTATGTGATTGTCCTTAGGCAGCTTGGTTCAAAGGTTAACGATCCCTCTAAATATGAGAGCCTTTAACACCCCTTGTAATTCTCTGTGAACTATAAATCTATCTGATTCTAATAGCCTGACTTTAACATAACTGCGGCTATAAAATCATGCCAAAGGGATCACCCTTTGTAGACATTTGTGATTTTATACTTCCATAGAATATGTAGCCGTTAACTTTTTTAAATCTCATAAAGATTCAGGCTCTAAACCTTTTGATTTATCCTCTAAAACATAATTCAAACTATCAAGCTTTTCATAACTAGAAAACCAATGTCATGTTTCAAAATAACAAAGTTTGTAATGATCATTCTATACTTTTCTCTAAACCTTGTATCTAGTATAAAACTATATCATATACATAAGCCAGATTCTATAATTCATTCTAATATTCACGAAAGTCTTTAATAGTTACATATATCATCAATTCTATCTAAAATCAGTATAACAAACATGGTCCCATGAGTTTTATCAAAAACAAGTTTCCTGCTCTAAAACCAGAATAATATTTAAAATCAAACAATAAGTTGTATTTTCATGACAATAACATTTATTGCACAATACAGAGACCGCAAATGCGAACCAATTCATCTAGAGGGGCGACAGTGAAGAACTAACATCAATAGCACACTAGAAAGCAGAATTCATAGCAATATCTGATATGGAAGCAATAAAACTCTAAATCAACTTCTAAAACCTCTAAATACCAAAGAATCCACCTCTAACAAGGTAAAGAGCTTGTTTCCCTTGAGAATCATGGAGAACCCCTTCTAAACAAGGAAAACTTAAAGGAAATAAAGCAAAACTAGCAAAATAGCATACCTTTAATAAGCTTGGAGGATAGAAGATTTCAAGTTTAAGAATTGGAAGAAAATAGAGTTTAGAGGGTGAAATGGGGTTGGGAGATGAAGTTTTCGCATTTGGAGGGAGTGGGAGATTGTTTTTGGGTGGTAGGAATGTTCTGGATCAAAGATAGGGGTTTTCGCATTTCTAGTGTGCACCGCCTTACTCTTCCAGGACCGTTGTAACGCTCATTTGAGCGTTGCAGTGCTCACTAAAATGGTTTTTCTCAGGTCTTTGAGCAATAATTCAAGTTCTGATATGTATTAGACTGGATTATCACAGTAGTCACTTATTTATATTTCTTAATTTTAAGTTAACATTAACTTTAAAACATAAATGTAAATAAGGAAAAAATCCCATTTGAATTCAAATAAAATATCAAAAAAATAAAAATTCCAACAAATCAAATTTCAAATTTTGAGTTTTAGTTCAAATCCAGGAATTCTTATGATTTTATAAAATTGTAGGCTAAAGACGGAATGTTTAATTGTTTCATAAAATTCATTAAAAATACTCTTTAACTTATTTTTCTCTAGGGAACAATCACCGGAACTTTTGATCTCAAGAATGTGGTTCTTTTATATAGCCCTCCAATGAGGTATAGGGTCCAAACTTGGTAGAATTTTGGAATTCAAAATGATAGATAAGGGTAACTAACACCCTTCTTGGTTCGAAAAAATTTTCTAACTTTTTTATTTAAAATTAGGATATTACAATCTTCCCCCTTCGTAAAAAGATTTGGTCCTCAAATCTAAATTGATGTAACTGAAAGAATAAGAAATTTTGACCCACAAAGATCTCATTGATCGGCCTCATCGCCCGAACCACTCTAAGATGGATTCGATGGTATTCTGATTGTGTTAATTGTTACTCTAGGAAACAAAGTCATTTTGAAGACTAATGCTCTGTTTCTGTGTATACATATATCTTTTTACCAGGTCTGGGTAGTTTTGCCTCCAAGGGCAGCCCTTTCCCTATCGTGATAACAAAAGCTCTTAACATGATACATTTACTGGACGTGACGTGACTTTTATTTTTAGTCTAGTTCTTTTTCCTTTTGTGTTTGACATTGACTGACACTATAGGGGTTCTTAGTCCTTGGTTTCTAAACTTTTCATTTTTTGTACACGTGTCATGTGTGGAGATCAGTCTACAGGATCCATCCATATAGAAAAATGCATAGAAACACACATGAAATCCATATGCATATATCTTCAGCATGCATAATATCACACATCACATGTATCAAGTAATGAACCACAGGCAACATAATTCACTAAAAATCTTTGAAGTTATCTACTAAATTCACATGTATCATCAGATCTCATGCACCAATTTCTCAATCTTAGAATTTCCTTGTCTTTTAGTCAACATTTGCAAACATAAACATATGTCTCAAGCATCCCACCATGCTCATATATCATGCTAGCATCTGGAGCTAGGGTAAACAATATGCATCTCATCAGCTTATTAAGTCCATTAATTACCTTACAATCCTATTATCAATTTCATATTAGACCTAGCATGTTTGACTTAACCACATTCAAGAAATTTTTCATACACAGGTTAGGAAAACCACATATGTTACATTCATACAAGAAACTACACACATATTTGATACCATATGCTTAACAAACAATGACACACCATCTATACACCTTCATTGGTTCCAAATAATAGAATTACAATAAACTCTTGAAGAACCTAAGGAATTTAATTTCTAAGCCTTGCTTTCTATTTAATACACACACATACACACATATATATATTATGCATTTGAACTTCCTAGTTCATCAAACTTAACACTAACCAATTGCATGCTTGTTTTATTTAACAATACACACCATTGTTAAGCATGAGGGAGGTTCTATTACCTTATACTCAAAATATTTACCAAATGAAATGTAGTCCTAGCATTCTCTCCTTAAGATTTTACAACAAAATCAGTTATTCACGCATTAATAAGAATTCTAATAGCTTTTTCTTGCTAACTTCAATTACAGACAATGGAATATTGATACTTCCAACATTTTCAAATTATGTATACAACCAGAAAAGAACAACAAGTAGTAGTCAAAGAGATAAAAAAAAACAACTAGTATGCATAGTGATCAAACTTAAACCAACATCACAATACACACTCAAAACTGATCAAACTATTTATGTCATATTGTTAACCTATTTCACACATAGTTCCAACATAAGTAGGATAACAATGCACTTTAGGAAGGCGTACATGATGATCATGGCATCAAAGTTACATAAAATGGTCTAACATATTAGAACCAATCATCATTTTACTAGATACCTATATACGTGGTTTATATGTCAATCGTAGTGTTACCTGCTAACTCTAGTTCCCTCCTATAGAGACCCCTATTTAGATTCAAATAAAATATAAGAAAAATTAAAATCCCAACAAATAAAAATTCAAATTTTGGGTTTTAGTTCAAATCTAGGAATTTTTATGATTTTATAAATTTGTAAGCTAAAGACGGAATGTTTAAAGGTTTCATAAAATTCATTAAGAATCACTCTTTAACTTATTTTTCTCTAGGAAATAATTACCGGAACTTTTGATCCCAAGAATGTGGTTGTTTCACGTAACCCTCCAAGGAGGTGTAGGGTCTAGACTTTGCAAAATTTCGGAACTTGAAACGACAGATAAAGGTAACTAACACCCTTCTTGGTTTGAAAAAATTTTCTAACATTTTTATTTAAAACTAGAGTATTACAAATTGCCCCAAGGGGTTGTCATACTATTGGCCTCCTTGTGGTGGTGGTGAGCCCTAAATCTTTCTCTGTCACAACCTGACTTAGGAACGTGATTGGTATGTAAGAAATCCTATTTCCACGTATGCTTCGTGATCTTTGAGCCTCTCTATATACATTGTTTAATAATAGAATCCATTTCTAAAACATAATTTCATCTATAAAAAAAATCTCTTTCTCTTGAAAACAAGTTCATCATGAATAATAATTTCATAATTAACTCTGAATCTGTCTCTGTAATACAAAACATAATAAGTTGCTCTCTATACAAAATAAATCATGTTCACATAAGTACAATATAAGACTAAATCACAATGCAAAATATGCAAATAACTTTATAGTTCAGGACCTTGTCCGCATTGACACTAGAGCACTCTAAGAACAACAAAAAGGGAGCTTCACTCTAAAGGCATCTCTACTACTAGAGAGGGATGGTCAAAAGGACCCGCAATAGCTACTATATCTATAATGGGAGAAAGAATATGGGTGAATTTAATCTAAAATTCAGTGAGATAATTTTCACCTGTAACTTCTTTCATGGAACAACAACAACTTGATGTATGAAAATTAAGATAACAATAATAATAGCAATAAACAATAACAATAATAAAACAAACTCTAAACAACTCTATACGTGTATCTATAAACATTTTGAAACAAAACCATAAGCTTCTCTAAATCATAAATACTAATACTTTGAACTTAGTAAACATATATATATATATAAATGGTCACAGCTATTTGTCATTATCTTTGTTCTCTATAGGTACCTCACTAAGTCCCAAACTTCTCTATTCTAAAAAAAAAGCTTACCTCCATGGCTGTTTATTGATATTGCTTTCATGACTGTTTACTAATATCATCATATATAATTCAACTGAAAATAAATACAATCAACAATACTGAAATTCCACATTTCTTAGTTTCATGAAAACTCCTAAAACTCTTAATATTCTACGAACTTTGGATCCACATAAATTTGATAGTCTGACCTTAGTATAACAATGGACATGAAATCATGTCCAATGGATCACTTATTTGCAGACATTGTAATTTCCAATGTTCACAGAATATGTAGCCGCCAACTGCTAAGAATCATAGAAAGCTCTATGCTCTAAAACCTTTTTAATTGAATTTGAAATCGCTTCTCAAGCTAGCATATTTTTCATAACTAGATTATTCCAATATCATACTTCAAAACCAATGGGGCTCTAAATCATAAAGGCTCTTAAATCAATAACATATGCTTTCAAAAACTAAATCATACTTATATATATATTCTCTAAAACTCTGTGTTAAGCTCTTCTCTAGTTTAAACTCCACCATATATACATACTTTACTCTTGAAATCATCATGGTAGCCCATACATCTCTTATACAATCATAATAATAATTTAGCTCTTTATTAAAAGTCATCTTAGTAACAAATAGTCCTATGAGTCTCTTAAAACATATAATTCATGCTATTTGAAAATCAAAATCTTAAAAACTTGACAAAACCAATAGTAATTTATAACCTCTTTAGAATCATTTCCAAAATCATGTAATAATGTCACAATATAAGGAAAAATAGCTTTAATGACCAAAACAAAGGTCACAGGATTGAACCTACTCACATGGAGGGGAATGAAAGTTGGTGCCAACACCAACTGAGCTTCAAGGAGCAGGGAGAGCACCAATGTCTACCAGTACAACCATGAAACTCTAGATCAATATCATAATCTATAGATAACTCCAATTTAACTCTAACAACATTGGGGGAGCACCTACTATACTTGATAATGATGGAGAACAAATACAACCTAAACCCTAGAACATGGAATGTGGAAGAAGGAGATAATAAAAAACCATAAAACCACTTACCTTGATCTTGGAAGAAGAATGAATTATGTAGGATTGAGGGAGGAATGGTTGGAGTGTATTTGGAGGGGTGAAAGGTTTCTGTTTTAGGGTGGAAAACTTGAGCCTTGAGGATTTGAAAGGGGTTGGGGTCTCACTTTTCAAAATTATGTCGTTTCAGTACAGTTCTGGTATTGGGGATCTTCACTGAGCATCCCACTCGTTACAGTGAGTATATCTTGCTATAGCAGGGCTGCCTGGAGTGAGGACGATGGTTTTGCTTTCCCCGTCGCTGCAATGACACTGTTTTGCATAATTTTAGAAATTCCACCTGCTACACGATTTTACAGCAAACTGGGGGATTTCGGGGGTATTCTGAGGCTACTAGGCCAAGCTAGATACACGTGTATAAAGGGTATTACACTCCCTCCTTCCCTTTTTCTCTCTTACCCTATCACACTTTTACCCTTCCTCTTTATCTCTTTTCACCTACTCTAACTTATACACTATTTCTTAACAATGGTGGAAACCCCATATGTGCTACTCACCCTCTTCTTTCCTTCTTGCTTAGTTTGTCTCATTTTTCTAGTTATTTAACTCGATTTCTTTCGCTGATATGATGATTTGATGTTATCGATTGTGGGCTTTTCGATTTGTATGTGCTTATTTCGCCAATGACATCGGTACAATATCCACAGTGGCTTAGGCATTGGTGAAGTCTGCTACCCCCAAAATGCTCATGTAGGGCTTGAGAATTTGGATGCTTTTCACTATTGAGATTCGTATGACTCCCGACTTCATGTTCTGTGTTTTGAGTATAGTGTTTTTTGTTCATTGAATTTTGTATTTTTGCACATTTAATTTTCATGTTTTGGGTGGCAGTTTTTGTCATGTATGTCTTGAATTGTCTTATTATCCGTTCTGTGTTTTGATGAGAGTTTGATGTCTATTTGCTCCTAAGTGAGCCTTCTATAATAATAAAAAATTAAAAACAAAAATTAAAAATTAATTTCTAAAACCAAATGTTACCGTAGATTTTAATAGGCCAAGAATCCCAAAAGAAGTAGAAACAACAAGTTGTGTTGCTCAAGTTAATTAAATTAGGTTGACCTTAAGAGGCTGGCCAAGTGGAGTATGACGGGCTTGCATGTAACAGATCCCAGGTTCAAATCCTTACTGATTTTCTTGGGTTGAGGTAAATGTAAACTACTCAATACGATAGCAGCTTTTTATTGTCTCTGAGACAAAAATACAAAGACCTAGAGACACAAACTTATTTGGTAATAGAGACAAAAGCAGCGGACAAAAAATCCTTTGCCCCCGAGACAGAAAAACACAAAATTTCTATACCTCCAAAATGTGGGGATAATGGAAATAGGATACAAAGAGAGAAATTTAATATTTTTTTCTTCCAATAATACCTCTATACATATTATTATTTATGTTTCCGTCTCCATTGTATTTTTATCTCAGAAACAATAAACAAATGCTACCTAAGTGCTTTGAGCTTGAAAGCTTTCCTTATCTTGGATTGGGACGTCATCCTCTCAACTTAAATTTTCATTGCCAAAATAATAATAATAAAATTAGGTTGAGTTTAGTGAAACGGACTGAGATGGCCAGCTCCAGTACTTTCCTAATTGGATTTAGTGTAAGAACGCAAGAACAAGGACAAGAACCAGGAAAAAATAGTAAAAAGAGACCAAGCAAAAGGTGGAGGGATGAATTTGACATGGGAAATAATGAATGTGGCTATTTACCAGTAAGAAACAAATAAATGATATATTTTTTAACTGAATAATCAGGCTAAGTGATTATTTGGCAGCGAAAAGAAAGACTAAGTGATTATTTGATTCTTATATAAATCGTTATATGTGGAGAAATTATATTAGTTCCATATATCAAATTTTGGAAATTAAGAGAAACAGTTAATAGGCTCTGCAACAGAGTTTGGAGTTATAATTATGAATTCTGTATTATATATAAAGAGAGCCACTTGAACTTTAACTACACATGATTGTTTAACTCTTCATGAAAGATACAGGCAGGATACAGGTGTTAGAAGTTGAGAGTTTTCAAAGACTCAACAAATGGTAATTAACTTTATTTTTTTTATTCCTCTAAGATAAGAAGATTGATAAAGTGAAAAAATGAGTGATTAAATTATTAATCTAAAAGTGATCAAGTTCTCACTTTTTCACTATATCAATTTTGTCACTTTAAAGAAGTTCAATCCATTACTTTAGTTAAAACCCGAGATAATTAGTGCATTTTTGCTGGATAAATTCTTAGCTTGTAAGTAGTTGAATTGGTGCACTTTTAATTTCCAAGACTCAACAAATGACTAAATTTGATTTGAAACGATTACTTTTGTAAAAAGAAAACAAGTTACCTGTATTATTACAGAACTCTTGTAGCACCAAAACATCAATGAAAAAAGAACCTTTTGCTGCATGATATTTTCTCCTTTGCTCTATGCGTTTTTTTTTTTTTTTCAAATGGCTTGAATTTAAACTTGTAATTTTTTCTCTCTAAATTATTAAGAGAAATTCTTAATCCTCTTGATCGGTATGCCTAAAAATTCTTCTTATTTAAAATGTCACTCATACCTACTAAATAATTTGTATATGTTGTGTAAGTTATAACTCATACCATTATAAGTAAAATTTCAAATTAGAGGAATTTTTAAAACAGTTACTAGTATCAGAATATATGTCATAACTTAGTTATTAATGTATAACTTCCCAAAACCAAGAAAAGAAAAAAAAAACTGAGTTAAACAAGAGTATGCGAGTGGATTAGTAGGTGAGCCTCATTTCATGTGATTAACTCAACATCTTTTCATTCGAAAGGAACTTTATCGTAAAATCTCAAACGGGTAACGCACAGTAAGTACGTAAAAGGTAGCTACTGAAGTGTCTTCTTACACTCTTATTAACTTTTAACATGGCTTAACGTGTTGTCCGTGTTCAATGTTGGCTTTGAATCCCACTAACATGTGTTTGTGGGGCGTTTGAAGTCGGATTTATGTCAAACCGACTACCGGAAAAAGTGACAGTTCCCTGATGTAGAAAGTTTGAACATTGAAGTTGACCACCATCATATCCATGGTCTGCCCCATCCTCTCTGTCCAGGACCATACCTTTTGGGACAACAACTTAAAATTTAGGTTACGATGAAGAGGAAAAGGTTTAGGCATTTTTTGAGTGAAAAAAGGTGTTGATATGTGTCATTTACTTCTCAATATCTTAACCATATTATGTTAAACATATAACGAGAGTAAGCTCAAAATTGTGAGTCTAGCACTAGCTTCACCCTAAAAACTATCTCAATAGGAGAAGATGTCAAGTGTTTATATAAGCTACACCCGATATTTAGGATTGAACATTTGTGCATAACTTCCTGAATACTACAAGTGGCCTAATATTATTAAATATAAAACTATTAATATGTCGTAACCCATCAACTAAAGTTTTTGAGAGAGACGATTTCATGATATGGTGTTAGAGTATCTATAAGTAAGTGGTCTAGAGTTCTATTCTTGTTGCCCGATGAGGCATTCGCATAAGGGGTGTGTTAAATTTAAAATCATTAATATATGTCATAATCTAATAATATAAGTTTTTGGGAAAGATAGTTTCATAACAAATATAAACTACAAAATATATATAAGATTGTGTAAACTTAATTGATAGAATGATGCTTAATTAATTGGCTATAAAGGCTATCTCTGTCATATTTTGAAGCAATGTGAGACTTAACATAAATAATAGTAACCGACAAACTAAATGGATTACTACTAAATGATACAAATTTACCTTTTTTTTCTTATTTTAAGAATACCTTAGGACAAAAAAAAAATACTTACAAGATAATTATAGTCCATGGATGATATTAATTAATAATAGAATCTAAGAGTGACTAAAGTTGAGATCAAACATGAGTGTAAGTAATCATGAGTCCTAATACGGCTGACAGTTATATGAATTCTTTAAGTATCTAGTCAGATATTTGATTCCTAGCAGTATGTATAAAAAGGGTCTCCTAAATAAATGTAAAACTCATGTCTATGAACTCTATACTTGAAGATGATTAGTTATTACTTTCGATGGTGAATGAATACTCTATGTTCATAAAAAGAAAAAAATAATAGCTTTGTTCACTACTTCCATTTCTTTGTCAATGAATGGACAAGAACCCTATCATTCACAAGGAAACGAAAATGGTTAGGGCACAACAAGCAGCAAACTAGGCCCAAACCCCATTTTCCTCGATGGTTGTTTGCTGCATAGGGACGGGGATTGAGTTGTCCCTACCAATATCTCACTCCGCGGAGCATTGCCTTGGCTAATGGGCGACACTGGACGCGTATCATTCAAAACTATAGAGCATGCCTTAATGCCCTTCTGCATGCTTCAGCTGTCGTCCCTTTTACTATATTGTCAGATCTTTTATGTATTGATCCACTCCATCAAGTTGTCAGGAAAATAATGCAATTCTACTGAACTATATATATATGTTCACGTCAAAGGATGAAATCCTCTTAATTAGCCATGTCTGATGGAAAACATCTATCAAATTCTGAAAAGGCATTTTGTTTCCTCTATGCCCATTAATATTCCTTATTTTTAATAATATTTCATAGAGTAATGTTGTACTTCCAGATAAATTTATGTACTGAATCTTGGACAGAAATCATTATAATAGTTGGATGAACTATAATGATATAACTCATCAATTCATTTAAATGCTAATAATTATATAGTATATGTTTATAAAAAAAAATAATAATTATATAGTATATGGATAAGTTTCTAATTATCTAACATTTTCTATTTCCTATTGTAGATTTTAAATTCAGTTAACTTTATCATTTATAAACAAAGATTGAGTGCAGTAGCAAGCAATATTTTACGGAGAAAAAAACAATAACAAAAGGTTCAATAGTATAGAATATACTTTCTGGTGATAGCAATTCATTGTCTATTGATGACGACAATTCTAATTAATTAACTATTGTAGTCCTTTTTTTATACAAACTAAAAGTTTAGGATGAGGGGATGCCCATCCTAGTCCATAGTTAGGACATACTTCTGGGTTTATTAAGCGCTTATAGAGATATTTATATATCACTCAATTAATAAGAGAAATCTGTGAATCGAACCTAACTCATATCAATGTATAAGCTCCTGGTTGACCAGGTAGACTAACTCTAGTCAGCAATTAACTGTTGTAGTTTAAATTACTGAATTTGTTTTTGATCTTCTCATATGTTATATTTGTACAAATGAAAAGTTGTGTGTATGTCTTGAATTTAGGTAAAAAAATGCTCAAAAAATCACCCAAAAATAAAATCAGAAAATAGATTGCTCAGACTACAAGAAAGGGTGTTTGTAAAGCAATTTCTTTTGGATTGGAAACATGATCGATACAATGTTATAAAGGAGATTACTTCTACTTAGTTGCAATTTGCACAAGAGTAATGCTACATATTTGAAAAAATATAAACAGGATCTTTAATAGAAATTATAGTGACTATTGAATAAAATAAAGTGAAATGATTTACCAATTCATATAAAGGCTAATAATTAATTATGTCATATCATTCTGGATACAAAATTGTTGATAAATTCCTGGTTTTCTAGCATTCTCCTTTACACAATTAAGATGAAAAGTCACTGCACTGAATTTCTACCATATTCTCTTGCCTCTAAATTAACTTTCCTTTTTATGCATATCCTTCTTTGCCTTTCTAATGTTCATACATCGCAAAATGTTAAAATTAAAATATATGTGAAGTATAGAAGTTCTCTTTTCATTCAAAAATAGAAAGCTAAGTTCATGATATGCTACGTTCATTTACAAAAGAACATGTCGCTCGAGTCAGCAAAGAGATCTTGATAAGTTAAATTAAGGACAAAGATTTCGTTCGTGAAAGAGAATATGGAACATGCTGGATCCATAATCTGCATTGCCAAATATGTGAGTTACATGCGCATGTGAAATAATGTGCCTATATATCTAGCTAGTGGACAACAATTAATTTCACACAGCAGTGCCTACATATATTATGTATTCTGTTTCGTAGATTAAAGTTGGATCGACCCCTATAGCTAGCTAGTTCTGAAATTAAACCAATGGCATGTGCATTGTGCAGTGCTGACACATCGAATCTGAGAGAATAATATTGACAAAAATCAAAACCATATGGAAATGTCAGTACCAAAGTGGGATTTCGATTTCGAGGATGGTAGTATATATAATGAAGAAAGGGTTCCTTTATAGTTGCGTGTGCACATTTGGTAAGCATGTAATCGAATTCGAACTTTGTCATCGAGCTCAATTAAATGCAGTTCAACAATCTCAATTGTGGCGCAATATTGTTGTTGTGATATCCTTCGTGCATGTTGGGGTTAAGTGTGAGAGATGAAGTCTCATATTAGTTAAAAATAGGCTAAGTGAGTAGTATATACTATGAGAGGAGCCATAACTCATTGTCTTAAAGTCTTGGGTCAAGAGGTGGCGTCCAATTTGGTGTTATAGTAATCCCATCCCAACAAAAATTGTGGCCTTATTGATAGTATTCTTTTCTTAACTTTTCACATTGCAGCGCAATCACAACTCAATCGTAAACGCAGTTTAAAATCCCGGTCCAAGAATAATAATGGATATCATTTCGCGAATCCCCATCCAAGAAAAGGAACAACTTTTTACACTTCGAATAAAGATGACCTGCACTGCTGGACCTCTTCGGTGCCACCAATAATCTGAATGTGACTTATTAATCACTTCATGATTTGGAGTTTTTTCAGCTCCTAGCTAGCTCTAATACCAGAGATGAGACCCTATCTAAGGGATTCACCTCCAAACCCTTTTTTTTATGGGAAAAAAAAAACGTTAGATATAATATAACTACTTGTAAAGTACAAACCACCGCCCTGTGAATAAAACTAGCAATATCGAAGATCAATAATCATTGAACCAATTATTTTCAACCAGCAGAGCAAAAGGCAAACTAAATTATTGTTGTTCTATGATGATCAGTGGTCATTATGGCAAGGTTTCTCACTCTTTCCACTTCCCTACTAATCAGGCTTGGTGCTGAAGCTGAATGGTTCTTCTCTGTAGTGAAGATATCAAGGACACTACTTCCAGGCTTAAGTAAGGGAGATAAATACAAGGAAAGGTTTCAATAAAGCATGATGTACTTTTTTGTTTCTTTTAAAAAAAAGAAGGTATATATGATGTATATTTTCCTCTTGTAGGATTCAATAATGTTCTTGTTCATTGTTAAGTCTAATAACATCTAAATTGTAATGTAGAATTTATATATAGGTTTCGGTTATCAATATCTTTAAATAATTTGTTAAGGAATAAAAGATTCTATAAGAAATATAAAGGTAAGAAAAATTGTTTCATCATATAGTAAAACATTTAAGACTATATATATATATTATATAGTACTTATCTTTTTTATTTAAAAAAATATTTTTAGGACACTTGTTAATAAAATTTAGTTTATAATCCCCTCCCTTGGGATGAAAATCACATGTTTAATTTCCAAATCATATTTCATTTCTTATCCCACAAAATATTTAATACCACGTGTAAAATAATTTTTTTTTAATCTATTTCAATTCTTATCTTTTACTGATAATAAATTATTGATAAGACAGAGAAATAGACATTATTTGGAGACATGTGATTTCCGTCCCTACCACCCATCCCATGCAAAGTATAAATAAATATAGATATTCTTACATGGACAAAAGTCTAACAGATCATATTATATTCAAATACACTCATAATAAAAATGAGTCTCATAAATTTTATTCAAAAATTTTTCATTTATCTATAGGTCTCACTAGCTTCTTTATAAGTATCTAAGAATATATTCTTATTAGAACTGTGTCTATATAGAAATTATTCAAATAAACACAAGGAGTATAAGAGGGGATGGTCAGTTGGTGGAAGGGGAGAGGGAGGAAGAAGGGGAACTGAGTGGGGTGCCCTGCAGCGGCGCACATGGAATAGGGTTTGACACTTGCGGCTACACAGTTCCAACAAACTCACATGCCATCTTGCTCTCTATTTTGTGGGTCCTCACACTAACTCCTCCTCCAACCAATGAATCTCACCACATGCCTCTGTTTCACTTGGGTCCCATTCCCATGCCACTTTCCTCCACCCTTTTTTCTCCTAGTACCAAATTTTGGGGAATATAATTATGAGGAGAGGAAATGTTGTTCTATACCCAAAATTTGATTAACAATGAAATAAATTTTGAGTTAGTTACATAAATTGTTTGATTATTATTGTAATACTGATTAATGATTAAAATCAGGTATATATATATAATGAAATATTATAGATACATGATAATTCAAAATATGTATATTACGTTAGTAAAAATAAAATGTTGGATCTCATGCATTATATTGATATGACTTGAATTTGATTTACAAATTCTTTTCTATCAATAAATGATCTATAAGTATGTTTATAAGTATTTCATATTTAAACCTGAAGATTTGTCTTGGCCCTAAAATAAATTAAACAAACTTTTCTCTTAACCTAAATTTTAGGTCTACCAAAAAAATTATAAAATTTTGGATAAACAAGATCATTTGTACATGATCATGAAATATCATATTCAACCTCGTTATATTCTTCTTGTTTGAATATATGGTACAAATTAATTAAGAAAAAAATATTTTTATTATGATGAGTCACATGGAGTAAATAAATAAGTTCAATATAATATTTAAATCATGAAGTTCTCCCACTTAATAAATTAGTTTTTTGGGTTGAGTTATTTCTATGATCTGACTCATAAAAAATTTCCAATAATTATTCCACCGAGACTCAGCAAAGTGATCCACATATATAAACGTTATTTGATTTTGAAAAATTAAATCAGTTGATCAAACTCTTTGTTTCAATGAAATATTACTTGTTCACATCATATGCCTGAAAAAAGAAAAAAGAAATCATGTATACTCTGAAAATACTTAGGGCTATTTGAATATTTGATTGCCTTTATATAAATAATAGGGTGATATCAATAAATTCACATACAGGTTATGTGTGCCACTTGGATTTTTTTATTTTTATAGATAAATAGGTGCCACTTGGATGTAGCCAAGTAATTGGGGATATATGGAGATATATATAGGGATTTAGGTAGAAAATAATAAGTCTTAAATAGATGCGGCAAAATGAGTTGAACCTCTGTCAAACCCATCGTTTTTTTTATAATTTGGGTTGACATTTCCAACCAAAATAATTAAAAAGGGTCAACTTTCTCCATTCCGTATTGCCCTATTTAATTTTACGCTCGTCACAAGTTGGCAATATAGCTAGAAATATAATAAGAAACAAGTTGATCCACCAGTTTGTCATTTTAAGACAGGACATATTGATACTTTCAACTCAAACAATTAAAACGAGTCAACCCACCCCATCCCACTTTATGGTCAACCCATGACGGGGCCTATCCTGTATCCTGCCCTGTTTGCCACCCTAGTTTGAAGCCAGTATTATACCAACAGTTCAAAAAAGGAACAAAGAAAATATATGTTAGATTGTAATCTAAAAAAGATGTTTCCACTAGGAGATTTGATCTTTGAAATTTCAAAATGAATGTATACATTGCTTTGCTTTAAAGTAAATGGACTCGATTACAAAATCGAATTTGCAATTGAAATTATGTCCATGCATGAACTTTCATTAATGAGTATCACAGTCATCCCACGATTTAAAAGACACAGTCAAATGCAAGATTTTGGTGTCTCAAAATGGAATCTAGGTCGTCAGTCAACCGTGAGTATGCAAGGAAAATCTTGGATACAAATTCATTTCAATTTCTTTTAATTTTCTGGTTGTCCAGTATGGCTTGCCCCAAAGTTGAAGGGGACGGTATTTTGTAGGCAAATTTGTGTACTTGGCCACCATATGTTGGTGCAATTCTGAAGCAAAACCTCACTGATCAATACCATAAATCTTGTATTCTTGTTTGGGTAATATTATTTGTATTATTTTTTTAATTTAGAAATTCCTTAAACAGATATTACGAAGTTTTACTAGAACATGTATTACCCATGAATAGTATTATTTTACTAGAACATGTATTATCATAGTTTTTGATAAACTAAAAAATTGAATGAAATAAAATAATATGGCTCATTTATCATTAGAATTTAATTTATATATACTAATAGTATAAAATTTCTTTTTATACTATTATCCAATTAAATCATTCTATTTACATGACTTTTGATATAAGTAATGGGAGTGGAAAAGAATTAACTATATTTGTTGATGTTACAAAATGTAATTGGATAACTGTTTAAAAAAAAATTTCAGTAACAGTATATCAAAATTAAACTCTTAAAAAATTAATATATATTATGTCATATCATTTTTATCAAATGAATTCAAAAAAAAAATTCTTGCAATAAAGTACTCTTCTATTTCACAATAAACGATGAGTTTTGACTTTTTAATATTTCAAAATATTTATTCATTTACAATATCTAGATTGTATTAATTTTTTTTCCACTTATGTCCTTATTATAAATTTGTTGGTTAAGTAATCAATATATTTATCAAGATAAATAATAATGATTATAGGAGGATAATTTTATCAATTCATATAAATTTTTATATTTCCTAATATGTTTTATGTTTTTTTTAATATGTGTATTATTTGATTTTTGAAACTCATGAAGGAGAAGTATTTTTCTGCCACATCTCACATATCCCAACACAAACGTTCAGCCTGTCAAGAAAAGCAACCCTAAAGTTAAAAGCAATTAACACAAATATATAATCCATTACTATTTCTCATAAATTCCCTACAAGAAATTTATGCCTGAATGAACATTTAGTTTTAGATACACATAAAAAGTGTTGTTTATGTATACTTAGATAACACTTTTTTTAAATGTGTTACTTTTAATATAACAAATGCTACATTTTTTTAAGTTAAAACATAACTTTTTGAAGAGTTACTATATCACATGTACCCAATTGTCAAAGGCAATATTTTTTAACCTAAGGGTATATTTTTAATCTAATACATTACTTTTCATAGTATTACTATAGCAAGTATGATCAATTGTTTAAAGCAATACTTTTGAGTAAAGAAGACAATACTTTTTAGATATCAAAGACAACACATTTAAAAAAAATATTGTCTATATGTATAAAAAGTAATACTTTTCAAATGTTTCAAAAAATAATTGTTGTTTTAGGCCAAATTTTTTGTAGTGATTGGGACTTATATACAAGGAAATTAATCAACAAATAGATGCTTAACTTGTCATAAATGTAGAAAACATGAAATCACAATATGGTTTAGCCCCAAGCATGATTTTCAGTATTTGTTGTCGATTTGTTTGTGTTATCACAGAACATATATGAATCTGAACTCCATATACATAGATATGGTTCTTAGTATGTAGGCGACATATCCTACTTCAGAGATAACTAACGCATTAAGTTTTGACAATTAATCCTATCCATAGACTTATATTGATTTATTGTAGACTACTCCTAAAGGCATGCCGCATTAAAAAAACAAAAAATATATAGAACAAAAATTGTCTTGTTTATGGATATAAATAATCGTCATTTTCAGTTATTTATAATGATAAAAATGTTTTGCTATCATATATTCTATCTGCTCACCCTATCTATACCAAAATTTTGAGATTTTTTCTTTCAAAATATCTATCAATTTTCATTTCCATATAAAGAAAATGTTAATTATTTTTTTATATAATTAATTGTATTTACTTACTTTTATTTTTTTAATAGAGATAATGTTATCCACTTACACTCAATAAATAAGAAAAGTGAACATTTTTAACAATAAAAATATTATCAAGTAAAATAATTTTGATATAAAGTGATCATTTAATATGCTTATAAGTTTTTATTGAAAATTATTAAATGTGAGCTTCCCTTTCACTACTCATTGACAATTAATCAAGCACACAGTCTAATAAATTCTGCATCATGTAATCCATTTTCGAATTAGTCATATATGTACATCTGTATTGGAAGTTAACTTTTCTAACATCCACGAGTCGACTTGTGGAAAGTGAATTCCTCGGGTACAGAATTTTTTGACCGATTCTAGAATGATCATTGATCCAAGACCGACAACATACTCGTGGATTGACGAACAGCATCGCAATGCAATGCATATATACATACTCATTTTCATCTTTATTTGAGTGCATGCATGCAGGAATGAATAGGTGTAAAGTTAAGAAATTTTTTTAAATGAATAATACAATTCTAACACTTTGTTTTTAATACATTCACAATAAAATTTGTGGGACCCATAAATAAGTGGGTATATTTTAAATGAACCTAGTTAAATGCACTTTTTTCATAAATATGTGTAAATATAAGGTGTTATCATACGAAAATCCATTAAAAGGCAATTCATGATGAATAAAAAATATATAAAATATTTCTTGAGTTTTTAAAATGAGTGTTGCTTTTTAATATTACACATATATAAATGAAAAAATATTTGATATATATCAATCTTAAAATACAATCAGAATGTATTTCAGAAAATTATCTCATTACTTAAAATCTTCTCTCTCTCGCTCTCTCTTTCCTAATATTTTTCTACTCGTTCATATATATTCCCTATCTAATAAGGGCAACCGAAATTCTCAGATGTAGAATGAAGAACAAACCAGATCTGAAACAGATGCAATAAGAGCCAACAGAAAATGTAAAAACAGATGTGTAGAAAATGAGAGCCGCTTAGAAAAGCTCAACCGAGATGTTATGGCATTGGAAGAGGTCCAACACCCATCACTGGGCACACGAGCCTTGCCAAAGAAGCAGCAACAGATCTAACGCCGAGCAATAATGGTGAGGAAGAAACCCATATCTGTCGCCCACGATACCAGAGGATCTACTGGCAATTGTGCCTAACTATTTGATATTCCAAGAGAATTTTTATAATCCTTACAAGTAAATTAGAAGTTAGTTTTTAAAAATGTCTAGAAAAGTTGCTAAACACATTTCAATTTAATTTCTATATACTAGGAGACATTTGGTTCGCAGAATGTTTTTACATTATTGCGAATTCTATTTCTAGGAAAGTTATTTCTATAAATAGTTTTCCCACGAATGTAAAATATATAGAGATGTTTGGTATATGAAAACCAAATACCAAGTGGTATTCCTAAAAATACAATGCATTTTTTCAAAAATACATATGACAAAATGATGTCAACCGGCAGTAGGGTGGAAAAAAAATATAGGTATTTTTATTCATGGGAATGAAATTTTCTTGAGGATAATTTTCTATCTACTAAGTAGACATGGGAATCTTGCATTCTTATATTCCCAAAAATGTAAAAATATTTCGTGAACCAAAGCCTTCTAAGACTATATTTGGTTGAAAGACAAAAATAGCGGTAAACTTTTTATAACTGAATTTTATATGTAATTTTACACATAAAACTCAATTATAAAAAATTTATCCCATTTTCATCCTCTAATCAAATACACTCTAATAGTGTAAGTTTTTACATAATATCATTCCATATATTGTCATACTAGACATAATAGTTGATTGTCCTATTTATTATTTAAAAAGTCATGTAAATGAAATATTTTAATTAGATGATAATAATATAAGTATTTTTTTCCATTTTCAATCCTTCAGAATTAAACTCAAAACATTTCCACCCTATGCATAATGGCTTTCAATGATAAACGGAAGGAATAGTAAGTTTTCCCTTTCTGAATTTGTGTGAAGGAAAAAATAGAAGAAGAAGAACCCTAGGAATAACACTAAAAGAAAAGTAATTGAGGTGAGATAAGCAACCAACATTGGTGTCCACTTTCCTCTGCTTCCACTCAACAATCATAGGAAGATAACATGACCTTGTCGTCACCAATCCCAACATAGTTGGAAAAAGTCTTGCATACACATCCCTCCACGTGTCACGAGCCCATTGCTTCTTTCCAAAACCTGACAAAAAGACAAAAAAGCCCCTCACGCACTCGTATTAATGCCTACCCCGCCCAAGCCCCAAAGGCTCCCTTTCTCTTTCAACTTGCCTTACCCTTCCTTATACATACCTCTCATCACCCCACCACTCACTATTATTACCACAAAGAAACCAAATCACACTGAATGCTTAGAGAGAGAGAGAGAGACCAAGAGGTTTAGAGAGAAAAAGAGTGATAAAGTGATATTATAGGCAAAGAAAAAAGTTCATGGAAATTGGCCTGAATAAGAAGAAGGAGAAGATGGTGTTTGAAGAAACTGAGCTGACGCTGGGGCTGCCTGGAAATAATAACAACAAGAATGGAGGCACTGCAGCCACTGCTGAAGGAGGAGAAGTTGTGATGAGGAAGAGAGGATTCTCCGACACTGAGTCTGAGACTGAGATTGAGACTGTGGACCTGATGCTGAATCTCTCCTCCAAGAAGAAGGAAGCAAATGCTAATAATGGAGCAGATCCATGTGACAAGCCCAAGACTTCACCTAAGGAGAAGGCACTCTTGCCTTCTGATCCCGCTAAGCCTCCTGCTAAGTAAGTAGTTTGTAACATATAGTACTGTTGCTAATCATGTATATATATGTGTGTGTGTGTGTCTCATGGTTTTACATTGCACAGATAGTAGTTTCCCTCAGTTTTTTTCCCCTCATTTGCTGTAACCAAAAGGCAACTTCAATTTTTTTAAAAACTTATAAAATTATATATATTGATCATGGTGAAGTTTGAATTTAAAATTTTTTTGCATGTTATCCAAACTTCTCACCACTAGATTCAATCTTAGTGGCTTAAGGCCATTGTAATTCAAAACTACTAACTTTGATTAATTTTCTATTTGTAACTTTGATGATCTTCTCAATGGATAATAGCATACAAATATGAGGATGTATAGTTTTATCAACGAGTACTCTTAAAAGCAGTTTGAAATTTTTGATACATTCAATAAATTAGAAACTTAAAAGTTTTGATTTTCTATTAAAATCTTCCACCTTAAGATATTTTTTCTTTTTGTTAAAGAGTGTCCTTATTAGGACGCATGTTATTTAACAAAACTCTTAATATTGATGGTTAACAATTTTTGGTGCTATAGAAAATGGAAGCAAAGGAGAGTAGCTTATGAGAAATAAAAATGAAATACTAAAAATTTAAATTGCTCAAAGATCTCGGGGAGAGAGAGAGAGAGAGAAAGAGAAGTACTAGTACAACAAAGTTCTCTTGGTCAACGCACCGTTTATAATTAGAGCTAGAAATGTTATCTAACTGCCTTCAAATAGTTTCGCTAGGCAGTTAATTATAGGGGTCACGACAGCAATAATCTTTCGACAATTCCACAAGCTTAGACGATATATATGGCAATCCAGAAAAATTGTACTTCTCCTGTAGGCATGTATGGTTTGAGTTTTCAATTTTTAATTTTTATTTTTTAATTTTTTAATTTTTCAGAATTTGTAAAGAAAAAACTGAAAATTCTAAAAACTGAAGGGCCTATTTGGTTTGTATTTTCTAGTTTTCAATTTTCAATTTCCAGTTTTCAGTTTTCAATTTTTGCAAAGAAAAAACTAAAAACTGAAAAATGCAAACCAAACAGGCCCAAAATTTTCAATTTTTTCAATTTTTCCTTCACAAGAACTGAAAACTGAAAATCAAAAACTAAAAACTAGAAATAGCAAATCAAATATGCTCTAGTTTTCAGAATTTTCAGTTTTTTCTTCATAAATTCTTGAAAATTGAAAAACTGAAAACTCAAACCAAACATATAATTATGGATTCCAGTTATCACCATGTAGTTTATATAATTTACTAGTTCTTCAAGTAATTCTGTATGATTACTTTTTGTTTTTCACTTTTCTTTAGCTTGATTAATTAACCACGCACAAAGCACGCACTCTAATTATAAAGTGGTGATGATCAGTATATATGCGAATTTTTATGGAAATAAAAAATGAATTTTAGGGCGCAAGTGGTGGGTTGGCCACCCGTACGGTCATACCGGAAGAACATGTTTGCGACTCAGAATCAAAAGAGCAGCAGCGGGGAGGAGGGCGAGAAGAAGAGCAGCCGTAACAATGGTTTGTTAATAGGCTTTGTGAAAGTGAGCATGGATGGAGCACCTTACCTCCGCAAAGTGGACTTGAAGATTTACAACAGTTACCCACAGCTCTCTGATGCCTTGGGCAAAATGTTTAGCTCCTTCACCATTGGTAATTTTGCTAATTAATAATCAACCTCGAAAGTTTTATGTATATTTTTTTGTGCCTTTGATATTTTTCTTTTCTTTAAACAGTATTGGGTAACATATATTCATATATAGCATAGGGCAAAATAATTTTTTTTTTTACTTTAACTTTATTTTTATCTTTTTTTTTCAATTTAATTTGGCTCGTAATCTCTTTTTTTTTCACTTTAATTTCTTATTTACAGATCGTCTTCAATTTGGTTTTCTAGTTACTTTTTTTATGACATAAGTAATAAAAAAGTATGACATAATATATTTTAAATCTACATGTATATCACGTCAATATTTTTCATTAATTATATAATGATGAGAAGTAACTAGAAATTGAATTGAAAACTATTTGTGATGTCCGAAATCAAATTAAAAAAAGAATTAAGTAAAATAAACAAATAAAATAAGAGCCCCTTTGAATATTACATAATGTATAACATAAACCAGGAATTTTGGAGTAAAAAAAAAAAAATCCCAAATTTCGATTATCTAGAGATAAGGCAAATAATCAGGTTACGGTGCATGTAAACATATACAGTTGAATCAGGTCATGTGTGTTGACTGATAATTTATAATATCAATTAATTATTGGTGTGTGTTCTTGATGTACTACATTGAAGGAAGTTGTGAATCCCAAGGCATGAAGGATTTCATGAATGAGAGTAAGCTGATGGATCTCTTAAACAGCTCCGACTATGTCCCAACCTATGAAGATAAGGATGGAGACTGGATGCTTGTCGGTGATGTCCCATGGGAGTAAGTTTAGTTTAATTTTCCTCATCCTTTCTTCTTGAATACCTAAAATTATTGTGATTGCTACAAATGGACCTTGCAATTAAAAGAAAAAACATAGGAAAAAAGGGCAGGAGGGATGCATATGTATAGTCATGTCAAACAAGTCCTTATCGAATAAACTTTAAGTAGAAACTGATATATTTTCATTTACTCTCTTAGCATGTGTGTTCATGTGTGCTTTAGAAAAGTATGTATTTTATTAAGGTAGTATTATTGTTTTGGCTAATTATATGCCTTAAGATGTATTACACATCATCCGGTGTGGATAAGGTAGTATTATTATTTTGACTAATTATTTTATGTTTGGATATAATTTATCTTTGAATATAATATAAATTTTTATTTATTTTAAACACTTTTTTATATTATAATAAAAGGGAAGTTTCTTCGACATTCATAAAATTCAAGGGTATCAATACACTGTAATTATTTATGGTTAAGATTATGTCATGTGTCCCAGTAATCTAATTTATTTAAAATATAGAAAAATAAATATTCAATTTCAAACATTGAAAAAAAAATGATTGATACCTAAAGGGTACCTAAAAAAATAAAAAAATATTTTTTAAAGATAAAAAATACAATTTCTAATAAAGTATTTTTTTTATTTACATTTTCTAATGATGATGTTCCTCTTACTAAAAGAACTTACACAAATATATACAAATACGTACTAATTAGAGGGAAAATATGTAATAGTAAGGTTATTATCTTGTAATTTCGACAATTATATATTCAAATAATGAAAATAGTCTTTTTTCTTACAAGAATAAGACTGCATACATCTATTCCAAAATCTCATAACATCGAAACCTCTTGCATTAGCCTGCCTTTTTTTAATCAAAATTGTGGTACACAATTGAGTTCTATATATGTATTTTGGGAAGCCATTTTTTTGCATGAAAATTTTAGCATCAATGAACCCTGTTCAAAATTCAATACAGACTCACTTAGTAAAAGTTCTAATTTGATTCAAACGATTACCCTAACATATAAATTTCTAACCATTGTTGTATTATAGTTTTAGTATAATCTCAACATTTTCTTCGAATTCATGTCAACCAGGATGTTTGTTGAATCATGCAAGCGTTTGCGTATCATGAAAGGAAAAGAGGCAATTGGACTGGGTTAGTATCTCCATTTCCTTTTCAATTTCATTTTCCCAAAAAAAAAGAAAAGAAAAGCCCTACAATTTGATCATGATTCTGTTGCTTTAAATTGCCGTGTGTAACCTCAATTCCGACCACAATATTACTGATGTGATATCCTCCACAACGGCATCACATAGCGGCAATTGCGGTGGTACTGTTAGCATTTTTAATTTCCATAATTTTCTGCACCGCAAGGCAACCGCATTTTAAAGTATTGTTCCCATGTATTCCTTCTGTTTTATTCATATAGAAACCAATGTTTAATATGTTGTTTAGTATTGAATTCTAAAGATCATATTAAGCGAAATCTATACTAGTACGTGCTAAAAATAAATTTTGTTATTGCAGCACCTAAAGCCATGGAGAAATGTAAGAACAGGAGCTAGAGTCGTCATGAACCAGTCCATAACCTGCTCCATCCTTTGTGGGTGCTCAGTTGACTAAGCAAACTAAGCATGGATAGACTGCAGCAGACACAGATATATGGACAGAGCAGTGTGTTAAAAATATAGTTAATCTGTGTATCATCATATGGTTTGTTGTATAATATAATATCAAACAAAGCACTAGATGCATGCATGCGTAAGCATAAATTATGAACAGAAACTATAGTGACCCTAAATTATGTTGCAAGACTTTTTTTATATCTTCCTGTGTGCTTGCTCAATAATAAGGTTAATAATGTGCTTGTCTGTTGTAATTGCTATATGTTTTTCCTTTTCTATACTTTTTTTCTTATTATTATCTGGTTCCTTATATTTTGTTTTAACAAAGATATTATAGTTAAAAATTCTTCCTAGGAAATTGGTGGAAGAGTATGGTAGAATTCAAATACAGAACCTCCTATTTAAAAGGTATAGGAGACAATTACAATCACTAGACTGTAGGCTCAATCACTTTTGATTCCTTATATTGAATAATTTTTTAGTTGGTGTGATAATAAAATTGTATTTGCAATGTTAACAATCTCTGTTATTTATTTTAGGTCAAGAACCAAGTAGCTATATAGTATAGTTGAGATGGTCCCTGACCATGATGGATGGGGCGACAATATCATGTGCATGTTCATGGAGCATTTATGCATGCCCATTGATGCCTGTTCTTCAATTTACTACTATTATTTTATTCCATCCCCTTTATTGCACGAACATGCAAATTAAACAAAAACTTTTGTTACATAGAGAATGGGCCGGAGGAGGAATTATATATAGATATTTGTGCCAGCACAAACTTTTTCTTGAAGATATGTATGTGTGAACCGTGAACGGAACTATTTGTATTCAAAAGCATTTATAAACCGCAAATGGTCCCTCATTTTGGTGTCATTTAATGGATGGAATTTAGTGATAGCTAGTGCTTTAGGTTTGACAGAAATCCTAATTATGATATTTCTTATGTCGTGATCATTCATTTTCTTAGTCATAAAGGCAATTGAAGTAAGGGAAAATTGAATTTCGCTGAAAATACAGGTATTGTGCACTTTACAGCAAATAAATACTTCGAAACTGTACAAATTGGCACCCCTAATATTTTTTGAATGAGCACTTTAGTCCTTTTGTCAAATTTTTTATTATTGTTATTGAAAAATAGATACACTATATCATCTAAAATTTTAGGTCAAGTGGTACTTAACATGTTAAATTAATAAATAACGTGCAACTTCTTAATTATCTTAAACTTTCTTAAATATATATTTTTTTTATGAACAGTAGATGAAAGAAACCAGCAAAGAGGGAAGGATCAATTTGCACATTAATGAAATATTAGGAGATCGATTTACACATTTTTAAATATCTGAGAGTAAAGTGCACAAAACCCATAATTAAAAAGAATAAATGCAATTTTCCTTTAAAGTAATAACAATCTAAAGATTTAATGTGATCATAATCACAAAAAAAAGCTTTGAAAATAATATAAATCACGTATTATATATATGAATTTTTTGAACGAAAGCCCTAAAGGCTAAGAAATATGTTTAAAGAAGCAAATTTTTACCGAGTCTCCACTGTCAATACTTTAACTAGCTCATTATATAGGGTAAGGTTATTTTATTACAAATTTTCTCAATTTATAATACTCAAATTATAAACCTTATTTCGGAAAAATGAGTGTCGTTAAATCGCTTTATCTTACACTTTCGATTTTGATAAACATAATAGAAATGCTTTCCAAATAACACACACTGTGTTTGAAACTCTTGTAGACACACTACCATCGTCATAGTGCTGAGACAGAAAGAAATGATACCAGGATGCAACAGACATGGACATTATATTGTTAGGGTCACTAATGGCCATCACCATGTCCGAGTACGCCATGTTTATGGGCTTGTTCCCACCCTTTCTTTGTGCCCGTTTGCTAAGCTGCACTCCCAAATTTATTTACTACTACTTGTACTGTCACGACAAAATCATTTTCAATGAGAATTGTATTTTCTATTTGGACCTTAGGTTAGACGATCTGCTTTCAGTCAATCTTCATGGAGGGTTAACTTGGTGATATAGTATTTCAATTTTTTTTTTCAAGTAAAGACATTAAGGCTACGAATTCTTCTTAGAAAGGATATAGGGGAGCTGGGGAGGGGGAGGCATGTGGGAGTCGAGCATAAGACCGCTCACTCAAAGGTGCAGCAGAGAACCACAATCACTGGCTGCAGGCTTAATCGCTTCAATTTATTAAAACTGAGTTTTCTATTTCTTGGTTCTCCCCCAAAACTCTACATTTCACCTTGTTCTATTTGCTTTCTATTAATGTGTAGTGACTAGTAAATCTTAATTTGTGCATGGTTGTGGGGACTTTAGCGCTAGGGTATAAAATTGTTCATGTGCTTTTACTCATATTTTGAGAGAAATAGTTCCATGACATAGAGTCTTCACGATAAAATGATCTAAGTTTTGAATCATCATTTCGATAAAATTATTCAAACTTCAAGTCTAAAAGAGACATTTGTGTGAAGGAGTATTTTAAAATATAAAATCATTCATGTCTTTACTCATTAACTTATGTTTTTGGTGAGAGAGATGGTTTCATAACACTTGGCTTAGTTTCTTAATTTGATATGCCTTAGAATATCTAGATGGCTAAGGAAGAAACATCCCAAGTCCATCCTCTTTGGAAACAAGTATAGAGGTCGAGTTCATGATCCCCTTTTCATGGTGAACGCAATTGATAAGGATCATGCCTCGGTGTACACTTTACAGTGATAAAGCTTCCATAGTCTTCATGAAGGCAGAAATATCTTTATCCACAGCCCTGTACGAGTCATTGATGAACCAAAGCTGTTTGTTGAGATTAGTTTCATTCCCTGCATTTTGCTTTCCAGTGAAGTTGCTCTTTCATTGCTTGATCGGTCTATAATGCGTTGTAGGGCAAATTAAAATGCCATTCCTTGAGGTTTGGTGAAATCCCCCCTAACTCCTTTTTGGTTATTAAATTTGTTCATGAAGTTCTTGAGTTTTTAAAATCGTTACACTGCCCCCTCCATTGCATATTAAAGGAAATGTCTGTATCACTTGAACAAATAGAGGAAAATTGTGGTGAATTTCACCAAATTTAAAGAAAAAGTGTAAATTGCCCTGAATCAGTTTATTGTCTCCAGAGAGATATCTTTCATTGCTGCTATCATTTGAATTCCACTTATAAGATACTGCAGCATGAGTGTTTACCAATAGGAGATAAGTCCCGAACTCAACTTATAAAAGTGACCTTCCCCTCCCATGCCGCTCCCTTTCTGACTGTCAATGCAAGCATAGAGTATTACATGATTTAAAAATTTTATAACCTAGGCTTGATACCAGTGAGATGGGCCAAACTAATCAATTTTCAGTCTATTTCCAAAATGATCTAATCTTACTCTATTCACTTATCTACCCCCCCCCCCCCCCCCAAAAAAAATAAAAAAAAGAAAGCCTGTATTCACTTATGGCTAATTTGAGAAAGTTACCCAAATAATAATAATAATAATAAAAAGATTATTTTAAGAACAAATAATCGTTTTTCAGAAAGTCTTGGAAAGTTGTTAATTAAATTATAAATAATTTTGAACTCAAAATAAATTACCCCGCGACGTGAGCACTTTGCACTTTAGCAGCTCTAAAGTTCAGGCCTTCCAAAGTTGGTACCAACTACAATATATACCATTTAATATGTGAAAGGTTATGAGATCAATACAAATTTATAAATTGCCTGCAGCAGTACACCATACAAGGTTATTTCTACTAATTGATTGCTGTAAAAGCCCAATGCCAGATCCCAATGCATGAACAGGAGAACTTCATACAAAAAATATTAATTTTTATTATAAAAAATAAGAATTCGATCAAAAGTTCATACAACAGCAATGGCTAAACTTGAAGATCTGATTGAAATGTAATAGACAGTTCTACGGCACCAATTTTTGGAGCCAAACTCGAAAAAATATGACTTGTTTGGTAGCTAAGGGAGATATCGCCTCTGAAATTTAAATCACAACATACAATACATTGCACAAGTAGACCGAGTCTCAAAGGGAAAGCGATGATCAGTCCACCAGCACATTACAAGGCCGTTTCTCAATCCTCCTACGCTTTTTATCAGGCTCAGGGCACTGCAGAAAGGAAAAATACGATATAATCATCTTCATGTGTAACAATGCAAAGCGTAGCAGAAGATGAGAAAACTATGCTAGTTTTAAATTCAATTTTTCTGTTGTGTGGGGAATTGAAACAAAAACTATTCATCATTGATGTTAAGCCTGACATGAAGCTACCGTCCTAGAAATATATGCTTACAAGTTTCAATTGTCCCACTTAAGCCAAAAATAACAAAGGTACAATAAAACGTGCCCTATGTTATCTCTTTAAGGAAGTGTTTGGAAGGATAAAAAAAATGGAAATGATTTGATTTACAAATTAAACCTTATGTTTGGAATTTTAAAAAATAAGAAACGATTTCATTTGTCAAATCTGTGAGATTTGCTTCCTTTGTTTTTAAATCCTATCAGATTTGATAGGATTTGAGTGTAATTAATTTGATTTTAAAACTTAAAACAAATCAATTCAATTCCTATTTTCATAATTCCAAATATATTCTATTGTATTTTAAACATATGGATTTTTAAATCAATTCAATTCTTTTTTCTTTTTTCTTTTTTGGGTGAAATCATCAATATCTGGCCCATTGGCCAACTAATCCAAATTCGAGTACTACAGAAATCCATTGCAAGCATAATATTTAACTTATAAGTCAAATTAAATTAAATCATTTCAAATCAAATCGTTCTCTAATTTTAATCATTTCAAACACTACCTAAGCTTTACCTCGCTCTCTAGTGAATAAGGAACCCGAACTCTTTTGGACCCATCAGGTAGACGTTTAGAAGGTGAATGGTTTTCCATATCAGTAAAAGCATTGCAGACCTGCATACAAATTGTACAGCATATTGTATATTAGCACCATGGAAGCATGAAGAATTAAACCACAAGGTCAGAGTAACTGTGCTTTATTCGTGTACTGGAAATTTGTTCAAGAATCTAGTTTTTCAGATCCAAAATCAACCCATGAAGCACAGATGTCTGCATGATAATTTATAGAAGTATGGAATACAACATCTGGAGAACTGTTTTGTTACCTGACTTTGGATAGCCCCAATCAACGTATCACGACAACCTGATGCATGCACTTTCTCTAAAGTGGGGCACTGAAGCAACAGTCTCTCTGAACCAATTAATTTAATAAGAAAATCAATCTTACTATTTTTAGGGGAACTCTGAACGGTTGCATCAAATTTTCAGCCAATAATAACTAAACAGTGAAATGAAATGAATACCTGGATGCAAATTTCTACAAGAATTTAGATTCAGATCATTGAGTTGTGGACAGTTTAAATATAGGGCCTGTATATTGATTGAAATGAAGAAATATAAACATTAGAAGCCACAGAGAAAAAGGTCATGCAATAAAAGTCTTCAGCCTAATAAAACTCACATCCAAGCCAGAGCAACCCCATAAACTGAGTTTCTTTAAACGGCTATGTTTGATGATTAGCTTTTGATTTATAAAGTGCAGTTTTGCACTGGATGTTTTCTGTGATTTGCAGTTGTTTTCGTCGGTGGCTGTAGGGAGGGAATCAGGGTCGCATATGGTCATGCCACAGTCCATAAGCTCAAGAAGCGGCAGCTGAGCTGTGGCAAATTGAATGCCACCTGAATCATGTAATGCAGCAGATGAGTAAGCAGAATTCATGCAAAGTGAAAGTTTGCGAAGTGATTGAGTATATAGAAGGTAATTACTTGATGTCACGTTAGGACAAAGAGCAAGAAGGAGTCTTGACAATGTTTCAGGGAACACATTGCAAATCATTCCTATGCCACTGTCACTTATGCCAGATCTGTGATGAAAGCTAACTGTTAGATATAATTTCTAAAGCACAAGGAAACTGAGGGAACAAAGGCATACTTGAATTATATTTTCTTGTATTGAAGTCTACAATATATTTTTATAATAGTATTGAGTTCCATCGGAAGTTTGTCAACAAGGTGAATGGACACATTTTCAGGATTCCTGTCACATTTTAATGCAATTAGAATAGGTAGTGATACATACCCACTAAGATCAAGCAATTCTAGATTTGGATAACTTGAGACGATTGCAGCAACAGATGCATCAGTAATTTCAGATCCAAGAACAAGAGAAAGCATTCGCAGTACCCTGATTAATTGCATATTTTAACAGAATTTCAATAAGCTCATCAATCAATTGGATGCTGTAACGATTACTAACTTATTATAACAAAAATAGGAGAAAACATGAATGAGAATGACATTTCAATGATTATATAATAGGAATCCCGTGATATAACCATGTTTATATCCTCAATGAAGTCGGGAATAAATGAAGGTTTAATCCCAAGTCTTCATTGTCGAATTTCATTGTTCTGAGTGTGACTCTGTGTATATTGCATGCATGTTAGGTTTTGGTAGTAGCTATATGGTTTCATTTCATTTCTTATGCATCCTGTTTGGCATGCCAGACAAAAATTGAACAGGCTATTCGGATTATAAATGTTTGGTGCATGCACCAGAGGTATGATCTAATACACATAGAAAGTTCAAAGTATCGTGATTAAAAACTTCTATGTGAAGGGAAAATCCATATTCTCAATAACAACTAGAAAATAGATGTCAAGATGCCAAAGCATGACAAACCTGAACTGAGCAGCTGTAAGAGCAAGCACAGCAGCATGAGAAAGCCGAATTGAAGCTATATGTATGTTCTGCAATCTCGAACAACTTCTTCCTAAACCTTGAATCATAGTTGCGAGATCAGTAGTATCGTTTTCTTGCTGAGAGAACTCCAAGGAAATCTCTCTCAATTGGGGACAGTTAAATACCTACCATTGCAAAGTATCTGTTAGTAACTAGTGTCCCCTCTGAATGCATGCTACTAGGATGGATACCAATTTAAAATTTGATAACCCTATAATAGATTAAGGGCAAAGGTAATAATCACCATTTTAGAAAGAGATTGCAGATCTGACAGCCAAAGTGTGGAGAGACTAGATGAGCAGAGGACAAAGCCCCCCAGATTAGAACAACCTTCCATCTTGAGGCTTCTGAGGCTTCTTTTATCAGCAGCAAATCTGCCTAATTCGTCCCTGCATTTTCATAGTTGAACAAGTAGAAATAAAGCTAAACAGCAAAAGCACCAATCTTTGGTTCAAATTTGCATACGCTAAATATAAGCTCCTGCTACATGTGACGATCTAAAGCAAAGGAATAAAATGATAAAGGTGCAAGTAATTCAACAGAAATCAGAAAACAAAATACAAAACAATTATGAACAAGAAATTGACAGCAGAAGTTCTAACAGAACAGCCAATACACTTTACCGACTTATACAGTAAATAACTAAATAAAGCTATAACGAGGCAAAACAAAAGTTACACCCGCTATTATAAAAGCAGATTTTACGATCTACAACATTGCAATTTAGCTTTAGGGTTTCACCCCACATACTATGTGGTAGAGTAAACGATAACTCACGTTTACACCACACAAACACAATGATGTTAAACACTGAACTAGAAATCTGAAATCGTACTGGAAAAATAGAAACCGAAATGGCATTACGTTCACATTGTATACGATTACATTGAATCTAGCTTTTCACACAAATGATAAAAGAGGGTTCAAAAATTAAAAGATGAGAACACGAACCCTTTGATCCGATTGACTGCAGAATCAGACATCGTGACCTCCATACATTCCAGTTTAGGGCACGAGAACGCAATGCAAGCCAGCATTGTCGAATCAAAATCACTGCAAAATACCAAACCAGTTAGATTCATAACATAAATATACAAACAAAAACATAAAACCAAAAAAAAAAAAAAAAACCAAGCCAGTGCAATTTCAATATACATTTCCTTCTTTTCTTTTTTCAAATCAAACGATGTTTCTTGACACCATTTCCGTAATCATCAAAAACACTTTCTTTATTATAACTCGTGATTCAGATAAGAAGTAACATTTTTTTTCTTCAGTGCAATTTCTTAACCACGACCCTCAAATTAAAATTAAAATCTTCGATGTTTTCAGATTCCATTGCTTAATATTATTATCATTAATTATTCGTTCAGATCAAAATGCAAGATCAGAATCTTGAAACTGCAGATCCAAAATCGCGACACACACACACACACACACACACACCTCTCCATCCTAAGAGAGAGCCTCAAGATCCCGGGGCACTTCTGCAACATCGACGCAACGAAACCTACGTGAACGCTCGCCGGAACCCTAAGTCTCAGCTCCTCCGCCGCCTTCCACAGCCTCTTCGCCGTTTTCCTCCACCCCTTGCACACCTTCGCCGCCGCCAATAATGCCGCCGGCGGCAGCCTCCGAAGCACCTCCCAAAGTAGACTCGCCGGCAACCCGCACGAATCCAAATCCAAATCCAGATCCAGATCCAGATCCGGTTCCACAATCGAATCTCGAACCGCCACTTCCTCCATTTCCGACGCCTCGATCTCTCCGCCGGCAACTCCTGCGGCTGCATCACCGTCATCGAAATCATCGAAAGACAGCGCGCGGCGGAGGCGCGAAGGCCCAGGGCGGAGGGCGGACGCGGAGGAAGAGGCGGAGAAGGCCACGACGGCCGTGGAGAGAGACGAATCGGTAGGCGTGGCAGCGGATACGGCTGCGGAGGAGGAGACGGAGGCAGGAGTTTTCACGTTGCAGCTGTGGCCTTTCTTCGGAAGGCCACAGCGGCCGCAGTTGTAGCTACCGCGCTTCTTCCCGCGCTGCTTCAAGTCAGAGGTCGCGGAGTCGCCGCCGTAAGGTTCCGGCGGAGCAGCGGCGGCGACGTTAGGGTGGTGCGATTGTTGCATTGTGTTGTTTGGAAAGAGAGGGAAATGTGATGGGAAAATTGTGAAATGAAGATATAAAGAGAGCGCGGGAACGAAGCGCGCGCTTCTTTATTATTTTATTATAAATATTATCATTTAATTTATCTTTTTTCAAAAATTAAAAATGAAATAAAATATTGGCTTTGGTCTGTTTGGTCTTTGGTGCCGTTTTTTTTTTTGGATTTATATATCACATGACATGCTTGTTTGTTTACTAGAGGCACCGGCACGAGACTCTGAGGATGATTAATTGAGATTTTTTTTAATTAATTGTTGTTACAACGTTATCTTCCTTTTTAATTACGATGTATTAATTAGTTTTTATTTCCTGGCATTGACAAGTATTTTATGACCATGAATGTGATTAGTTTATTGTTTTTTAAGGATCCACTAGGCTTGTAAAATGATGAATAAATTTGTCTATCATTGAAAATAATTAATTGTATAGATGATACGATCTCCTCGATCGGATTGAAATGACTGTGCCAAGATGTTTTTATCATTTCATTGAAAATGTTTTAAACATTGTGTTTTGTTGGGCAATGTTTTAACTGTTTACGTACGTAAAAAATATTTGTTTCTATCATTTTAGATGCTAATATTGAATATTTATTTGTTTTATTTCTAAATATATTATGAGATTCAGATTTTCTTATAATTGAATATTATTTAGAAATCGCTTGCGATATTGAGGGAATGGAAATATTATGAAGGGAATAAAGCTATAGCGGGATGAAATCTTTTTTCAAATTTTTGTTCGGGAAGGAAACCCAAATAAATACTATTTTACTATATATCGATATCAATACATAGATATTGAATTTTTTTTAATGGAATGTTATTTTATATTTATTCATTCCGAATCAAATAATAATCACGAAACCTAACACAATTAATAGTTAATTTTAAATATTTATTTAAAGGTTTGATTTCTGATAACATATATAGAAAGGATTTCGTAATCAACAACAAAAGAGTTACCGCTTTCAACAATGAATACCCTAAATACACCTAAAAATTCTTTATCAAATATTTTTTTGCAAAAATGTATATTGTACTGTGTACACACCAATCTAACAATTCGCAATTATATACATTTACAATAAAAATTATGGGATCCATAGTCAAGTAATTACATTTTGAATAAAGTTTGCAGTACCCATTTTTTGTGCATTCGGATATTAATACTGGGGGCAACTTTTCTCCATATATAGTATGTAGTTTTCCTCCTATAAGGTCACTATGCAAATCCTTTCAAGATGGCATATCGTGCATTTAATTCAGTGGCCATGAGATATTTTTATTTTGAAAATTCAATGCATTCTCAAGCAAAATATCTAGTACATTAGGAAAGGAAGAAAGAAACTGAATAAATAAACAACAATCAAGAAGAAAAGAACAGCCTCAAATATGTCATCACTGGAGTGTCAAATGCTACTGTCTCTAGAATTTCTTACACTTTTTCTCTCAACTAGTGAAGCTAGAAAGCATGACTCATGAAAGAGGAGTCAGCATCCAAATGATAAATGGTTGCCACAGCAAAATTTACCCAGCTGTGTTCACAAAGAAGGGGCATAAAGTAACTCCCGCATGGTACAAATAGATAATGTGTATGATATTAAAGTCCCTGACCAGGCACAATTTGGGCAAGAACTGCATGTAGTGACGCAAACAAGACCTTTCATTGTGCTGTTGGTGATTGTGGCTCTAACCGCATAAAGTGCCATCATCATAAAATTAAAGCCCCTGTGACTCTAATCAAGTCCAACCTTGCTCCAAAAGGTAGCATTAGTTCCTATACAGTAGACCTTAGATATGGCTTCAGTTTACCAGCTACAATAACCCCATTAGGTCACCACTGCAAGTACATAACATGTTTCAAGGATTTGAAGTTTGAATGCCCAGATTTGTTGGCTTTGTATGATCAAGAAGGGGGTGAGCTTGCTTGCAAGAGTGCATGCATGCTACACTACCAAGGAGCCAAAATTTTGTTGCAAGGGTGCCTATATGCTTTAGAAGAGATGTGTGAGGTGAATGAATACACACAGCTTGTTGAGAATGAATGTCCAGATGCTGTTTTTATAATGCTTTTGATCGGACTCTTGTTACATGTTTTGGTGGAATTAGTTATTCTGTGACATTCTGCCCATGAGTCACAATTCTGCAATCTCACTATGGAATAAAAACACATTCTTAAATTATATTTCTTTTCCTTCACACCAATCACTTATTGTCACATAGAACACAAATAATATATTTTTAGTATCTATTGTAAGTTTTTAAATATTTACTTTTCACGTGATGATTAGTGGGTTAATGAAAGAGATAGTGATTTTCGTTAAGTCAATATTATATATGTGTAAACATATGATTCACAGAATGATTCAACCACTAAACTTATATATAATGGTTGGTTTGGTATACACATATATTGAGATGACTCACAGGAGAAAATTTTTGTAGGAGCAAGCAATATGTTGTAATTAAATGATTTTAAATTGGTTTTTTTGGTTACTATGGACCTTTAATCCTGTGCCTTTTTCATATGACTGCATCATTTTATTTGAATGTTTCTTTTATGCAGTTTTTTAGACATAATTATATGGAACACTATGATTTAATTTAGACTGTTGTAAGACTTTTATTTGTGTGTAATTAAGTAAGAATTATTGTAACTGTTCGAAGAGCCTAAGGCTTATACCCTTACCTTGGTGGGGTGACTAACACGAACCCACCTAAATTTTTTTCATAAAAAAAAGTGGACAATCAATCAATGAGCATCTACTTGTAATATTCCCTTTTGGTGTTCAAATAATGGGAATGTTGATCATTTATAAGTTAGAAGTTTTTATTGTGAGCCTGCGTATATTTATTAATAAACTAATTTTGATATATTATCAATGTGAGATGTTTTATATTGTAAATCAACCATACACTATTCTTATATGATTTTGAGGTAATAGTTGTGATAAGAGTTAAGTATTTTTTTTTATTATGATTTATACATAATTGGATGATTATATATTGAAAAAATTATTCACACCAATAATATATTAAAATTAAATCCATATGCTGAATAACTTATTTTATTTTTTGAAAAGTTGACATGGAAGTAAAACCATGAATACTTATGTGAATGATATATCAAACAAGGAAAATGGTATTTAGAAATCCAAAAATTGAATGTCCCATGTAACATCCACTTTATACTATTAAATGAGTTTATTGTTCACATTCACTTAACTCAACAAGCTTATCTAATAGCGGTAAAGTGAATGTCAAGATAGCATCACTTATCAAACAATTACAAAATTATGTGATTATTATACAACCCCTCAAATATGAAAAATCCTTTACTCCTGGAAAGAGTCTTTCTCCCTTCACAATGCATCCTCTCATTTGAATCTTTTGCGAAACCCATGAGAGTAGAAAAGCATAAATCCAATGGTTGTTATATTCTATGGAGGGAAGTTTCTTCCTCCGGAAGTATGGAAGTCTCACTCCTCAAATGCATGTCATCAAAGAGCCCTACTATATATATGGTTCAAAAAGATAATGTGCGGAAACAATGAATGACGTGGTTATAATTAAAATGCAAGACACTTACTTGAATTATAAAGCACCATTTAACCGTCATGCACACAACAACTACCCAAATGCTTATATGATTGTTGGGTGCAAAAGATTTTCGCACCATTCAACATTTCCTGTCATCAAACTATATATATGGCCATTTGTGAGTCACTAATGTTTCATGAAATTTTTTTGGTATTATTAGTTTTTTTGGTCAACATTGGTTTTATTTGATCAATATCACCTTTATGACTCAATCAACTTAACACTGGTATAGTCAGCTCTTCAGGTGTCTAGCTTGAGTAGGAAATTATGATCTTCTAGGTTCACTACTTAGTTGAATGCAACTTCGAATCTTTAACTGGTGCATTTCAATCACCTAGTTTCTATCAAGCTTAATGACAAGAAGTTTGTGTATGTGAAAACAACAAGTTTTGGTTGTTGTCCTCCCTAGGTTATTCCATGTTGTTTAGAGTGGTTGGATGCAAAGCCTCAACTCAAGTTTTGGATTGAATTCAAATTTATTGTGCTATATACAAAAAGCAGCTATGGTATGTCATTTCAAAGCCATGAGGAATGTTAAAAAAGCAAATAAACCAATGAATGAGTATTTAATTTGCTGGGATTCAAAAGCAATAGTTGATTCGATCTCAATTGATTATCCCGTATCTGTACAAGAAGACCTTAATGCAATAATCTTTGATGGTCTCACTTATATGGGTATGATTCATTTATTGAGTCCATTAATACTAGATTGAAACCGTATTCAATCGAGAGGGATCAAGAGATCACAACCTTTTTTTTTCTGTTCTAAAGGACAAAAAAGGAGAATCAAGGATTCTCTATTGTCTAAGTTTCAAGAAAAGTGGAAGTCCTGGATATTGTATAAATTATGGGAAATGTTATCCCAACGTTCAAAAGTGGATTTCCAGTTAGTGGAGAAAGTTGACACCATCACCATATCTATTGGTGATAGAATGGGTGTCCTAATTAGACACACATTTTTGAGTATTAGAATAGTAACCCTCATAAATTCTAGATAGGGGAATTGGTCAAGAAAAGAGCGATAATGGGAAGAAAAGATTGGGTTTAAAGAGGAGTATTCTATCCAATGGTCCTCTCAAAAGTTAAAATGATAACCATTACCTACCTCTAAAAAGGAAAAAGATTTAAAGATAATATAACCTTAAGAAATAAGTATTGAGATGAAATTGAAAATTTTATAAATTTTAGAGTAAATATACCATGTAGTCCCTCAAAAAAATTTTACAACACTATTTAGTCTCTCAAAAACTAAAATTAAACCCCAAGTCCCTGAAGATTTTAATAATAGGATACATTAGTCTCTATGTATGTATTTGATTCTTTAAACAATAACAGAATTACATATTGACCTGCTAACATGATGTTAAGTGATATATATGTCATTTGAAGTGGAATAGAGTTTCAAATGATTCATTTTGATGGTTGAAATTCACAAAATGAGTCATTTAAATCTTTATTATAAGTCATAAAGTGAATCATTTTGTGCAATTTTAGACACCAAACTAAGTGTAATAAGTTTCAAAATAGCTTCGTTAGCTTGCCTCCAATATTTTAATGGTACTTCATCAATGTACTGTGTCATATGTATAAGTCCACTAACGAAAAAATAACAGAGGGACTAATGTGTCCATCATTTTCAATTTTGAGAGACCACGAGATTAATTTCTTTTCATGAAAGATGAAATAGTCCAATGCAAAAATATTAAGGGACTAAATAGTGTATTCACTCTAAATTTTAATGCATTTAACATGTCATTCGGAATTACTCTATTTCGTCTTTTTTATTTGTCATTAAATTATGAGTACAAATTCTTTATGCATTTATGTGTCAATCTCACACATCAACAAATAAAATAGGAATTTAATTGTAATATATTTTTATATATTCATTCAATCATATAATTATACGTCAACAAATATGGTTATATTACTTTCAACCCCACTATACTTGAAAAGTTATGTAAAATAAGAGTTTTACACTATTAATTGTAACAGCCCAAACCCCCGGCATTGCAGTATTGTCCACTTTGAGGCCTAGCGCCCCTCACGGCTTTGTTCTTGGTGTGGACATCAACCACCCAAAACGCGTTGCAATGGGAAAGGTATCTATACCCTCTTATAAGGCATGCTTCGTTCCCCTCTCCAACCGATGTGGGACTCCTAAATTCCCCCACGGGGCTTACCCACCGCAATAGGAGGGGAATTTAGGAGTCCCACATCGGTTGAAGAAGGGAACAAAGCATGCCTTATAAGAGGGTGTGGATACCTTTCCCATTGCAACGCATTTTGGGTGGTTGATGTCCACACCAAGAACAAAGCCGTGAGGGACTCCAAGCCTCAAAGCGGACAATATTGTAATGCCGGGGGTCTGAGCTGTTACATTAATGTATCAAAATTAAAATCATAAATTATTACTGAGTTTTAAATTTTATACAACACATAGTTTTAAGCTTAATATTAATTGAGAAATGATAATGAAAAAAATATTAATTGAGAAATATAACTTGAAATTAATATAATGAATCATTAGGTGTTTAAAATCAAATAAGGACATTTTAACAAATAAGATGTTTATCAAATGTTTAGACATTTTATAATTGAACTTTGATTTTAAATCTCTTAATCTTAAGTATATAACTAAAATGAAAGACAGAAAAGAACCAAATCGACACATCAACAAGACACTAGGAATTACATGGAAATTTGACATTGTTTGCAATTAATTAAGTATACTCTATGAAGCACCGACGTTGACATGGACACTGGACACGATACAAATACAGAGACACGCCAAACTTAAAAAATTACAAGATGCGGACACGACATATATATATATATATATATAATTTTTTTATTTTTTTGTGCGATCCTTTGTCTTTTTGTGATCAACTGAAGAATTTTCAAAATAAAATGACCTAACAACATAGGTTCAACCAAATAACTAGGGTTGATTTTGGGTTCATGTTGAATTAGAGCAGTATCTGACCGTGTTTGATACGTTTCTGAGCTCAAAAAAATTATTTTTTAATTGGTGCATACCAACACGTGTGGTGTGGGTGTTGTGTGGGTGTCGGACATTGACACGTGTCCAACACACGGACACGCCACTAAGTCGGTGTATTCGTACTTCTTAGAGTATACTTTGGGCAATATATTGAGATAAGTTTGCTTCAATTTTATATTAAAAACAGTTTTTATTTGTTTGTCTTTTAAAAACTTATTCTAGCTTGTTGTGTGGTTTATTGCCTTTTTTTTTCTGAAGTGAATTTTCCTTTTTTGTCATGTTTTCTGTAGTGAAGTTGTTTTAGTTTTTCAATCAAATGTTGTCGCTTTGGATTTGGATCAAAGCTTATATGGATCATGGGTCAAGCTTAATTGAGAATCGGGTCGAATTTAGACATTTCTCAAGTTCACCTTTTACAATTGTCAAATCCAAATGATGCTCCTTCGTGAATTGAATTCCAAAAAATCCTTCACAGTTGGACTGCAACGGTTCATATAGGCCATATATGTTTCTTTTTTGGTCCTGAGGTCATATAGCTTGAATGACGTAAAAATGAAGATTATGACAAAAAAAAAAACATAAATGAATCTTAATTTCATTCTTTTATTTCTCACATATTGCCAATAAATTCCTACAATTCCTCTTTGAATAGTTCCTTTTTCTTTTTACAAAATTACATAATTCTCTGATAAAATTAGACTATCCATTACCAAAGACAGTGACTACTCCTCTCAGGATATAGATCTCAGGTCTTTAATCATGAGATTCTTTCCATATATACTAATTATAACGGGAATTAAATCATTAACTAGATGTTTAAGAAATTTAGTTTGCTACCAACTATACTATGACCGGTGATTCACCCATTTATTGAAGGTAATTCCAGTGTTACTCTTTATCGAAAATTATCAATCGTTGATATCTATAAAATAGGTGGCATACATCAAACACCCATTTTGGGCAACCAACCTTTCAATGTAGAGAAGTAATAATATAGTCTCCAATCTCCGGAATTTGTACCCAAATAAAATGAAAAAAAAAATATTTATGGATATAAACTGAAAAAACTTTTGATACACATTTAAACAATTTTAATATACATGGGAATACACTTGAGACCCTTGCATATTCAAAATGTGCATGAATACGTCAGGGCTCTTAGTGTATTCATGTTTGTTTTGAATATGCAAAGGCCTCTAGTGTGTTCATGCTCATTTTAAATATGCAGTGGCCACAAGCATATTTATGTCGATTTTGAAAATTGGAAAACAATAAAGTTATACTTGACCACACCATCTCCAAATGCTATGAGTATTCTATAAAACATTTGGCTAATCTATTTATAACCACCTATATGCTTTAGTATTTTGTTTTGCAACTCTAAAACACTTATAGATGAACTAGTAATCATCACACCAAGAAGTTTCTAACTATAGAATGTCACTCATTCATTTGTTGTATTTTCAATTTTTCATCATGATGAACAAATATGAAATACTCATCAATTTTTTTTTAACACAAAGATAGAACTAATGACACTAAGTTTGTTAACTGGGGTGAGCTTGTGGTTATATGGCAAAGCGGAAAACATATAAGGGAAACACTAAAGCCTCTCGTGCAATCAATAAAAACATGAACACGCTATGACCCCTCGTGTATTCCATATGAACATGAATACGCTAGGAACTCATGCGTATCCAATATAAACATGAATACGTCAAGGCCCCTAATATGTTCGCGCGCCCACATCAGTACCAAACATTCTTTCAACTTATATTGGTACATAATGATTTTTTTTAGTTTATATGTGTAAAAAAGCCCTAGTCTCGGGTTTGCCATAAATCCGAGACGTGGCAACTTACCCACCTTTTATTAATAGTAATTAATTGTTACATAATCATTTAAAAATATTATGTGATTTTATATTTTAATATTAATAATTTATGTAAAATTCAATTATCCAAATTTGATTCTCTTGCTTTCACAATAAACCACTCATCTCACTTGAGTCGTTCATTTTATATACATATATATAGGTTTAATTTTAATGTATTGACAGTGCAAAAGAGTTTTATATTGTTATTCAATCAAATCTTTTCATTAGAATAACTTTTCAAATAATGGAGGTGAGAGTTATCAATATTTATTAATATGGCATTATATAATTAGATAACTGTAATTTTTTTTTTAACATTTTAGTATATCAAAATTAAATCCTATATATAATATAGAATTTTATGTTAAATTTTACCGCCATAAACTGAGGTCTATACTATCAACCCTCTCAAATGATACAGTAGCACCACCAGCTAGGCGTTTCTTCTTCTACCTAATAAACAATTATACATAAGTGAAGAACAAAAATCCACTTAAATTCCTCAGTGTACAATTTCTTTGCTTCATATGCTTCATTTTCCTCTCTCAAAATTGCAAGCAGAAAAATTGAACTCTTAATATGGAGGAAAGTTTGGTGGCTTTGTAAAACTTTTAAAAAGAACGAAATAAATGCATATTATGCTTTTAAATAAGGGTTTGGCTAACCACTGCTTTTATAGGCACTGATTGATGATATTAAAAAAAGCAAGTGTCAAAATTTTATAATAGATCCCTTATTTTGAGAATATAAAAACTCCACTTTTCCATTATAAAATTTTCTTTTCAATTCCTTAATCATTACTCTAAGGATATTGATTAAATAAATTATAAAAATAATGAGTTTTATCAACTACTGTTCTAAAAGTACTAGCTGAGATTTTCAATAGTAAGATTTTTTTATACTCTCAATATATTGAATGCATTAATAACTTAAGAATTTTAATTTTTTTCAATAAAAAATTATACTTTAAAAGTCTTAATTTTACCCAAGGAACAATGCCATGCAAAACCCAAATAATATATAAAAAATGTTAGGGAAACAATAAAATTGTATAATAAATGTACACTACATACCTTATCACTATTGGATATAATGAGTGATCCCCACTCATCCACTCACTCATCACATTCAATAGTGACAAAATGTGTGATGTATATTTATTGTGCAATTTTCCTATAACATTACTCGTAATATATTGATAACAAACTCAAAATCCCTGCAAGTAAAGCCTATCATGCCTTTAAATTTGAATACACTGATAATAAGAAATGTTATTTATACTTATTATTTGTGGGATATCATACTGATACATTTTTATTTATCATTAGATGGGAGTGTAGACCTCACTTAGTTTGAGATCCATATCTTATGCAATGATATATAAAAGTGTGTCCGTCTTGTATTTCATAAAATATGAGTATAAATAACACTACTCTAGTACTCCCCTTACACCAATACTGTAATACTAGTTTATTCATAGGTTAATAATATGAGTATACACATGAAGCACAACGATTTACATTAAGTAAAAAGGTTGCAAACATAAAGTTCTAGCATGACAACTTAATGTTATTAGGTACAAACTAAAAATTACAACATAAAATCACACATTAATTAAACATAAGTCTATAAACTTATAGCAGCTGCCTTTCATTCGATGCTACTTGGCTAATCTGAAACCACCAGAAATAAAATAAAGAAAAAAAATGATAATTTAAGAAATTTCTCAGTAGAAATGAATAGTTTTAAAATAGTTGAACTATGGTTGGTTTCAGCCGTGTTTGCACGGAAAATATACATGGGTACAATAGTGTTATATGAACATAAGCATTTATCATATAAATTATGTCATATATAACATGTCATACAAATCTTATTAAATATGTAATTTCTTTACTTTAATTTCTCTTTCATTTGTTTGCTTGTCTCACACATCGTTGAAGGGCTTAACTTAGGAAATTCTCATTCTTTATTCTTTACATTGTGACGACAAAGCAAACCTCTTATCCATTCTAACCAAGGCAGGTAACTTAAAAGGATCTTATGTGTATCCCTCTGCTTTATCTGTGATTAGCGGCACACTTTAATTAGTCATATTCTTTTTAAATTAATTTAAAAGTTATTGTTCATAATTTCATAATAAGAAAATCATACAATTAATCTATAATAAGAGCTCATAAATTAATTTAAATAGTGAAACATCAATGCATAACATTTATAAATTCATGCATAAATAAATTAAAACCAAATAAATTAATGCCTTAATAAAATTTATTAAACCATAGAGTTACCAATTTAATTATTAATATAAATATTGATAACTCAAATTAATATATTATTATATAGATAATATAATAAATTCTAAAATGGAAGAATGATAAATTAATGTACAATAGATAGCAACATAAAGGAATATTTAACTCACTTGAATTAAATAACAATTTGCATAAATGTAAAGAAACGTTAAAATAAATAAAGAAATCGGAACGGCGGTACTCCGCACTGGATCGATGGGGAGAGAAAAAAATATTTATAATTTAGTGATAAAAAGAAACCGGAGTGCGATGAACCGACGGGACAGGTGAAGAGAGAATGAAATCTTTATAATTAATAAGAAACCGGAGCGCGGCAAACCGACGGAACCGGTAGAGAAATAATGGAATTTTATTAATATTATTTTTACCAATATTCAAGCCCATAATTATAAAAGAATAACAATAATAAATAACAATGAGTATCTATAATGTACAATGACAGTATATAAAATGAGTAATAGTAATAATAAGTGTAACCATGGTTTTATTTTGCATAAAATAATTTCATTCCTACCTCAAGTTTGACTGACAGATGGAGATTATGTGGACTAGTTAAGCTTTATTCTCTCTTTTCTCTCTTTCTTCTCTCTTTTCTTTTTCCTTTCTCTCTCTCTATTCTCACGTTCTCTCTCCCTCTCTGTCACTTTCCCTTCTTTCTTTTTTTTTTTTTCTTTTTTTTCCTTCTTTTCCTTTCACACGGCACATACACATAATGCACACACAGCACATACATATATATAGAAACGCACATCCATCAAACCAACAAGAAGTTGGTTGTTGTGCATAAATCGGCGCCCTCTTTTTTTTTATTCTATATATTTTGTTTGTGTAAAAATTATACACCTAATTATTAATACTTAACATATTATTACTTATTACTCTTAATAAATTTTATTCTTAACTTGGCACAATATATTTTGAGTCTATTGCTAATAGTTTATGGTCTCACTTTAAATAATTAATATCTGTATTTTAACATTTTAATCTAATATTTAAAATAGATATTAATATAAAATGATTAAGTAAGACCAATAAAATATTTAAATTTGATACATGACTTATAATTATTACACATAGATTATTTTATTATTTATTATTATTTTAAAAGAAATGATGTTACAAATACTGTATCACCTTTCTTTTAAAAACTGAATATTTATTGTGGCATAAACAATAGGTCCCCATAGGCCTTAAACACAGTTTTTGGCAATGTTTTGACAGTTTGCCTATGAGAAAATATTTGTTTGTATTATTTTAGAGGCTAAACTTGAATATCTATTTGTATTATTTCTAAATATATTATCAAATTCAGATTTTCTTATCATATAAAAAAATTCAGATTTTCTTATAATTGAATATGTTAATTAGAACTCATTTTCAATTTTGAGGGACTAGACACATTATGAAGGGGAAAAAAGCTATAGCGGGTTGAAATTTTTTCAAATTTTTGTTTGGAAAGGAAAATCAAAGAAATAATATTTTACTATACTACAACCGAAAAAAAATATATTTTACTATACTATATAGATAGACGGACAAATATGGGATTTTCCCTTTTTAATGAAATGCACTTTCATATTCGTTCATTAATGATATTTTTGTTTTGTTCCTTTTTTTTTTTCCAAAAATGTGTATTGGTTACATGGTCTAAGTGCGTGCACGATATTTCTACACCCAAACTACTCAAACTCATTATGTGGAAGGTAGAATGACACAAAATTAGCCTATAATTTTCTTAATAACATTACTAGTCAGCTAGAATAACACTGTGTATATGAATAAAGTGTATTAAAATAAAGGACTAAGACTACAAGGTAAAAGAAAATCATGTGTTGATGATTCAATCCTACTGATAATTCATTTGAACCCAAAGTTTGATTTGGATTCTTAAAATTAGTTTGGTTTGGTTTACAAATTTAAGTCAGGTTGTATTTCTGGTAAGCCGCCCAACCACATTCGAAATCAAATAATTATTTAAAATTATATATTTTTTAAATAATTAATAATAAATTAAAAAATTTATATTTTAATTAATACATTTTACATGACATGATATTATTTTTATATTAATATAACTTATTTGAAATATGCATTACAAAACATATTATAAAATATTTTTGAATTTTGTTTTTCACCTCTAAAATTTTATTACTTTACCAAAGTTAAAGGAAAATGATGTATGGCTCGAAAATCCCCCGTACGAATTGATATGCGAAACATCCACTTTTTCTCTTTTAAAGTTTTACCTATCATTTTTATTTTTAAAAATATCAAATGCTCACCATGTGATTGGTTTTCGTGTGTTTTCACAAAAAGATTTTCATAACAGCAATCATTGCTCAAAGTGAAAATATTTATAAGCTATCTAAAACTTTGATTAACTTGATTTGACTCATCGCTAATTAAGTTATTATCAAATAAGAAGATTTAAAGAAATCATCCAATAAAAAAGAGAAATATTATCTGTACTCATCATTTATGGAACATCGAGCTGATATACTCTAATATGTCATCAGATGGGGTGTGAACTCTACTTAGTTTGGGATCGACATTTCATTCAATAATTAATAATAGATAAAAGTATGTCGACATAATGTCCCACAAAGTATGAGTACAAATAACACTATTCAATCAAAAAATTGAATTGCATTTGAGTTTAACCCAACCGTCAACCTTTCCTTTCCCATTAAGATGTTGCTCAAGTCAGTCAATAATACTTGGGAAAACTTGTCTCCCTATATAATAATTTCGCTTAATGAGGTCACTATGCAAATCCTTTCAAGATTGGCCATCAAACATTTTTGTTTTAAAAATTCGATGCATTCTCAAGCAAAATATCTAATAGCAGATTCACTACCAAAAACATATATCTGGTAGATTGGGAAAGGAAGAAAAAAAATGCTGGATAAATAAGCAACAAGAATACAAGAATATCATCAAATGTCATCAATGGAGTGTCAAATGCTACTGCTGTCTCTAACACTTCTCACCCTTTTGCTCTCAACTAGTGCAGCTAGAAATCATGACCCATATGAAGAAGGAATCAGCATCCAAATCATAAATAATTGCTACAGCACAATTTACCCTGCTGTGTTCACAGAGAAGGGGAAAAGAGTAACCCCCACAGGGTTCAAAATGGACCATTCAAATGTTTATGATCTGAAAGTCCCAGATTATTGGTCAGGCACAATTTGGGCAAGAACTGCATGTACTGACACAAACAACGCCTTCCATTGTGCTGTTGGTGATTGTGGCTCTAACCACATTGAATGCCGCCATGATAAAATGAAAGCCCCAATAAATTTCCCTGTGACTCAATTGAAGCTCAACATTGCTCCCAAAGGTGGCGTTAGTTCCTATAAAATAGACCTTAGATATGGCTTCAATGTGCCAGCTACAATAACCCCACTAGGTGGCCACTGCAAGTACATAACATGTTTCAAGGATTTGAGGCTCAGATGCCCGGATTTGTTGGCTTTGTATGATCAAGAAGGGTGTAAGCTTGCTTGTAAGAGTGCATGCTATGTCACCAAGGAGCCAAAATTTTGTTGCAGAGGTGCCTATGCTTCAGAAGAGAACTGTGAGGTGAATGAGTACACAAAGCTTATTCAGAATGAATGCCCTGATGCTGTTTATAATGATTTTAATCGGACTATAATTGCTTGTTCTGGTGGACTTAGTTATTCGGTATCGTTCTGCCCATGAGTCACAAATTCTGTAACCTCACTACCATATAGTGGATGGTTTATTATACACATATGCGTGAACAAGGGTGATCCATGGGGATAAAAATGTTGTAGGAGCAAGCAACATGTTATGATTAAATAATTTTAAATTAGTTTTTGGCTGTGTGGATCTTTAATCCTTCCTTTCTCACATGAATGCATAATTTTATTTGATTTTATTTTTGCAGTCTTTAGACATAATTCTATGGAATTCTGTGATTTATAAGACATAGCTTCTATCCACAAGCTAAAAATTAAAAATAATATATTTTTAATTTTTGAGTAAGAGCTGATATAAATAACTTCTATGAAAATGATTTTTTTTTTCACCTGAAAAATCACTTTTCTGTTTAAAAAGTTGAAACAAACACGGCCACAGCTTAAATTGAGGTGTAAATGAAGATCAAATTTGTACTTATATAGAAGAGAAACACATCTCAATTTCTTTCCTTCATTTCTCTGATATTGCCAACAAATTTCCTAACATTCCTCTTTGAATATTTCCTTTCTCTTTTTTTTTCACAAAATTACATAATTCTAATAGGAGGCAGTTCCATTTTTATTATGAACAGAAAAAATGAAAATTATCAATGGTATATATGTACAGAAGAAGTGGCATACATCAAGCACCTATTTTGGGCAACCAACCCCTCAAATGAATGGTAGCACCAACAGCTAGAGAACTGGAGATAACTGAAATTGGCGTTTCTTCTTCTGCCTAACACTAAAAATTATTGATGAGTGAAGAAAAAAAATCCACCTAAATCCCTCAGTACTTCAGTAGTGCGTTCCTTTGTCTATAAACAACCTTCCTCCTTACATACTTCATATGCTTTCCTCTCTGAAAATTGCAAGCAACAACAAAGTTGAACTCCTAATATGAAGGGAACTTTGGTGGCTTTGTAAAACTTTTTAATAGCATAAAATAAATCCATATGCTTAAAAATAATATTGATAACAAAGTCAATCTCTATAGGTGAACTCTATGGTGCCTTGACTGCACTGATACCAATACTTACCACTTTAAACTCAACATGTAAGCCAGCAAAAACAATAGACCTCAAGAGGTTCTCTTTCATTAATATATTCTGCCGTTTTGAAGTCATCTAGAATTTTAAACTAGGTTGGTCCATGAGACCACATCCAGATGACATTCCTCAAATAATGATCTTGTTAATTATTAGGACAAGAACTGCTAAGCACTAACCTATGAAATGAACAAAATAATATGATTCGTGAGTCATGACTAGCTATTTTTTAGAGCTTGAATAGAACAGATAATGTTCGGGGAAGCATAGCAACTAAAACTTAATTTAAGAACTAAATGGTACAACTTCTGCTTGCCTAGTGACTGATAGAAAATTCAGACATGAAAACTTCAACTTCCAAAGCATATTGGTGAGGTAGAATCTTAATCCTTACAAGCAAGTGAAACAGAACTCTTGACACAGCATAACAGAAACACAAAATAAAAATTTATGCTAGTATCTTGATAGATGTTTGCTTTATATTCAGGTTCTTAAATGCCAAGGAGACAAAGAAGCAAACCAACTAAGACCAACAATACAATAATAAGAAAAAGACAAGAACAATGATTGAAACTCCACTTTTCTATTAATGATTCTTCTTTCTTGATTACAAGTGTTTCTCTCTGAAGTTTCTCTTGCACTGAAATAAATGCAATATCCGGTCACTCTCAATAATGAGGAATAATCTCCCCCCACATGAATAGTGTCTCCCCCTATTTATAGGCAAGGCTTGGCAGGCAAAATGGACTCTTCCTTCTGCTAGTACTATTTTTTTTTTCGTACATTAGGACTGGCAAGGCGCATCCTTACTAATTCAGGAGACTATTTTTACAGTCAACAGAAAGTAGGATTCCAATACAACCTAAAAACATTACCAAATCATGATTTTCTACTTTCTTCACATGGAAATTAATTTAAAATGTCAATCGCTACACACAACTCAGGTACAATTGCAATAAAACTATGCACCAGAGGGGGAGTTTGCTTAGCCAGAATTATGAAAGCACCTGGAGCACATTGAAATATTAAAAGGAAGCGAGAATTGGGAGGGAGTCATGGCTACAGACACAACCACAGACCATAACTACAATGCACGCACAGCTTCTGGGCAATTTTCTAGGCAATAAAAGAAGCCCATAAACTGAATTCAGAGAAACTCAGTTCTTGCCATAGCCATGGCGTTGGCTCCCACCAGAGTAGAGAAACAAACAGAAGAGGATGCCCAGCCAAATCGTTCCACAATTCAGAGCTCGCTCACCACTAGCCAGTCAGGTTCCATTCCATTTTTCCTAACACACCAATTGCAGAACATCTAAAATTGGTAAGGCCAGAATAATAATAATAATAATAAAATAAATACAAAATTTAAAAATAAATATCAACACATAATTATTACATTTTAATTTTGTAAAGTACCTGGTCTAAACCTGTTATTGCAGGTTTTTTGTGTGGTGGTTGATACTCCAATTGATTGCAGGAGTATGTTAAAAGCCTCCATGGTGGAAGCCTTTAACAGCCCTTGACACAAGATAAAGGTACTTAGCCCACTTAAAAACCCAATCAATTGAGCAAAAACTAAGATGAAAAAGGAATGAAATGCAAACCTGCCTAACCAATTTAAGAATGAGACAGGGTGAATCTGAAAGATAGTGTTCAACATTTCTTTGAGGAAACTCAGATGATCTGACAAGAGGAACAAAATGAATTGCATATAATAAGTTTGTCATGAGCTCATTCACATCAAATACACTGGTTATCCAGCTCTATCAGACTATGTCCTGGAGTGCTTTTCAATTCCTTATCCTTTGTCATGGCCCTTATTTGGGCTACTTCATCCCATCGCCCCCCTTCTGCAAATATATTTGATACCAAAACATAAGAACCGGAGTTATGCGGTTGCAATTCTAATATCTGTTTTGCTATAGCAACACCAGTCTTTGTGTCCCCATATAGTCTACAAGCAGAAAGCAAAGCAGACAATGTAGCAGGAGAATGTATTGATGGCATGCTTCTGACCAGATTGTATGCTTCTACAAGCTTTCCAGCTCTGCTTAATAAATCTACCATACAGCTATAATGAACTTCCTCAGGAACTATAGCATATTCATTCACCATGGTCCTGAAAACTTGTAAACCCTCCTCTACCAATCCTGAGTGACTGCAGGTGGTGAGTATTGATGTGAAGGTTACTTCATCAGGTCCAACTTTTCCTGATTTCATTAGATCAAAGAGTTTCAACACCTCTGTATAGCTTCCATGCATCGCATATGCTGCTATCATTGCATTCCATGATGTAAGACACCGTTCATTCATTTGCTCAAATAGACATCTAGCCAGATCTATTCTTCCACACTTAGCATAAGCAGTAATAAGAAAATTATTTACAGACAACTCTCTGCCATGAAAAACTCGGTAAATGAGGCAGTGAGCTTCTTTAACAGAACTTAGACATCCAAGCTGGGTTAATCCCCGAAGGAGACTAATTAGTGTAATAGAGTCAATATTTAGATTTTCTCTTTGCATCAATCGAAACAAAGCAATGGCTTCCTTGCTATGCCCATGATAAACATTACCCATTATCATTGAAGTCCATGAAACCAAGTCCCTGTGTCTCATCCTATTGAAGACTTCCTTTGCATAAAGTATATATCCACATTGTGCATAGGTATGAATTATTTGATTTGCAATTTCCACGTTCATGATGAACTCATGTCTCAGTACATACCCATGTATAGACCTGACTAGTTTGATGTCTCTCAAATTTGATACAGCAGAAATTAAATTCAGAAATGAAGCCACATTTAGCTTAACACTCATTTTGACCATTTCACGAAAAACATTTATAGCCTCCACCAATAATTTATTCTCAAGATAACCAGCCATCATAACACTATATATAACAGCATCCTTATTCCCCAACCTTTCAAAAAATTTTCTTGCTTTGGTTACATCAACTTTAGAGTAAAGTTCAACCAAAGCAGTGGTAGCTACCAGATCGGGTTCCACACCCATTCGGATCATGTATCCATGTATACTCTTTCCTTGACGTAGATAATTCAAGTTAGTACAAGTCAGAATTGAATTGGCTAGAGTTACCAAATCAGGCAAAATCTTTCTATGCATCATTTGACAAAAAAGGTCAAAAGCTTCTGAGGCCTGTCCCTTCTGAAGATAGGCAGCAATCAAAGTGTTCCAAGAACCAACTGTTCTAGCATCCATCTTGCCAAATACTGAGGCAGCCATCCTTACATCTCTGCACTTACAATACATATCCACGAGGCTTGTCTCAAAAATTTCATCCGACGAGCCGATTCCTTTCCTAGTGGCATAACCATGGATTGCACGGCCATGTGCCAGCACTCCCAATTTCGCTGCTGTATGTAGCAAGCTCACTAATGTCACACGATTGGGACGCAGCCATTGCTCCTGCATTCTATGAGCAATCGTAAAGGCCTCATAAGCACATGAATCTCCAAATTTAGCATAGGCAGTTATCAATGACGTATAAGCCACAAGGTCTTTGTTGGTAACTTCATCAAACACCTTATGTGCATCATCCATTCTCCCATATTCAGAATACAAGGCAACGAGAGCCGAACCCACAAAGCAATCAGAGTTCAAATTAACCTTGAAAGAATCCACATGAACCCCTCTTCCGAATTCAAACCTCCCTGAAGCAACACAACTTTTCACACAAAATGTAATAGCCAAACCATCCAAACCAATCTTCCACTGCTTCAAATTTAAATACCGATTGAGAACCTCACCATGGTGACCACTCCTAAAACACCCAACAAGTGTAGAATACCAAAGGGGAAGATTTCCGTTGACAATGGTATCAGAAAGACTCCGAGATTCAGGAATGATTCCACGCTTTGATGAAAGTGAATTAGTTTGTGGCAAATTGGTGTCTATTGCCCAAAAGATTCTGGATTGAGCTGGAGTTAAGTGAGGAGAGAAGTTAGAACGACCTAACATGATGAAACCAAATTAGGGTTTTGTGCGGGTCCTTCATCAATGCTGTTTCTGCAACTTCTCCAACAAGTGTGTGAAACGGTGCCACATTTTGTCACAAAATGCTTTGGATAAAAAAACACGCACTGCATTGTATCCTAGCCATGATTGCTGCGAGTGGCAATTACATTAACTTCTTCACTCCTCCTCGTAGCTATGTTTTGCTCCTTAACCTGAAATTTTCAAAGCTTACTTTTAAACACAGAAAACATACAATAAAGAATTCATTGAGTGGCTAGGTGCTCCTAGAGGACTTCATTTATTTATTGCCATGTGATTGAAATTCATGAACGATTCTCTTTTCTTGTGGGAAAAAAGATTAAAAAAAAAAGCAGCTTGCAGCTCGGAGATACCCTTACTGCGAATCGGAAGACACGGAGGTGCAACTTTGAATTTGGAAGAAAATGATTTGTCTGGTTCTTTGTCCAGTAGTATTGCTCTAAACTCCGTCAACTATCTCATCAGTTTCATTCATGACATCCCCTTGTTGATCATTAACCCGGGACGCAAAACTCCTTTTTCCTCCACTTTGGATTGACAAATAATAAACTAGAATTGTAGCATTCCATGGGTGATTGACTAGGATAAACTTGGGAACGGGGAGCCTCGGTACAAGGTTTACTGAACAAGGGAGCCTACTTTTCTCTTAAGAGTTAATGTTCATTAAATCATTTAAATTCTGAATTTTAAAATTAGTTAAATTAATTTATAATATTATAAAATATAAATCAAATTAGTTTTTAACATTATAAAATGTGAGTTAAGTTATCTGTTATTTTATTTTTATTTAATATTTTATCAATTAAATAATAATATATAATGTTAAGTAATATATTATTATACTATGTGTCATCTGAAATATAATGAAATTTAAAATAACTTATTTTTATATTTAAAATTATACAAAATAAGTCATTTTATGATCTAGAATGAATATTTAAATAACTCATTTTGTATAATTCTAAATATAAAAATGAGTTATTTTAAACTGAATTATACTTTAAATAACATATGGTATGTCAAACTATCACTTAAGGTTATCTAATATTATTTAATTCATATAATATTAAGTAAAAGTAGATTAAGGGACTAATATAACTCGCATTTTATAATATAAAGGACTAGTTTAACTTATTTTAAAAATCAAAGACCAAAATGACTCATAAATAAATAGTAAGGACTAAATACGTAGCTTTCAAAGCCCACAGGCTGTTTGCAAGTTCTAGTACCCCATTTTGGTCATGAAACTTGTCCTTGGTCAATGCTTTCCATATGGAATTTCACTGTTCAAAACACTGGTTTATTACGTTCCGAGAAAAATCACTTTAGTGCGGAAGTGGATGAGCAATCCGCAATGTGCGGATAAAGTACCTGAAACAAAAAAAAAATAGGGAACTGAATCTGTGGTTAGTGAATTCTAAACCGGCAACGATTCAATAAATTAATGGCATATAGTTGTTTGTTCTACCGGAGTCTGTTTCTACCATCAATATCAAGTACTTCTCAAAACTTTACTATTGTACTTTATATTTATAATATTTACTTCATGTATACATAGAAAAAGATAAAATAGTCAGCTTGACAATGTTTTCCACGAAATGAAAACTGAAGCATCTCTTGGAACATTAAATAATCTGCTGCAACAATAAATCATCCTACGAAATAAAAACCGAAGCATCTGCTGCAACATTAAATCATCCTTAGCAGAGAGCACCTTCAGAGTGGTCACAGATTATTTTCGCGAACAACTCATGGAGAATTCACAAATTTTTATCAGTCTACATAAACTCACCTTAGATAAATTTTTACCCGCTCTCCTCTACTCTGTTATGCTTGGTCATCTACACTCAGTAATTTTCTTCATTTTTCTTCTTGCTTGTGGTGTTGTTCTCGCTTTTCTTCCCCACCTTCTTCTAACAGAAAGAAAAAAAAATTAAGTGAGGAAAAAATGAATATTATTATGATAATAATATATTATAATGGTCATGTATTTGTAAATCCAAATGACGATGTATTTTTTACATGTAAGAGTTTAGTAAATCTTTTTATTCCATACACTTTCTCATTTGTGGAGCTAGAGAATACTCTTTGTCAATCCATAAATCCAAACACTCAAAAGAAGGTGGCATCTTAAAATACAGATATCCATCCTCAATTTCTGGCGGCTTCATAAACTATCAAGCAATTCCAATCATTAATGACAACGGCATTCAACAGATGTTTCGCATACATCAACAGCACCAGCCAAACAATCGTGCCATTAAATTGTATGTTGAATTTGAAGAAGCTGTCACTCTAAATATAGCTTATGAGTCAAGCAGATTTGAAGAAAGAGAAATAGTATGGGAAAAAAGTGATGAAAAAGGATATGTAAGTGGCGATAATGATGATGATGTGAATGATGCTGCAGATGAAGAGGATGTGACAAATATGGTGGCCAGGCAATATCTGAACAACGAACCACCTTCCATGCGTGTATTGGATCATGGGTAAGTAGTGCTAATTCTAGAATTAATTTAAAATTAGTTATCTAAGGTGTAAAAAAATGTTATAGACTTTTTTTTATTTTTTTAATTATTTTTATTGATTTGATCATTTAATATTGGTGCTTGGTAGGGCTCTTGTTATCAATGCTGAATTCTTTATTGAAATGGAATTTAACAATAGAAAGGTTGTTATCAATGTAGATGGTTTGCAAGACCTGCGCCATGAGGATAGAATGGGTGCAGTCATTTGTCATAAAACATATAAATTTGTAACAATTATGGCAATATCAACACAAAATAAGTCTGGAATAATTTTTACCTACAAGCTAAGGGGAAGCTGATGAAATTGGGTGGTACCAACACAGAAGCCAAATAAGGTAGCCTACTCCATGCCCATGCTTGTAACAAAACTAGAGGACCACCAATTTGCTTTGTAGTTATGTGTGTCACTCGATCTAAATTGCGATAGAGACAATTAAGTGAGGCACGCAGATTCCTAACTAAAAGTCCCAACACAAGTAAGATCCTCCAACAATTGCAAGTTTTTTCCATGAACTTCGCTATTGGTCTTACCAGGCATTAAAGAAATGCCTATGAGGGCTAACACATACCCGCGTGCACTCATTTCTACTGATACTGCATCATTTCTAGTATCAAGATATCTTATATGCTATTGCAACCAATTTAAATTGATTACACCTCTATTAAATACATGTGGATGAGGCACAACTTTAAACAAATTAAAACATTTTAGCTGCAGTTGTTCGATACCGCTAGATGTAAATCCACTCACTGGTGCACCATTAATGGGGAGTCCAAATTGCATGGCGACATCTTCTAATGTCACCGTCATTTCTACCTATGGAAAATGGAAAGTGTGCGTCTCCGGTCACCACCGTTCTACTAAAGCTCTTATTAGAGCTCCATTAAGCTCCACTCGACCTATCTGTACAACATGATAAAAACCAGCACGCTATAGGTGCTTAGTAATTGCATCTTTTGGTGGATGATTAAGAAAAAGATGACAAGGCTCGAACTTTCTTTCTTCCTGTTTCAAGTAAAAGATAAATAAATATTAACCACAATAAATATTTAATTATAAAAATTAAGAAGTCCACAATTACACTTAGAACAGTAAAAGCTTATATTAATAAATATGTATGTAAAATAAAAAAATGAAATAACTTCTTTTTTCTATTTCAAGTAAAAGATAAATAAGTATTAACCATAATAAATATTTAATTATAAAAATTTAAAAATCCAAAATTACACTTATAATAATAAAAGCTTATATTAATACGTACATAAAATAAAAAATTTATTCTACTGGACCAATAATAAATTGCAAAACGAACCAATAATAAATTTATTCACAGATTTAGGCAATTCACTGGAAGTGGGAATGGTAGTTTTGATTGCAAAAGCAAGATTCTCAACTTAGTATCTCTCTCTATATAGTATTAGTCTATTAGATAACCTTCCTCAAAGTATAATTGTAGTGGTCACTCCCAGAAAGAACAGAACATTAACTTAATAAAATAAATTGATAACAAAAGTAGAAAAATTAAACTTATATATCCATTAAAAATATTAACTGCAACATGTTCATTAGGATCTACTTTCCATCACGGTGTCGTCTAGGTTTTTTTTTTAATATTTCTCTCTTTTTTTCCTTCTGGCACTCCTCTGTCTATTGCACCGTCTCCATTCTAAGTGATATGCACGGAACTCAAAACTAGAAGGACTCTTTCACGGCTCGACTAAGTTTGTAGTCCTCTTACCAAACTCTCCTTTATATACAATAAGCAATGAACATCAATAAAAGATTAAAACCAAAGCTAATAGTTGTTCAATCACGGACTGCTCCACGAACTGGTTCATTACTGCTTTGCCATTGTTTTCCTCTAGCAAGTCTGATGGAGTGACCATTACTTTCCTCAGCGTAGTAGGTCTAATTGCGTGACACAGGAAGAAGCATGTTGGAGAGGAAAGGCAGTAACAAATTCTCACGGATTCCTGGTGCATAAAGGAGTGTAATTTGCGATCAGCGAATTGAGTTCCACTGCATTGTGCCAGTGGTGGGCCAGGGACCAGTAACTTTGCTCTTTTTTTTTCGTAAATTTGGTGCAAAATTTGCTATAAATGAATTATGTTTCCCCAACCATCCCACCCAAATTATTCCAAAAGTAACATATTTGTGAACACCCATTTTTTCGACCAAGAAAAAAACTAGTAGTATTTCAGCCCATTGCCCATTTCCTTTCCTCTCCACCAGCCTATTTTAACCTTGAAAGTGGTAAGCACCACATCATGGCCCCCATCCCCTCTCCATTTGCTGTCACTTCTCCACTCACTGCTAGAATCAAGACAAGAAGATGATGGGACTCTGCGCAAGTGATGGGCAACACAAACATCCGTGGGAGACAAGTTCATATGGTTCCCTTACAGAGCATGGGACAATTCTAATAAAAAAGGGAAAACAAATTGAATACAAGGAGAGAGGGGACATCAGACACGGGGGGAGGAGGAAGCCACCTTGTGCACCATTACATAATGAAGCCATAGTCATAAGCCAGGGTGAGGAACGAGGACTGTGACCAAAAAAATTTTTTGGGGAGGGGGAAGCTTTAACATCAACACCATCCATTATCACCATCTCATCATCATCATCATTATTGACCAAAGCAGGAAACCATCCCTCCCTATAAACATCTTTAACATCACCACCATTATCCTAACCATCACAAAAAACCAGAGAACCCAAGATCATAAGCTGAAATTACCGAGAATCGAAGGAAATAAAATTACAGCAAAAACGCCTCCCCTTCACTTCAACCTCCACTCTCCATCTCCTCTCCTTCTCCATGAATATTAACACAACCATCATCATGTAACCTCAACCATTCACCCCCTCCAAAATTCCTCTAACCCTCTCACCAAACCAACCAAAACAAAAATCAAAAGCCAACCGTTCACTGCTTAGAACCTCCTACCATGCTAACTGAGCAGTCTTTGATCTGCCCAGTGCCAGTGAGCCACCCTCGCGTCCTTGCTCCGTCAACCCGTCAAAAACTCCTCCGCCACTCCCTCTTCTCCATCTGGTTCTCTCTCTCTCTCTCTAGATATATCTCTCACTCTCTCTGTGCGTATGTGCATGTGAATGTGCTTTAGTCAATATAAGCTTGAAACTCAAAGTGCTAAGCATTCCAGATGCTTCATTACTTTCCATGCTACTGTTTTACTTTTATTTATTTATCATTCTATGTGTGAAACTTGTCTTCATATAGTGCACGAGCATTTGTTGTCGTTAGTAAGGCCATGCCATTGAGCTCAATAAATAATTATATTTCTTCACTTGTGTTGTTTGTTTGAAATCGAAAAGGAAGTCCTCAAATGTCTCAATTTTTTTTTTTATTGTTTCGGTGTCTTGCATCTTGTTATTTTATGTTTGTTCTCATGATACTTTTATTCTCTGTTGCTCTCTCAAAACCTGTGTTCCTCAAATGAAATGAAATGAAAAATGCTTAAACTAATATCCATGTTCCAGGACCCCAATCCCTCTTGTTCTGATTTATGCTTTTTATTTTTATTTTTTTTATTATTTTATTTTTACTCTTTGTATGTGTGTGTGTGCGCTCCTTCTCAACGAGACCACTAAACCAAGTCTCTAACCCTTCCGCCTCTCATTTCTCTCTCACTTTTGTTTTGACCAAAACCAATTCTTCTTGCCTCTGTTTTCAAAAAGTAAAGGCCATGACAAAAGATAAACTCCATTTTCAAAAGCTACGTGAATGTTCCCGTCTTCCTTTTTTTTATCTTTTTATTTGTCTTTCATTTATTTATATTTCTTTGTTGAGTGTATTTTGTTTTAGTTTTTGTCTATTGTTGTCTCTTTCTTTTAATTATCGTGAGTGCATTCCACATGTTGCTCACTTAACCATTCTTTTGAATAAAAAAAGGGAAGCTTGGGTTAGTGGAAGTAGGAATCATGGAATTGGAGAGAATGTACGTGATGTGTTTACAATGAAACCAAAACCCATTTTGTATCTCACTTTATTATATACTTTTATTTTGTCTTTGTCTAATGTATGTTTGCTTTTGAGATTTGTTGGTTCGTTTATGATTTATTTGAGATTCTCTTTGTTACTGGACTATGTTTAATTTGGGTTGTAATGTGGGTTTATTTTATGCTTGTTAAATTGTTTTGGCATGTTGGCTTTAAATTGGATTATTACATTCGTGAAATATCATGGTCTTCAGAAATGGTTTTAGAATTTATGGGTTCTTAAAAAAAAGAAAAAAAAGAGAAAAAATAAAAAATTGATGGTCATGACTCTTATTTGTTTTAGTTACATTTATGTTATTTGTTTCTGTTTTGCTCAAATTAAATATATGGTAGTCATTTGTTCATGAGTTAACATCGTTGATTGACGTTGGAATTAGCATAATACTTTTTTTAATATATATATATATCAAAACATCATTTCTGTGTGATGATCAATTATGGTGATTGAATAACAAATGTTATCTTCACTATTGTTGAATCATAAAGATTTATTGAGTAGCCTAGTGCTAACTTGGATCTTGTGCAGAGAACGGATTTTATTTTCAAAGGACAAGTTCTTTATTAAAAATGGTTTTTAATAAATAAAATTGACTAACACACAAATATTTTCTATAGAACTACGTGACTTTGAGTTCCTCATTGTATCGGAGGATACGTAGGAGCAGGCAATCCCTGTCAAGCCAAAATTAACCTTACTTAATTTATTTGTTAAAATTGTAAATATTTTGTGTAAATTATTTATTAGTTGTTAAGATTGTAAATGTATTTTCCAAAACCAATTTTTCTTGATGTATTTATTTAGATTTTAAATATATTTGGCAAAATTAATTTTCTTAATTTATTTGTTAAATTGTAAATATTTTATGTAAATCATTTTTAATTTATGTGTTAAAATTGTAAATATATTTGTCATAATTAAATTTTCTTAATTAATGTGTTTAAATTGTAAATATTCTTGGTAAACTAATTTTTCTTAATTTATGTGCTTAAATTATAATTTTTATCTTCCTTATTTGAAATTTAAAGGGGTTATTATTTAATTTGCATAATTTACTAAGGTATTAGGGGTGCGTGGGATTAAGTTCCTACCCTCCCCTATGCATAACCGACTCCCGAACTCACATATGGTTTTCAAACACTATTTTCATTAAAAAAAAATAGAATTGGTTTTTCCAAGATTTTCCAAATTAAATAAACTTGGTGGCGACTCCCAATTTTCAAAAATTATTTTTCACCGTCCCGTCGCGATCCCGGTTGCGACAATATTATAATATTAAACCTCTTCAAACTTCGTATAAAAATAAAAAAGTCTTGAATTTGCTGCATTCCCTAGGAAACCGCACATTTGGTTTATTCTAAGTTAAGCCAGATAACGTGACTTCACAATCACATTGACTGTTTTTATCTTTTTTTATTTTATTAAAAAAAATTAATTTATGTTGTGAATAACTATTTGTATAGTACTGAAATTTCGAGTCTTGTTTTTCTTATCTTCCTTGAATCCAAAGTCCAAACCAAGGTTCTCTAATCATTCTCTGAAATTTCTAAAGACAGAGAAGAAAGAAGAAACAGAGGAAGAGAAGATGAGCACTGCACTCACCTAGACCCACGGAAGAGCGGCGTCACGGACGACGGGAGAGTCGGGACGGCGTCGAGCTTTCCTCTTGGCGGTTGGCGCAACTGCGAATTTTGGGATGGAAGAAGAAGACCAGGCTTATGGGCTCATAATTTTCTTGTGTTCATGTCTCTCTACAATAAAGGTGGAAAATAGTTGTAAACAAATATTATATATTAAACATTTCTCTCTTTTTTTTTTTAATTTTTCAATCCAATATATGCCATAAAAATGGCAGCATTTACCCCCAAAAAAAAAAAGGTTTTAGACCGGTCAATCAATGAAACCGGTCTAATCCACATCGGTTCACTGATTTTTTTCGGTCTTGACCAATTTTCGGTAATAGCGATTTGAGGTATTTGACTGGACCAGTCGAGCTAGATCGTTTGACTGGTTCTATTTTCTTTTCCGTGGGTTTTTCTTAACATCGTTTAGCCGGGCTGTGTTTCTAATAACAATGAAATTAAAAATGATTTTAACTATAGTTCAACAATTTCACTTTATCAGTCAAAAAATAAAAAAATACATATATTAAGAAAACAATAAATGAATCTTAGTAATAGTATAAAGGGAAAATACATATATTAAGAAAACAATAAATGAATCTTAGTAATAGTATAAAGGGTAAACCTATAAATTAGTCCATAATAATGTCACTTATAGATAGTTTGATCATTGACAAAATAAATTAATTTCAAGGATTCTCGCAATTGCAAAATATGGACATATTAGCCCCTATTCATCTATAACATGTAAATTATCCAATATGTGCCTCCCTCGGCCACATTCTCACCCCAAAACCATCTCTTTTTGTCCTTGCTACCCCTAAAAACAGTGTTGAGTTTCAATTTCAATTGTAAATTATTAATGATAGATAATCCATAGTTATGTCAAGAACCAAAGGAAACATGGAAATCAAGTAATTAGCATGCAATGATGATGTATGAATAAAAGTTAAAAAAAAAAAGGGTTTTGAATTAACAAACTCACAAGAATAAGAAAATATTTCAACAATTATCGCCAATAAGAGTGGAGAAGATAGGGGTGGTGACAAGGATTGAGACAGAAATGTGTGAGATTGAAAGTGAAGATTAAGGAGTTGAGTGAGGTGGGAGAGCAGTTAAATAGAGATGATGATTTGATGATTAATTTATCAATTGCAAATGACTAGAGACATATATATTCATATTTATGTTGCAACTATGATGCAACTATGTTGGAGCTTGAGACTACTCTATTTTTGCCAGGAACCAAACTGTTTGTGACATTGTTAGTGATTAATTTTGACATTTATTTTAGTATAAAGTTGCATAATAGAAAAGATCGTCCCTCTTGAAAAATAAAAATAAGTAATCACAATTAATTAAAGTAAATATAATTAATTACTCTAAGAATAATATTAATAAAAAATAATTAATACTTTCTTGATATGACAAGTGGACAAATATTTTGAAACAAAAAAATTCTCAAAATTAAATAGATGGAGCAATTTATTATGAATATAATTAATTTTTATATTTTTTATGATAGGATTAATTTGATGTTTGGATGTATGTGTTAATCTAATTATTACGTGGTTGGAAAAAAATTAGTCGAATGATTATTTGTAGATTTTGAAAAAATAAGAGGAAATCAAATGACTCTTTTATGGTACCATGATGACCACTCTTGGGAAAGTAGAGAAGAAAATCCCTATTTATGTTCTGTGACGAAATGGCGGTCATTTTCTCAAATGCCATTGGCAAAATCTCTTCATATGGGATGTAGAAGATCTGCTATACTGTCTGTGAAACATCAGTACTACTTTGAGATTGATATATGATGAAGAAGATATAAAGTTCACTAAGACCAAAATTGAAGAATGGAAGAGGGATGAAATCCCACCATATCATATCCTGACCTCCATTAGAGGTTTCAAAGGTTTAAGTTTCGCTTCTCAGCCAAGAAGAAAATATGATCAAAATAATTGTCCAACAAAGGAAATGGAAGACTTGTAATATAATTTTATACTATAAATTTTCTCATTTTCTTCCTTTCTTCTCTTTTCTTTCAAAATCCAACCTCACAAATATATTTTTAAGAAACTTTCAAAATCCAACCTCACAAATATATTTTTAAGAAATAGGGATATTCTCCTCTACTATCTTACTCTAATATGATTTTATCAGCTGGCCACTAGTAGCAAACCTCTCAAAGTCAAACTTCTTTTCCTGCAAAGTTCAAAAGCCCACTATTTCTTGGACATCAGAAATCCTGTTTATGATGTTCTCATCCTCCTCGGTTGCTTACAATCTGAATTCCGAACTTTTGAACAAATGACAGAAACCTTAACAAAAATTTCAATGAAAGCATTTATCCAAACCATAAGAAGTCAACATGGCAGAAAATACAAGCCATTATCTCAAGCTTAGGTTCACTCTTCTATTATTATATTCTACTAATCATGTTTTCTTCTTTGTATCATATGATCAACTTCTTCTCCATGGACTTTATATTCAATACCCGTTTTATTCGTGACAGGCTACGATCTCTCTTGTGGAGCTCCTAATAACTTCATGCTTTTATTTGTGTACATGGATTCTATTGATTAATCTAGTGAAGATTAACTTCTCACTTTCTCAGTTTACAAGAATTTTCATCCTAAATAATCATAATCCATGTTTGCGATAATGGAGTGAGCCTTCTTTAGGGAGGAACCACTGTGCTGGTCCTTTTTTCTTTATTATTATTATTGTTATTTTTGGTACAAATTGAGGTATTAGCATTACGTCCAAATCAATTCAATGACAAATCCAAAATGCAGAGGCCTCTTGTAATCTCAAAAATTATTTGTTGACATAGCAAAAGGGATATCAAAGATTGTCATATAAATAAGAGCAACCTAAGCCCCCATGATAGCGACGAGGAACTATATACTCTTTGCACTCTGCACACCTTATTTTTCCCTCTAAAGAATTGGTCCCCTAATTAGCGTATGCTATCTCATTACCACCTCAGACAACATTTTTTTTTCCCCAAATAATCTAGTCAATGTACCAGTTAGCATCTTTAATGAATGACCTCTTATGAAAATTGTTTGGCTTGTCTTATAACTAGTTTATATAAAACTAGTTGAGATGTTAATTTATGATGTCCACAGTACAACTTTTATTCGTTTTTAGGAAAGTTTAATCATAGTCACCTGTTGGGAAAAGACACAAGGCAACTTTCAAATGGCAAAAAAATAATTTAAATGATTCCCAGGGCAACATGCAACTACAATTAAATTATATGATTTCGCAGGCTGGCATTGCCGTTGCTAGTGCTAACTGTTACCCCAAAATAGGCTACATGTCTTCTCAAGTCGCAATCAAATGTGTGCAATAAGCCAATGATGACTCATATATGAGGACAAAATACAAGTCAGCTTTCTATCGATCTTTGTGTTCCTTTTGGATTACATCAAGATCTTGACGTCAGGAAGGAGATATATAACCAAATAATTAAAAGCCTAAGTTCATAAAAATTAGGATCCTCCATAATCAAATCTTCTTAACAAGTATCGAGTACTTTATATCTGGATACATGGAGCTTCTAATTTGTAGCGGCATTTTAATCGAGTATTGTTATTTATATTCATACTTTATAGGATACTGTATTGATACACTTTTATCTATCAATATATGATATATGGATCTCAAATTAGGCGGATTTATACCTCATTCAATGATAGATATGAGTATATAGGCATGATATCCGATAAATTATGAGTACAAATAACATTTTTTATTTTAAATACACATGTGCTTGCGTGAATTGTTTTTTCCCCTTCTGTGATCTTATGTGAAGGGAAAATTTGATTTTTATTGAGATTTAATCCAAAATCCTATATTGATAAGATATAGAAGTTGTGCTAGTGTGTTAACTTATAAATATGATCTTTTGATATTGGGTTTAATTAATATCCTCCGATATCAAACTCAATATATATCTAAATCTAAAGAAGACATTTGAATATTTATTCAATATAAAATGATCGGCAAATTAAGTCATTTAGTTAACATGAAATGATACATATAATAACAATCCTTTTAAATTTTGAAAACAAACATGACTTCAAGGTTGATTTTAGAGTTCATGGTCCACGGCTAATCACTTTTGAAAAGATGTTTGGTTAGGAAATAAAATTAAGGGTAGATGTTTCATAATTAAACTTTATGTGTAATATAATAAAATTCTCCCTTACATAGTTATCTTGTCAAACGAATTTAAAAAATGTAACATGTGAAATACGTGTGCACACTACACGTTCATACTATGCTACCTCCTCCTATATATATATATATATATATTTTCCCCAGTACCATCCTTTTCCTAAGCTGGCCATCCCTCTCATCATCAGCTGTAATAACAAAAGCTCATAGAGGTAGCCCCCCATCATCAACATCAATTCAACAACATCTTCTCTCCAAATGGCAACAAAATCTTCAATCTCAAACACAATCATCCCCTTCTCCAAAACACAACAAGAACCCCCTAAGCACCTAAAACCAACCCACGCAAAATTCCCACTCACGACACAAAAATCCCCACCCACAATCAGAAAACTCATCGCACCATGCAAAACCTTCCAAAAAACCAATAGAACCACCCCTCTATCATCGACCCCAACAACACCAACTGAAACCGATAGCAGGGGTGTAAGCGAACCGGACCGACCCGACCAACAGGAACAAGAAGAAGAAGAGGAAGCAATGCAGCACATAAATAGAAGAAATCCCAAGTCCGAGGAACACAGCCACCAACAGAAACTCCCACACGTGTGGCGCGAGATCCACGGCGAGAGCGACTGGGCCGGGCTTCTCGACCCAATGGACCCACTCCTCCGGGCCGAGCTGATACGGTACGGGGAGATGGCCCAGGCCTGCTACGACGCCTTCGACTTCGACCCGTTCTCGAAGTACTGCGGGAGCTGCAGGTTCACGCGCCGCAAGTTCTTCGAGTCGCTGGGGATGCGCACGCGCCACGGGTACGAGGTGACGCGCTACATCTACGCGACGGCGAACATAAACCTTCCGAACTTCTTCAGGCAGTCCCGGTGGCCGAAGATGTGGAGCAAGGACGCGAACTGGGCGGGATACGTCGCCGTTTCGGACGACGAGGAGAGTGAGAGGATAGGGAGGAGGGATATTGCTGTGGCGTGGAGGGGAACCGTGACGCACCTTGAGTGGGTCGCGGATCTCATGGATTTTCTGAGGCCTATTTCTTCCAATAGCATACCTTGTCCTGATCAATCTGTTAAGGTTGGTTTGCACAACTAGGTGGAGTATGATTAGATATTGCTTACTATTCCTTTTTCTTCATATTCTTCTTCTTCTTAAGAAATGGAATTTGAGTGAAATCTTAGTGCAAGATTTAGGTAAATAAAAATTGGCTTAAATATTTTTTACCCTTAAAAAGATGGATTTAATTTAATATTGTAATTCAATTAAATTTATCCATATATATGACTTTTATAATAGTGGGGTGAGAGTCAATCATATTCTATTAACGTGCCAAAATATGATTGATAAAAAAAATTTATATTATCAGTATATTAAAATTAAATTTTATAAAAATAAATGAGTTTTAACTTTAATTCTTGAAGATATATATTTTGGCCTTCATCTTTGGTACTAGTTTGTCTTTATTAAATAGTTAAGTAACAAAAAAAAATCACTTTATTGAATCATGTAGTAACATAATAGTATATATGCAGCATATATTTAGACACCTTAAAATTAGATTTCGAGTAAAATTTCATCCCTCATGTGATATTAAAGTTTTGATGTAATTCTATTTTTTTTAATTCTATATTCTAAGTCTTTAATGTTTAACATAAATTATAAACTTAAATAAAAGTATTTTGGTAATAACATAATTTTCTATAACTTTTTGTAAAATTATTTAATTATATATCTGTTAGTTGTATAACCTTTCTATTTTCATTTCCTGTGTCCTTTATTCTCAGAATTGTATGAATGAGGGAATGAAAATAGAAAACACTGAAAATGAAAAAGCAACCAAATAGATGCTAAGTTTCACAGATCTTTTTTTCCCATCCACTTCCTTCCAATAATTCTGCGCTTACAATAACGCTCCCCACCAGGTCGAATCAGGGTTCTTGGAGCTTTACACCGACAAAGAAGAAAGTTGCGGATATTGCAAATACTCAGCAAGGGAACAAATCCTCACAGAAGTAAAAAGACTCTTAGAGATGTACTCTAACGAGGAACTCAGCATCACCATAACGGGCCACAGCTTGGGAAGCGCTTTAGCCATATTAAGCGCTTACGACATCGTGGAAACCGGGCTGAACGTGATGAGTGATTGCCGAGCTGTGCCAGTTTCGGTGTTCTCATTTTCGGGCCCGAGAGTTGGGAACGTGAGGTTCAAGGAGAGGCTTGAGACGCTTGGGGTGAAGGTACTTAGGGTGGTGAACGTGCATGACATGGTACCAAAGTCCCCGGGGCTCGTGTTCAACGAGCAGCTGCCGGCGGCGGTGATGAAGGTGGCGGAGGGTTTGCCGTGGAGTTACTCGCATGTTGGGGTGGAGTTGGTGTTGGACCACAAGAACTCACCGTTCTTGAACCCTAATGCTGATGCTGTGTGTGCTCATAACTTGGAGGCTCTCTTGCATTTGCTTGACGGGTATGAGTGCATGTTTGTTCAAATGTTAAGTGTAAAACTAAATTGCATAATAAATATACATCATATATTTTATTATTATTAAATATGATGTGTGATCTCACCATCTCACTCATTCATTAAATCTAATAATAATAAGGTATGTAATTTATATTTATTGTGCAATTTAATTGTACACCTAACATCACTCTTATTTAATAATAATTTAATTAATCTATGCACATATATACTATGCATGTGAATATGAATATTTGCTCTATTAATCACTCATAATACTTGGTTTCATTTTTTTTGTTTTGGTACTTTAAAAATTTCATTGGTTGCAATAAAATTCAAATCTAAAACATAATAGCCAAACCCCTTCCAATGATAATGGCTTACTTGGTTTAATTTGATTACTCTTTCCATTATTATTAAACTACTAGAAGAAAAAGTAGTTGAAATTTTTCACACAAAAGAAAGAGATCGTTGTTAGGGATGAATAATAAAGTGACGTGACTCATTTATCAATCACCATTCTGGTAATAAATTTGAACAAATATTTATATTTTTCACTCCTTTGTATCTTTCTTTTCCCATCAACCTACTCAACGATGGAATTAATTATACATGCATATGCCTCAACGATCTCTTTCTTCTTTCAAAAAGTTTATTAAAAGCGTGTTTATTTTAGTTCTGTAAAGTATTTGTATTTGAAATATTTTAAATTTATTTAAATTTTTGCTCTTGTACCGAAATATAAAAAAAATATTGAAATAATTTTCTATTAACTTTATTTTTAAAAAATATATTTGTTTTCCTCTTAATTAAATGGTGTTTTTTTTTTTCGCTTAAAAGAGGATTCAAACAGATAGGTTGTAAATATATCAGCTCAATCTAACTGAAAATATTCTTTTGAAAGGTTAAAACTTTTGGAGTCTAATGGAGATTGATACAGCTGCATTGAGTTAATCAAAAGATTACAACAACTCCTTAAGATTTGAAATTGTTGTGGGTCTTTTCGGGCATAGTGCTCGGAAAATTGTTGCTCATGCAAGGTAAAAGTATAATTGGTTAACTTGAAGAGAAAAAAACAAAAATTTCATTTAACGAGCCCACATGCAATGGTGGTGCATTGTCATTGGGAAGGCCAAGAAGTCATTAAGTATAGTTGGCAATAGCCATTGCGTTTCTAATCCACCCAACTCAAGAATAGCTTATACCTAAAATATTTGAATCTTTTAAATATAGAAAATATAAAGAGCAAAAATAGAAGAATAGACAACATACCTTTTTTTAAGAAGACTGAATAGTATTCTATTTATTATAAGCTTCTGTCACTAGTAGGTGAGATAAGGATAGATGTCATACACTGATTATTGTAAGCATGGCATGGAATTCATGAGATGGGGTTACCTATTAACATATATAATGCTAGTTAGGTAAAAAGATGAGTCAATTCGTGGATTGAAAGGGATAGATGGTCAGTATCTTCAGATTTGAATGGTTATAATTTTTATTTTGGTTTACATAGACAGAGTGATAATATAAATATATGTGGTAGAAGTCAATATAATACATGAATTATTAACTGGTTGGAACACCGAGGTGCTCATACTAGAAACTTCAGTTCAATATATTATATTCGACTAAACTGGTAATTTCATCTCTTAAAGATATACATGATATCAGTCTAGTGCATAAAAGATTTATTCCGTCAAGTTAATTTCTTATAAATATATGTGACATCGATTTAGTTTTTTAAAATTTTTTTATATCAATTTAGCCTGTAAAGAATAAATGACATTATTTTGGTCCTTAAAATACAGGTGACTTCTATTCTACCCATCATCTTCTATAAATTAACAAACATATTTTAATATTAAATGCATCGTTCATCAGAAACTGAAATGATGTCATATGCATGTATCTTTGAAAGTTCAAAAGATCACAGCTTCCAACCGTTAGAAAATGATACATCAAGTTATTAAAAATTCAGGATAAATAATACTTATTCGGTTAAAGACAATCAAATACATATATAATGGGAGTGTTTGTGTTAGATTTTGGAAAAAGTGATTATGAGATCCAAATTTTATATATAATTGAAAAAGTTAAAAATTGATTTTTTTTTTTATCATAAGCTACTAATTTTAACTTTTATAAAAAAAAAAGCCAAAAACTAATTTTTTTTAAATTTCAATTATTTTTTAACAATATTCTAAATATACAAAAATTAATTTTTTTGAAAAAAATGATTATCATATAAAATAATCACAAACAAACTCACCTAATATAATAGCAAGATCATAAAGCGGATTGTTAATTAAACCAATCTACTCCATTAAATTTTTCTGATGATATTAATTGACGACTTGTATATAATTTATTGCTGAATATATAAACTAATAATTGCAAGTGGAACTTTAACTTAATTTCCGATGCAAGTGGGTCAATTTTAATTTTGTTTGGCCAACCCCTGATGATGCGCAGGTATCATGGAAGGGGTCAAAGATTCGTGCTAGCTTCTGGGAGGGACCCTGCACTGGTCAACAAGGCCTGTGATTTCCTGAAGGATCATTACTTGGTTCCACCAAATTGGAGGCAAGATGAGAACAAGGGCATGGTCATGAGCCATGATGGTAGGTGGGTGCAACCTGAGAGACCCAAACTTGATGATCACCCTGAAGATATGCATCACCATCTCAAGCAACT